>CM042137.1:46029703-46054703 GCA_023376005.1 Doryteuthis pealeii | reverse complement strand
TCATCATATATATAAAGTCGAAAATGCGAAATGAATCATTAAGTAATTAAATTGTATTTTCTCTTTCAAACACTTGAACTTAATAATAATGGAATGAGTTAAAGAAGGTGAGCATTGAATTGTTTCATTTTTATACTGCTCTGCTGGCCGGCATACGAACACTTTGATTTGTCCAAACAATTATTTACTTTTTTTTTCTGTCGTATATCTTTTCATTGTTTTCTTAATAATCATTATTAGAATATTCCTTTCTGTATGAAATGTATATTCTCAAATCACCGAGTCTAATATATAATATTCGTTTTCCTTAATTGTACGACCGTTATCTTGCAACACCCTCTAGTTAAAAACGAGACCGTTAAAATCACCCAAGATAAAAATGCAAAAATCTAAATCATGACAATTTGGTATTGCTTATCCACCGAATTCTTATTTCTCATGAGTGCCATCACCTCAACTAAATAATGGACCATTCCGTTTTTATTATAAAGAAAGAAAGGGAGAAAAGGACATGCTACACAGAAAAAATATAATAAGAAAGAAACAAAGTAAGAAAGTAGAGGAAAGATAGAGGGGGTGATGACGTGGAAGCGATAACGCTAAGCCGTTTCAATCGAGCATAATGAAAAGATGCAAAGAAGAAAAGAAAGAAAAAAGAGAGAGTTAAATCAAGATTATTATACTTTTTACATATTGAACTGTGAGGAGTGAAGGATTGAATACATCCGACAAAATGTGGTTGAGAATAGAGGAAAACAGTGTTTTTCCTCTATTCTCAACCACATATTGAACTATTTAGCAATAGCTCTTAAGTAAGCATATCAAACGTTGTTATAATTGAATTATCATACTGTGGTATACCCACCAGGTCCTGCGAGTTAACATTATTGGAATATTCCTTTCTGTATTAATTATATATTTTTGAATCACCTTGTCATAATAGATTGCTGAACAAGAAAAGTGAATTGATGGCTAAGTGTAGACACATGAACAAGTTTTTATTGTGTTATTTTCCACTTGATTGATCTCACGGTTTGATATTCCTAATATTTCTACATATTTTGAACTATTCAGATTGTAAAAATCAATAAATAATAACTCTTTTTTATTGCGTTACATGTACGCCCATCATACCACGTGACAAATTCTCCTACCTTAAATTATGGTTGTCTAGTCACTTCTAGCATTAAGCACTTAATTAAAAAATCAAAAATAAATAACTCAAAACAAATATTCCTATTTATTTTATCACTTTTGTTCATATTTTACACACACACACACACACACCACACATATGTATATAATATATATATATATATATATATATATATATATATATATATATATATATATATATTATGTAGATAATGTGGGTGCAATATTTATGAGTCAACAGTGTTTAATATCATTGATAGAGTATTTATACTTAAGGTTAATGTAGAGCGGATATTGACTTTGGTTACAGATAGTTTTTCGCCTATGCGATCTTCAGACCAAGAAGATCACATAGGCGAGAAACTCTCCATGTCTACGCTAACTTAATCTAAATATATATATATATATGTGTGTGTGTGTGTGTGTGTGTGTGTGTGTGTGTTTGTCTGTCTGTCTGTGTAGGCATGGGATGGGTATAGTGTCGTCTAAGTTACGTAAAAATAAAAATGACATCTCACTTTATCAGATATACTCACCAAAATGACATGAAATTATCTTAAAATACTATAGATTAAATTTATTTAAAGAAAGCGCTATTGCCTTTGGTCATAGCCAACGAAGAACAGCAGAAATCCTACAAAACTTTTCGACGGTCTTGTTTAAATTGGTAAATGCAGCTGTTTTACTTGCCTTAAAATGGCAACAAATTACTTATCGCAACATGCTTTTGTCAAATACCATTGACAGCTGTTAAATCAAAATCTCATTCAAAGTTAAAATTAATGATACATACATTAAAAACCGAATACGAATTTACTTTCAGATATTTTTATTCCTACAGAATGACTTATCATCAGAATACGTCCATGATATATTTTTAATTTGGCTTCAACATTTTACTTAGCACACACACACACACACACACACACACACACACACACACGCACACACACACACACATACACACAAACACACACACACACATACACACACACACACACACACACACACACACACATATATATATATATATATATATATAATCCAAAAGTCCAGAGAAGAAATCTTCCTTACGACACAAGAGTTTTATTTTAAAAAACCTGTCGGAGTTTGAGAGCTCAATGTGTGCTCTTAATGTTAGAGTCACAGAGCAAATATATAAGTAATGAAATAACAAAAGACTTAGAGATTTAGCTTTATAGTCTATTTCAGGGAGCTTAGACAAAGTGTCTAACTCTCCCGACTCATCAGATGCGAATGATGAATTCTTTATTACTTTATAGGCATTTGAAAATAGATTTTTTTTTTATTATTTTATAGTCCTGTGATATGAATTCAAAGCGAAAACCTTGATGTTGCAAAAAAAATTATGTTGTAGTTTCAAATATGAGCACTTCCGCCACTCTTCCTTTTTCAAAATCTGTTACATTAAGAGATACATGGATCGGTGACCGAGATATTTGTGGCGGAAGTGCTCATATTTGAAACTACAACATCATTTTTTTTTTTTTTTTTGCAACATCAAGGTTTTCGTTTGGAATTCATATTTTCTTTTCTTTATTTATTTTTTCAACATATTGTCGGATTCACTTCCATTTTTCAACTTATATATATATATATATATATATATATATATATATGTGTGTGTGTGTGTGTTGTGTGTGTGTGTATTGATTTTTTGGCTCAATGAATGATACTTTTAATTCTCAATTAATATCACATTATGAACATATAAGTAATGTCACCGGGTGGCCTAAAGTCGATATCAGCCAGATACCGAAGGAAGCTATCCCCTTTTCACTATCGCTAGACCAAGGAGATTGTTTTTAGCGTCTGGGATGGAGCGTCACACCTACCATCAGCTCCTCACTTTACCGCACAGATTCCTGTGCTATTCATACGCTGAGTTGTTGAGGTCCGGTATCGAACCAGGAACCTTGAGGTTCCCAACCATACACTCTACCGACTGAGCTAAACCGGCACTACACAATTCTAAATTAATATCACGTTATGAGCATATACCAACTTCTAATATTAATAAAACCAAATGAAATTAAAAGGAATCATTTGCTAACGTTTTATTGCTCTTTGAAAATATTCGTTTTTTGTAATTTTTATTACAGAAACAATATTATCCTTTAATCTAATTCAATCTAATCAATCTATTGCTTATTAACTGATCAATCCTGAATATCTGTTAGAAAATGCTTGTTAAAACAAAACTTATCGATTAATAAACGTTGCGAACGGAAAATATTTGAACTTTTCTGAACAAACTCGAAAAGAAAGATGTCGCCAGACCGAAATGCGCCAAAGCATTACATCTGAGGATTCAAAAAGGATTACACTGACAATTTTGACACATCAAAATTGATTTGAGTCACTTTAAAGAACAAAAAATAACAAAAAAGATCAGATAACCTTGTTTATATTTAATAAGCCCCAAGGATGTCAACTTTGTTTTGTGGAATGGTTCACACAGTCTGTTCTGTTGTAGAGCAAAGGATACATGGGGTAAGGTTTTATGCAACAGACTAACAACATTATTAGAAAAAGTCCTAGCAACGCCATGGGCCAAGGATCCGAGAAGGAAAAGTAAACACTTTTGCACTACCTGGGGATGAGGTGTGAGAAGTCAGTATCATGGCAAGGACAGTCGAATTAATGACACGGGGTGAAGCATTGTATCTGAGCAACGGCACCATCTTCCTTTTCCCGATTATAAGACCGACTCCTTCATTACCCGGCCACCAAAATACGCGCTAATTCCAGACTGACAAATTTCAACTCCGGTCACGAACCTCTGAGACGTGAGATATCAGTTAGAAGTAGCCTTTATGCTCTAATAGGAAATACTGACAAGATATTTTAAAGTAATGCATATATACATATACATAGATATAGATGTGTGTGTGTGTGTGTGTGTGTGTGTGTGTGTGTGTGTGTGTGTGTGCCAATTTCAACTCCGGTCACGAAATTCTAACAGAGACGTGAAATATCAGTTAAAAATATTTTTTATGCTCTAATAAGAAATAATGTTTTAAGCATTTAAAAGCAATACATATATACATAGATATAAATTTAAAATTTTAAAGAATCCAAAATTATAGTTAACATAAACAACAACAACAAAAAACAAGAAAATAGTTGAATCTAGCATTATTTAGAATTACGATACGATAAAACAAAGACCCGTTTTTATTTTCAACTTATCCTCGTACTTAGTTAAACTAGTGTTCAAATATTACAAAATACGTTATGTTAATGAATGATATCTAATCTTTTTAAATATGCAATCAAATAAGGTAATTCCATTCATGAAAAAATTTCCAACAGTTTCGAACAAATTATGTCACACATAAATGGGAACTCCAATGGTTACGTGGCGTTTAAGTTATCTCTCCCTTTTTTTCATATTTGAGGAACAAACAGAAGCCGCATCACACTGAACAAAACAAAGCCTTACAAAATTCTGTTTGTCAAAAGTTTCTTACTATATAGATGATAGCCCAGATGATGGTTTGATGAACAAACCGAAACGCTGTAGCGAAGGCTAAGTGAAATATCTAAAAGTATCTTCTAAACACCTTGTTTTTTTTTTGTTTTTTTTTGTTTTTTTTCATTATTATATGCTTACACACTGTCGGATATGTTTCCATTTTTCTTGATATATATATATATATATATATATATATATATATATATATATGTGTGTGTGTGTGTGTGTGTGTGTGTGTGTGTGTTGGATGGGTGGGTGGGTTTGGGTGTCAAAGTATTCATCCTTAGCACTTCTATCTTGGATCAATTGTAATATATTTTACTCATGGAAATCCAGTGGTTATTTTATAAAATATAAATTGTTTTGTTACGTGTTGGTACACATTTCGCGTACGTATTTATCTGTGATTTATTCATGGTCTGTATCTATTACATACAATATTATATAATAACAATATGTAATATGAAAAAATAATTTGTAATAGGTTTTGAATTATATATATATATATATATATATATATATATATATATATATATATATATATATGTGTGTGTGTGTGTGTGTGTGTGTGTGTGTGTGTGTGTGTGTGTGTATTTATTTGGCTGTAAATGGATTCCTATTTTTGTTTTTTATATCACTTTTTTAAATAAGATTTCTAGTTATAACATAATTTTTCACTGTTTCCACCTCCTTTAAGTAGTATATGTAGATACTGCTATGTTATTATGAAAATATATATTATAAATACTGGTTTAAAGAAAAGAATTGAAATATTTTTAATTGTTCATATACAGTGGGGAGAAACAGATATTCGTACACATGTATTTCCAACTAATGAATGAATATACTTTTCATATAATTAACTGTACACGGATGCATAACTAAATGTGTATAGAAAACAGAAAAGAAATTGATTTGATAGAAATAAATCCCATTAATATATTTTAATGGGTGGAAAATATTCGTACAATACAAAAAAAGGATATATAATCTTCATTTGATATTTTGTAGAATAGCCATTATTCACTTTTACAGCAACCAACTTCTTTTTGTAGTTCTCAATTAATAATTTGCAAATTTTAGTTGGTATTTTATTCCATTCTTCTTCGCATATGGTCTTCAGATCCGGTGTGTTTGTTGGAGCTCTCAATTGGATTTGAATTTTCAAATAACGCCACAGATTTCCGATTGGGTTTAAATCTGGGGACTGACATGACCATTTCAGGATATTTAAATTATTTTCAGCAAGCTATTTCTTCGTATATTTTGCAGTGTGCTTGGGATCATTATCTTGTTGGAAGATCCAATCTGGAGGAAGTTCAGGATTTTCAGACGAAATCATTAAATTTGCTTCCAAAATAGTTTGTTCTTTGATTTGAAAGCATCACCATCTTTACTCTATACATGATTTCTAGAATTACGTTCAAACAACTCAATTTTGGCTTCGTCTGTCCATCATATTCGTTCCCAATAAGATTCTTCCTTATCCTTATGTTCACAATCGAATTTCAACCTGGCATTTCTGTGATTTTTCAATAGCAGTGGGGTTTTCCGAGGGGAACATGACTTTAGATTATTCCATGAATTTCATTGCTTATTGTCAGTTTGCTGATGAAACACATCATCCTGCAAATCTTGACGAGTAACCATTTGATTTTTATCTAATTTGACGCATAATGGATATTGTAATCCTTCAGTATCAGTTTCGCTAGAAATGGTGGGTATTTTGAAAAACGGGATCTTTGCTTGATGGTGTTGTGGTTTGAGATGACACCGGATTCAATGATCCTGCATTTATTCTTATTATGAATGTAGGCCAACATGCTTGGGTTCTTGAAATCAACACTATGATTTGGTAGTATATCATAATGGAGCATGGAGTTGTTGGTATTAACGAATTCGAAGTATCTTACTTGGGCATACATTCATCTTTTTTATGTGTCTTGATGTTTCACCGGAATAGACCTTAAAACATTGTTAACACTTTATTTCATAAACTCCGTCTTTGGATTTTAAATAGAGTTTGTTGATATTTTTAATTAATAAATTAATAGTTTTAGAGGATAAATGTTTTGTTTGATTTAAACCAAAATATTCCCACAGATGAATTGAATATTTTTGAATATTTTTTTTAGATTCTAATCCATAAAAAATAACTTATTTTGTTTAGAATATAAAAATTAGAATCAATGTTGTATACTGATCTATATCGTCAAAATGTCTACTATCTTTATTTTAGATACCAAATATGTTTTAGAAGTTTGTTGAATTTTTTTCTGACCCGAAATGATGCTGTTATAGAATTTTAAACATATATCGATATTGATTTTCTATCTGGAATAGAATAATTCCGACGTAACCTGAAATGAGCATGAAAAGTTCTGTCGGGGGAATTCTGAGGTGCGTACGTAGACTTCGTTGCATCTGTTCATGTTATATCTTAAAGCCTGAAAATTGATTACTGCTATGGGTTAAGAATTCTGTGAGAGATACCGTGGCGTAATGGCCAACATGTTGGACGTGTTGATATTGTAGTAAGTAAGATCGAACTCTTATCGCGCTATGACGTTCACTTTTGGACTAATATTTTAGGGAAAGGTATGAACCCCCTCACCTTTCACTCCCTAGGTTAAATAGTACCACTACTGTTCTTCTACAAGGATGAATAAGGCATTAAACAATCCACGAAGTTTGATATGCCATAAAACAAAGAAACCAAGCTAAACCAAACCGATCAAACAAAGAAACCAAATTTAATTAAAGATTTTATCCAGAACAGCATCATTGCGGCATAATATGGAATGAACACGTGAAGCGTTCTGTGTAGCAATTACCGATTTAATAGATTTTTTAATAAAAAACGGTTTATCAGCAAATTCATGTTGTGCACCAGTCCAAGCCATGATCGTAATTGATCATATCTGGAAAAAAGACGGTAATACATTAGCTAGATGGAGCAACCATTACCACTTGCCACATGGTTATTTCTGCTGCATCCTGTATGTGCAAACAGTTTCGTTTCAAGGCATTCTATATGTAATTGTCTGTATAATCTATAAAATAATACTGGTGTTCCTACAAAATACGACCGCTATCATCTCTCAACACCCACTAGTTAAAAATGAGACCGTCCAAATAAGTGTCGTCACCTCAGCTAAATAATGGACTATTCCGTTTTCATTAGAAAGAAAGAAAGAAAGAAAGAAAGGGAAAAAAAGGAATACTACACCGAGAAATATGATCAGAAAAAAAGAAAGAAAGAAAGAAAGAAAGAAAGAAAGAAAGTAGGGAAAATATAGAGATAGGGCTGAGCGGACGGAAATGATAGCGCCAATCTGTTTCAGTGAAACATAATGAAAATATGAAAAGAATGAAAAGGGGAAAAAAGAGTGCGACAGAATTAAATCAAGATTATTATACTTTTTTAAATATTGAACTATTTTGCAAACATATCAAACATTGTAATAATTAAATGATCACACTTTTTGTATATCCACAGGTCCCGCTAGTTAGCTATAAATCTTATTTCTATAACAAATCAATTTTCTTCAGAAAACCAAAAGTATAAATAAAAAAAGAAAAACAAGCTTTGAGTAAAACATATTTTTCTTTCACACAAGACCAGATGCCTTTTATTTTGCAAAGACTTCACACTCGGCCAGTTAATTGCAGCAAACTGGAAACGTCTAAACCACAAAAATTACTAGTTAAAAACTAAAGGAGAGAAAGCTCAATTTCTATAATCCTTATGCTTCTCTGTATTTATGAGATGAGTCTTGATATGAATAATTTTTATATTTCAGGCTGTTGTCTTCATCTTTATCGTGTATAAACACAACGTTTAGCCAACTGTAACCTCGAGCTTTGTTTAGGTGTTTTTTTAATTACCTTAAAATAAGTCATCTTAAATCATTACTACTAGTTCAAGGTGGTTCCAAGTAGCATTGTCTGGTGGCATTTATGCTGCTTGCAATCACATTGAGCTAGTGGTAACGACTTTAGCTCCGAAACCACATTTGAATCCAGGGTAATCGTCTGAAGATGACTTCTTTTAAGATAATTTTTTAAAAAACACCTAAACAGATCCCATGGTTACAGTGGCCTTTTTATGTACAATAAAGATGAGGACAACAGTCCGATTATCAAAATTATCCTTTAATTATATCAAATGCGTTTCTACCAATATGCAATCTATCAAAAAGATAACACTTGTATCTATCAAATAGATAATCTATGTGACCTATTTTACAGTAAAGATCATTGGGTTAAATCGAACTTAACGGACCTAAAATTCACCATCGTATGTCACTCCGTGGAAAGAAACAAAATACCAAAAATCAGGGAATTAATCGAATTTAATTAAATTTTCAGTGTTGAGAATCTGTGTTACGCCTCAAAGATACGTGTTTCAAAGTTAACTGACCTGAAAAAATGTAAAACTTTTGAATTAAAATATCTGTTGCATTATATCTTTTATTCATTAATATATCAACACTGAAAATTTCATTAAATCCGGTTAATTCCCTGATTTTTTTTTTTGTATTTTTTTTCTTTCGGCGGGGTGACATACGATGGTGGAATTTATGTCCATTAAGTTTGATATAACCGATCTATGTGCTTCTACTGCTTCAGAATATTCACTGAATCCTGGTAAAAGTCAAGATGCTGATTTTAAAGGCAAGTATTTGCGAAATACTGATACCAAATGTCTTGATTTATTTTCTGGGTTTTTCTTTCTGTTTCTGCATTCCGCAGGAGAAATCATTTTGGTTACTAATGCAGAATAGTGCACAAGAGATAATATCATTACATTACGTATAAAAAAGCATTATATTTCATTAAATTTCACGTAAGTACCCGAAACCTCTGAGAGCTCAGGTAAGGTTTACTTCGGGAGTTTCCGTAATCTAATGCTATTTACACGTAAAATGCGATTTTAATTATATTATCTCGGGCGATATTCTGCATTTGTACCAGAGAAAGAAAGATAAATAAATGAAATAAAGATAAAAGACAATAAAATTGAAATAAATAGATTTGGTTATACTAATGCAGAATAGCGTGCAAGAGATGATATCATTAAATTATCTATAAAAAGTATTACATTTCATTACATTTCACCGAGATACCCGAAACCTTTGAGACTCTAAGGTTATGATTAGATTTAGGTTTAGTTTTAGAGTTAGGGTTAGGCTACCTCGGGAGTTTCCGTAATCTAATGCTATTTATACGTAAAATGCTATTCTAATGATATTATCTCTTGCGTGCTATTCTGCATTTGTAACCATTTTTGGAAAGAGGAAAAGATTAGTAAACAATAAATAATAGACAAAGAAAGTAACATTTTGCATAGAGTTGCCGTTAATCTTATATAAGCTAAAAAAGTCAAGATATATGTAAAAAAAAAAAAAAAAGAAGAAATAAGTAATAATAAAAACTGGGAAAAAAAGATAAAAAATAACGCAAAATTTTTCTTAAGAAAATGGCGTCCATCGAGTTTGCGCCTTTCGTTGTTGGCGCCATCATCTGTTTTTAAAGAAAGGAACGGTTCTGTCCGCTAAGCCATCTCTAACCACATCAATCCTCGCCTTTTTAAACACTTTGTCGTCAAAACAAAATCGATAGATTATATAAATAGTTCTTTTTGACCCACACAGTCTTCACGGACGCCAGTTAAGCAAAATTCTAGCATATTCTGGCTGAAGGGTGGGGAAGGAGTGACGATGGCGGTAAAGGGGAGGTAATAGAAATATATTCTAATTACTTTTTATATTAGAAACGCTTCAAATATTCGAAGCGTTCTAGCGACTAATTCCTGATGAAAATGGTTATTTTGTTGTAATTAATTCCTGTCGACCTTGTCAGTTGTTTGTTGAGGTCTTCCCCCAGCCATCCCCTTAGGCTGGGTTGTCCACACACACACACACACACACACACATATATACACACACACACACACATATATATATATATATATATATACTTTCGAATTTTTATGACTATACATCTTTGTATACACGTACATGTACATACATACATATATATATATATATATATATATATATATATATATACAGAATTAACAATATATATATATATATATATATATATATATATATATATATATATATATACATACATACATATATATATATATTCATTTATTTATATTCTTTGGAATTTTTATAGCTGTACGTCTTTGTATATATGCATACGTACATACACATACATATACATACATATACATAAGTAACAATATATATATATATACATAGATGTACATATACATATATGTACATAACTAACAATATATAAATACATGTACAAACATATACATATATATATGCGTTTGTTTGCATAATAGATATTTTTTATCTGACTTTCAGTTTAACAATATTATGCCTTTTTGTTTTCTTTTTTATTAGTAGTTCCTCTTTTTTTCTTTTCTTTTTTCTTTGTTTGTTTGTGGTTTTGTTTTTTGTTTTTTTTTTTTTTCGTTCCTGTTTTCTTTTTCTTTAAACATTATTTTAGTCCGTTGTTCTTTCTTTGAGAGTTTGTTTAAGAACGTTCGGATTTGTCTCTTTTTCTTTCTTTTTGATTTCGTATTCTTGCCCTGATTCTGAAAAGCCGCCATTTTCTCTCCCTATTATTGCCGCCGTTGCTGGCAAGGCCAGAGTTACGCGCCCTTATGTGAATGGCACACGCCTCAGTTGCTACGCGCTATCATTTATATCTTGCTTTCTGACGTCACTATGTCTCGGCGATAAAATTAATGATTCCTGATTCTTCCCTTTTTCTAATCTCAATAGTCTCCATTTTGAAGGTAGCAGCAGAAGAAGCAGGAGGAGGTGTTGACCTGAGAAATCAAGAGAAAAAAATAGTCAAGATGACAAAAAAATACAAGAAAGAAAAAAAAATGTGACACTAGTAAACAACAAAAAAGATAAATAGGAAGAAAGAAAATGCTTAGCTTACAAAAAGTTCTTTAAAAATTTTCATTTCCACAATGTCCTTCTATAATAATAATAATAATAATAATGATAATAATAATAATTATAATAATAATAATAATTCTCTGGGACTTTGAGATAAAGACGGATCACCCTGTCCCAGCCAAGAGACCAGAACTAGTCTTGATTAATAATTAAAAAAAAGGGAACGTGTCAACTGGTGGACTTTGTGGTTCCAGCAGATCACAGGATGCAGTTGAAGGAAAATGAAAAGATGGATAAATATACTTGCCAGAGAATTGAAAAAGCCATGGAACATGAGAGTGAAAGGGATACCAATTGTAGTTGGTTCACTTGGAACGGTCCCAAAAAACTTGGAAAAAAGACTGGAGGATTTGGAAATCAGAGGAAGAATTGAGACCATCCAGACTACTGCACTGCTGCAATCGGCTAGAATACTCAGAAGAGACCTGGAGACATGAGGAGAATTGTTATCACTCAGACTCCAGTGAAATACCATCAGTTAACGCTGATGTGAAAAACTCAAAACGAGTGAAAATAGTTGTGAAGGTTAAGTGACAACAAATCTGCTAATATCTCTAGGACTCTTCGCTGTATTCAACCCGATCTTAGTAATACTATAATTGATATTACCGTCACCTTCATGTTCTACAGCTTCTTTTTTTTAACTCTCAGGCAAAATCCAAGTATATGTTTATCTTTTGGCTTTCTTTCGTTTTCATTTTTTGGTCCTTAGGAACTTCAAAATCAACTAGATTATTATTGTTATTTCACTACTTGTGAGTTTTTCACATGGTCTTTGACTGGAGTGTGAGTCTTTCCAGAACTCTTCTGAATATTCTAGCTGATTTCAACAATTCTGTTGTCTGGATGGTCTCGATTTTTTCTCTGATGACTGGAATAAGGCGACCCGTCTTTATCTCAAAGTCCCAGAGAATTTTATGTCTTTCATTCTCAAGAACATATTCTGGTTTATGCATATACCATTTTGTTGTATGATCTTTTGCATAATTCCCAGTGGATCACTTTTCCAACTCAGTCGTGCCTAGCTTTGTATTCTTGTTGTGCTAGTTTGCTGAAATCGCTTAATACATAGTTTATCGTCTCGTCTCTGTCACCCCACACTCTACATTTGCTGTTGTGTCTTATCAATTTTTGCTTTGATATAATTTGTTCTCATGGCATTGTCTTAAGCAGCAATTTCGCTTTCTCTCTTGAGGTTTCCTCTTCTTAACCATGTCCAAGTTTTTTTCATGCAACCTCTCGAATTGGTTGTTTGAAGTATCCATATAATTGTTTTTCTTCCCATCTCGCTTTTCTTTTGTTGTTTTTCTACTTGTCCATATGTTGCAGCTGCTGTTATTGGCGGCCATAATTAATCTTTCTTTGCTCTTTTTTGTGTATTCTTCAAGTCCTTGGATTGAGGCATCTACGTAATCCTCTATGTTGGCAAGACCTCTTCCACCTTCCTTGATACATATAGCCTGTCTCTATCATCTCTAGGGTGTAATGCCTTGTGCAATGTCATTATCTTAAAAAGTTCCTTAGTCCTTTGGTCAATTTGTCTGAGTTCCTCTTTTGTCCATTTTAAGAAAGGCACAGAGTATCTTATAATGAGAACGGCCCAGGTATGTATTCCTTTGATGAGATTTCTGCTGCAGAGTTTGGTCTCTAGGAATTTACTTGTTATCCTGATGTTTTCTTCTTTAACTTTTCCTTTCATCTTGTCCGCTTCTAAAATTCCTAAGTATTTGTAACTTTCTTTTTCTGCAAGTGGTTTTACAGTGTCCAGATTTGGTTGTTGTGTTTCGTCCAATAATTTTCTTACCCCTTTTTCATCCCTAGCACGACACTTTTTTCAATTCCGAATTACATTCCTATATCCTGGCTGTGTATAATGGTTTGTACCAGCGATTTTTTCATTTTTTACAATTTTTTTTTGTCATCATGTGTTTACTGTGAGTTAGTAAATTTATAACTCGCTGTACCTTTTCTAAGAATATAATTTAGTGGCATCATTGTTATAATAAACAGTAGTGGTGATAATGAGTCTCCTTGGAAAATACCTTTGGATTTTTACTTCTGCCAGGGATTGCCCTCCAGCTTTTAATTAGACTTTCCAGATTTCCATGAATTTTTTTTATAAAACTTACGATTATTATTATTGTTCACTCCTTTTGAGTTTTCACACCAGTGTTAGCTGATGGTATTTCACTGGAGTCTGAGTGACAGCAAGTCTCCTCAGGTCTCCGGGACTCTTCTGAGTATTCTGGCAGATTGCAGCAGTGCAGTGTTCTGAATGGTTTCAATCCTTCCTTTGATATCCAAACTTTCCAAACCCGTTTCTAATCCTTTTGGGACTGTTCCAAGTGCACCATCCACAATTGGTACCACTTTCACTTTCATGTTCCATAACTTTTTCAGTTCTCTGTTAAGGTCCAGATATTTTTATTATTATTATTATTATTATTATTATTATTATTATTATTATTATTATTATTATTTTACTACTTGTAAGTTTTTCCCACCAGTGTAAGCTGATGGTCTTTCACTGGAGTCTGAGTGGCAACAAGTCTCCTCAGGTCTCCAGGGCTCTTCTGAGTATTCTAGATGATTTCATCAATGCTGTTGTCTGGATGGTTTCAATTCTTCCTCTCATTTCCAGTTCCTCTTTTCTAAGCTTTTGGGTGCCGTTCCAAGTACACCAACCACAATTGGTATCACTTTCACCCTCATATCCCAGTTTGTTTTTGGTTTGTTTTTTTTTTTTCAATTCTCTAACAAGGCCCAGATATGTGTCCCTCTTTTCGTTTTCTTTCATCTTTACCCTGTGATCTCCTGGAACTGCAAAATCTAGAAGTTGAAAAGTTCTCTTTATTAATATTATTATTATTATTTACTCCTTTTGAGTTTTCACATGCGCATTAGCTGATGGTATTTCACTGGAGTCTGAGTGACAGCAAGTTTCCCCAGGTCTCCAGGACTCTTCTGAGTATTCTGGCAGATTGCAGCAGTGCAATGTTCTGGATGGTTTCAATCCTTCCTTTGATTTCTAGACTTTCCAAACCCTTTTCCAATTCTTTTGGGTTCGTTCCAAGTGCACCAACTACAATTGGTATAACTTTCACATTCATATTCCATAACTTTTTCAGTTCTCTGGCAAGGTCCAGATATTTTTCCATTTTTTCATTTTCCTTTAGCTTCACTCTGTGATCTGCAGGCACTGCAAAATCCACCAGTTGACAAGTTCTTTCTTTTTTGTTTATCAACACTAGGTCTGGTCTTCTTGCTGGGATAAGGTGATCCGTTTTTATTTCAAAGTCCCAGAGAATTTTATGCGTTTCGTTCTCAAGAACAGATTCTGGTTTATGCATATACCATTTTGTTGTATGGTCAAAATTAAATTTTTTGCATAATTCCCAGTGGATCACCTTCCCAACCCAGTCGTGTCTAGTTTTGTACTCCCGTTGTGCTAGTTTGCTATTATTATTATTATTATTATTATTATTATTATCATTTGCAGTAGTAGTAGTAGTAGTAGTAGCAAATACTCGTTACGTTGTCACACCCGTAGCATTGGGTGGTTTTCACAAAAGATCTAGAGATAACAAACCTCCTCAATCATCCAACTCTCTTCTCGGTACTTGAGCTGATTTTAGTAATGCCGTCATCTGGATGATTTCGTTTCTTCCTTGTATTTCCAGTTATTCTACTTTCTTTATATGGCTCTTTGGAACAACAACAACAACAACAATAATAATAATATTAAGAATAATAACAATTATAATAATAATAATAGTAATAATCCCATATTCCTTAATTGTACGACCATTATCATCTTGCAATATCCTCTGGTTAAAAATCAAACTGTGCAAATCGTCGAAGATGAAATGAAAAAAATGTAAATCCTGATTATCTGGTGTTGCATATGCGCCGATATAATTGTATTTCTTATGAGTGTCGTCACCTCGGATTTTTATTATAAAGAAAGAAAGAGGATAAAAGGGACATGCTATACAGAAAATGATAATAAAAAAAAGAAAGAAAGAAAAGAAAAAAGAAAGAAAGTAGAGGAAAGATAGAGAGAATGTATAGGCGCGTGGAAGCTAACGCTAATCTGTTTCATAACATAATGAAAAGACAAAAAGAAGGAAAGAAAGAAAAAATGAGTAAGAGAGAGTTAGATCAAGATTATTGAACTTTTTACTCGGATCTTGCCAGAGAACTGAAAAATTGTGGAACATGAGGGCGACAGTGATATCAATTGTATTTGGTGCCCTTGGAACGGTCCCCAAGGGCACGGGAAAAAAACTGGAGGAATTGGAAATTAGACGAAGAATCGAGACCATCCAGATCACAGTATTGTTGAGATCAACAAGAATACTGAGAAGAGTCAGGGATAACTGAGGAGACTTGCTGTCACTCAGACTCCAGTAAATGACTACCAGCCAAAGCCCAGTCAGTGCTCGATATAATCTAAAATAATAGTTGGAACACTACTTTAGTGCAATCAGCGCATTTGGATTTTGAAAGTTCACTCAATTTTTTTGGGGGGGAGGGGGAATTGTTGGTTAAAATACTTGTACAGCTTTTAATTGCAATTATCTATTAAATAAGTAAAGTAAAGTCGACGGGGCGGCTTAAAGTCGGTATCAGCCAGTCAGCGAGGGAGTCTATCCCCTTTTCAATAGCGCTAGACCAAGGAGATTGTTTTTAGCATCTGAGGTGGAACGCCACACCTACCATCAGCTCCTTACTTTTTTACCGCACAGATCCCTGTGCTACTCATACACTGAGTTGGCGAGGACCGGTATCGAACTAGGAACCTTGTGGTTTCTAGGTGAACGCTCTACCGACTGAGCTATCCCGTCCCTAGATGCCTATACAATATTTCTTGGGTATGAGGTTAAACTGCATCTAGTGGTGAGGTTCCAATTCTGGAATTCTGTGGAGTACCTCTTCATTGGCATTAGTCTCAGGTCCACTCTGACTCAGAATGGTAGTATCTGACAGGATCTCATCCATGGGTTGAATGGATCAAAATAAGTTTTAAAATACCCAACTAGAATGAATAAAACAAAAATGTCTTCAACATAAAATAAACCAAAGGGTAGACATGCCGAAAAATCCAACAAACCTGTTAGGGGCCCATCTATGGGTTAGATAGATAAAAATAAATTACTCTAAAAAAATGTGTTTAAAAATGAGTTTAAAAAATCTGAATACCTAACTAGAATGAATAAAACAAAAACACCTTTGGCATAAAATAACCCCTGGGTTGACATGCCGTAAAATCCAACCAAACTGAGTCGTCACATCTATAGGTTAAATACATCAGGAATGACTTTTAAAATGTGTTTAAAGAATGAGTTAAAAAGATCTGAATACTCAACTACAATGAATAAAACAAAAACGTCTCTGGCTTTAAATAACCCAAAGGATTTACATGCCACAAAATCCAACTACCTAACCAATCAACTAATCAACTTGTTGGAGTCCCATCTATGCGTCAGATAGATTAAAAAAATGACTTTAAAAATGTGTTTAAAGAATGAAAATACATCAGGGTTGACAGGCCGTAAAATACAACTAAACTGTTAAGGTCCCGTTAAACCTTAACGTTATGCGTTAAATAGATTTAAATGTGTTAAAAAAATGAGTTAAAAAATCTGAATACCCTACAAAAATGAATAAAACAAAAATGAATAAAACCAAAACGTCTTTGGCATAATATAACCCAAGAGTTCACATGCCGTAAAAACCTACTAAAAAACTGACCAACCAACTAGCCAACATGTTAGGGTCACATATATGAGTTGAATAGATAAAACGTGAGTTTTTAAAAAATATGTTTAAGAGATGACTTTTTAAAAAATCTGATAACCCAACAAAAATGAAAAAAAAATGACTAAAACAAAAACGTCTAAAATATCCTAAAATAGCCCAATAGTTGGCCAGCCGTAAAATCCAACCAACCAGCCAACCAACATGTTTTTCTTTTTGAATGGCAAAGTATAAACGATTTATTAGTTTTAGGTTCTGAACTCAAAAGTTCATGCCAATCACGAAGCGTCGACAAGCCTTCTTTTCTGCTCCCATTTCTATTGACTCTGATATCCCGGATGTATCCAAGCGAATCACTTCGCCATTGTACTTTTCCATATTGAAAGAAACTAATACAATGAATTAATGATTAAGTGAATGTTGAAGAAAAAGATGAAGCTGCGTCTTCAATTTGTCAAAGATGCACAGCGATGGTTGTGACTTGTGACTTGTCGTTTCTTCTTGGCTTTCTGAATGGGTGAAGCGAGGATCGGACCAGAATGACAGATGGGAGGTCAGGGACCTTTTGAACTGACAATAATCTGAGACAATATTAATCACTCTGAGGCAGACACCCAGAAACGCTTGACAACACTAAACACTTCCGGAATAATTTCCCCTAAATAAACGCAGGAAATTTTCTTAGAAAAAAAATGAAACAACATCACTACAACAGGTTATAGAAGATATATATATATATTAATGAATATTTTTAAGAACTCGGACAAAAAAGCTTCACTTTTTAAACAAATAAAATAGAGACAACCTTACAAGTGAAACCTGAATGTTTCGGGCATCTTTTGAAAAACTATTTACGTCCACCATGAAAACAATTACAGACTTATTCTACATATTAAGTTACTAATATTATTTATCATGATATATATATATATATATATATATATATATATATATATATATATATATATATATATATGTCGATACTTTTTTGACACACCTTGTATATATATATATATATAAAAGTAATTGGTAATTTGCTTGTAGCATTGTTAAGTATGTTATGAAATAATAAAATTCGAAGGCAATACAATGCGTAAAAATAAAGACAAAAAGATGTTTTATATGTCTAATCGATTTCAAAGCAAAGCTTTATCATCAGAGTTTATTTTCAGTTTCTGAAAATAAACTCTGATGATAAAGCTTTGCTTTGAAATCGATTAGACATATAAAACATCTTTTTGTCTTTATTTTTTACGCATTGTATTGCCTTCGAATTTTATTATTTCATATATATATATATATATATATATATATATATATATATATATATTATATATATATATATACAAGGTGTGTCAAAAAAGTATCGTGATTTTCTTCATTTCTATCTTGGTAAATACAACTTTAAAATCTATACTTTTTGCCACACCCTGTATTCTGAAAAAAAATTAAATTTACATTTATTGTTCATTTCTATCTTGGTAAATACAGCTTCAATCTCGATACTTTTTTGACACACTTTATATATATATATATATATATATATATATATATATATATTGTGTGTGTATGTATATAACATTTATATATCATTATATTGATATTATTATATTAATACTCGTGTTCCTTAAAAGTGCCAGCGTAATCATCTTGCAACACACTCTGGCTAAATGTTTATTTCTTATGAATGTCGACATCTCAGCTAAATAATGGACTATTCCGTTTTTATTATAAAGAAAGGGAAGAGAAAGGACCTACTACACAGAGAAAATATGATAAGAAAGAAAAAGAGTGTATTCGAAAGATAGAGAGATGGGGTAGCGCGTGAGACCGATAACGCTAATCTGTTTCAATCAAACATAATGAAAGGATGAAAAGAAGAAAACAAAGAAAAAAATAGTTAAATCAAGATTATTATACTTTTTACATATTGAACTATTTTTAATAGCTCTTAAGTAAACATATCAAACGTTATAATAATTAAATTATCTTTTGTATTATTTCGATTATTCGGACTATTGTCCTCAACTTTATTGTTATCTGTACAACGTTTCGGCTGATGTGCCCTCCTTCAGGTATTTCTTGTTGGACTCGGGAGCCTTCTCGAACCCAGGAACCTTCTTTTCGAACTCGGGAACCTTCTTGTCGTAATCGGGAGCCATCACGGAACTTTGAACCCAACCTTTTATTCAATCCACGGGAGCATACTGTTCTCATTCCGCTAACCATAACTGTCTCAAGTGTTAATCTGTGTTTATTAGGATTGAACCTGCAGCCCAGATATAACTATCCCTTAGAACTGTCTTAACTCAACGCCTATATCCACTACGCTATTGTTGATTTGTTCAATCTATATGGATAAATCCTAACCTGAATCCTTTCATACGTACATATCTTTATAATTATGAACGAACTTGAATGTTTAGAAAAAGATTTTTAATGTTAACTCCATTTGAAAAGTTTGAAAGCTTTATATTCTGTATCATTTAGATTATTCGGACTATTGTTCTCATCTTTATCATTATATAGACAACGTTTCGGCCTTTTTCAAGTGTTTCCAGTTGGACACGCGACGCAACAGATTGAGTTAATACATTTATAAGTGATATATATCACTGAAAGATAAAGGTTTACATAATATATTGTGTGGTTAATTTGTATACTGGTTTTAACAAAACCAAGTTGAATAAATAATTACTTGGTGTTATTGATCTTATTATTATCTATAGGTTGCAGGTTCAATCCTGGCCAAGGGCGATAATAACATAGAATACTTAACACAGCTAAACACTTGTAGCCGGTCATGGCTAACGGAATGAGAACAGTCTACTTCCGTGAATTGAATAAAGGATTCGGTTCAAAGTTCTGTGAAGGCTTATGATGACGAGATTAAGGCTCACGAGTTCGACAAGAAGGTTCCGGAGATCGAAGAGAGGGTTCCCGAGTTCGAGAATAAACACCCGAAGAAGCCCGGTGTATATAACAATAAATATAAGGACAATAGTCCGAATAATCCAAATAATACAAAATATCAAACCTCATCTAGTTTCGTTTTGGTTTGGTTTGTTTTGTTTTACGGCATATCAACCTCAGTGGATCATTTAATGCCGATAAAGTTTTGAAATAAATCAATTCTTAATGGATAATACAATTTTTTTATAAATACATTTTTCTATTTAACCCATAGATGGGACCCTAACAAGTACTACCACTCCGGGTCAGTGGATCAGGGAGCAATGGTGATAAAGGGGTGCTCCACATTCCCCAAACCTCCAGAACTGGAACCTCACCATCAGATAGAGTTTAACGTCATTCCCAGGACATGTAGACCCGCAGCCAGCGTCTTCTAACACCCATATGATAAAAAGGGGTTAGGGGCTTGCCATAAGGGCAATAGGGTTGGGAAAATCATATAGATGCTAGGGCTTGACGTGACCAGCCGATTGATCAGAGGGGGTCTCTCCGACCGCCCGTCTAGCCCAAGATAGGGCCAAAGTGGAGTATTGCAAGTCATGAACTGCTCATCTACCTGGGCTCTATCCTTAAGTATCACGGGTCGCCACCCACGGTCAACAGGTGGCCCCGTTGGTGGAGTCTTACTACTCTGCAGAGGTGCAGTCGGTGCAAACCTCATCTAGAAATTCAGACGAAATTTGTATTCTGATACAATTTTTAAGGGGACACTTGTCAAAAAAGTACGTTGGATTCTTTCACCGATTTACTTTCTTTTTTTATAAAGACCCTCTAACAACAAAGCCCGTCTATTTTGAAATAAGACATCATTTTATCAAGTGCAAGTAAACGCCCGCAAACACATTATCGCCCGTTGCTAAAGGCGGAGCCGGCAAGATTATATAAATCAGCAGGTGTCTTGTGGCGATATAATGCGACCAGAGCGAAATAATTCTAAGTTATCTTTAGCGCTCTCTCCCTATCTAATTTTGTAAACAAACAGATTCTAGGAACGTTCTATGAGAGCTTTGCACGCATAGAGATACACACTGATATTCACGTCTCTCCAATATTAATCTTATTATAATCGAAATTAGGTGTCTGTCTGTCTGTCTGTGACCGAAACTACGTGACTGTTTACGTCACAGTACCCTCAGGAATTGCGTAAGTTTATCAATGAATTAATACATAGAATAAATTTTATTTATTAACGATGTCTCTATGAAAATCTGATTTAGATTTGCCTAAAAAAAGTACATGTTATTAGTGCGTTTAAAATCCTTTCTTATAAATCACTAAAAAATAAAGGTTTACATAATATATAGTGGTTAATTTCTATACTGGTTTTAACAAAACCGAGTTGAATAAATAATTACTTGGTGTTATTGATATTATTATTATTATTATCATATTATTGTTTTATTCTCCAGCATATTAAAATCAACCCTATGAATTATTTTCATAAAGACACCAATTAGAATATAATCAAAATACGTGTAATATGCGTTCTTATTTAATTTCGTTAGTCTTCCTAATTTAATATATTTCATTACATTAAACCTTAAATATCCACGCCCGGTGGGCGCTTATTTTTGCTAGAATATTTAATGCATTTACGTACACGCATTTAATTATAGTGCCGCTCGTCGTGTAATGATTATCGTCGTAAAAATTGAAACCCGACTCTAGTTCACATCCTGGACGATTTTGTTTGCATTTCACATATTTCACTAATGTCCTTGGGAAAATTGGTATTTACACAACCTGTTCGCCACGAGTAGGATGTAACACAAGGTCATAAGTATGGGACATCCAGAGAGGATCTAACTCACTATTCAGTAGTAATTGATCTGTGAGACTAGCTTGCTAACCACTGTACCACAATGGGACGCACTACCTTTAGTAAAGGTATACATTTAACTATTCTCCCTCCAGCTATAGTCAGATAGGGCTCTTTAGTCTTGGGGTAGCAACCAGTCTAAGTGAAGGAAAACTCTGAATTCAAACTTGTTAAACTTCGCTTAAAAATTACCCTGTATCGCATCCTGCTCGTGTGTAGGGGTTGGATAAATACATATATTTAATGAACGTAAGTCTGTTGTATGGATGGATTTTACGGCATATCAATCCTTGTTGGGTTATTTTATGCTGAAGACGTTTTGTTTTATTCATTCTTGATGGGCACACAATGTTTTAAATTTAATTTTTAAGACACATTTTTAAATTCATTTTTTCTATTTAATCCATTGATAAGACCCTAACAGGTACTACCACTTCGGGTCAGAGTGGACCTGGGAGTAATGGCAATGAAGGGGTACCTCATATTCCCCAGAGTTCCAGAAATGGAACTTCAATATCAAATGAAGTTTAACGTCATACCCAGGATACTAAGATCCTCAGCCACCGACTTCGAACACATAAATGATAAAAAGTGTTGGGGCTTGTCGTAAGGGCAATCGAGTTGAGACAATCATATAGTTACTAGGGCTTGATGTGACCAACCGATTTACCGGAGGGGGCCTCTCCGAGCGCCCGTCTAGCCTAAGTAAGGGCAGAAGTGTAGTGTTGCAGGTCATGAACGTAAGTATGTAGGCATATATCTGATACAAAGATCAGCTACAAATTCAAACTGAGTCTATGAAAGCTTGTCGTAGAGCGATGTTCTGCAAATTCAATATGTCATTAAATTCTATTCTAATTTCTTTACTTATACGTTACTGCTTTCATATGAGAACGTCACTCATTAGTTTGTCTTTGCTTCTCCAGCAGCGTGCAGCAATTCTTGTTCGTTTCACTCGGACGGTTTCTGTGATAGAGGGCAAGTGGCCATACAACTGCTTTCTTGTGGGGTGTTGTTTCCACAATTTATCTAAGATCGTGCGCAGTATTCTTGTGCCACACCCATCTAGTTTATATGTACTAGTCGCATCGTTAGGGCCCAAGTGGTGCAGCTGTATAGTTGCACAGATACAACAACGGCTTGAAAAAATTGTTGCTTTAGCTTATCCGTGGGATTAAATTTCTATATGATTGATAATCTAATCTTAAGATTATCAATATATATATATATATAATTGGGCAGTATTTTTTCATTCAGGCATATTTGCCACTAATTACAAAACCACATTAATAATAATAATAATAATAATAATAATAATAATAATAATAGCGAGAAACTGAATCACTAATAATTGCTGCACAAAATAATGCTATAAGGACAAATTATCAAAGTGAAAATTGATAAGACCCAACAAAATAGTAAATGTAGACTATGCGGTAATAGAGATGAGACTGTAAACCATGTATTATGCGAATGTAGCAAACTAGCACAACGGGAGTACAAAACTAGACACGACTGGGTTGGGAAGGTGATCCACTGGGAATTATGCAAAAAATTACATTTTGACCATACAACAAAATGGTATAGGCATAAACCAGAATCTGTTCTTGAGAACGAGACGCATAAAATTCTCTGGGACTTTGAAATAAAAATGGATTACCTTATCCCAACAAGAAGACCAGAAAAGAAGAGAACTGAAAAAGTTATGGAATATGAAAGTGAAAGTGATACCAATTGTTGTTGGTGCACTTGGAACGGTCCCAAAAGGATTGCAAAAGGGTTTGGAAAGTCTGAAAATCAGAGGAAGGATTGATACCATTCAGAACACTGCACTGCTGCAATCTGCCAGAATACTCAGAAGAGTCCTGGAGACCTGAGGAGACTTGCTGTCACTCAGACTCCAGTGAAAGACCATCAGCTAATGCTGATGTGAAAACTCAAAAAGAAGAAATAATAATAATAATAAATAAATAAAACACTAGTATAAATAGAACACAAGTATAAATGGAACATTCCAATTTTGTATTGTGTTTACATTTACCCCGAGGATGGCCCATGAAGGGACTGAAAGTACTTGGGAACAAATAAGTCATGGCAAATACATCAGTCAATTCCAGCCTGATATTATATAATCTATTCGGTGCCTAGAAAGGACTATGAACAAAATTTGCAGACAGAATTGCAATTCAGTTCAACCAAATATATATATAATCTGAAGATTGCATAACCATGAAATTTTAAGTTATGAGTCCAAATCATCCATAGTACCATTACTATTGACTATATATATATATATATATATATATATATATATATATATATATGTGTGTGTGTGTGTGTGTGTGTGTGTGTGTGTGTGTGTGTGCGTGTGCTTGCGCGCGCAGCACACAAAGAAAAACAGCCTCCCCAACATATCCAACAAAATAAACTCGAATTAAGCAAACTAAACTAGAATCAAGTGTTTGGCCTTTCCCATGATGCACCATATAACAGCATATAAGGTAACACACCAACTCAAATAATTCACTATTTGGGGCTAGACAGGCAGTCGGAGAGGCCCCCTCCGATCAATCGGCTGGTCACGTCAAGCCATAGCACCAATATGATAGCTCCAAACCTATTGCCTGTATGGCAAGGAATCCCAACCCTTTTTATCATATATGTGCTATAAAGTGGTGGCTGAGGGTCTTCGTCCTGGGAATGACGTTAAGGTCTCTGATGGTGAGGTTCCAGTTCTGGAGGTTTGACGAATGTGGAGCATCCCTTCATCACCATTGCTCCACGGTCCACTCTGACCCG
>CM042137.1:46007203-46024703 GCA_023376005.1 Doryteuthis pealeii | reverse complement strand
AGTCCACTATGACCCTGAGTGGTAGTACCTGTTAGGGTCCCATTTATGGATTAAACAGAAAAAATATGTTTATAAAAAAATTGTGTACCTATAAAAAATGAATTTGTTTCAAAGCTTTGTCAGCATTAAATGACCCATCGAGGTTGATATGCCGTAAAACAAAATAAACAAATAAACAAACACAATCAAATACAAAATCAAAGCTTTATTTTTCTTTTCGCATGATATACGGTCAGAAATTATTATTTTCCATGATATGAAATATAAGGAGAGCGCGGTGGTGTACTGGTTAGAGTCGTAGGAAATGAACTCGTTGACTCCGAGTTCAAATGCTGGACAAAGCCGCGGTTCACATAGCGCTAATACCCTAGGGAAAGGTATGAATCCAACTATTCTCCCTCCAGCAATGGGTAAATAGTAGGGAAGACTTTAACCTTGGTTAGGCAACCAGTCTAGGAGAAGGAAAACTCTGAATTCAAACCTCTTAAATCTCCGCTTGGGGTGGTCTCTACTAGAATAGGCTCAGGCCTACTTAGTGATCTATTTCAATTTTTTTTTAAATAATTTAACTTTATCTTAATCATTTTCGGGGGCATTTAAAAAAATAATGTTATCACTTATTCTTAATTGTACAATACTAGTAGAACTAATCATGAAGTCTTGGGTTTTATTTCAAAATCACTATTGTACTGGGTGAGTACAAAACACTCCTCGATTAAAAGTAGTCATAACATCAAAACTTAGCAGTGGGAAGGGTACACACAGGACTGGTGCTAGTGCCTCATGCCCCCTCCGCCAGGAATCTATGATATCCCCCAGAATCTTTTATACATCCCTACCCCGAATCAATTATCTACTCTACTACATATCAATTTCCATACAGTAGTATTCATAAAATATATATATATATATAATAATAGTAGGGCAGACTGGGCCCTTCAGCCTTGGGTAGGTAACCAGTCTAGGAGAGGGATAACTCTGAATTAAAAATTCCTGAGATCGGTCGTTGATTGGGTTTGTAGCAACCCTTGATGCACCAATTCTTTCTTATCGACTGTGCCAAAAGTGTGGATGGTCCAACACAAGCCTTCACCACTATAAACAAATCACTGTGTGGGTGTTCATTGTATGTATGAACCCTCATGCGTCGAAAATGGACGAGAGAATCCATAATATAATAAACCCGGCACCTCCAAGCAGGTTGGCACCCCCGGTCGGAGATTTGGGGGCGGGGTAGAATGCACCAGCCCTGGATGCACTGATATTCTTCTGGTAAGAAAAAAATTAAAGAATGCGATGTCACCATTTTTATAAATATCTATCTATACATATATAAAGGACAGTTAGTGTGTGTGTATATATGTATGTATGTATGTATGTCCGGATGAAACTACGAAAATGAAACAATTAACGACTAAGTAAATGTATATACACACTGATTTTTTATTTTTGTGCAAAATTATAAAGATTTTATTTATATTCGAAGATTTTATTTATATTCGAAGATATTTAAAAATTAGAATATGCATAGAAATAGCATTGAAATACTACAGCATTTGTAAATCTCAGAAGTAAACAAATAAATACATCAGGGTTTATTTGTGCACTTAGATACTTACGCCCGAAAGGTGCATAAAAATTAGCCTTTCGGGCGTATGTGTTTAAGTTTTAATGTAATGAAATATATTAAATTAGAAATATTATGGAAATTAGATAAGAGCGCATACAAAAAGATCACACTTATTTCAGTTATATTTTAATTGGTTTCTATATAAAATCATTCATAGGATTGATTTTAATTCATTGGAGAATAAAATTCTTTCTCACTTATTTCTTTCTTTCCTTTTTTTCATCTTTTCATTATGTTCGATTGAAACAGATTAACGTTATCGCTTCTGCGCACGACGCCTCTCTATATATTTCACTACTCTCTTTCTTTCTTTCTTATTATATTTTACTGTGTAGCGTGTCCTTTTCCTCTCCTTTCTTTCTTTATAATAAAAACGGAATGGTCCATTATTCAGCTGAGGTGGTGACACTCACAAGAAATAAGAATTCGGCGGATAAGCAACACCAGATAATCAGGATTTACATTTTTGCATTTCATCTCGGACGATTTGTACGGTCTCATTTTTAACCAGAGGGTGTTGCAAGATGATAACCGTAGTACTTTTAAGGAACACGAATATTATAGATAAATAAGTTCATCTGTGACCGATAAGAAATGTTTATTTATCTGATAAATGAGTAATAACGTGTTTTTTCTTCTTTCCAGTAACTAGATACATCTTTTCAATGCACATATATGTAGCAAATTTTACCCGACACTATCAATAAGCTTTGTGATCAATCCAGTCTGAATTCACACCGCATGCATATATATATATATATATATATATATATATAATATATATATATATATATATAAAGTCGTTGGGGTGGCCTAAAGTCGGTATCAGCCAGTCAGCGAGGGAGTCTATCCCCTTTTCAATAGCGCTAGACCAAGGAGATTGTTTTTGGCATCTGAGGTGGAGCGCCACACCTACCATCAGCTCCTTATTCTTGATGGGTATTCAGGTTGTTTTTTTTTCGAACTCAATTCTTTTTTAACATATTTTTAATATTCATTTTTTTATCTATTTAGCTCATATATCCTAACAGGTACTACAACTCTGGGTCAGGATGGACCTGAGAATAATGTCGATAAAGGGGTATTCCACATTCTCCATGGTTCCAGAATTGAAACTTCACCACTAGATACAGTTTACCATCATACCCAAGACACTAAGACCCTCAACCACCGTCTTCTATCACATATATGATAAAAAGGATTGGGGCTTGCCATAAGGGCAATAGGATTGGGAAAATTATATAAGTGCTAGGACTTGACGTGACCAGCCGATTGATCTGAGGGGAGGTTTTTTTTCCAACCGCCCGTCTAGCGTCTAAGTAAAGGCAAAAGTGGAGTGTAACATGTCATGGACTGCTCAGCCACCTGAATCCCATCCTTAAGCATCACGGGTTGCCACCTACGGCCAACTGGTAGCTTCATTGGGGGGGGGGTACCCCTCTGCAGAGGTGGAGCCGGTGTATTCTGAAGCCCCCAGTCGACAGGGTTAAAATCAAATGGAATCTGTATTTAATAATTTACTGACGCATCATCTTTAAGGGAACTAGGTGTTTATGATACTTGAGACACCACATAGTTTGCCGGTAAGCCACCTGTTGTTGTGACTCTTGTGAAACTGGTTCTGTCAGAAGTACTTTGCATTTGAAAAAAAAAACAGACCACCCCCGGCTCAACAGGATGGATCAGTTTGTTTCAGGATCTTCTTTGCTTTCGTCAAGCAGATCACCTTGGTCTTGGCTGTCAGTATTAGTCCCTTGCAACTTTTTGTACGGACGGTAGAGAAGGTCCGAGTTCAGGCTAGCTTCAGTTGATAAGTTTCAGCTGTAATTATCCATCGTCAGGAATGGGTAGAGATGACGTCAAATTGCTAAGAAAGTAATGACCTGCGATATTATCAGTTTTTTTTTGAGTTCACATAAAGGTCAATGACTCTTGCCGCCTTCAGTACTTGGCATAATTTCTTGGTAGAATTAAGGCTTGTGTGTGTGTGTGTGTGTGTGTGTGTGTGTGTGTGTTGTGTGTGTGTGTGTGTTTATCGAAACTATTTGCTGAAAACTCCAGCTGTTGAATATTTTTTGTTGCCGCGTCTAAAAAACAAATTGGATATTTTAAATAGTTTACTCAACCCAAATATAGAAAGCAAATAACTAATAAATAAAATGCAATCTGTTCGCTATAAAGAATTGGTTGGTTGGTTGGTTGGTTGGTTGGTTGGTTGGATTTTACGACATGTCAACCCTTGGGTTATTTTATGTCAAAGAGATGTTTGTTTTATTCATTCTTGTTGGGTATTCAGAACTTTTTCTTTTTAAACTCAATTTTTAAAACATTCTTTCGACTCATTGTTTTTTTCTATTTAAATGATAGATGGGATCCTAACAGGTACTACCACTCAAGTCAGAGTTGACATGGGGGTAATGCTAATGAAGGGGTACTCCACACTCTAAAAAGCTCCAGAATTGGAATTTCACGATTAGATGCAGTATAACATCATACCCAGGATACTAAGACCCTCAGCCACCGCTTTCTAGCATATATATGATTAAAAGGGTTGAGGGCATGCCATAAAGACAGAGGGGTTGGAACAATCATATAATTACTTGGGCTTGACATGACTTGCCAATTGATAGGAGGTGGTCCCTCTGACCGACCGTCTAGCTTAAGTAAGGGCCAAAGTGGAGTGTTGTATGTCAGGGACTGTTCAGTCACCTGGATTCCATCCTTAAGCATCACGCGTCTCCATCGTCAGGAATGATTAGAGATGACGTCAAATTGCTAAGGAAGTAATGACCTGTGATATTATGAGGGTAATCCCAAAAGTAAGGTCTCCAAAGCACAGGGGACGCAGGGAAACTGTTCGTGTGGCTATTGGCAACACAGTTGCGTTTGTTATGTCTGCGCACGCGCGGGTGTACGCCTCACTGCCATGCTCAGCATTGTCGTTTCTGATGTAGCTCAGAGATTGACGCTACGAACAAGTGTGCAGTTGGCGCAGTTATTCGGTTTTTGAACGCAAAGTACATTAAACCGATTGAAATTCATAGCCACTTAACGAAAGTGTATGGCGAGTTCTGCATGGATGTTAAAAACGTCCGCTTCCTCAATGATATGGCGGTGAACTGGTGTAACATGAGCGTACTCAAACTGTCATAGTACCTAGAAAAATACATCGACCGAAATGGTGATTATGTAGAAAAATAGATACATGTTCAAACTTTAAAATGATGTAAACATCATTGACAATAAACAATAAACTTTTCTATGATTTCTAAATATTTTTGCTACACACACACACACATATACACACACAAGGTGGGGGTGTGGTGTAATGGTTAGAGTCGTAGGTAATGGACTCGTCGACGCGAGTTCAATTCCTGGATGGGGCTGTTTGCATTTCACATAGTGCTAATACCCCGGGAAGTGTATACATCCACGTACCATTCTTCCAGCTATGGGTAAATAGTAGGACAGACTGAACTCTTTAACCTTGGTTAGGCAACCAGTCTAGGAGAAGGAAAACTGAATTGACCTTTATATTTACTCAAATAAATGTATTTTAAGCCAGGTGGAGACAACACACTTGATGATAAGCCTCTCAAATTAGTTGACTAGTTCACATCCCCTGGTAGTAATATCTCATCTACAGAAAATGATGTCAATGTACGCATAGGAAATGCATGGACTGCTGTTGACAGATTATCGATCATATAGAAATTTTATTTCACTGATAAGATAAATCGAAAATACATCTAAGCCGTAGTCGTGTCAGTGCTACTGTACGGCTGAACCACATCGACTCTAACGAAGCACTTAGAGAAAAAGCTAGATGGGAGCCACCCAAAGATACTGAGTGCTGTCCTCAAAAAATCTTGAAAGCAGAGCACATCTTTTGCTTAGGACTCCAGTTGTTGAATATTTTTATTGGTTGGTTGGTTGGTTGTGTTTTACGGCATGTCAACCAATTGGGTCATTTTATGCCGAATGCGTTTTGATTTTATTCCTTCATGATGGGTACTCAGTTTGTTTTAAACACATTTTTTCTATTCAACCCATAAATGGGACTCTAACAGGTACTACCACTCCGGGTCAGAGTGAACATGGGAGCAATGGCGATGAAAGGGCGCTCCACATTCCCCAGAACCCCAGAACTGGAACTTCACCCTCAGATAGGGTTTAACGTCATTCCCAGGACATGAAGACCCTCAGCCACCGCCTTCAAATTCATAAATGATAAAAATGGTTGGGGCTTACTATAAGGGCAATAAGATTGGAAATATCATATAGGTGCTTGGGATTGACGTGACCAGCCCACTGATCGCCCGTCTAACCTAAGTAAGGGCCTAAGTGGAGTGTTTAAAATAGTTTAGTCAACCCAGATATAGAAAGCAAATGAATAATGAATAACATGCAATCTGTTCGCTATAAAGAGAGAAATTTAGCCTCAAATTTATTCCACTACAGGGGAAAGTACAGTTTTTCTAAAACTGATAAATTAAAAAATGTAACGACTGCTTTACTGGTGACGTAACGAGTTACTTAGTCATAAGTACTTGGTTTTCTTGTGTGAGTTTTTGCAAGTGTGGGGAAGGTGTTGTACCGAAAGAGATCATGTACTCTTTCAAATATTACACTCAACAAAAGATTATCTGAAACACTTCACAGGTGAAATCACTTAAGCTTTCCTATCTAATCAGATATTTCGTAAGTTTCAGCATTTTTCCGGCGATAATGTTCAAATTGAAAAATTTTCATTTTTTTTTTAAAGTAGAAATATGATTTTGTTGGTAGTATTTGAACGTGTATCTTAATTGAATTACTTTATTTTGCCTAAGGAGTTGGCAAAAAGAAGCACTTTTTACAGTGGCAACTTTTTCAAGGAAATCAATACTGATGGGTCCGTTTATGTCCTTGAAGACTGTCAGCATCGCCCTTATGACCGCTGCGCCAAGAACTTTTTATTTATCAGAGTCGGTGTGTTTCTACTCAATGGACTGTCTTTTCTCGTAGTGGCAAACCCATGTTTAGGCTATTTGTAAACTCTCACTTCAAGACCTGTCAATAAAATGCTCAAAATGCAAATATAATTTTCTGCAGTTTTACCGTTAGTTTTAAAATGTACACTACGTTACAAAAATAATAGGCTATGCCTATCCATTATTTTTACGGCAATGATGTTCAACTTGTATACTTCTAATTTTTTTAAAGAATAAATATGATTTTATCGATATTATTTGAGTGTGTATCTTACTTCAATTACTTTATTTTTTCATAACAGAATATTGTGTCCTGAGTATAACGTTAAACTGCATCTAATGGTGAGGTTCAATTTCTGGAGCTCAGGGGAATGTGGAGTACTCGTTTATTACCATTACTCTCTGGTCCACTTGGACTCGGAGTGGTATTACCTGCTAGGGTTCAATTGATCAAAAAATGAGTATTAATAAATGTGTTTAAAAAATTGAGTTTGAAAAAAAATTGAATACCCAACAAGAAGGAATAAAGCAAAATGTCTTCGGCATAAAACAACCCAACAAGGGTTGACATACCGTAAAATCTAGCCAACCAACCATAACATAATATACGTAATTCTTAGATAATTACTTCTTCATGGTTGATTTTACTTCACACCTGTCATTAGATTACTAATGTGTTTCAATTGAACATAATGAAAAGATGAAAAAAGAATGAGAGAGAGTTAAATCAAGAATATTATACTCTTTACATATTGAACTATTTAGCAATAGCTCTTAAGTAAACCTATCAAACGTTGTAATAATTGAATTATCATACTGTGGTATATCCACAAGTATTGCTAGTAGTAACTATAACCGGTGTCAATACAAACCGAGATGAAAAAACTCTGCATTTTAATCTTAGCTACTTTTTGAACTAGTATTTCAGTGAGCACCAGATTTCGACATTCGAGAGTGGGTCGAAAATTTAATTGGCTGATGACGTCATATCAGCTGTTGATGACTTTTTTGATCAATGCGATCCAAAAACTGCAACAATAATGGAAGAAGTGTGTGTACCGTAAGAGGGGCAATGCTGAAAAATAAACCTCACTTGGTCCCATTCCATGAGACCATCTTGGTCAGCCTTTGAACTTTTTAGCCGAAACTCGTACATGACTTGCTCAAAGTTTTGGTATATATATATATATATATATATATATATATATATACCAACTCCTCCGCACGAGCAGTATGTGACACGAAGTCGTTTATTTCAACGAAGTTTGAATTCAGAGTTTTCCTTCGCTTAGACTGGTTGCCTAAACAAGATTAAAGAGCCCATTCTGTCCTACTATTTACACATAGCTGAAGCGAGAATAGTTGGATGCATACCTTTCCCAAGAGTATTTGCGCTATGTGAAATGTAAACAGCATCGTGTAAGTCTTGAATGCAACGATAACCATTACACCACACACTTCCATTAAAGAAAATCAGTAAGTGGAAGAATTTTACCGACAAAACACAATCGTAAATTATTCTTGTATCTAAGTATTTTTTTTATGACAGATGTCAGAATTATCAATGGATATATCAGCCTTGACTTCCACAAACTTGATTGTTTCTCTTCTATAAAATAAGACAAAAATTCGCAAATCTCTTAAACCCATTCTGTTTTGTTGAGTTTCTTTTCTGAAGGATTGGATTTTTCTGGAGGATTGAATCTTTCTTTTTTTTTTTTTTTTTTTTTTTTTTTTTTCTTTATTTTCAGGAACTTGGTTATTTTTCTTCTATAAACCCAGGCGAAAATTCGCAAAACTCTTAAACGAACTACAATTCAGAAATGTTCCAACCCATTCTGTTTTTTTTTGTTTGTTTGTTTTTTTCTGAAGGATTGGATTTTCTGAGAATTTGGATTTTTCTTGAGGATTTAATTTTTTTTGAATATGGGATTTTTTTTTTTTGTGGAGTATTGGATTATTTCTAGGATATTGAATTTTTCTGGAGGGTTGGTTCTTTCTGGAGTATTTAATTTTCTGGGGGATTAGATTGGGGGGGTCCGGAGTATTGTATTTTTCTTTATCGTCTTCTCCCCGTTCCCTTTTCTTTTAAATCATCCATTCTCGCCATTTCGTACCCGTGGTTCTACCCTTAATTCACCCGTTAAAACTGCTCAACAATGACCAATCATTCTTCGTCATTTTCAAAAACCAACAACAATGGACGACGTCGAGTAAGCGCTGGAGGTCGACAATCAAAAGTTATTTGTGAAAAAGATAAGAATACAGATGTTCCCTAAATGTTTACTTTCATTGAATACACAAATGATTATTTACCGATATACAGGGATCGGGAAAGTATTTGGACAGTCAAAAATGATTTAATATACAACAGGGACATTATCAATATGTTAACCTTTACTGGATCGATTATTATGAAGTGGAATAATGTTTGATACCACCAGAAACTTCCCTTCAAATTGGTGACACACAGAAAAACTTTTCACGAACAAATCGAAAATGCAAAGAAAAGTCAATAGGAATCAATCGATTATGATTTAAAATCAGACGGAAGATCGATAACTAAAACGACTACCTATATATTTCATAATAATGGAGATTCGGTGTCTGTTTGTAATCGAAACTACGTCACTGCTTACGTCACAATACCCCTAGGAATTGCCTAAGTTGATTAATGAGTATTTAAATTAAAATTTAAAATCATTAATTAATACATAGAATAAATCTGATTTATTAACGATGTCTTTATGAAAATCTGAGTTAGATTTAACTAAAAACAGCCCATCTTTTTTGTGTGTTAGAAATTCTGTAATGTGTCTTATATATCACAAAGAAATAAAGGTTTACATAATATTTGGTGTAGTTAATTTGTGTACTGCTTCTAACAAAACCGAGTTTAATAAATAATCACTCGGTGTTTCTGATTTCTAATATTATTGTTTTATTATCCAACGTATTAAAATCAGTCCTATAAATGATTTTATATAGTAACCAATTAAAATATAATTAAGATAACTATAATCTTTTTATATGCGTTCTTATTTAATTTCATTAGTCTTTCGAATTTAATATATTTCATTTCTTTAAAACTTAAATACTTACGCCCGGTGGGTGCATATTCTTGCTAATATATATAAAGAAAGATTCTGTATGTCTGTCCGTATGTATGTATGTTTGTTTGTAAAATGACTGAGCGTATGTTCTTTTATAAAGGAAAATTCTCCCGTTGAGAAACCCTACCTTAGACGACAATGTTTATCTCATCACTCTCTCTCTCTCAAAAAGTTCAATTTTATGTGTTCTGGGTGAGCCCCCCCCCCCCCGTGTGTAGTGGCTAACGTGCTGGACTGCGGCATCGTTGTAAGCTAGTTAGAACTACAGCTGGATTATTACGTTTACTTTTGAATTAATACCTTTGGAAAGGGTATAACCCCCCCATCCCCCAGCTATGATTTGAATAGTACCACTACTGTTCTTCCAAAGGATTTTTTTGCATTAAATAACCCACGAAGGTTAATATACCGAAGAAAGATTTGATAAAACAAAGAAAGCAAACCAAACCATCAAATTTTTGTTTGTTTATTTATCAGCATTTAAATCTCTTCGAATTGCTTGTGAAAAAAGTCTTAAAGTCAACCAATTTTAAGTTATTAATGATTTCTGATTTGCAAAATTCTAACTGATGTAGCTTCGGTTCTGAGCAAATATCAAACTATTTTTTTGTACAAATAATGATCAATATATCTGAAATAATAATATATGTGAAATGCAGTGCCACATCGGGATATTGATCTTGCTATGAAAATATAAGAAATCATCAATAACTTAAAATATGTTGACTTTAAGACTTTTTGGTAGCAATGTTGGATTCCTTGGGCAAAAATGCTTTTATAAACTAATTTTTAGAAGTAGGGAAGCTCTAGAACTCATTTTACTGACAAAAATAGATTAAAAAATGTCGCCATTTTTCGCGAACCCCACCAAATGACATAACTCTGCCAATTTTTGGAATTGGAAGCTCAAATTTTGGGGATTGTATAAAGTTAACATAGTCCACACCTCTACAAAATTTCAGAAAAATTGAAGGGGGTTGGGTGACAATTTTATTTTATTCTGGATGATTTTACATGGAATTGCCCGCTTGGAAACAAAAAAAAATAATCTTTCGGGGATTAATTAATTGGAAGTGTTAACATTTCTTATGTCTTCACTTATATCGGTAATCAAGTTTTACATTAAGTTATTTACAAAAAAAAAAAAGAAATACTAACAGCTCTATGTCGATTTATTGATTTTAACGGCACGTCAAACGGTCTTGGGTTATTTTATGCCAAGTGGTAAATTGTGAGGATGGACAGATTTTTTTTTCAATGATTTTCTTGATTTTGACAATAAGTTGTGTGCAGTTGCTTAATGCTAAATAGATTGGGAATGGCTTTGACGTCAGTGTGCTACATTTTTCAACTTTACTCCTAGAGGCCGTAGCTCAACATATCATACTATTTTTGAACCAGGCCAACTCCGCGAGCAAATTAAAAACATTTTAAGATTTCCTCGTTTTAATTACTGTGATCTTTTACGTGATTTTGTTTCGACGAATTTTTGCACGTTAATAAATTTTATAACTTGGAAATAAATTTGGAAATGAAAGTTTAATAAAAATTTAATCATGTATTAAATACATAATTAAATTTTATTAAACTGTATAAAGTGTCATATTGATATTTATACCATATTTATTCAACATCTGCTTAATTTAAATGGTGTGGGTGGGTGTGAGGATGGTTTGAGGATCTAAATGCTTGTTATTTTTAAGATGAGCAATGAGCGCCATCGAAATAATTTCCATTAATTTCTAATGATTTAAAGAACACATAAAATATCTATAGAACGTTTATTCAAGATATGTTTTGATTTAAAAGGCGAATGAATATTCGTAAAATAAAATGTGACGAAACATAAAGAATAAAAATACTGAGAATGAAAACATTTAAAAGGGGAAATAAAAAAATGCATGCATAAGTTTGTCTTCATGGAAAAGAAGAGAGGAATCGGAGAAGAGGTTAGAGAGAGGAGGGTGAGAGAAAGAATGGGAGAGACAGAGAGAAAAAGGAGAGTGAGAGAGAGGGTATGGAAAATAGAGAGAAAGGGGGATCAGAGAGAGAGAGAGAGAGAGAGAGAGAGAGAAAGAAAGAAAGAGAGAGAGAGAGAGAAAGAGAGGTTGGAAGAAAGAGGGAATGGAAGAGAGAGATGAGATGACAGAGGGGATAGAAGAAAGAGAAGGAGGATGGTTGAGAGAGAAAAGATGAGATAGAATGGATGGAAGAGAGAGAGAGAGAGAGAGAGAGAGAGAGAGAAAGGAGGAGGAGAGAGCTAGGAGAGAGTAAAGGAGGATGTGAGAGAGTGAGAGAGAGAGGGCGAAAGTGGGCGTGGGGGAGAGTGGGTGTGGGGGAGAGAGAAAGTAAACGGGGGAGGAGAGAGAGGGGGAGAGTAAAAAGAAGATGAGGGTGGGGGAGAGTTAGAAAGGGGCGGGAACGCAGAAAAAAGATGGCGCTTATAAGGGCGTTTGGCATCAAGATAATTTATCATTTCGTTTTTATTTCGCTTCTTTTACGTCTGAGCAACTTTAATACTCCTGTCTCGCTGATCTCCATAGCAACGCATCTTTTTAGTGTTTCCAGAAGGTTTAATGCGAAAAAGATGATCTTTTGATGATGGTATTGTTTTATGGCGATACCATATCTCAGTGGAAAAGAGAGTGTGGCGAATTTTTTGGCAATCGGCCAAGATCTCTATTTCTAATTCTGCTGCCCTCAATGGAAATTTGCAAAGAATAAGGATTGCAAATTAAAAAATCTCACCCCTTTTAGAAGAGCAGTGTTTTTCAGAAAAGGAATCAAAAGTTCTGATTTGAGCTAAGCATCAAAATGTCCGAAATATCTGCCCATTATTGCTTTTGTCTGATCAATTTCCTCTTTTTGGTTCATTTTATTATATCCCTTGCTGTTTATGGTTTGGTCAAAAAGTTAAGTCCCTCTGAAAACGAATATCTTTCTATCATACACAAATGAGCTTCAGCAAATGTTTGCGTTAACGGTTTGATGAGACATTTATACAATTGTCTTTGTTCTGGTAAATTGGTTGGTAGGATGGTTGGTGGGTTGGTTGGTTGGTTGGATTTTACGATTCTTCCTCTGATTACCAATTCCTCCAGTTCCTTTTCCAAACCTTTGGAGACTGTTCCAAGGGCACGGATGACAATTTGTACGACTTTCACCTCATATTTCACAGTTGTTTTGTTTTTTCAGTTCTCTATCAAGGTTTAAGCTTTTCGTTTTCTTTCATTTTCACTCAGTGATCCGGGTAAAATCTACAAGTTGATAAGTTCTCTTTTTCTTGTTAATTAATACTAGGTTACGTCTTATGACTGGGCTAAGGTGGTCCGTCTCTATCTCAATGTCCCAGAGAATTGTATGTCTCATTCTCTATAACAGATTCTTGTTTGTCCATATACCATTTGGTAGTAAGGTAAAATTATCATTATGAGTTTTTCTCACCAGCGTGGTGGTCTTTCACTGGATTTTGCTTGACAACAAGTTTCCTCAGGTATCCAAGATTCTTCTGAGTATTCTAGCCGATTTCAACAATACTGTTGTTTAGATGGTCTCAATTCTTCTTCTGATTTCTAATTCTGTTTTCCAAGCTTTTGGGACCGTTCCAAGTGCACCAACTACAACTAGTATCACTTTGACCCTCATATTCCACAGCTTTTTCAATTCTCGGGCCAGGTCCAGGTATTTGTCTATCTTTTCGTTTTCCTTCATCTTCATCCTGTGATCTGCTAGAACTGCAAAGTTGACAAGTTCTATTTTTTTAATCAATATTAGGTATGGTCCCCTCACTTGGATAAGGTGATCCGTATTTATCTCGGAGTCCCAGAGAATTTCATGCGTTTCATTCTCAAGAACAGATTCTGGTTTATGCATATACCATTTTGTTGCATGGTCAACATTTAGTTTTTTGTATAATTCCCAGTGGATCGCCTTTCCAACCCAATCGTTACCAGCTTTGTATTCTCGCTTTGCTAATTTGCAATACTCGCTTAATACATGGTTTATGGTCTCATCTCTGTCGCCACACAGTCTACATTTACTGTTTTGTTGTGTTTTATCAATTTTTGCTTTGATATAATTTGTTTTATGGCATCATTTTGTGCAGCAATTATTGGCGATTCAGTTTTTCTCTTGAGATTTCAGCTTCTTAAATATATCCAAATCTTTTCACGTGTAACTTCTCCAATTTGACGTTTGAAGTATCCATACAATTGTTTTTCCTCCCATCGTTGTTTTCTTATTTTCGTTATTCTTCTGTTTGTCCATATGTTGCAGTTGCTGTTATTGGCTGTCATAAGTAATATTTCTTTGCTCTTTTTGTGTATTCTTTGAGTCCTTGGATTGTGGCCTCTACGCACTCCTCTATGTTAGCAATACCTCTTTCACATTCCTTTCTTGATACATACAGCCTATCTCTATCGTCTCTAGGGTGTAAAGCCTTGTGCATTGTTATTAATTTTATAGTACTTTGATCAATCTGTCTTAGTTCCTTTTATCCATTTTAAGAATAGCCCAGAGTATCTTATAATGGGGACAACCCAGGTATTTATTTCTTTGATGAGATTTCTGCTGCTGAGCTTGGTTTCTATGAGTTTTCTTGTTATCCTGGGCTATTCTTTTTTAAATTTTCCTTTCATCTCTGTTTGCTTGATATTGTCTGCTTCTAAAATTCCTAAATATTTGTAACTTTCACTTTCAACAAGTGATTTTATAGTGTCCTAATTTGGTAGTTGTATTCCGTCCATTATTTTCCTTTCCCCCTGTTTTTTCCTAGTATAGCAGATTTTTCGATTCCGAATTCTATCCCTATATCTTGGCTATATATTCTAATGGTTTGTTCTGGGGTTTCTAATTCTTTTTCATTTTTTGAAAAAAACTTTTATGTCATCCATGTACATAAGGTGGTTCATTTTTTTCCTATGAGGTAGTGAATTTGTATCCCCCTGTGCATTTTTTAGTGGCATCATTGCTATAATAAATAGTAGTTTACTTTAAGATGTTGTTGGATATTTGTACATTTTTAATCATTCTATAATCCAGGTATATGGGACCATATCATAGGCCTTTCTGTAGTCGATCCATGCCATTGCAATATTTTCGCGCCTATTTTTAACTTCCTTAAGGATATGTTCATCTATATAAAATAAGTCATATGTTCTTCTTTTTCCTTTGCGGCATCCTTTCTGTTCTTCTGAGAAAAGTTTACGCCAATTAAACGAAAAGTATATTTCTTGTTTTATTACTGCTGTCAATATTTTCCACATCATGGGTTATAGGTTATTGGTCTATAATTGCTAGGGATGTTTCCTTTTTGTGGATCTTTCTGGGTTATGGTAGTCATTCCTTTAGTCATCCATTCCGATACATTTGTCTCCTGTATACATCTTTCAGTCGTGGAGGGAAGTGAATTTTTAAAATCAGAATCCATGTATGCCATCATGGCCTGATGTTTTCCAGTTTACTACTTTCTTGAGTGTCTAGTTTTTGACATTAGCGTTAGCTGATGGTATTTCACTGGAGACTGAGTGACAACAAGTCTCCTCAGGTCTCCAGGACTCTTCTGAGTTTTCTAACCGATTACAGCAGTGCAGTAGCCTAGATGGTCTCAATTCTTCCTCTGATTTCCAGATTATTATTATTTGAGTTTTCACATCAGTGTTAGCTGATGGTCTTTCACTGGAGTCTGAGTGACAGCAAGTCTCCTCAGGTCTCCAGGACTCTTCTGAGTATTCTGGCAGATTGCAGCAGTGCAGTGTTCTGAATGGTTTCAATCCTTCCTCTGATATCCAAACTTTCCAAACCCATTTCTAATCCTTTTGGGACTGTTCCAAGTGCACCAACTACAATTGGTATAACTTTCACTTTCATATTCCATAACTTTTTCAGTTCTCTGGCAAGGTCCAGATATTTGTCAATTTTTTTTTTTTTAATTTTTTTTCAATTTTATTATTATTATTATTATTATTATTATTATTATTATTATTATTATTATTATTATCATCATCATTAATGTAGAAAAACACAAGAATTCATGAACGGCCTTGTTTTGTAGAGCCCAGTGTTATTAACAATGATGTAGTTAACTGTTTTAAATTATGTTTAAATAAAGTTTAACCCTCTCACGTTTGATGCCATTAGCATTTTTATTCAAAGAATGGATATGCTACGTTACTGTTTTTCGTTGCTTCTTTTCAATTTTTTAGAAAAATTCTTTTAAAAACTTTGAAAAATAATTTCTTCCCATAAACTTTTCTCCTGGTGATGACCTAAGTGAGAACAATAGAAAAAATAACAACAAAGAAATATTATTTGTCTGAGCTTTTGAGATGAGACTTGATAATTTATATTATTCAGTTATTTTGGACTGTTGTTATCATCTTTATTGATATATATACAATAAAATGAGAACAATCTACGCCAGTGTATTATATAAAGTATTCGGTTCAAAATTCTGTGAATGTTCCCGATAACGACACGAAGGCTCCTTAATTCAACAAGAACGTTCTCGTGTTCGACAAGAAACACATGAAGAAGGCCGTAGGACACATCAGTCTTAAAAATCTAAATAATACATAATTTTAATATTTTTTTATTTTTTATTTAAATGCCACACTTTTATTCGTATATGTTATGTATGTTATATATTAACTGAAAAAAATTGCTTTATTCGTTTTTGAATATTACATCATTTTTCCCTTTAAAAAGTTGAAAAAATATATGATCTCTACTGAAGTTTAAAAAATAACCAATCTAAAATCAATAAGAATTCTTTGAATGTATTTCCTAGTTTTATTACTGAAAGATTTATTATCTCATTATAATGGAGATTTTGTGTATGTCTCTCTGTAACCGAAACTACGTCATTGCCTACATCACATGACCCCCCCCCCTCAGGAATGGCGTAAGTTTCTCTATGCGTATTTGATTTATAGTCAGACTTATTGATACATGAAATAAATTTCATATTTATTATCGATGCTTCTATGAAAGTCTGAGTTAGATATGCCTCAAAACAGCCCATATTATTAGTGCATTTACAATCCTGCAATGCGTCTTATATATCACTAAGAAATAAATGTTTACATATTATATGGTGTGGTTTATTTGCATACTGGTTTTAAAAAAATCGGATTTAATAAATAATTGGCTGGTGTTATTGATCCCCAATATTATTGTTTTATTCTCCAACGTATTAAGATCAATCCGATGAATGATTTTATATAGAAACCAATTGAAATATAATTGAATATATTTCATTACATTAAAACTTAAATACTTATGCACATAGGCTGCATATTCTTACTAGTATTTATAAATCCTTTTTCAAATCATGTCAATAAAACATCTAATAAATAATGTTATAAAATATGTTAGATTAGAAAGACTGTAACGAAACTAAATAAGAACACATATAAAAAGACCACACTTGTTTGTATTCTATTCTAATTGATTTCTATATAGAATTATACATAAGATTAATTTTAATACGTTTAAAACTTTTAAGAGAATATATTAGAATTTAATAACGCCAAGTAATTATTTATCAAACCCAGTTTTGTTAAGACTATTATGCAAATTATATACACCAGATACTATGTAAACATTTATTTTTAATGATATATAACACACATTACAAGACTTTAAACACATTAGTAATATGGGCTGTTTTTTGTTGTGTTTTTTTTGTTTGTTTTTTTTGTTTTTCTTTTCTTTAGGCGAATCTGACGAAGCTAGACTTCAATAGGGACATTGTTAATAAATAAGATGCTAATTAAGATTAAATA
>CM042137.1:45959703-46002203 GCA_023376005.1 Doryteuthis pealeii | reverse complement strand
AACATCAATATGCAAATTAGCCTTTCCATTCACACTGTAAACCGCTATTTTGTTGTATATATAAATACAACTGCATGTTATTAGTATGTAGAGATGGTCAATAGTCTTAATGGTGTAAAACGATTTTGTTAATAATTGAGGTTTAAATAAAAATAAAATCACGGAGAATGTGATGTAAATAACAAAGGGAATTGTGACTTGTATAGTAATATAGTTTCGGTTACAGACAGACAAACCCACAATCTCCATTATAATAAGATATGATATAATTATTTTCGTTCCAAACAAACAGTGCGTAAAAGTCGTTTACCTTAAAAAACCTTATCTTGAAAAGGGAAGCCTTTTTTTTAACGTGTAGATGTCCAGATCTACAAGAGATCGTAAGTGATAATTTACTAACCCAGATTGATAAACAAAAAAATTACCAAAAATCAGGGAATTATCTGATTTTAATAAAATTTTCAGTGTTGTCTTATTAATCAACGAATTTACTTTTTTTTTTTTTTTTGATTACTGAATAGTTTCAATCAAACTGATTCACACCTTCGGTTTATACTAGAATTAGTTTCACCTTTATATAACCCCACCGATACATTGCGCCCCAAAAATAGGGGGTTCAAAGTTAAGTGACCTTAAAAAAATCAGAAAGTTTTGAAATAAAATAACTGATGCATTATAAAATTCATTCATTGATAAATCAACACTGAAAATTTCATTAAAATCGGATAATTTCCTGAATTTTGGTAAGTTTTTATTTTTCAATCGTGTGTGAGGGGTTAAATTTATTTTGTCAAATACGGATTCGACGTCATCTTTGGAAATACCTAATATGCGCATATATATCACCGGTTCTTGCATTTTGGCAAAAATTATGAAGATTTAATTTATATTCGAAGATATTTAAAAATTAAAATATACATAGAAATAACATTGAAATTCTTCTTTTCACACCTTCTTATTTTATATTTTTTAGGTGCCCAATTCTCGGTGGAAGACGAAAATAAGCGAACACGGACGGCATATACTCGCGGCCAACTTCTTGAATTGGAAAAAGAATTTCATTTTAACAAATATATTTCCCGCCCAAGAAGGATTGAATTAGCCGCCATGTTGAATCTAACAGAAAGGCACATTAAAATCTGGTTCCAAAATCGGCGAATGAAATGGAAGAAGGACGAAGCGAAACGTCGGCCGCGACCCCTGTCGAACTCAGCGACCAACAATGGCGGAAATGGAGGTGTTTCACCAGAAAACGGATCGTCGGGAAACACAACGTCGAACGGATGCGGTCGAAACTTGTCCACTTCGTCTCACCATGGTACCACAAGTTCTAGCAACAGAGATGGCAGTTTGTCTCCAAGTTTGGATAGTCCACCCGATGTAAAGAATATTGTTGTTTCTAGAGATTCTTCAGATGAAAACGGAATGTCGTCGCCTCGCAGAACATCTGATGGTTATGATAGCGCTTAATTGCTACGGATATACTCTTAACCATTTAAACATGTATATGCTCATCGACATAAGTATATATATATATATATATATATATATATATATATATATGTGTGTGTGTGTGTGTGTGTATGTGTGTGTGTGTGTGTGTGTGATAGAGAGAGAGAGAGAGAGAGGGGGGGGAACGTCTGGCGGTTATGATAACGCTTAATAGCTACGGATATACTCTTAATCATTTAAACGTGCTCATCGACATAAGTGTATATATATATATATATATATATATATATATATATATATATATATATAATATGATAAATATATAAAGGTTTTACTTATCTATTTATTTGGTGACAATGGAACATTCACTAAATAGATATGTAAAACCTTTATATGTTTATTTTATTATATTGTATAACAGCTCTATTTTATATTGAGCACTCTACCAATAATACTGTCTTTGGTGCACCGTTCCAGTAAAAGCTGAAACAGTGACAATCCCACACTATATATATATATATATATATATATATATGCGTGCGTGCGTGTGTATGTGTGTGCGTATATATATGTTTGTCTGTGTGTGCCTCTCTGTGTGTGTGTCTACAGTATCATACATAGATAACTTCCCCTATGACATTTTTTCGAGCTTTTGATAATAAGTGAAAAACACAACTAAATCCTGATTCTCAATAATGACAATTGTTCTGAAGTAGAATTCCTCTATGGACCACTAAAATATCACAGTGAAACCCCAAATTCGGTATTTTTGTGTGTGTGTGTGTGTGTGTGTGTGTGTGTGTGTGTGTGTGTGTGTGTGTGTCCATAGTAATGTGTCATGGACCCCAGGTGTTCCATGTGGCCCCTGGTTGAGAACCACTGCTGTAAAGCGACGCTAAATGATACAGATTAATTTTATCGTTTATTTCTGAGAGCTTCATTCCGGATCAATCATAAAAATCCTTCAAAATGTATAAAATATGTAATATCTTTATTTCTGTTAGGTTTTATTGCAAACATTCCACCCACAAACTTATTTCTCCATTAATTATAGCATCTGATTCAATTAAAAGGAATTATTAACAAATTTAACAAAATATTTTAATAACTTTTTTATAACTTCTAAAACAAAGATACTACATATTTATTTCAAGTATAACGTTAAACAATTAAAATATCATTAGGTGTTATTTATGACCAATCTCTGTTATATTGAAACTCTGTAACCCAAAACAAAATTGCAACTAAAACAAAGATGGCATTAAATATTTTTTAATAATTATGTTAAAATCGGTTTAGCTCAGTCGGTAGAGCACCTGCCTTATGCAAACGCTAAGTTTCTGGTTAGATACCGGTCCCAGCGGTACAGGGAGCAGCTGACAGTTGGTGTGGCGCTCCACTTCAGCAAAAAAGCCTCCCTGGTCTATCGCTAGCAAAAAAAAAAGGGTTAGACTCCCTCGGTGTCCGGCTGATACTGACCTTGTGTCACATCCTACCCGTAACGAACGTATTGGGTAAATAACTATTCTATATACGCAGTCCAGGGCGTCCCATCGTGGTGTAATGGTTTGCAAGCTAGTCTCGCAGATCCATTTCTACTAAATATCGAGTTCGACCCTCGTTGGATGCCTCATACCTGCAACCTTATGTCATATCCTACCCGCAGCGAACGGAATGGGTAAATAAGTACCTTTCCCAAGGGTATTAGCGCTACGTGAAATGCAAACCGCTTCGTCCAGAATTTGAACTCTCATCGCTGAGTCTATTTTCTACGATGATAAGTACGCGCCACCTAAAGTTCAGATTTATAGACATGAATGTATGAGGTTAAGTAAACAAACAAATGTGTTTATTTTTTATATGGCTTTAAGCCGACAATTTTTGGAGGATATGTGCTTAATTGAAGTCGTACCTAATTTTTGAAAATTATTGAATTTTAGGCGGGAATATATGTTCAAATGTAAGGCTAAACGAATCGAGGTATGTAAAAAAAAGAGGAGAGGGGGGCGCGAGAGTGACAGAGAGAGAGAGAGAGAGATAGAGAGAATGGGTGAGACAGACAGAGAAGTAAAGAGAGAAAGAGGGAGAGAGAGAGAGAGTGATCGAAAAAGAAGTGAAAACGTATAGATTTTACAAGAATAGACATGTATTATTGATTGGTATATAATCCACGACATTTTATGGAGTTATTCTTTAATCCGTATTGTAAACAGACATTTCGATAGACATCACCATTAAACCAGAAAATAATGGATTCTTATTTAAATAAATGTACATAAACAAAACACCAGTATTTCGCCTTTTTGTTAAAAAGAATAAAGCCGGAGTTCTCATCTACGTAAAGGTAGACAAGCTAAAGCAACCGACAGTTCACATTACATTGTTCTTTTACCGACCAAAAAAATTGGACGATCAAGACTCTTACGGAAATATAAAATCATTCTTACCATAATCACTTTAATTATATGCGTGTATATGTAAGTATATTTCCTGACATCCCACCATGTCAGTCGAACACAAGGATCGTTATAGTGGTGAACCACGCACAGTCTGAAGCTCATGCGTGGCTAGTGTTTAAAAATCGCGTGAATCCCCTCGGCATTCCTCTTTTGAGGCACCTCAGGCACTGGGCAATAAACCCAGCCCTGTCCCATTTAGACGAAGGGGCAGGTGTAACCCGGGGAGGATAGTCCCTGGAATCACGCTAATTATTAAATCTTACCGCTCCAATGGCTAAAACTACAGGGTACAGGAGGTAGGAGCCGAAATATCATGCGTGTCTAGCGTTTAAAAATTACGTGAATCCCCTCAGCATTGGTCTCTTGAGGCGCCTCAGGCACTGGACATATGCGTATATATGTATACATTTGTTGTGTGCGTGTGCATGTGTGTGTGTGCATGTGTGTGTGTGTGTGTGATGCACATGAGCACAAAGGATTTTGTACTTTTTTGTTTCGTCCTTAAAAACAACAAAAAAAACCTTAACGTCATTTTTGAAGCAACCGTATGTTCTCAACAGACATTGTATTATTCATATCTTGTGTTCCAGAGAGAGAAAAAAAGAGAAAAAATATTTCAATATTATTAGATCGTTTTACCAGTTTCAATCAGAAATAGCACTCAACGTTTTCTCAGAATTTCATTTTTTTTCCCTCGGAAACATGAAAAACAAAACAAAAAAAAACAACAAAAAAAAACATAAAATTGTACAAATCAGATCTTAAAGGCTTTATCTAAAAAATGCACTGAATTAAAAAAAAAAAAAAAAACATTATAAACATTATGAAACTGCGAAACATTTACGTCAAATGAAAGTCATTTTTAGAATGAATTTTTTCTTGCAAATCAGAAATGACGTTATATATAATGTGTGGAAATTGCATCTTGTATGCGGTGGAGGCATCTCCTTGTCAAAATATACTCTGCAGTGGTGTTATTATCATTATTATTTACTATTGTTATTTGTGTTTTACATGTCATTATTTTGAATTCAGAGCGGATAAAGTATGACAAATGATATCTTACAAACACCGAAAATTTTGGTGAACCCCTGCAAATAAAACAAAACAAATGGTGAACTCCCGCAGACAAAAGGTCACATTTCTCTGGGAAGACTTTAATAGGATGCACAATTGAATATTCTTTCTTGAATAAAGATAGAAGCTTTATTGAACTTTGAGTTTTGTTTTATCTAAGGTTTGTATGGGTTTTTTTACAGTTTTTATAATAATAATAATAATAATAATAATAATAATAATTAGCAACACCTGTGGATATACCACAGTATGATAATTTAATTATTATAATGTTTACTTTAGAGCTATTGCTAAATCTGTAAAAAGTATCATAATTTTGATTTAACTCTCTCTCTCTCTCTCTCTCTCTCTCTCTCTCTCTCTCTCTCTCTCTCTCACACACACACACACACACACACACACACACACACACATACACTCACACACACGCACGCATAAACTCATTTTTTTCTTTCATTCCTTCTTTTCATCTTTTCATTATGTTTGATTGAAAGATTTTATAATAGGAATTTTGACATGATATTTTTATTTAGTTTTAAGGAGTTCTACAAGAGCTTTTAAGTTGTTTTTTGGGTTTTTTTTTTTGTTTGTTTGCTTGTTTGTTTGTTTTTTTACTTGCGTCAAAACATAGTGAAAACCGGTCGATTTAGACGTGTTTTTACAAGATTTTAACGTAGATTTTCAGGTATCCGAATTTAAACAAAATTAACCAAAATTTTCAAAGTTGCAAACTACCAGGCATTATTAGACCCGTTAGAACTTTGCTAAAAATATCAAATTCAATGTGATTTTATTAATTTTCAATGTTGCTACACACGTTTTTTGTTTGTTTTTGTTTTTCTTTTTATTAGCGCGTTTGCACGTAAATAAAGTGCGATTTCTAAAATTTTCCCAAATGTTTCGACCGTACCAACTATCAGGTATGATGTAAGAGCATGGACTCTTGCTAGAAACAACAATTGGAACGTTAATAGAGTTAACAGTGCGGGGTGGGGGTATGAACTTTTTTGCTGTTGCAACCTGAACCGGTTGATTATAATTGTGTGATCACTCATCCACTCTTTGTCGTAAACCATCCTGTTATACCACCCGGTTTAGCTCAGTCGGTAGAGCATCCACCGAGCAATTGCAAAGTTCTTTGTTCGATACCGGTCCCCGCTAACTCAGCGTATGAGTAACACAGATAGGCTATCTGATATGTACGGTAAAGTGGTTAGTTTATAGTTGGTGTGGTGCTCCACCTCAACAAATCTATCGCTAACGAATAAGGGATAGACTCCCTCGCCGTCCGGCTGATACCGACAATAGGCCACTTCGCCAAAAACTTTATTTCATCAAATTCAAAGGCAACTAAAGGGAGGTAACTGAATATTATTTAGCTAACCCGTTCACCACAATGGGTATCAATGTTTCGTCATTTGAATAAAAAAATCCAATCCCTAATTTTTACATTTTTAGAAAGATCAAATCAAGGAGACCGCATTAAAAAAACACGATATCAACACCCGAAAATAGTTACTTGAAATATATATATATATATATATATATATATTATATATTTTTTTTTTTTTTTTTTTTTTTTTTAACTCAAAAATTTTTTTTTTGGGGGGGGGCGTGTTTGTGCCTTCGTAGTTTTAAAAACAATATTTTTTCTTTGAACTGATATAAAAATAAAAGTCCCTTCACTGATTCAATTGATTTATTTTTACTTAAAAATTTAATAGTGAATTTTAAAATGAAGGTTGATGAAAAGATAATATTTGTAACGAATAAAGATTTATTTCATTTATCTAAATGTATGAATAAAATGAATGCGCGGAATTGCTCACCATATTTTCCGAGAATTTCATATATTCAAATAACTAGCAAAAATAAGCGCCCTCTACGCACAAGTATTTAATTTTTAATATAATTAGATATTACATTGAATTAGACAGACTAATGAAATTAAATATGAACACAAAAAAGATTATACTTATTTCCATTTTATTCTAATTGATTTCAATATAAAATTATATATAAGATTGTTTTTAATACGTTTAAGAATAAAACAATAACATTAGAAATCAATAACAAAAAGCAATAATTTATTAAACACGGTTTTATTAAAACCGGTATGCAAATTATTCACACCATATATTATCTAAATCTTTATTTCTAAATGATATATAATACACATCGCAGGATTTAAAACACATTAATAATATGGGCTGTTTTGAGGCAAATCTACCTCAGCTAGACCTTAATCGAAACATTGTTAATAAATAAGATGCTAATTAAGATTAAATCATGACTGTTTAATAACAATTGAAAATATAAAGTAAAAAACAAATGGAATTGTGACGTTGGTGGTGACGTAGTTTCGGTTACACACAGATACCAAATCTCCATTAGAATAAGATATTACTAACGATTGTTTTTTTTTTGTTTTTTTTTAATTTTCCGGCAGACTAAAGTTGCTTAAGAAGGAAAATGGGGTTTTCCCTTTTTACTTTAAAATACCCGGGTGAGCTTTCCTTCTCCTAGACTGGTTGCCATATCAAGGTTAAGGAGAATAGAACAGTTTGTTTGTATTTTGCATACTCCTCTGCTACGATCAGGATGCGACACAAGGTCAATTTTTAAGAGGAGTTTAATAAGTTTGAATTCAGAGTTTTCCTTTTCCTAGATCGGTTGCCATACCAAGGTTAAAGCGAATAGAATTGTTTGTTTGCAAAAAAAATTCTATAAAGAGTAAATCATCATTTACTCAGTAATAGAATTCACCCAGTTGTTTAAAATAGTTGGACAGACTGGGTTATTTAGCTTTGGTATAGAAACCGGTCAAGAAGAAAGAATACTCTGAATTCAAACCAGCTATACTCTGATGAAAAACGGCGTCCCATCGTTGTGTAATGGTTAGGAAGCTAATATCACAGACCCATTAATACTGAAAAGCGTGTTCGATTCTCACTGTATACCCCATACTTGACATTGTGTTAAATCCTCCCCATGGCGAACGGGTTGGGTAAATACTTATGCTGCTTAGAAAAAATACCCCGTGTCGCATCCCACTCGAAGAATTCATCAAATATATATGCGACCATTTAAGGTTATAAAAAAACCCATGTACACTAAAATTTACCAATTTAGTCGTAAATAATGACAGTTTATACTAAAGATATTTATGCATAACTAACAGAGCGTGTGGATATGCCACGGTATGATAATTTAATTACATATCAACGTTTGATATCTTTACTTAAGAACTACTGCTAAATAGTTCAATATGTAAAAAGTATAATAATTTTGATTTAATCTTTTTTCTTTTCTTTCCTTCTTTTCATCTTTTCATTATGTTCGATTGAAATAGATGAGCGTCGCTTAGCCCCCCCCCCCCCTCTCTCTCTCTCTCTCTCTCTCTCTCTCTCTCTCTCTCTCTCTCTCTCTCTCTCTCTCTCCCCTACTCTCTTTCTTTCTTTCTTGTTATATTTTTATGTGTAGCATGTCCTTTTTCTTCTCTTTCTTTCTTTATAATAAAAATATGAGATGATGACACAGATAAGAAATAAGAATTCGGCGGATCAATAAAAACAAATTATCAGGATTTACATATTTGTATTTTATCTTGGACGATTTGGACTGTCTCATTTTTAACCAGAGTGTGTTACAAGATGATAACATTAATTAGGGACTGGCAAAATGAGCCTAAAATGCGTTTTTGACAAAATGACTTTAGCCACCCCCCTACAGTAAATAATTTACCAAAAATCAGGGAATTATCGGAGTTTAATGAAATTGTCAGTGTTTATGTATCAATGAATGATCTTTATAATGTATTATTTATTTTATTTCAAACCTTTCTCATTTTTTTCAGGTCGCTTAATTTTGACCCCCCTTATGTTGGGGGCGTAAAGTGTTTTTCAAGTTGGTCATATATTGTACTTATTACAGTATAAATAATGAGATAAAAGGCCGAACTTATGAATAGAAACCAAAAAAAATTTACGTTTGCGCTTCTATGAGAAAATAAGTACCGAAAATCGAAAAATAAAATGTAAAAAAATAATAAATAATTTATTTTTTGGAGATTTCTTTTTTACTCATTTCGATAATTATTTATTTGGCTATTATTTTATAAAAGAAAAGATTATACATCGATGTTTTTTCTGCTTAAAAAGGGGAGGGGGTACATTTTCAATCGAGTTTTTCTTCAAAACGTATACTTTTTCGAAAAAATAAGGTTTGCATTAAGTAGATATTTATTTTTAGAATCTAAAAATATAACATTTTAAACTTAAAATCCGAAAATTTTTATTTTAAATGAATTTTATATATTAATTTTTCATAGCAAAAATACTCAATTAAAGTTTTGAAATAAAATAACTGATGCATTATAAAATTCATTCATTGTTAAATCAATACTGAAAATTTCATTAAAATCGGATAATTACCTGATTTTTGGTAAAAAAATGATCCATCCCAAATATTTCATTAAAATTGTAAACAAGCGCCTAAAACCATTGAAAAAGAGCCAAAATGGCGGATCGCGTCGAAATTGACCAAAACAAATAGTTTTAAATCTTTTAAAAATAAACTGCATATGTAATTATATTTTTCTTTTTTTAATGATGGTTATTATGTCACTACTTATCGATTTAGACAAAATTTAATCTAAAATAATAGATTTAATTATTCTTAATTCGCTTTTAAAACTCGTAGTATCCGATTTTTTTTTTGCCAGTCCCTAACATTAATATTACAAAAATGTTTGTGTTCCTTAATTGTACATTAAGGGACACAAACATTTTTGTCATATTTTCAAGATACGATTAAAGGGAAATAACTACATCAAATTTTTAATGATTACTTCCCTTGGCAATCTCGGGTAAATTGAGTAAAATCTTTAGTATTTCTCGAGTCGGTCGTCTCTTGGACTACATGACTTTTTGGTATTGCAGTCGCTTTCTGGATAGCCAGTATTTGTGTCACATCATACCTGTCGTAAATGGGTTAGATAAATAACTACCTACTTTATGGACATCTCTCGTATAATTTATTTTTTAAATCTCCGAACATAAACGCAAATAACAAGTAGAATGAAGAAAATTATTAGAAATAAAATTCATAACTAAATCATTTTATAATTTATATATATATATATATATATATATATATATATATATATATATATTGACATGTGACGTCTCATCGGTGTGGTTAGACTTCCCAGGCTACCTCCAACGGCGACTGAAACCCGACCGATTTATCAACATTGAGAGTGCTTAACTACTGGGTTTTCGACCACCTGTAAATCGAAGTGAGAATTTAACTGATAAATACATACATATGTATACATATGTAAAGGCCACCATAGAGAGCGTTTTATAGGAGAATGAGGGACAATAAATAAATAAATAAATAAATAAAGTGTTTGCATAGAAAGGTGCTTAATTCTAAATTAGCAGAATAGGTTTAAAACCTAAAAAACAAGATTATGGGACTATATTACCGTTACTTAGGTTTCATGCATATTACACATCCTGGATCAGGATTGTGCAATACACATGAAACTTGAGTAACGGTAACACACACACACACACACACACACACACACACATATATATATATATATATATATATATATATAAGTTAATCCACAGACACGTGCTTCGAGGTTTCACCTCTCATCAGTATGACGATACTTTAACAGCTACCCCTCTCTCTCTCTCCCTCTATATATATATATATATATATATGTGTGTGTGTGTGTGTGTGTGTGTGTGTGTGTGTGTAAGTATAGAAATATGAAAACACAAATATTCTAAGGATACATTTATTTATGCAAGAATGAATAGTTATGCCTCTATTCAAATGATTTTTTAATTATTTTTTTAATATATTTTATATATATTAAACGATCACCTGGCCAATGCCATGGAACAATGTAATGAAGCTCTCCCAAGAAAAGTTATTCTTAAGTGAAAATGAAACAAAAAGATGTGACAAAGTTATTTGGTTAGCATCAACACCCCCCCCTTTTTTTTTCAAAATTATAATTTTATGCTAAAGTAATAGATACCTGGTACTTTTTATAATATCCTAAATTTTCTTTACCCTTAGAAATTGTGTAAGTTTATCAATGAGTATTTAATTTATCGTCAAAATCGCTAATACATGGAATAAATTATAATTAGATAGAAAGAGAAATAATTCTGTTGAGAATATAAGTTCTGTAAATGTTTTTTTATTTGAGTCTTTGTAATCCTGCAACAGTCTCTCGCCACCACGGTAATCCCTTTCCCGCAACAGTTTTTCTGTCTGCAACAAAATCACAGTAGTCCTCTTTCGTACCGAAATTGCCACTGCTTAAAATGACCCAAAGAGCTCCTTTTATTCTCTGGTTCTCGTGGGTATCTCGTTGCATAAGTGCCCCAACATTCACGCCACGAACGAGACAAAACGAAATCCCACCCTATAAAGACGCCCGTCAATGGCGGCTATGTTTTTTTCAGTTTGGTTTTGGCAAAACCTGACAAGCCAAACAGATGCGATCCACCGGAGGTAAGTCAGCTCGTTCACCACGTAATTCTTATTTATCAAAGATGTCAACTAATTAATTTTATAATGGGTAGCTTATTTTATTGAAAATCTTGGAAAAAAATCTCACTTAACTCGAGGGGGGGGGGCAACGTTTGATCATTTGAATAGACGAATTCCAGTCCCTAATTTTTGCATTTATAGAAAGATCAGCACCTATATAATTGTCCCAACTCTATTGCCTTTATGCCAAACCACAACCCTTTTTATCTTATATGTGCGAGGAGGCGGTGACTAAGGGTTTTGGTATCCTGGGTATGACGTTAAACTCTATCTGATGGTCAAGTTCCAATTCTGGGGTTCTGGGGAATGTGGAGTAACCCTTAATCACTATTTACCCCCAGGTCCACTCTGACCGGAGTGGTAGTATTTGTTAGGGTCCCATGTATGGGTTAAATAAATAAAAAATAATGAATTTGAAACAATTGTGTTTTTTCCCTAGTAGATCAATAAATAAATAAATAATTTATCAGCCAAGAGTGGTTCCCCTTTGTTTATGTTGGACTAATAGGTAATAACCGCAATTAGAATATAACTAAAATAAGTGTAATCTTTTTATATGCGTTCTTATTCAATTTCGTTAGTAATCCTAATCTAATGTATTTCATAACATTAAAACTTAAACCCTTACTCCCGGTGGAGGATGCATATTCTTGCTCGTTAATATAATGATCAACATTTTATTTTATTTTGTATCTATTCTTCAAGAAGCATTCAATTTCATACTTTTTTTTTTTATCTGTATTTTTCATACCTTATAGCTTCTGGAATAATCGGAAGATTTCCATAGGTACATATACTACACTCTGATCCTACGCTGAAGTGTTGATACATCATTTTTTTTACGGTTACAACGATAGTCATATTATAAATCTGAGAATGGTTATCATACATGGGAGATAACTGCGTATAAACTTTGTAAGAGTTATTCCCCATTAATAAGAACTCTTAAGAATTTTTATTTAGTATTGCTGAAGCTAGTTCTAATGTATTTTTCATTTTTGTCTGTATCCGCGAAGAAGACTACAACCTTTACATTAGTGTTAGACCAGGGAGATTGTTTTTACTGATGTGGAGCGCTACACATACCGTCAGCTACCTACTTTACCGCACAGATCAGATTTACCAATCTATGTTACTTGTACGTTGAGTTGGTAGGGACCCATATCGAACAACGAAGCTTAAGATTCCTAGGCGGGGGCTCTATTTTCGTTTAGTGTAAATAAATTTAATTCATTTACAAATTTATTATGGGTAAAAAAATATTTAATTGTCTTTTAACAGATCCAAACAATTGAAAACATTTGTTTACATGTTAAAATTAATTTAAAATTGTGTTGGGCGCCTTTTGCATTGGCGTCTACGAATATTCAGGACAAAGAAGGAACAATAATTAATCCGTTTAACATTTTTGTGTATTTATTTTATGATAACTAGCAAGAATATAATGAAATATATCAAATTAGATAGACTAACGAAATTAAATAAAAATGCATATAAAAAGATTGCCCTTAATTTAATTATATTTTAATTGATTTCTCTATAAAAATCATTCATAGGATTGATTTTAAAACAATAATATTAGAGATCATTAACACCAAGTAATTATTTATTAAACCCCGTTTTGTTAAAACCAGTATGTAAATTATACCACACCATATATTATGTAAACATTTATTTCTTAGTGATATTTAAGACACATTGTAGGATTTTAAACGTACTAATAACAAGGGCTGTTTTGAAGCAAATCTAACCCAGATTTTCATTGAGATATCGTTAATAAATAAGATTTATTCTATATATTAATGATGTTGACTATAATATAGATTAGGTATTCATTGATAAACTCAAACAATTCCTGAGGATATTGTGACGTAAGCAGTGATGCTGTTTCAGTTGCATACAGACAGACACTGAATCTCCATTATAATAAGTTGATACACCACTGGAATTTTTATCCTCAACTACAGTTAACGGCAAATTAACCCTTGTTGGGTTATTTTATACCGAAGACCTTTTTGTTTTATTCATTTTTGTTAGGTACTCAATATTTTTTAAAACTCAATTTTTTAAAAACAGTTTTTAAAACTCATTTTTTAAATCTATTTAACCTATAGATGGGACCCTAACAGATACTACCACTCCGAGTCAGAGTGGACCTGGAAGTAATGATGAAGGAGTACTTCTCATTCCCCAGAGTTCCAGAACTGGAACTTCACCATCAGATAGAGTTTAACATCATACCCAAGACATTAAGACCCTCGGTCACCGCCTTCTAAAACATATATGATAAAAATGGTTTGGGGCTTGCCATAAGGGCACTAGGGTCGGGACAATCATATAGGTGCTAGGGCTTGACTTGACAAGCCGATTGATTTGAGGGGGCGTGTCCGACCACCTGTCTTGCCTAAGCAAAGGCTTAAGTGGAGTGTTGCATGTCATGGACTGCTCAGCCACCAGGATTCTATTCTTAAGCATTACAGGTCGCCACCGATGGCCAACAGGTGACTCCATTTGGGGTTGGGAGGGAGGGGGTTATACCTCTCTGCAGTGGTGCAATCGATGTATTCTAAAGCCCCGGCCGACAGGGCTGCAGTTTTTTTTGTTTTGTTTTTTTTTGTGAAGATTTTTCAAAAATGAATAAATATTTGCAGCTATTTGATAAAGTGAAAAATAACAAACGAACAAATTTTCTGGATATTAAATCAATAAAACTGATAAAAATATCAATTTTTTTTTATTCAGTAAATTCACAAAATGCTGTCTCAATTTTTATTGAAAAAATCTCTAATTAATCTATAACACTGGCCTGTGATGTTTTCAAGGTCGAATATATAATAGCTGATTATAAGGGAGTTTTTTTTTTACACTGAATCCAAAAATCCTACTCATTTTTTCTAAGCTGATCAAATTTTTAGGATAAATGCTCTTACTTGAGATGTATTAAACTGTATTATAGCTGTGACAAGTCCACAGGCTTTTGAATAAGTGTTATTACTGTATACAACTTTTTGTAAAGCATTCAAGCACATCTTAAAAACCAGACCTGACCAAACACAATGAATGGTATTTTTGAATTCAGCATATTATAATGGCGATCATATATCACTTGATAAATCTTTGACCGTTAGAAAAAAAAACTCTTTTTAACGCAGGCCAGTGTAATCAATAAATCTAGGATCAAACAATTTTTTTTTTTTTTTATAAATACAGAAATGATGAAAAGCAAAACATTTTGGGGCAAAGAAAAGAAAAGAAATTTTCAAACAGTAATTTTTTTTTTCCTGATTGTTTTTGTTGAATTCTTGGAGAAGGAAGACAGAAACTTAAGAGAAAATAAAATCAGGAATAACCATCTTGAAAATGTTCTGAATATTTAGTATCTAAAATTTAACACACACACACACACACACACACACACACACACACACACATTAACACATATACACACACACACGCACACACACGCACACTCACATTAACACATATACACACACACACACACACAAATGTTCTTGCACACACATGCATGCTCACACACACTTACACGCACATGCACACTTAAGCGCACACTTATACACACACATATGCATGCACACACATGCTCAAACACATGCACGTGCACATGTACACACATGCATGCATGCACAAACACATGTACATATGCACGCACGCACGCACACACTTACACACACATATTCACACACAGGAATATGCATATAAAATTAAATACAGGAACTTTAAGTATATAAACGTGTGTGCATATGTGTGTATATGAGAATGGGCTGAAAAGTTCATAGGCTGAAAAGTTCATATGATGACGTCATATCTGCGTTTGATGACTTGTTTGACCAATGAGATCCAAACACTGCATCACTGACGGATGAAGTGTGTGGACCACAAGGAGAATTATGTTTAAAAATAAGACCACAATAGGTTAAATTCCATGAGAGTATCTTGGTTAGATTATGAACTTTTCAGCAGACCCTCATACTTTGAAGTTTTTAAATAACAATAACAATAACATGTGACTAACATTTTAACCGATGTGATCCAAGCACTGCAACACCGATGGAAGAAGTGTAGGGACCATAAGAGGATTACATTGAAAAATAGACCTTATTTGGTCACATTCCATGAGAGTATCTTGGTCAGCCTATGAAATTTTCAGTCAACCCTTGTATTTTGACATATTTGACAGGTTAAAAGTTTTGTGTAAAATACTGCAATCATACATACAAACGAACATACCTTCTAGGCCTCTTATTTTATTGCATAAATAAGAAACTGTAGCAGAAAGAACTTACTGTAACCTCTAGGGGTAAGTCCATGTCAAATTATCCAGGCCATGTCACCCACCCCTTTCAATTTTTCTGAAATTTTTTGTCCAAGAATGGATTATGATAAAGTTAGACAATCCCCAAAATTTGAGCTTCCAACTAATCTTTAGGATTAGGGAAGCTCTAGAACTCATTTTACAGACAAAAATAGGTTACAAAAAGTCACTATTTTTCGCGACCACCTCCTTCAAATTAGGAAAGCTAAAAATCGACATAACTCAGCCAATTTTTGGAATTGAAAGCTCAAATTTTGGGGATTGTCTAATTTTATCATAATCCGCACCTGGAAAAAAATTCAGAAAAATTGAAGGGGGTGGGTGACAATTTTACTTTTTTCTGGATGATTTGACCATCGATAGAGAATCTAGAGACACAATTTTTTTTTCTGTTTTATCAGAAAACAAATATTTTGAATCATTTTTTATAAATTTATAAAGTGTCACAGTTTATGAAAACAACTTAAAACAATTTCTGAAAACTTCTAAACATTTCTGCCCCATTTTGAAAAATTAAAATATTTTCAGATTTTTATACAATCAAAACAAAACAAAGGAAATATAAATTATACAAAATGAGCAAAATAGACTTGATGATATTCATCAACATTTTCTAAATAATTTAGCTTTTGGCTGAGAACAACGAAAAAAAAAAAAAAGAGACACAAATATATTTATCTAACAAAAATATACAGAACAATATTCTAACTTTAAATGACATTTTATTGCATATTTTCCCATTGAATTAATATCAAGAATCTTAATTAAACAATTTCTAAAATCAATGCTTAAATCATTAAAATATATATAAAATATATAAGAATTATGTGTCTGTATTTTTGAGATGAGGCCTGATGAGGATAATTTTGATATTTCGAACTGTTGACCTTGTCTTTATTGTGGTATAAACACAATGTTCAGGCCGCTGGGCTTTGTTTAGATGTTTCTTATTTACCTTAGAACAAAGTCATCATCAGACGATAGCCTTGAGTTCAAGCATTGTTTCTGAGATTAAATATCATTTCTACTAGTTCAAGGTACTCCAAGCAGCAAAAAATGCTACCAGACTTATAGTAAATTCTATTAAACTATAGATATAGAAAAAATAAAATGGAAGAAAAATTACATATTCTAAAATAGAAATTTAGGTGCTGTTTGCAGAATTCCGTCCCGAACTCCTGCCTTTACAAAACGCTAGGTGGTGATAGCTGAAAAAACGTAAATGCGATATTTTACTCCCTCCAGTCTTTTTTCGACAAGTAAATGTAAATATTTTAACCCTCCCCCCTCTTTAAAATATTTTAGGGGGCGGGGGCTAAATATTTACATTTACTTGTCGATAAAAAATATGGCTTACTTTTAACACCAAAATTTAAAAATAAGTCATAAAGAACACTATAATTCTGGTGGCATTTTATGTTGCTTGGAGTACTTTGAACTAGTGGTAACAATATTTAAGATCCGAAACCATGTTTGAACTCAAGGTTATCGTTTGATGATGACTTTATTCTAAGGTAAATAAAGAAACACCTAAACAAGGCCTTAGATTACAGCAGCCTGAACATTGTTTTTATATATACCACAATAAAGATGAGGACTGTTGGCGTTTTTTGGATATAAGGCGTGTGATAAATGGTTACTTCTAAATATAGACTCGCCGACTACCATGTGACCAGGGAAGGCAACCTCTTATCCAATCACTGGCAGTGCTGCTGCTGCTGTTGTTGTATTTATACTGGCTGATTCTAAATCTTAGCTCATTGCTACTCGGATCTTCTTGGATGTTGGACCTAAAGGATACTATACCACAGGACTTATTGACTTACTTATTTACTTTAAGTTCTTTTACAACTGGCCAAGGATGGCGGCCAGATACTTAACAGTCCAAAATATCAAAATCATTCATGTATTAAAAAGTTAGAAAAATCTTTAAAGTTCTTATAAGCAAAATGAAAGAACAATTCACATTTTCTTAAAAGGAAATTTTGAAACATTGAGATTTGTAACAATATTCACCATTGCATATTCATTCAAATAAATATGCAAAGTTAGAATTTTGTGTTTCTGTGTGTTGTTGCTTATTTAAATTTATTTTGTAAGCTTATTAAAACTACAGTCATACCTTGACTTACAAGTGTCCAAACTTACAAGTTTTCCAAGTTACGAGCTGTCACTCAGTAGTTTTTTAGCTATGTGTTGAGAGTTAAAATTTGAGTAATGAGCAAGCTTCAGATATGTTTATGCCTATAAGTTTACTAAAAACATTTAAGTTTCCAAATTTATCATGCCAAAGAAAAATATCATTTATAAAAAAAATAAACATTAAAACATCACAGCACATATATTTGCTTGTATTGATAAGATGAGGCTTGATATGAATAATTTTGATATTTTCAGACTGTTGTCCTTATCTTTAGTATGGTATGTATAAACACAATGTTCAGGCCACTGTAAACTCGGGCCTTGTTTATTAAAAAAAACACTTAAACAATGCCTGAGGTTACAGTGGCCTGAACTGTATGTTTATGTTTATACATACCACCATAAAGATGAGGACAACAGTTTGAAATACCAAAATTATTACAGTGTAATTCTTTACATTCTATTTTATTATGTTATCATAAAATACAGTGCTATTTTTCTTATTTGAAAAAAATACGTAACAAAAAAATTAAGGTGTTTTTATTGGACTTGAACGATTTAATGGCATTTCAGTTTATTTTAATGGGAAAAATTGAATTGATATACAAAGAAATTGAGTTATGAGCAGAACAAATTAAACTTGTAAATCAAGGTACCACTGTATTTTACAGAACAAAGCTAATAATGATTTTTTTTCCTTAAGAAATCTTGATTTTAAAAAGTTAGATCAAAATTGAAATTGATAAAAATAGATTTTGCCATTCAACAAAGAAAATGGCAAAATTCTTTGTGTTTAGTGAACGTTTGTAAGAAAAAAAAATCTCATTGAAGATTTCAATTTCAAAATTTGATAATGAACCCAATTCAATAATTTATATGTAAATATAAATATATCAATAAATCTATTAAGTAATAAATTAGTCCTTTTAAGATATTCAGCTTTGTTGATAAATAATAATTTTCTAATAATATTATTATCATTATTATCATTATTATTTATCCTTATTTGAAATGATATTTTAATAATATTATTTTATTATTTCAATAACAAAATAATATATTAATAATAATAAATTATCTATTATTTCTTAAAATAATATTTCTTATTATTATTATTTATTTTCTAATAAAAAAAATGAAACATTGATTAAAAACAGACACTGTGAGAGAATGGGAAAGAATTGTCCCTTATTATAAGATAAAGTCTGCAGAGTGGCCTAATACTGAGGGAGTCTATCCCCTTTTTGTTTGTGCAAGAGAAAGATTGTTTTTGCTGATGTGGAGTGCCACACCTACCGTCAGCTTCCAGATGCTTTATTGCACTGATCAGATTACCCAAGCTGTGCTACTTATGCGTTGAGTCAGCAAGGACAGTATTGAACCCAGAACCTTGCAATTCCTGGGCAGATGCTCTACCGACTGAGCTAGATAACAAACACATACCAGGAATTCATTTGTAGGTTGTTTTGCTTTTTTGACAAGGAAAGCTTTTGTTACATATTGATGGGTCTACCTTTGCTTTTGGACAGTTAGTGTAAAAAAAGATTTGAATTAAATGTTGTTTGAATTCAGGCCTGGCCGTTGGAGCAGGTGGATTGATTGACATTCAGTGACCTCAATGTGACCCCCTAACTTCCTGCTGCTATGCAAACAGTGGGAATAGAAGGCTTTTAGTTAGTTAATCAACTGCTGGACCTCATGATGTAAAGACAGGTCGACTTGGCTCCCAGCTCGGTTAAAAATCCTAAGTTTAAGTTTGATAAAATATGATCGCAACATTTATATGCCTTGAGTTTGTCCCTAAAAAAACTATTAAGTAATAAAACCCTCATTAACAGAAGAGAATTCACGAAATTAATTTTGCTCTTTAAACTAAAAAAAATATTCATTTTTTTTTTTTTTTCAGAGTTTAAAAAACACAGGGGGGTAAAAAAAAATTCTGGACTGATTTTAGTTTTCATTTTTGAAAACAAAAAACTGAACCAAATTTCTAAAAGAAATTCTCTCATTTGAAAGCCATTACTAAAACATGGTGCGACGGATATAAGGGTTGAGTTAATACAGTTCTAAGTGACAATCATCTGTAGGTTGCAGGTTCAATCCTGATTACAGGTGAAAATAACATAGAATACTTAACATAGCTTAACATTTGTACCCGGTCATGGTTAACAGAAAGAGAACAATCAACCCCAATGAATTAAATGAAATGTTTGGTTCAAAGTTCTGTGAAGGCTCCAAATTACAGCATGAAGGCTCCCAAGTTTGTCAAGAAACACATGAAGAAGGCTGGAGAGCACATCGGCCAAAACATTGTGTATATAACAATACAAATAAGGACAACAGTAAAAAAATTGTAAATAACGCAAACATTAAAATCTATCATATTCTGAACGTCTTGCTGCCCTGGGAATGGATTTGTTGAAACTCCAGCATTTGGCAACTGATTTGGTAAACACTCATAAGATCATTGATCATCTTGACAACAGCAACCTTGACCACCTTTTTGATTTCCATGTTTCTAACACAAGTGGGCATGCCTACAAAGTCAGAAAACAGCATAGCTCACATGACTTTCGGAAACATTTTTTCACACTCATAGTTGCTGAGGCATAGAATAAACTACCTGCATCCATTGTTGGCACAAAAACACTGCATCGTTCAAAACCTCCATGCTTCCTGTAATTTGACAACACTATACCTGATATCCCTTCCCCATGCACATCTGCACACACATGCACATTATTACTGTACGCTATTCATTTTTCTGATATTAGTACATTATTCTATGTACTATACATGACCCTTTGATAAATTGTGATGCACCTGAGCACTGTACGCAATAAATTTCATTTTATTATATATTAGATTTTAAAAATCTTTTGGTTGAAAATTTCATCACAGTCTCATCAATTTTAAAAAGGATGCATTAGTTAGTTCACTAATGAGCCAAAAATATCTCAAGAGGCAAAAGATTCTTTTTATTATAACCATACTCATCAATGTCTGTTTTAAATCTGCCCCCACCCCCATACCCAACCCCACACAAATTGCAAAATAATTTTTTAATTCATTGAAATAAAAATCAATCATTGATTGACTTCAATTCGATTTTCAGAACAACTTCTTTTTTTTTTTTTTCAAATGCAAACAATATGCAAGGAACAAAAATATTTGACAATTATATTTTGACAGCAGAGAAAATAATAAAATAAAGAAATTATTCAATCTTATTTTTGAAAAATAGATTTCTTTAGCAAATTTAATTCTTTCTATTCAGTTTCCACAATAAAAAAAAAAGTTGTTTTTTTTTTTCATAGAATTAACTGATTTTAATTTTTATATTTTCAGAAATTTAATGAACACAAAATAAATATTGTGTATTTTGTGGCTTTTTCATTTCTTAAAAATGAAAACTAAAAGCCATTATGAACCAGCAATTAAAACTTGTTCAACACAAATGGAAAAAAGTCCATTAAGCTCAGAGATTTTCAGATAAGGACAACATCAAATATTGCCCCTTGCAAATTTGCAATTTGTAAAGATAAAAAAAAAAAAAACATCACAGGATTTTAAGGCCATTTAGAATTTAAAAAAAAAATCAAATCACAGGTCGTTCTATGGCCAATGGCACATCAAACATTAATTTCAGTTTCTGTTGAGACTAAATTGTTCTTTTTTCTCATTGATAAACGACGAAGAACTTTTCCTCTTCGAATTTCATTGACCAAATTATCAACAATTTTTCGATCTTCAAGTTTTGGTATCAAACCTGTAAATAAAGAAATGATTATTAAATTTTGAAATGGAATAAGAAAAGGAAAGAAAGTTGTTTTTCAAATAATCAATTGGGAGAATATCTAAATACTTTTATTCTTCATTTGTTATTTAAAATGAAACTAAATTACTTGTACAGGGTGATTGAAAAGTAACTCCCTATTTCAAACTATCTATAATTTCTTAATATGCAGTTACATTTTTCTCAATTTTTTAATCTATATTTCTTAATATATGAAAATTTAATGTGTGTTGTTTTTCTTTTCTCCTCCAAATTTTGTTATTGTTGTTTGTGAATGGCTGAATCACCATTTTCTAGGGAGATAGATGGGTAGATGTGTTCCACATCAGTGGCTGTCCAGAAGGCCTGATTTTACACCCTACGACTTTTTCCTTTGGGGTTGGTTGAATGAGAAAGTCTACACTATGAAACCAGTGACTTTGAAGAATGAATACAAGAATTTAATTCTGTCATTCACAAGAGTTCCTGGGAAGATCAGTTAATGCAATTCCCAAGCGGCTTGAGAGGCTGGGGATGAATGCTGGTGTCCATACAGAATTTTGAATAAAATTCCATGTTATGTATGTTCTTCTCATATTCATTTTTTGTGATAATAATGATTCAGAAAAAAATTATAAAATGTTTAAAATAGGGAAGAGAGTTACTTTACAATCACCCTGTATATTCATCTATAAGTCTTTTAACTCAGAGCAAATTTCAGTTTTAATTGCAAATCTATTAGATAACAATATTATTCAATCATAGAGAAATTAAAGAAATTGAAATTAACTACTTTACTAGAAAGAAGAATGAGAGGTGATCTAATTGAAACTTTCAAAATAAATTATATGTTGCATACTGGAACTGAGAACGTTTTGGTCTACTAGTACATACAAATAACTGGAAGCAGATTTAAATATTTTCATTCTTCATTTGTTATGGAATTAAATAGTCTGTATATTCATCTATAAGTCAATCTTTTAACTTGGAGAAAATTTCAGATTCAATTGCAAAATAATCTGTCTGATACCAATATCATTGAATCATAAAGAAATTAGAGAAATTAGAATTTGGAAAAATTAGGATTAACTACTTCACTAGAAAGAAGGATGAAGAGGCGATCTAATTGAAACTTTCAAAAAATATCATGGCAGACATTTTTTAATATTCTTGAACTGGGAATTTACTGTCAAAACTGATTTCAGAAACAATTAACAAATTGAATTTATTCTTTTTGTTGTGAGGTTTTAAGGGGGTCAAATAAGAACAAAACAACGGGTAACAAATGTAGAAACATGTATTAACAGAAAGTAGACAAATACAATAGAGAGAAGTGGAAATTATGTCCGACGAACAGAGTTATTGGCACTCGCATTGGCTTACTGCTAAGCCACAATTATCCCGGTTATTTATAGTAACCTGTCGGCGCATTCCATTAGTCTTATAGGGTGTATCACCTATAACACTTTTGAAAATTGATTAATATATTTTTGGAACAAATTGCCTAATAAGATCATAAACAGCAATAGTGTAAAAAACATTCAATATCAAATGAGTAAAATCAAAATCATTAATATACAGAATAAAGAACAACTCTATATTATATATAGTCAGAAATTAAGTATGCAACATTAAATGGTCCACATTGTTTGTTAAAACAAGTTTTGATAAATACATGCTTGGTATTATTGATTCATATATAGTTTGTTTTATTTTGATATACATTTAAAATTATCTAATATATAGAGTTTTAGAAAATTATTTACAAACAAGAAATAGTTACATAATGTTCTTCTACATTAAATTTTATATTTCATTATACGGTGAAAAAAAACGTTCTGTTTTCATTATCATCTGTCGTAAAAAACAAAATTTTACAACAGACAATAATCAAAACAGAACAGTTTTGATACCCCACCCAAAAAGAAAAACGCTAAATATTTGAATTAATTTTAATTTAACTGTTAGAAACCCGGTTTTAATAGAAAGAAAACATATTTATTTGAATTTTTAAAGCAAAACTATTTTTTGATGTCTATTATTAAAGAAATGTAAGATTTCAAAGATCTGTTCACATTTTTTTACAATAGAGTGTGGCAAAAATTAATTTAACACTGCCCGGAGGGTGTAGGTTTTTTTGCTAGTACATATGATAAATGAAAGACTTCTTGAACTAAAGCCAAAAAGGGTGACCTCTTTATGAAATATATTGAATTAAGGAATATTCGTATTTTACCTTTTCTCCGTTCTATAATTTCTGCTTGAGCCTTTTTACGTTGTTCAGCTTTCTGGGCCAATTGCAATCGAGCAGCATTTTCCTGAAAAAGGGAAAAAAAAATAACATCATCTCACATCCTATAAAAAATTGATTTGAATAGAATTTAAATTTCATGTAGAAAAAATGATTTTCTATGAAATGTTGAATCTTGTTAAAAGAGTCATATCAGCACTAGTGGTGTAATGGTTATCATCATAGGAAAAGGACACAGTGATCAGAGTTCAAATCCTAAACAAGGCTGTTTACATTTCACATAACACTAATACCCTTGGGAAAGGTATGAATCCAAATATTCTCTCTCCAGTTATGGGTAAATAGCAGGGCAGCCTGGGCTTTTGGTATGGTAACCATTCTAGGAAAAGGAAAACTCTGAATTAAAATCTGTTTAACTCCGCTTAAAAAATTGACCTTGTATCATATGTGCTAGAAAGCACTTAACAATTTGACCTATAAATAAATTGACTTATCAGGGAATATATAACTTCAACTATCGATAAAATAATCAACCAAATAAGTCAGGGTTATAAAGAATATAAGAGCACTCAATATGTTTGTAGAGAAGATTTAATAAAATGTTATAGTCAGATAATTTACTTGAGTTTCACCATGCAATTCATTGCAGTTAACCCTGAAGATCCACATGGTGAAACTTGAGTAAGTTGTCTAACTATAACATTTTACTATATATTTAACTATACATATATATTTTGTTTTTGAATATTTAATTGTATCAAATCAAGAATTCCTGAATTACAAAATTACCTGCTGACAAGTTTTGACTTTTTCACAAAAATCTCGGAAAGCTTCTAAAAATTCTGTTGGTTTAAATGTGCGTTCATTTTCACAATAATGTTGTGCCAGGCGTTTAAAACGTGCATCTAGACGATCCATGGTTACTTGAACTTCCTCCAAGTCTGCTTCGGAATCCTTTAAAAGAAAGTTTTTAAAAAAATTGAAATCCAAGAATTAGTAAAACAATTGGGAATTTATCGAAGAAAAACGAAAAACAAAGTTGAAAGAATTTTAAGTAATAAAATAAAAAGTATTAGGAGTCAAAATTTTGAGTTAAATGGAAAACTGAATGAAAAAAAAATACCGAAAATTAAAATCTAAACATATGATTACATATGGTCTAATGTGAAGTCCAAGTTGAGTTTTTATTATGACTAATCAAAATCTGCCCTATCAGCTGGGGCTGTAAAATACACTACACTTCTGCAGAGGGGTAAGAATCCCACTCCCTTTTGGCCGTGTGTGGTGACTTGTGATGCTTAAGGATGGAATCCTGGTGGTTGAGCAGGCTATGGCATACAATACTCCACTTTGGGCCATAGTTAGGCTAGACGGGCGGTTGGAGAGGCCCCCTCTGATCAGTCGTATGGTCACGTCAAACCCTATCACCTATATGATTGACCCAACTCTATTGCCCTTATGGCAAATCCCAAACCCTTTTTTATCATATATGTACTAAAGGTGGTGGCTGAGGGTCTTAGTCATGAGTATGATGTTAAACTCTATCTAATGATGAAGTTCTAATTCTGGAGCTCTGGGGAATGTGGAGTACACCTTCATCACCATTACTCCCAGGTCTACTATGACCCGGAGTGGTAGTAACTGTTAGGGTCCCATCTATAGGTTAAATAGAAAAAAATGACTTTAAAAAAATTGAGAACCCATCAAGAATGAATAAAACAAAAACATCTTTGGCATAACCAATGGGTTGACATGTCATAAAACACGACCATAAAACAAGAGTGCGGATAATTTTTGAATCTTCCTAGTACATGATGTAAAAAAATTACCAACCTCTACAAAATCTTTAAATTGTCCTGCAACTTCATCTTCAGCCTCCAGTTGTTGATGGACACGGGAAACATTGTTCTTCAATTGTTTAAACTCAGATTTCATGTTTTCCAAACTTATCCTGAAAAATTCAGAATTTTAAATATTTTAGTCTTTTTTTTTTTAAGTGTGGATTTAAAACTTGTGGATAAAATTTCTATGAACTATTCATATTTTTCCTTAAATAATGAAACTAGGATTCATTGAAATGCAAGGATGTGAGTTTTTTAATTATTTTATCATTTGCAGTTACAAATAAAGATTTTCTGTTATATCATTGTTTTATTTGAACACTCCATAAAAGTATTGATCTTTTGTATTCTGAAATTTGATAATTAAAACTGATTTGTGGCCATTTTAAAAAAAAAACAAACTTATAAGAAATATTTTTTGGAACAAAATTATTTTTACTGGACTCTTTCAAAGTATATATAAAAGTATATAAAAAATGTTGTTCTGGTTCCATCGGGAGAAAATTCAATATTTTATAAAAAAGAAGGTCCGCAAAATGTATTATGTTTTCATAAAAAAATTTATTCTTTTTATCTTGCATATACAAAAGTATGGAACGCTTCACGAATTTGCATGTCATCCTTGCACAGGGGCCATGCTAATCTCTGTATCGTTCCAATTTTAGTATATGTACTGCCGAAGCTAGTACTATGTAACATAAAAAGAATAAAATTTTTTCTGAAAACATAATACATTTTGCGGACCTTCTTTTTTATAAAATATAAAAGTATATATATTCTTAAATATATACCTTTATATATGCTTCAAAAGAGTCCAGTAAAAATAATTTTGTTCCAAAAAGATTTCTCTTAAAAGTTTCTTTTTCTTTTTTTTTTAATTTATTTCATAATTTTTTTCATAAATTCAATTTTTAACTATACTTTTATAGGTGCACATCATGATTTTCTATCAAAAAAAGTTTTGTTCACTCAACATTTACTAAAAATTGGATTTACTGAACAGTGCCCAAGAACAATGGGATTCAAGTTGCTTACAGGAAAACTATCATTTTTTTATCTTTTAAAATGATTTATGTTGTGTTAAGGTTTGTCTTGTGTACAGATACTTACCTAACAGCCTTTTGCAAAGGTTCCAGAAGTTCATCTACAAATTTAAGAGCATCTTTATTCTCACTTTCTGCCTGCTCCACAAGATGATGAAGCAAAGAAAGGCGTGCTACATTCGATCGAAGCATCACCAATTTATTCAAGGAATTTATACGGAAACCAACTGCATTCCCAGAGGAAGTTCCCTAAAATGGAATGAAAATTAAGAAAATTATTTTAAAGAAATTAATTTGGATCAGAAAGTTTTTTCAAACGTTTTTTTAATAATTGTTTAAATGCTAAAGAAATTCTTTACAGAGAAAGAAAAAATTAATATTTATCATTGTGTTAAATAATAGATTGGCCAAAAGGAATAATGTGTGTAATAATAACTTACTAGCAGGACCTGTGGATATACCACAGTATCATAATTTAATTATTACAATGTTTAATATGTCTACTTAAGAGCTATTGCAAAATAGTTCAACATGTAAAAAGTATAATCTTGATTTAACTCTTTTTTTCTTTCTTTCCTTCTTTCCAACTTTTCATTATGTTTGATTAAAACAGATTAGTGTTATCACTTCTGTGCACTCACTCCCTCTCTCTATCTTTCCCCTATGCTCTTTCTTTCTTTCTTTCTTTTTTTCTTTCTTTCTTATGATATTTTTCTGTGTAGCATGTCCTTTTTCTTCCCTTTCTTTTTTTCTAATAAAAACGGAATGGTTCATTATTTATCTGAGGTGACAACAATCATAAGGACTAAGAATTTGGTGGATAAGCAACACCAGATAATCAGAGGCGCCCGATTATGACAAGACGGTTCCCAAGTTCAAAGAGAAGGTTCCCAAGTTTGAGGAAGCAGTTCCCGAGTTTGAGAAGGTTCCCAAGTCTGACAAGAAATACCTGAAGAAGGCACATCAGCCGAAACATTGTGTAGATAACCAATAAAGATGAGGACGATAGTCCAAATAATACAAATGTGGACAACAGTCTGAAATAATTAAAATAATAAATTTCTTCTCAAGTTTGAGGATTTTTGTGATTACTTATTTCATTAAGTTCAAATTAAAATATTTTTTTCTGTGTAGCATATTCTTTTCCTTCTTGATTACTTATTTCATTCAGTTCAAATTTTTTAAAAAAAGAAAAAAATAAAAATGATTATTGAATTATGGTTTTACCTTGTTAAGGAAATTACCAGCATGTAAAATAAGTCGTAGGAACTTCTTGAGAGAAGCATTGTCTGTAAGTCGACCACAGACTGTGTTTAAAAGATGAATGTTTGGACGTATCATGGCGAGCTGAGAATTAAAGTCTCCAACCAGTAACATCGCTTCAAGCCGGCAACGGAAAGCTGGAAGTTGGATTAAAAGACGATAGAATTTTTCGGCAGTTCCCAACTTCTCAATATTTCCATCAAAATTTTCAATCAAGTCAATCTGGAATAAAAAGGAATATTTAAGAATGGTTAAGAATTCTTCAAATCTTGAAATTCAAACAAAAAATAAGAAAATCTTATTATAATGAAGATTATGTAACTGTTAGTAATAGGAACCACGTCACCACTGATGTCCCGATTTCCATAGTTATTTAAGTTATATTCTCAACAATTATGAAATAGTCATTATTTAAAACTGCCAATATCATTAACGCATTTAAAATCCTGAAATATGTGTTATATATCACTAAGAAATAAAGATTTACATAGTATATAGTGGTAATAATTTGCATAATAATTTTAACAAAACTGGGTTTAATAAATAATCATTTGCTGTTACTGATTTCTAATACTATCATGTTATTCTCAAATGTATTAAAAACAATCCTTTATATAATCTTATATAGAAATCAATTAAAATAACATTAAAATAAATCTAATACTTTTATATTTATTCTTATATAGTTTCATTAGTCTTTTTAATTTAATGTATTTTATTACATTAAAACTTAGATACTTGCGGCCAGGGGAAATATAAAAATTAATTGCAAAATCCAGTGAAAGTTACTCATGAAATAGAAACAATTGCTTGTACAGAAAGTAAGGACCTACATACATCAAATTGTCTTTAAATTAAGTGGCAGCAGAAGAATTATCGTTGAACTTTTAAAAGGTAAGCTTAAATATTAATGCAGTGATTGAATTGTTATGATTCTAATCGCTATTTTAGGTGTTTAGATAAATCCAATGGTAGAAAATGGTGAATTCTCAGTAGAAAGTCTGTTGTATTCCTTGAAATCCTAGGTACAACAAGAGTGTTCTCATTGTAGAAGAAAATCCAGTTGTAGTCCTTCTGGTATTAAGTCCAGCTAGCAACTGATTTCAGGACAATAACCAATGATCTTAAATGCATTCTATGTCATTTTTCTGATGCTGATTTTGGGAAAGACTATAAATAAAAGTGGTGATTTCTCATATATCTTATATCTAAAGATGATTCAACATAAATAAACAAATTATATTATTGTTTTAATGAAAACAGTTAATTTTTTTAAAGATATTGTTTATGTTTAATGAAATATATGTACACAGTGCAAAAGTGTTCTTTTTGGACCAAAAGTCAAAAGAAGACTTCTCGACAAGAGCTAGCTTAATTTCCACAAAATATGACAATTTTTAAGTGAATTTATCAATAAACATGATTATCATAAAGAATTTCTAAGAAACTCCAAACTGACCTCGTCTTGTTGAGGGAGTAACTTTATTAACCCTTTCAATTTCTCCACTCCAAATGCTCGGACATCTGCTTTCTTTATCATTGCAATTATTTCTTCATTACTTCGACGGAATTGTTTCAGGAAAATATTCAAGTTCATGCTCTTCTTAGGGTCAATTAAAGTGATCTAAAAAGAATACAGAAAAGAATTAAAGTCATTAAATCATTAATCAGATGAACAATACAAAATTACATTTAATAAAAGATAAAAAGTTGTAAAGTTAGCAAAGTGACTTATTGTCAGTATCAGCCAGACACTGAGGGAGTCTATACCCTTTTTGTTAGTGCTAGACCAGGGAGATTCTTTTTGCTGAGGTGGAGTTCCACACATTATCCAATCTGTGCTACTCATGCGCTGAGTTAGCTGGGATCGGTATCAAACTAGCAACGTTGCAACTTCTTGGCAGGTGCTCTACCGACTGTGCTAAATTACTTACCTCAGGGGATACTGATGTTCGAATTGGACTTTTCTCTTTTTCAGGCATCATGTTGTCTTTTTGGCAAAACAGTTCTTCCAATTTTTTGTATTCCATATCAACTGGATCCTTCATTTTAAGGACGTCATTCCACACACTGATATCTACAATGAAATATAAAAGTATCAGAAACCAACTTTACTCAACAGAATTATATAAACTCGTGTTGAAGAAAGATAAAAGGAAAAACAATATAGTTAAGTGGAAGAAATATAATATAGTACATGCTGACATGCATGTTTCAACAATAAAATGTTCATACAATGCAATCTAAATAAAACTATCTTAAAAAAGTAAAGACATTGTATCAATTTTTTTAAAAAGACTTTCCAGTTCATGATGTGAGCATTTTTTAGATTTCTCATGTCAACCATTTTTCCCTTTTCTCATTTATATAACTGTGCTCTGAAGAAGACAAATGGTTTATTCAATGCCTTCTATTATTCTTCCACTATATTGTATAAAAGTATCAGAAACCGGACCATATGACCTTTAGGCACCCCTTTTGCGATCTCGTTTCATAAGGACATTTTTTTCATTTACACCATCAAAATCCGGTTGTTTGTTTGGGGTTAGGGTTAGGGTTAGGGGTTAGGTTTATAATTTTTTTTAACTCTAAAAATCATCTGTTAACAAACAACCAGATGTTGACGGTGTAAATGAAAATAATGTCCTTATGAAACGAGATCGCAAAAAGTGTGCCTAAAGGTCATATGGTCCCAGAAACCTTTATTCAATAGTTGGTTGGTTGGTTGGTTGGTTGGTTGGATTTTATGGCCACTCGGTCATTTTATGTTGAAGATGTTTTGTTAATTCTTCATGGGTACTCAATTTTTTTTTAAACTCAATTTTTTAAACACATCTTTTAGAACTCATTTTGATCTATTCAACCCATAGATGGGACCCTAACAGGTACTACCACTCCGGGTTAGGGTGAACCTGTGCGTGGAAGGGGTACTTCATATTAACCAAGCTCCAGAATTGGAACTTCACCATCAGATAAAGTTTAACATCATACCCTGGACAATAAGATGCTCAACTACTGCCTTCTAGCACATATATGATAAAAAGGGTTGGGACAATCATATAGGTGCTAGGGCTTGACGTGACAAGCCAGTTGATCAAAGGGGGTTCTCTGACCGCCTGGTTAGCCTAAGTAAGAGTCAAAGTGGGGTGTTGTATGTCATGATTTATTCAATAGAACAATAGTTTAGTAAAAAATTCTTTGTTTCAAGATAAATCAATGAACCATTAAAACAATTGCATTGTTTAACTATGAATGGCTGAGTATGGCACAAGGCTATGGGGTTATACAATCAGTGAGGATCAAACTCAAATTAGCAAATGGTCTTTTATATGAGATTAGCTTGTTCACCATCACTCTACCACAGATGACCTTTGCTTTAGTATGAAGAAGAAGAAGAAGAAGGTCAACTAAAAAACAATAATAACCTCATTCTTACCTGAAATTATTGTCGGCTGGACTTTATTCCATGAAAATGGCCGCATTTTACATTCAGGTTCGGGGGTGGCAATTTGTGGAAAGAATTGTTGAGGTGAATGAAGAACATTCTGGCCAGGATTGTTTGGTAATGGGGGAGGTGCTGGTGGACCTGTGCTTGATACTAGGATGGATGGAATTGCAGAGGGTGGTAGGGGTGGCGGCGGTGGCGGTGGCGGTTGTGGTGAAGAAGGCATCAGGCCTGGGAACGGAGAAGTGGGTGCACTGTTTGCAGAGGGGGAAAGAGATGGGGGTAGAGGTGGTAGAGGAGGCGGAGGTGGGGAGGCACTTGTGGGTGTGGTGGGTGTGACTGAAGAAATGGAGGAAGTGGCGGTGGAGGAGGGGGAGGAGGAGGAGGTGGAGGAGGCACTTGTGGATGTGGTGGGTTTGACTGAAGATATGCTGGGAGTGGTGGTGGTGGTGGTGGTGGAGGAGGGGGAGCCGCCATTTTGGTTACCGGATTTCTCCTCTCTGAAATGCTTGACTCTGTTGAATCTTCATTTGGCACATCTGAAGTTATCAATTTAGGAAGCGCTGGTTTTTCCCGGAGAGTGTCCATTTTTTTCTGAAGCCTCGATAAAAGCTCACTATCCTTTGTCGTATCTGTCTGTACTGCTTTATCCTCACATTGCACAGTGGAATGCAAAAGTACGGAAAATGCATTTGATACAGTTGAGGTGGCACTAGAGCGTCGACTGGAGTTAAGGCTGCTCGGCAAAGACATCTCATTATTAAGCAGATTGCGAACTTCTCTTTCCAGCATATTCCATATGGGTTCACTGAAAATAAACCAAGAAATATTCATAATTAAAGATCTAAATTAAAATTGATTTGTAATGATATTTATACATATTTAGATGGATATTTATACATACTAGAAAAAAAATGTACCCTCAAGTATATAAGTTTTAATATAATTAAATATTATATTGAATTATAAAGACTAATGAAATTGACCTTGTGTCACATCCTGCTCGTGTGGAGGGGTTGGTAAATATATATAAAGACTAATGAAATTAAATAAGAACACAAAAAGATTACACTTATTTTTACTTTATTCTAATTGATTTCAATATAAAATTATACATAGGATTGCTTTTAATACGTTTCAGAAAAAAAACAATAATATTAAAAATCAATAACATCAAGTAATCATTTATTAAACACGGTTTTGTTAAAACTGGTATGCAAATTATTTACACTATATACTATATAAACATTATTTTTTAATGATATATAACACACATCACACAAAGCACATTAGTAATATGGGCTGTTTTGAGGTAAATCTATCACAGCTACACTGTAATAGAGACACTGTTAATAAATAAGATACTAATTAAGATTAAACAATGATTATTTAATTAACCATTGAGAATATAACATAAATAACTAAGGGAATTATGACCTCGGTGGTGACATGGTTTCTGTTACAGACACACAATCTCCATTATAATAAGATTTAGATAGCTTTTTAGATATATTTAGATAGATATTCATATAAATTTGAGTATATATATATATATATATATATATATAATATATATATATATAGAGAGAGAGAGAGAGAGAGAGAGAGAGAGAGAGAGAGAGAGAGCTATTTATATATTTTTAGTTAGATATTTATATATTTTTAGATAGATATTTATGTATATCTATATATGTTTGGATAGATTTTATATATATATTTAGACAGATGTTTATATATATTTGGATAAATATTTATACATATTTGGATAGATATTTATACATATTTGCATAGATTTGGACATATATTTAGATAGATATTTATACATATTTAGATAGGTATTTATATGTAGATAGATATTTATCTATATTTAGATAGATAGTATACATATTTAGACATATATATCTATACATATTTATATATATATATACATATTTATAATTTTAGATAGATATCTAAGGATGAGTGTTAAAGATAAATGTATTAAAAATGTCTGAGTAAAAACATTCCCACAATGCCATATTGCAATTTTTAACCCAGTATTCAAAAACAATCTTTTTTTTTTCCATGTGACAACTTAAAATAGAAAACAAAGAAAAGTTTTCACTCACCTTTGAGTCATACTCGCATTAATCTGGAACATGCTTTGTAGAATTGAAAGAAAAGCAGCAGAAATTGGAGAATCCCGCACCTAAAAGAAAAAAAAAAACAAAACATTACATAATTATTTTGGATCTAATATATAATTATATATAAAAACTGTAGTCATAAAATTTGTTTGACTCTTCGCCCACATGTGTCATGCTGAAAAGAACTGATTTTTATGATTGAAAAGTAACTCCCTATGCTGCAAGATAAAATCTGGCCAGTTGTCAATATTTGGGAGAATATTGAAGACTTGATTTTTATGCAAGATGGTACTCCTCCACATTTTGCTATTGTTGTTCATGAATGGCTGAATCACCATTTTCCTGGAAGATGGATAGGTAGACATGGTCCACATGAGTGCCTGGCCATAAGTCCTGATTTAATGCCTTGCAACTTTTTCTTTGGGTTTAGTTGAAGGAGCAAGTCTACTCTACGAAACCAACAACTTTGGAAGAACTTGAAGGACGAATACGAGAATTTATTTCTGCCATTCCACAAAATTTCTTGAGAGGATCAGTTGATGGGACTCGTCGACCTGAGTTCAATTCCTGGACAAAGCCATAGTTCACATAGCACTAATAACCTTGGGAAAGGTATGAATCCAACTATTCTCCCTCCAGCTATGGGTAAATAGTAGAGCAGACTGGGCTCTTTAAACTTTGTTAGGCAACCAGTCTAGGAGATGGAAAACTCTGAGTTCAAACCTGGTTACTACTAGAATAGGCTCAGGCCTACTTAGTGATCTATTTCAATTTTTAAAAAAATAATTAATTTCATTTAAGATTACCGAGCAGGTTGAGAGGCTGGAGGCAAATGCTGGTGCCCATATAGAATTTTAAATAAAACTCCATGTTATATGTGTTCTCATTGATTTTTTGTAAAAATAATGATTCAGAATAAAATTATAAGATTTTTAAAATAGGGAAAGTAGTTACTTTACAATCTCCATGTGTATATAAAAGCTGTAGTCATAAAATTTGTTTGTGTTTTCACCCACATGTGTCATGCTGAAAAGAACTGATTTACATAGGACTAGAAGTGGCTACCCAACATCGCCTAGGGTAAAAAAAGTTAGTCTTGCAGATCCATTATAATTGAATCATGAGTTGGATCCTCACAGGATGCCCCATTAAAATCACTATGTAAAAAGACCTTGTGTTGATCTAGCCACTCTGAAAAGAAAAAATTAATGTCTCCTATTTAAAATATTAAATGCAAAAAAAAAAAGAGAAATCCATGCTGTTATCATTCAAATTTATTTTTTAACTATCTTCCTGAATATAAATCAAATTTTCATTGTTTTTGCTAAAAAAGCTAGATCTGGTGATAGTGAATGTGTATATATATTTACTTTGTCATTAATTGTTTAAGGACTCAGATTACAATTGGACTTTATTTGAATAGAATGAGTCCTGGGGTGAATAGATAATGAACTTTGAAATACCAAGAAAATTTGGTACAGCAGTGAGGAAAATTTGGTGGGCAAAGAGTTAAGTATACATATTAAACATTTTAATCGTTAAATTATCATACCATGGTAATGATGCTGGCAGCAGTTCTTGCAAAAAACTCAGATCACAATAATAACAGGACTTATTTGAATAGAATGAGTACTGAGGTGAATAGATAGTGTACTTTCAAATATTCCATCACACAGGTAAAAAATACAATAAAGATTTGTACAGTCATGGGGAAAATTTGGTAGGTGATATATCCGGGTAAAGGATATATTCTGAAGTTTGTAGTTGGTATATTATCGCAGTAGTAATTGGTACATCGAAATAGCAATCCGTCTGTCGTGGTGTCGTCTAGCGAGTAAGTTAGCTTGTAGGCATTAAGGTACTTGGACCAACACAGTGTCGACTATTTATACATGACACTGTCCAATCAGATTATAGTGAGGGGGCACCAAGGTATTTACATATTTATTATATCAGTAGGCAAAGAGTTAACCAATTGGATCTTTTTGCTAATAAAGTAAAATATTCTTGGAATAAATTGCCATAATCAGATCAAAATCAGCAAGAGTGTAAAACTTAAGATTTATTGGGATAAATTCAGAAATAATGGTAAGAAAAATAATTTGAGAGTTCATTTTTGGCCCATAAACCCATTCAGGGTTATCTTATGCCAAGCAGTAAGTAAATTGTGAAAAATGGAAAAATTTATTGTTATATTGTCAAAAATTTTCTTGATTTTGATAGTAGGCTGCTTGCAGTTGTCTGTTGCTAAATGGATCAGGAATCACTTTAAGGGACAAGTTTATAGGGTAAAGTTCAAGTTTATTGTTATATTTTTTGGTATGATTTTATTTCTTTCAGGAAGGACTGCATATCCAACTTGAAAGAGATTTTAGTATGTTGGATCACAAGTTCAATAAATCTAACTTGGGTCGCAATAACCATACCGATTAGGCAGGGTCATGTAGGCCCTAAAAGTGTAGATTCTGAGGTCATGGATTGATTGATTTTAATGGCAATTCAACTCATTCAGGGTTATTTTAGGATTTTTTTGGTTTTGAAGCAGGCAGCTTGCAGTTGTCCATTGCTAAATTAATTGGGAATCAGTTTAAGGGACAAGTTTACAGGGTGAAGTTTAACTTTATTGTTATATTCTTTGGTATAATTTATTTATTTCAGAAAGGTCAAAATGTCATCTCTATTGACATTTGAAAATGTCAATATAGATGACATTTTGTCATTTGTATTTTTGGAACTTTCTGATGAATGTATTTAACAGAATTTGATCTGTAAATAGATATGTATTAATAGTGTTTAAAATCTCATGTACGCATTTATTGATTTAAATTAGTGGTGACATTTTTTTGTTTACCATCGTATTAATTGAGTGGTGTCACCAATGAATTATATCATTTGAAAACCCTAAACAATTCTTTATTAAAGAATCTAATACAATGCATTACAATGGACTCCTCACCAAATTTTATTAATTTTTATTACTTAGGATGTTGATGTTCAATAATGTGTCTTAAGAATTATAAATGGATATTTTATCTTTTGTTTTTTCATAATGAATTTATCTATTTATAAAGAATATTCATTTAAATTTATAGAAATTGCAAGTTCTTTTTTTTTTTTTTAAATAAAAAACTTTAAAGATTTAATCATGAATTTTTTTTCAAATTTAATATGTTATTCTATTTTCAAACTTGTTGTAGAACAATGACGTAGATGTTTGTCATTAGAATATTCTGGTATGAAATGACATTTATTATTTCTGTATTTTATCAATCCACAGCAGGTAAATTAATTGTTATGAACAAATTTACTTTCATTTTTCTAAGGTTGATGTGAGAAGATAGAAAAAAGTGGAAATGCTAAAAGAGATATAACAATCTATAAATAATGGAGATTCAGATTTTCTTTGTTTTTTTTGGGGTGGGGGGGTAACTTTAATTACTAATTTTTACTACCGTTGAGAATAAAAATTAAATTGGTATATCGTCTCATTATAATGGAGATTCGGTGTCTATTTGTCTGTAACCGAAATTACGTCATTGCTTATGTCAAAATAACCTCAGGAATTGCAGAAGTTTATCAATGAGTATTTAATTTATAGTCAAAATAATTAATACATAGAAGACATTTTATTCATTAATGATGTCTCTATGAAAATCTGAGTTAGATTAGCTTCAAAACAGCCCATGTTATTAGTGCACTTAAAATCTTGCAAAGTATCTTATGTAGTTATTTACTAAGCTTAACATAGATGTGGCCAGAAGTATGGGTGCCCAATGAGAATTGAACTCACTATCAATGGTTTGCAAATCTTGCTTGCTAACCATTACACCATGTGAGGTGCCCCAATGTCTTATATATCACTAAGAAATAAAGGTTACATAATATATGGTGTGGTTAATTGGCTTACTGCTTTTAACAAAACCAGGTTTAATAAATAATTACTTGGTGTTATTGATCTCTAATATCATTGTTTTATTCTCCAATGTATTAATATCAATCCTATGAATGATTTTATATAGAAACCAATTAAAATATAATTAAAATAAGTGTAATCTTTTTATATGCATTCTTATTTAATTTGTTAGTCTTTCCAATTTAATATTTCATCGCATTAAAACTTAAATACTTAAACCCAGAGGGCACATGTACTTGCTAGTTTGTTTAAATCTCAAATATTTGGTATCCTAGAATAATTTGAAAGTAAATGTTAATTGTTTCTGACTATTGAAAACTTTCTTGATCTCTTGTTAGGAACAGCTTGTTAAAAAAATCAAGGGGCAATTTTTTTAATGACTCACAGTGACATCAAACTCCTTCTTATGAACAAAAGTTTTTCTGAAGAGGAAATGAAAGGAGAATAAGCTGACCTGGTTAAAGAGTCAAATACCAGAAGGAAGTACATTTTTTGAGTGGCCATATTTTATCAAGGAAGATATTACATTTTGTAGAGCAGAAAACCCAGGAAGCTGATCAAATAAACTGAGTATGAAATATAGTTTGATGTCAGCAATTTTATAAGATATGCATTGAGCAATCAATGCCATGGGCCCTTGATTTTATTTCAGATATTTGGATTTGGTTTGGTTGGTTTGTTTTGTGGCATATCAACCTCGGTGGGCCATTTAATGCTGACAAAGTTGTGAAATAAATTCATTCTTAATGCATAATATAATTTTGTTTATCAACTCATGTTTTTCTATTTAACCCATAGATGGGACCACAACAGGTACTAATATATTTGGATTATAAGTGTTCTCTCTCTTTTTTATAAAAATAATGTCTGAAGATATCTTATTATAATGGATATTCTGTATCTGTCTGTCTATAACTGAAACTACAAAAGCGTGTGGTGTAATGGTTAAAGTCATAGGAAATGGACTCATTGCCCCGAGTTCAAATCCTGGACGTGGTAATTGCATTTCACTTAGCACTAATACCCTTGGGAAAGGTATGAATTTACTCTCCCTCCAGCTATGGGTAAATAGTAGGACAGGCTGGGCTCTTTAGCCTTGGCTAGGTGGCCGGCTGAAGAGAAGGAAAACTCTGAATTCAAACCTGTTGAACTCCGCTTAAGAAATTGACCTTGTGTCACACCCTGCTCGTGCGAGGGGTTGGTAAATATATATAACCGAAACTACATCACTGCTTATGTCACAATATCCTCAGGAATTGTGTAAGTTTGTCAATGAGTATTTAATTCATAGTCAAAATCTTTAAAGCATAGAATAATGAATCTTATTTATTAATGAGAATGTCTTGACTGACAAGTTTTTTGAGTTATGAATATTACTCAATTGATTTTTATTTTCTTTGATTTGAGAGCTAAAATTTGAGGTATTAGCAAGCTTCAGATATGCTTATGTAAATAAACATTTAAATTTCCAAATTCATTATGCCAAATAAAAATATATTTATAAAAAAATAGACATTAAAACATATTACACACCTAATTGATACTATTGATACTGCCAATAAAAAAAGTAGAATAAATGAATATCAACATATTTCTAAGTGTTTTAACGCAACTTACTCGGTTGTAGATAGCTTGAAACAATTCTTGGTGGTTGTTGACGTTTATAACACCTTCTTTTATTTCTTCTATGGCTTCCCATCAGCTGACATTTCATCTTGAAATACGTCCCATTGAATTTGGAAATCTGGATTTGAATCGGATTCACAAACGGCAGCCACAGTTTCTTCAATGTTGAGAGCTGCAAAAACAGTAGAGACAATTTAAAGACAATTCTGATGATTGTTGGAAAATGTTATGAAACATGAAATTATTTCAAATAGACAGAGGAGACTCCCATGGCATAGTGGATAACATGTTCAACTGTGACAGTAGATAAAACTATATATATATATATATGAGTAAGAAAAGGTGGAATGAAAACATCACACAATGCTGTTAAAGAAGAAAACAATTTATAATATAATCATAGCTGATATTGATCAATATTTCGACTTTAAAAACCACCATCAGAGCTCACTCACTCCCGTAGTTGTTTTGGGTCGCGAGAGGAAACTTTCCTCTCCGACCCAAACAACTACGGAGTGAGGTGAGCTCTGATGGTGGTTTTTGTAAGTCGAAATATTGATCAATATCAGCTATGATTATATTATAAATTGTTTTCTTCTTTAACATGCATGTGTGATGTTTTCATTCCACTTTCTTACTCATATTTGTCGTATTCTTCTACTTATATATATATATATATATATATATATATGCTTCTTACAGAAAAACAGCTGTACATCAACAAATCCTTCATCAGATGATGACCATGAGATTAGATATACTTTTTAAACTGAATGATTTTAAATTATGATATTCAGACTGTTGTCCTCATCTTTATTGTGTATAAACACAACGTTAGGGCTACTGTTACCTCAGTTTTAGGTGTTTTTTATTTATTATTTTAATTACCTCAAAATAAGTCATCCTCAGACGATTACACATGGATTCAAACTTAGTTTCAAAGTTTAGTTACTGCTTAGTCAAAGGGGGCTCCAAGCAGCATAAATGCCACCAGACTTAGCGGAATGAGAACAGGATACCCCCGTGGAATAAATAAAGGGTTAGGTTCAAAGTTCCGTGATGGCTCCTGATTACGACAAGAAAGTTCCTGAGTTCGAAAAGAAGGTTCCTGAGTCCAAGAAGGTTCCCGAGTCCAAGAAGGTTCCCGAGTCCAACAAGAAAATACCCAAAGAAGGCCGGAGGGCATATCAGCCGAAACGTTGTACAAATAACAATGAAGATGGGACAATAGTCCGAATAACGCAGATAATACTAATCTTCAAGCCTCATCTCAAACATTCAGAGAAATGAAAGAAGTTACATATTTTAAAAACTGAACTTTCGTAAAGAATTTTATCACTTACTTTTATTAACAATCCCCTATGAAAATCTGAGTTAGATTTACCTCAAAACAGCCCAGTGTGCTTAAATTCTACAATGTTTATTATATATCACTAGAAATAATTGTTTAAATAATATATGGTGTGGTTAATTTGCATACAGGTTTTAACAAAACTGGGTTAGATAAATAATTACTTGGTGTTATTGATCCCTAATATTAGTGTTTTATGCTTCAATGTATTAAATCAATCCAATGAATGATTTTAAGATATATCATCAAAATAAGTGTAATCTTTTTATGTGCATTTTTATTTAATTTTGTAATCTTTCTAATTTAATCTATTTCATTAAATTAAAACATGAATACTTACATCTGGAGGGCACTTATTCTTACTAATTTGAATAAAAAAATACTTACCAAGGAATTCATTTCGAATTCGCATTCGTTCCTGAATATTTTCATTGGCAAAAATGATTGCATTTATCAGTGCCAAAATACTGACTTTGTATGCATCATGATCTGCATGTCGAAGTTCATTCAGCAATAAGGAAAAACGATATTGGTATTTCTGCCATGACTAAAAGAAAAAATATTAAGAAATTTAAAAAAAACAACAAAACATTCAAACATACACACACACACACACACACATGCAAACACACAAAGAATTTGGAAAAAATGACAGTATTAACTCTTAACGTCCTATATCGCCTCATTCCACCTGGATGGAAGTCATATTCATTTTTCTAATCTACCCAAATGATAGCCTTGTTTAAATAAAATATTAAACATATTTAAAAGTCTTTGATTTAAGGGAAATAACAGGTAACTTTAAATAAAAAGGCCATTTTTAGCCATTTTTTTATACATCCCTATAGGAATGGGGCTCTGGGCTTGGAAAATTCTCAACAGGATGTTAAGAGTTAAACAAGCATACATACAATCACAAACAACAACAGAATGAGCAGATTATAGGAATAATCAACATCTCCCTTTAAGGGCTCCGTGTTTTCAGAAATATTCTGATGAAAGGATTTTTCACCCCGATATATTAAGATAATAAATCAAAGGTTAACAACACCATAGTTAACTCGTTTTTCTTACACTTGCATTGTGATAGCCTTCAAAACCAATCGCCAAAGTTTTTAAATTTATTTTTGTAAACATTAAAAATCTATTTAAAAGAATTATTAATCTTTTATACATTGATTTACTTAGACTAGTCTCTTCATCTTAGTTGTGATAGACATTTTAGCTGCTGCATCTTCATGCTTTCTTCAGGTATCAGTCAGTGTTACTTAATTCGTGGGTTGCCTACGAATTATGTACTGTAGTGTAGTAAAATTTAAATAACAGTATTCGTAAATGGAAAGTTACCATTGAATCATAGCATGACCATTATAGAAGTGATTGACCACAGTTCACCTTTCACTGACCCAGTCGCTGATTTCTCATTGGCTAAAGGTAATTCATGTGATGGGAACTGAGTTAGAGTAGTCAGAATTTGGCAGTTCATTGTTGGAAGTAGACACAATGGTCATCTGTTTGGGATTTCGTTTTAATAAAGACGTCTGAGAAAAAATAAACTTAGTCTTGCGTTCATTATTAAAAACAAAAGAAAAGAGCCCAGAACAAAAGAAGCTCATATCAACAAGTGAAAGGGACCAGGGAAATCACCCCAAAGAAGATGGTCAGTCTGTGAAATAGAACTCTCCTTCCAGCAGATGAAGTGGGTATAAAACAATAGATGGAAATTTTCTTGAATTTCAAACTGAACCCAGAGAGGTAAGATCCCCACCCCTGAATGGGGCTGTTGTTGGCCATATGGTGATCTCTTTTCTCTTTTTTTTT
>CM042137.1:45861171-45959693 GCA_023376005.1 Doryteuthis pealeii | reverse complement strand
TGTTATATGTGTTCTCATTGATTTTTTGTAAAAATAATGATTCAGAATAAAATTATAAGATTTTTAAAATAGGGAAAGTAGTTACTTTACAATCTCCATGTGTATATAAAAGCTGTAGTCATAAAATTTGTTTGTGTTTTCACCCACATGTGTCATGCTGAAAAGAACTGATTTACATAGGACTAGAAGTGGCTACCCAACATCGCCTAGGGTAAAAAAAGTTAGTCTTGCAGATCCATTATAATTGAATCATGAGTTGGATCCTCACAGGATGCCCCATTAAAATCACTATGTAAAAAGACCTTGTGTTGATCTAGCCACTCTGAAAAGAAAAAATTAATGTCTCCTATTTTAAAATATTAAATGCAAAAAAAAAAAAGAGAAATCCATGCTGTTATCATTCAAATTTATTTTAACTATCTTCCTGAATATAAATCAAATTTTCATTGTTTTTTGCTAAAAAAGCTAGATCTGGTGATAGTGAATGTGTATATATATTTACTTTGTCATTAATTGTTTAAGGACTCAGATTACAATTGGACTTTATTTGAATAGAATGAGTCCTGGGGTGAATAGATAATGAACTTTGAAATACCAAGAAAATTTGGTACAGCAGTGAGGAAAATTTGGTGGGCAAAGAGTTAAGTATACATATTAAACATTTTAATCGTTAAATTATCATACCATGGTAATGATGCTGGCAGCAGTTCTTGCAAAAAACTCAGATCACAATAATAACAGGACTTATTTGAATAGAATGAGTACTGAGGTGAATAGATAGTGTACTTTCAAATATTCCATCACACAGGTAAAAAATACAATAAAGATTTGTACAGTCATGGGGAAAATTTGGTAGGTGATATATCCGGGTAAAGGGATATATTCTGAAGTTTGTAGTTGGTATATTATCGCAGTAGTAATTGGTACATCGAAATAGCAATCCGTCTGTCGTGGTGTCGTCTAGCGAGTAAGTTAGCTTGTAGGCATTAAGGTACTTGGACCAACACAGTGTCGACTATTTATACATGACACTGTCCAATCAGATTATAGTGAGGGGGCACCAAGGTATTTACATATTTATTATATCAGTAGGCAAAGAGTTAACCAATTGGATCTTTTTGCTAATAAAGTAAAATATTCTTGGAATAAATTGCCATAATCAGATCAAAATCAGCAAGAGTGTAAAACTTAAGATTTATTGGGATAAATTCAGAAATAATGGTAAGAAAAATAATTTGAGAGTTCATTTTTGGCCCATAAACCCATTCAGGGTTATCTTATGCCAAGCAGTAAGTAAATTGTGAAAAAATGGAAAAATTTATTGTTATATTGTCAAAATTTTCTTGATTTTGATAGTAGGCTGCTTGCAGTTGTCTGTTGCTAAATGGATCAGGAATCACTTTAAGGGACAAGTTTATAGGGTAAAGTTCAAGTTTATTGTTATATTTTTTGGTATGATTTTATTTCTTTCAGGAAGGACTGCATATCCAACTTGAAAGAGATTTTAGTATGTTGGATCACAAGTTCAATAAATCTAACTTGGGTCGCAATAACCATACCGATTAGGCAGGGTCATGTAGGCCCTAAAAGTGTAGATTCTGAGGTCATGGATTGATTGATTTTAATGGCAATTCAACTCATTCAGGGTTATTTTAGGATTTTTTTGGTTTTGACAGCAGGCAGCTTGCAGTTGTCCATTGCTAAATTAATTGGGAATCAGTTTAAGGGACAAGTTTACAGGGTGAAGTTTAACTTTATTGTTATATTCTTTGGTATAATTTTATTTATTTCAGAAAGGTCAAAATGTCATCTCTATTGACATTTGAAAATGTCAATATAGATGACATTTTGTCATTTGTATTTTTGGGAACTTTCTGATGAATGTATTTAACAGAATTTGATCTGTAAATAGATATTGTATTAATAGTGTTTAAAATCTCATGTACGCATTTTATTTGATTTAAATTAGTGGTGACATTTTTTTGTTTACCATCGTATTAATTGAGTGGTGTCACCAAATGAATTATATCATTTGAAAACCCTAAACAATTCTTTATTAAAGAATCTAATACAATGCATTACAATGGACTCCTCACCAAATTTTATTAATTTTTATTACTTAGGATGTTGATGTTCAATAATGTGTCTTAAGAATTATAAATGGATATTTTATCTTTTGTTTTTTCATAATGAATTTATCTATTTATAAAGAATATTCATTTAAATTTATAGAAATTGCAAGTTCTTTTTTTTTTTTTTAAATAAAAAACTTTAAAGATTTAATCATGAATTTTTTTTCAAATTTAATATGTTATTCTATTTTCAAAACTTGTAGTAGAACAATGACGTAGATGTTTGTCATTAGAATATTCTGGTATGAAATGACATTTATTATTTCTGTATTTTATCAATCCACAGCAGGTAAATTAATTGTTATGAACAAATTTACTTTCATTTTTCTAAGGTTGATGGAGAAGATAGAAAAAAGTGGAAATGCTAAAAGAGATATAACAATCTATAAATAATGGAGATTCAGATTTTCTTTGTTTTTTTGGGGTGGGGGGTAACTTTAATTACTAATTTTTACTACCGTTGAGAATAAAAATTAAATTGGTATATCGTCTCATTATAATGGAGATTCGGTGTCTATTGTCTGTAACCGAAATTACGTCATTGCTTATGTCAAATAACCTCAGGAATTGCAGAAGTTTATCAATGAGTATTTAATTTATAGTCAAAATAATTAATACATAGAAGACATTTTATTCATTAATGATGTCTCTATGAAAATCTGAGTTAGATTAGCTTCAAAACAGCCCATGTTATTAGTGCACTTAAAATCTTGCAAAGTATCTTATGTAGTTATTTACTAAGCTTAACATAGATGTGGCCAGAAGTATGGGGTGCCCAATGAGAATTGAACTCACTATCAATGGTTTGCAAATCTTGCTTGCTAACCATTACACCATGTGAGGTGCCCCAATGTCTTATATATCACTAAGAAATAAAGGTTTACATAATATATGGTGTGGTTAATTGGCTTACTGCTTTTAACAAAACCAGGTTTAATAAATAATTACTTGGTGTTATTGATCTCTAATATCATTGTTTTATTCTCCAATGTATTAATATCAATCCTATGAATGATTTTATATAGAAACCAATTAAAATATAATTAAAATAAGTGTAATCTTTTTATATGCATTCTTATTTAATTTTGTTAGTCTTTCCAATTTAATATTTCATCGCATTAAAACTTAAATACTTAAACCCAGAGGGCACATGTACTTGCTAGTTTGTTTAAATCTCAAATATTTGGTATCCTAGAATAATTTGAAAGTAAATGTTAATTGTTTCTGACTATTGAAAACTTTCTTGATCTCTTGTTAGGAACAGCTTGTTAAAAAAATCAAGGGGCAATTTTTTTAATGACTCACAGTGACATCAAACTCCTTCTTATGAACAAAAGTTTTTCTGAAGAGGAAATGAAAGGAGAATAAGCTGACCTGGTTAAAGAGTCAAATACCAGAAGGAAGTACATTTTTTGAGTGGCCATATTTTATCAAGGAAGTATTACATTTTGTAGAGCAGAAAACCCAGGAAGCTGATCAAATAAACTGAGTATGAAATATAGTTTGATGTCAGCAATTTTATAAGATATGCATTGAGCAATCAATGCCATGGGCCCTTGATTTTATTTCAGATATTTGGATTTGGTTTGGTTTGGTTTGTTTTGTGGCATATCAACCTCGGTGGGCCATTTAATGCTGACAAAGTTGTGAAATAAATTCATTCTTAATGCATAATATAATTTTGTTTATCAACTCATGTTTTTCTATTTAACCCATAGATGGGACCACAACAGGTACTAATATATTTGGATTATAAGTGTTCTCTTCTCTTTTTATAAAAATAATGTCTGAAGATATCTTATTATAATGGATATTCTGTATCTGTCTGTCTATAACTGAAACTACAAAAGCGTGTGGTGTAATGGTTAAAGTCATAGGAAATGGACTCATTGCCCCGAGTTCAAATCCTGGACGTGGTAATTGCATTTCACTTAGCACTAATACCCTTGGGAAAGGTATGAATCCTACTCTCCCTCCAGCTATGGGTAAATAGTAGGACAGGCTGGGCTCTTTAGCCTTGGCTAGGTGGCCGGCTGAAGAGAAGGAAAACTCTGAATTCAAACCTGTTGAACTCCGCTTAAGAAATTGACCTTGTGTCACACCCTGCTCGTGCGGAGGGGTTGGTAAATATATATAACCGAAACTACATCACTGCTTATGTCACAATATCCTCAGGAATTGTGTAAGTTTGTCAATGAGTATTTAATTCATAGTCAAAATCTTTAAAGCATAGAATAATGAATCTTATTTATTAATGAGAATGTCTTGACTGACAAGTTTTTTGAGTTATGAATATTACTCAATTGATTTTTATTTTCTTTGATTTGAGAGCTAAAATTTGAGGTATTAGCAAGCTTCAGATATGCTTATGTAAATAAACATTTAAATTTCCAAATTCATTATGCCAAATAAAAATATTATTTATAAAAAAATAGACATTAAAACATATTACACACCTAATTGATACTATTGATACTGCCAATAAAAAAAGTAGAATAAATGAATATCAACATATTTCTAAGTGTTTTAACGCAACTTACTCGGTTGTAGATAGCTTGAAACAATTCTTGGTGGTTGTTGACGTTTATAACACCTTCTTTTATTTCTTCTATGGCTTCTCCATCAGCTGACATTTCATCTTGAAATACGTCCCATTGAATTTGGAAATCTGGATTTGAATCGGATTCACAAACGGCAGCCACAGTTTCTTCAATGTTGAGAGCTGCAAAAACAGTAGAGACAATTTAAAGACAATTCTGATGATTGTTGGAAAATGAATATATGAAACATGAAATTATTTCAAATAGACAGAGGAGACTCCCATGGCATAGTGGATAACATGTTCAACTGTGACAGTAGATAAAACTATATATATATATATATATGAGTAAGAAAAGGTGGAATGAAAACATCACACAATGCTGTTAAAGAAGAAAACAATTTATAATATAATCATAGCTGATATTGATCAATATTTCGACTTTACAAAAACCACCATCAGAGCTCACTCACTCCCGTAGTTGTTTGGGTCGGAGAGGAAACTTTCCTCTCCGACCCAAACAACTACGGGAGTGAGTGAGCTCTGATGGTGGTTTTTGTAAAGTCGAAATATTGATCAATATCAGCTATGATTATATTATAAATTGTTTTCTTCTTTAACAGCATTGTGTGATGTTTTCATTCCACCTTTTCTTACTCATATTGTCGGATTAATTTCCTTTCTTTTTACTTATATATATATATATATATATATATATATGCTTCTACAGAAAAACAGCTGTACCATCAACAAATCCTTCATCAGATGATGACCATGAGATTAGATATACTTTTTAAACTGAATTGATTTTAAATTATGATATTTCAGACTGTTGTCCTCATCTTTATTGTGTATAAACACAACGTTAGGGCTACTGTTACCTCAGTTTTAGGTGTTTTTTATTTATTATTTTAATTACCTCAAAATAAGTCATCCTCAGACGATTACACATGGATTCAAACTTAGTTTCAAAGTTTAGTTACTGCTTAGTCAAAGGGGGCTCCAAGCAGCATAAATGCCACCAGACTTAGCGGAATGAGAACAGGATACCCCCGTGGAATAAATAAAGGGTTAGGTTCAAAGTTCCGTGATGGCTCCTGATTACGACAAGAAAGTTCCTGAGTTCGAAAAGAAGGTTCCTGAGTCCAAGAAGGTTCCCGAGTCCAAGAAGGTTCCCGAGTCCAACAAGAAATACCCAAAGAAGGCCGGAGGGCATATCAGCCGAAACGTTGTACAAATAACAATGAAGATGGGGACAATAGTCCGAATAACGCAGATAATACTAATCTTCAAGCCTCATCTCAAACATTCAGAGAAATGAAAGAAGTTACATATTTTAAAAACTGAACTTTCGTAAAGAATGTTATCACTTACTTTTATTAACAATGCCCCTATGAAAATCTGAGTTAGATTTACCTCAAAACAGCCCAGTGTGCTTAAATTCCTACAATGTTTATTATATATCACTAAGAAATAATTGTTTAAATAATATATGGTGTGGTTAATTTGCATACAGGTTTTAACAAAACTGGGTTAGATAAATAATTACTTGGTGTTATTGATCCCTAATATTAGTGTTTTATGCTTCAATGTATTAAAATCAATCCAATGAATGATTTTAAGATATCATCAAAATAAGTGTAATCTTTTTATGTGCATTTTTATTTAATTTTGTTAATCTTTCTAATTTAATCTATTTCATTAAATTAAAACATGAATACTTACATCTGGAGGGCACTTATTCTTACTAATTTGAATAAAAAAATACTTACCAAGGAATTCATTTCGAATTCGCATTCGTTCCTGAATATTTTCATTGGCAAAAATGATTGCATTTATCAGTGCCAAAATACTGACTTTGTATGCATCATGATCTGCATGTCGAAGTTCATTCAGCAATAAGGAAAAACGATATTGGTATTTCTGCCATGACTAAAAGAAAAAATATTAAGAAATTTAAAAAAACAACAAAACATTCAAACATACACACACACACACACACACATGCAAACACACAAAGAATTTGGAAAATATGACAGTATTAACTCTTAACGTCCTATATCGCCTCATTCCACCTGGATGGAAGTCATATTCATTTTTCTAATCTACCCAAATGATAGCCTTTGTTTAAATAAAATATTAAACATATTTAAAAGTCTTTGATTTAAGGGAAATAACAGGTAACTTTAAATAAAAAGGCCATTTTTAGCCATTTTTTTATACATCCCTATAGGAATGGGGCTCTGGGCTTGGAAAATTCTCAACAGGATGTTAAGAGTTAAACAAGCATACATACAATCACAAACAACAACAGAATGAGCAGATTATAGGAATAATCAACATCTCCCTTTAAGGGCTCCGTGTTTTCAGAAATATTCTGATGAAAGGATTTTTCACCCCGATATATTAAGATAATAAATCAAAGGTTAACAACACCATAGTTAACTCGTTTTTCTTTACACTTGCATTGTGATAGCCTTCAAAACCAATCGCCAAAGTTTTTAAATTTATTTTTGTAAACATTAAAAATCTATTTAAAAGAATTATTAATCTTTTATACATTGATTTACTTAGACTAGTCTCTTCATCTTAGTTGTGATAGACATTTTAGCTGCTGCATCTTCATGCTTTCTTCAGGTATCAGTCAGTGTTACTTAATTCGTGGGTTGCCTACGAATTATGTACTGTAGTGTAGTAAAATTTAAATAACAGTATTCGTAAATGGAAAGTTACCATTGAATCATAGCATGACCATTATAGAAGTGATTGACCACAGTTCACCTTTCACTGACCCAGTCGCTGATTTCTCATTGGCTAAAGGTAATTCATGTGATGGGAACTGAGTTAGAGTAGTCAGAATTTGGCAGTTCATTGTTGGAAGTAGACACAATGGTCATCTGTTTTGGGATTTCGGTTTTAATAAAGACGTCTGAGAAAAAATAAACTTAGTCTTGCGTTCATTATTAAAAACAAAAGAAAAGAGCCCAGAACAAAAGAAGCTCATATCAACAAGTGAAAGGGACCAGGGAAATCACCCCAAAAGAAGATGGTCAGTCTGTGAAATAGAACTCTCCTTCCAGCAGATGAAGTGGGTATAAAACAATAGATGGAAATTTTCTTGGAATTTCAAACTGAACCCAGAGAGGTAAGATCCCCACCCCTGAATGGGGCTGTTGTTGGCCATAGGTGGTGACACATAATGCCTGAAGATAGGATTGTGATGGCTGAGCAGTCTGTGACCCGAGTATTAAGTGGTCCCATGACACCCACTTCAGTCCTTTCTTGGGCACAATGGGCAGGCGGAGAGATCCAACCAATCGATTAACTGGTCATGTCAAGCCCTAGCAACTATATGATTATCCCGCAAACACTTACCCCTTTTTATTATATAGGTGCTAGAAGCTGGTGGCTGAGGGTCAACCACCAATGTTTATTAAGATACATGAAGTTAATGAAAATCATTTCTTTAACAAATCATACATATAAGAAAAAAGGATTTGATATTAGATAACCCACAAGGATTGATATGCCATTAAACCAAACAACCAAAATTAAGTCTGAATGAATTAGTGTATAATATATTAATATTATAAATCCTCTTCCCAAAAATTCAGAAAAAATATCAAAAATTTATTTTCAAAAATTTATTAATAATGTATCCTTAGTACAAGAATTATTCAATAAATAAGGGGATTTTTTTAAAAAAAGGCAAAATAATATTTCTCTTCAGAATTTTTTTTCCCTAAATGTAAAAATGTTATTGTTTGGAATTGGTTTATCTCAAAAATTATTTTAATCTTATAAAAAAGTAAGTGAAATTGAGACTATTGAAAGTAGTGCCAAATAAAACAGTTGAGACATATCTTGTCTTATGGGTGAATAAACAAATGGATGAATGGAAATCCACTTTTATTTTTGGCTCATATGACCCTCCACAAAATATATCTACCCTAACAGAAAAGATACAGGAAATACTGGTTATCTATCATAGTAAATGTTTGAAATCAGTATATTTGGGCAGCATCTTTTCATTCAAACAAGTTTGGTTTCAAGATAGAAGAATCCTAATTGTTTTGAAGTTTTTTCTTTTTTCTTTCAAGTTTTCAATCAATTTTTGTGATGTTATCATCTTGAAAAGTGTTAATGAGATGTCTGAAAGAGTTTTCATTAGTAAACAAGACCTTTCAGTTCTTTTCTGAATCATTATAAAGGCTTTTCATCATTTGTTATTATTTTCCTAAACTATTGTTTTTGATTAGCGTAAAAAAATTGTTCTATCTATTTAAAACATTTTAGAATATTGTTGCTGGTTTCATAATTAATTCTATTAATAGTGGGTTGTCTAAATTTTATGTATAAAGCTTCAGCGATTTTTAATTTTTTTACATTATTATCAGCATGAAGTATTTTTGTACTATTAACTAGTATTCTTACATTAGTAGATGTTGAATATTGACTTAAGGAAGAGTATTATCTTCACATAGAAAAGGAAGGATCATTTTTTTAATCCTTTTGTTAGAAAAAACTAGGCATTTACCCAACCTATTCACCATGGGTAGGATGTGGCACAAGGTCACAAGTATGGAGCATTCAGCAAGGATAAAAGTTGCTATTCAGTAGTAAGTATTTACTAACATTCCACCATGTCAGTCGAACGCAAGGATCATTATAGTGGGGAACCACACACAAGCTAAAGCTCATGCGTAGCTAGTGTTTAAAAATTGTGTGAATCCCCTCAGCATTCCTCTTTTGAGGCGCCTCAGGCATTGGGCAATAAACCCAGCCCTGCTGCTTTTAGACGAGGGGGCAGGTGCTGTCTGGGGGGATGGTCCACTGGGATCACACTGATATTAAATATCTTACCAGTACAATGGCCAAAGCCACTGGACACTGGTTTCCGAAGAAATTAGTTAAGTATGCTATTCAGTACTATTGGATCCGCGAGACTAACTTGCTAACCATTACACAATGATGGAAAAAAGTATGCCATATATGCGGTCAAATACTGTATGCAAAACTAATTTTTCAATTGAAACTACCTATTATATATATATATATATATATATATATATATATATATATACAATATCTATGAATAAATTTAACATTAATCATTTGTAATAAAAATATCAACACCCGAAAATAACAATGGAAGTTGTACTCAGTAGATTAAACTTAGAATCTAATATTGGGGGGGGGGTGAAGCTATAATAATGAGAATAAATAAATTCTTTTGCAAAAACATTTTATTTGCTGGATAATTTCTCTACATATTTTCAAACTTTGTACTTCATTATGTTGTATAGAAATTTTTAAAAAACAAATTGTTCCAAAAAAAGATGAATTTATTTTGGTGATGATGTTGACATTTAAATATTTCGGTTTATGTTAAACCTTCCTCAGGACAATATAATAGGAAAGAAAAAGAAATTTTTGTTCAAATGGTGATAGATGTTTTTAAATGACTAGAAATGGAAATGTGTACACAAGATTTGGCATTGAATAACCCACAAGGGTTGATATGCCATTAATCAAACCAACCAACCAACAAACAAACAAATCTCTCTCTCTCTCTCTCTCTCTCTCTCTCTCTCTCTCTCCCTCCCTCTCTCTCTCTCTCTCTAAATTGCCTAGAGTTGGAAAAGTGTACACATATCCAACTATAGTCATTTAAAAACATCCATCACTGTATGAACAAAAATTTATTTTTCTTTCCTATCATATTGTCCTTAGAAAGGTTAAATATGAAGTGAAACATCTATATATATATATATATATATATATATATATATATAAGTAAGTAAGTAAAGTAAAGTCGACGGGGCGGCCTAAAGTCGGTATCAGCCAGTCAGCGAGGGAGTCTATCCCCTTTTCAATAGCGCTAGACTATATATATATATATATATATATATATATATATATATATATATAAAACTCAATAATCAAAAAACAATTGATTTGTGGAACTCTTCATGGTTCATCATAAGTACCAAAAGAAATAAACTATTCATAGAATAAATGAATAATGCGAAATTTTCCAATTACAAATAAGGACAGATGTTTAATTTTTAGCTTATTTTTATTTTTACATTTTTGGGGGTAAAAAAGAAAATGAATTAAAGAATTCATTTTTTATCACTTTAACTCAACAAGCAATTAAGAACTGAACTTGATTTTTTAAAGTTTTTAGAAAAATAAAATTGCTACAAAACACTCAGAAGTTTAGGGTTACATTTTAAAAAAATACTATCTTAGACATAAACAAAAAAAATTATTCCTTAAATAAATGAACATTGTAATATGTGAATTTTTCTAATTGGTTAATGAATTTACTAAGTTATTTTCCTCTTGCCCCCTTTTTTACTCCTCTCTTTCCCCTTTCTCTGTCACTCCCTATTGTTCTTAAATTCTGAGCAGATTATAAATAGAAATTGTGCCAATGTATCTCTTTGCAAGACTCCAGTGACAATGTCAAATAAATCAGTGTCACCATCAGATGAACGAACCATTACCTTCATGTCTTTGAAGAGCATCATTATAGTGATAACAGTTTCTTTGGGAAACCTATATTTCCTCTGTGTATGGAATCAAATGCCTTGGAGAAATCTACAAACAAAAATATTGCCTCAAGATGTTTTGCATGTACTCCTTCGATGGTTCAACAAATAGTCAGAATTTGAGAATATGCAGATTCATTTCTCCATAAACTGTTCAGATTTTTCTTAAGAATTTTCTCAACTTCAGTTCAGATTTAATTAAGAAACAGGGCATTATACATCTTAACAGCTTTAGCCATAAGAGTTATACCTCTGTAGTTCTTGGTGATTCTGACATTGCCTTTCTTTAAGAAAAGGAGAAATGCAGTCTTTCATCCATTTTTCTATTTTGTTTTACTTATATATGGCATTGAACAATCAAAGAATAATTTGGTTTGGTTTGTTTTGTTTTACAGCATATCAACCTCAGTGGGTTATTTAAGGCAGATAAAGTTATGAAATAAATCAGTTCTTAATGGATAATACAATTTTGTTTATCAACTCATGTTTTTCTATTTAACCCATAGAGGGGTCCAAGAATAATGTCATCAAATTCCCTTGTCATCTCTTTAATAAAACATTATTTTCAGAAACTGAAATGCAGTCTTTCATCCATTTTTCTATTGTGTTTTACTTATATATGGCATTGAACAATCAAAGAATAATGTCATCAAATTCCCTTGTCATCTCTTTAATAAAACATTATTTTCAGAAACTGAAATATATTTGACTAAACTGTTAAGTCATCAGCTGAATCTTTTATTTGGCACATAGTGTAGATTATTTCAAAAGAATTAAACCATTGTTCCCAGAAATAGATTGTTGTGTCTAGCTAAGGTTAACTGAGTTTGATTGTCATATTGTCACCTCTGAGGTCAGTTGAGAGCTTAGCTCTCATTGAAGGATTTTAAAATCACATGACTATGAATCTAAGAAGTTAGAATTAAATTTTAACTTTCTAGTTAGTTATCCCAAGTTAGCCAAGACCCATGAATTACTAGTAAAAAAATCTGAGAAGACTAGATTTAAAAAGAATTAAACTGTTTTATTCTAAGAGATTGTTATGTCTAGCTGAGGTCAACTGAGTTTGATTATCATGTTGTCACCTCTGAAGTCAATTGAATGCTTAGTTCTCATTGAGGGATTTTAAAGTTAAGTGTCTATAGATTAGATTTTAACTTCCTAGTTACTTAGCCCAAGTTAACCAAGACCCATGGCTAAATAGTAAAAAGTGTAGATTTTTTAAAAAGAAATAAACCATTGAACTCCAAGTCAGATTGTTATATCTAACAAATGAGTTTGATTGTCATATCACCTCAGTGGTCAGTTGAGATAATTGCTCTCATTGAAGGGTTTTAAAGTCATGTGACTAGACATTTTAAAAGCTACAATTAGATTTTAACTTTCTAGTTTGTTAACCCAAGTTAGCCGAGACTCAGGAATTAGTAGTAAAAATTGTGAGGTCATATCTTCCATCAGTATTCTGAAAGAGTCAGATAGATAATTTCAATGACTATAAAAAAGAATAAAACTTATGAATTGTCCCTGAAACGTTATTTGATTCATAATTTGAAAAGGTTTATCCAGTACTTTGCCAGGTTCATCATGATTTGTTAATTGTTACAGTAGTAGGCTTTTCAATTTGTAACATCTAATAGAGACAGATGAGGGTGAAGGTGAGGGTGAGCGATAAATGCCTCAGGTGTCACTTGACTCATAAATACTAGTCACCTTCCAACAAAACTTCTCCAGGTAATGTCAGTCTGACAGACTCAGCTATTCTGTTGTAGTGAGAATTAAACTTCACAGCAACAAAATATTCACAAAAAATCAATTTAAAAAAACGGTTTACATTAATTTTATTGGGCTCAAAATGGTCTGTATTTCTGATATAATTATTATATATATATTTCCATTTTCAGTTTTTTAAGATATGTAATCAAATTTTCTTTTGATTCAAGTTGAATTTCCAGAACTGAAAACAAAAATATACATTTTGATGAAACTCAAACTTTATTCAGCACAACAAGAATGTACAAGGTTGCAGGGCTTTTACTATTAAAAATGTTTTCTGGAAAAACATATCAGTCTAGAAATAAGTGAAACTAGCAAAACCTGTGGATATACCACAGTATGATAATTTGATTATTACAATGGATATGTTTACTTAAGAGCTATTGCCACATAGTTCAATATGAAAAAAGAATAATAATCTTGATTTGTCTCTCTTTCACTCTTTTTTCTTTCTTTCCTTATTTTCATCTTTTCATTATGTTTGATTGAAACAGATTAAAATTTTCGCTCCAGCGCGCTCACCCCCTCTCTCTATCTTTCTTCTACTCTCTTTCTTTCTTAAAGTATCTTTCTGTATAGCATGTCCTTTTTCTTCCCTTTTTTTCTTTATAATAAAAACAGAATGGTCAATTATTTAGCTGCGGTGATGACACCCATAGGAATAAGAATTTAGTGGATAAGCAACACCATATAATCAGGATTTACATTTTTGCATTTCATCTTGGAGAATTTGGATGGTTTCATTTTTAACCAGAAGGTGTTGAAAGATAATAGTGGTCATACAATTAAGGAACACGAGTATTGATATATAGATATTTACCTACATCTCTGAGTAGGATGTGGTGCATGGTTAATTTCTTAAGTGGAGTTAAACAGGTTTGAATTCAGAGTTTTCCTTCTCCTAGAATTGTTGCCTAATCAAGGTTAAAGAGCCCAATCTGCTCTACTATTTACCTATGGCTGGAGGGAGAATAGTTGAAACCAAGGGTATTAGCACAATGGGAAATGCAACCAGCCTCACCCAAGATTTGAACTCATGTTGCAATATCCAATTCCTCTTGATAATAACCATTACACTACAGTATCATAGCTCGTCCGCCACAACTGTATGTATATTCCCTACCCAGAATAAAGGATAGGATCAATAACCTTGCTGGTTATAACATTTTCTTTACATTTCACTTGAAAAGTGTTTATCATCAACTGCCAATTGTAAAGTCTGAGAAGAAACAGAATAGTTTTCAAAGCAAAAGAGAAACTTTAACATTTCTGTTGAATGCCATTTGGTGTAACAATAGCTGGAAGGAGAATATCCCTTCCTTTCATTATAATAAAAATGGAATGGTCCATTATTTAACTGAGGTGACAACAATCATAAGAAATAAGAATTTGGTGGATAAGCAAGACCAGATAATCAGGATCTACATTTAGATGGTCTCATTTTTAACAGAGGGTGTTGCAAGATGATAACAGTCGTACTCTTAAGAAATATATGTTTTAATATATAGATTGCCTAGAAGAAGTCAATCGATTGTTCCTGAAACCAATTCAATGATAGGGAGATTGTGTTACTCTGTTAAAACAAACCCTCACGAGCAGGAAATGTAGATTATTTTTAAAGAATAAGACCATTGTGCTCCGGGAAAGATTATTAAGTCTAGCTGAGGTTAACCAAGTTTGATTGACATATTATCACCTCTGAAGTCAGATGAGAGCTTAACTCTCATTGGAAGGATTTTTAAGTCATTTGACTATGAATTTTAGAAGTTAAAATCAGATTTTAACTATCTAGTTAATTGACCCAAGTTAGCTGAGACCCACTGATTAGTAAAAATAGTGAGGTTGTGAGATTGAGAAAAGTTTTAGTAAACGGGCCAGGCACTGGCCATTTTACTAAAACTTTCTTGTTCATCAATGATACCTGCAACGGAAAAATAAGTTCTAAAAATTTGGTTTGGGGTTAGCCTTACCACGCTGTTAACTTAGACTAATAATCTTCTCATCATTTAATGGCATAAATGGTATATGCATTAGGTATTTATCCAACCCATTCACCACAGGTAAGATGTGACACAAGATTGGAAGCATGGGGTATCCAGTAAGGATTGGGCTCACTATTCAGTAGTTGGTTGGTTCGATTTTATGGCATGTCAACACTTGTTGGATTATTTTATGCCAAAGATATTTTGTTTTATTCATTCTTCATGGGTACTCAATTTTTTTTAAAACTCAATTTTTTTCTAAACACATTTTTAAAAACTTATTTTGTTCTATTTAACCCATAGATGGGACCCTAACAGGTACTACCACTCAGGGTCAGAGTGGATGTGGGAGTAATAGCGATGAAGGGTTACTCCACATTCCCTAGAGCTTCAGAATCAGAACTTCACCATAAGAGTTTAACATCATTAGTTTAACATCATACAAAGGACACTAAGACTCTCAGCCATCCCCTTCTAGCACATACATGATTAAAAGGGCAATACGGTTTGGGCAATCATATAGGTGCTAGAGTAACAGCTGATTGATTGGAGGAGACCTCTCTGACCACCCGTCTAACCTAAGTAAGGGCCAAAGTGGAGTGTTGCATGTCATGAACGGCTCAGCCACCAGGGTTCCATCCTTAAGCATCATGGGTCACCACCCACAGCCAACAGGTGACTCCATTGGGAGGAGGGGGCCTTACCTCTCTGTAGAGGTGCAGTCAGTGTATTCTAAAGCCCCAACCGACACAGCTCCATTATTCAGTAGTAATGGATCAAAATTGTATATACACTACTAGATGACAATGTAAGTTCTATTCATATTAGTTATCAGCTCAAGTTTTGTTTAAAGATTCTTTTTTGTTCAAGACTATTGCAATTCAATTTGAAAATCCCAGAATATATTCATTCATTAGGGAAGTAAACTCCAAAAACAAATCCGGAGCTGAAGTCCCTAACATGGAGTAACACTGAACTTCAGCACTACACAGCAACTCCCACAACACTGCCGTTACCAAACTGCATTGTTTTTTTACCTTTCCTTTGGACCACACTGACAGCGTGAAGAGGGGGGGATCAGCTGCTTAGGTAACAGCACATTCCCCATATCAACCTGCCCAGGCTATGTAGTTAAAAAAAAAAGTACTTTTGGACACTACACCATCGTCATTCACAGACGGAAGAATACCAACAACAATAACAACCAAATATTCATCAAAAAATGATTTAAAAAACAACAAAATTGTGAATATAATTGTATGAGTGTCATTCAATAAAGGAGTTGACAATAGGATGCACTATTATAATATATAAACAATTTTACCTAATTATACCTAATATATATATATATATATATATATATTTTACCTAAATAATTTATTATATATATATTATATTATATTATATAATAATACATAATATTATATAATAATATAAATAATATAATAATAATAACGACACAATAATAATAGTATAATAATAATATTTATCTAATAATAATATAATAATAATAATAATATAATAATATTATATATATTATATATAATATTATATATAATATTATATATTTAACCTAAATAATTTATTATATATATAATATATTATATTATATTATATTATATATATATATTACCTAAGCCATGAGTTGACAATAGGATGCACTATTATAATATATAAACAATTTTACCTGAGGAGTTGATAATAGGATGCACTATTTATAGTTGCACCTTTTTCCAGGAAATCAATAGTGATTGGTTTTTTCATGTCCCAGAAGACTGTTAGCATCACCTTCTTTACTGACCACTGTGCCCAGAACTTTTTCTTTACCAGAGAGTCAGTGTGTTTCCACTTAATGGACTGCCATAGTGGAAAACCCATGTTTAATCCATTTTTTTTTACTAAGATATGCTTCTCTGTACACATCATACATTCTTTGGTAAATTTCACATGGTTTGCACTTCTCAGCCACCAAAAATTTGATGACAGAGCTCTGTTCCAGCCTGGAGTACTCTGTTTGATTATCTGTCATTTTGAATAGCTTCAGAACAAATATTTTTCTGAGATCAAAATAATTTTTGCTTCAAACCAATTCAAAACTATGCATAGTTTACATTATGAAAAAATAAATTATATTGTTTTTCTTTCTTTTTCTTTTTAATTCCCTTTATATCTTGAATAACACTTGAATATACACATACACATACCAAAATAGCCATTTTGAATAGCCTCAAAACAAATATTTTTATGAGATTTGCTATAAATCAATTCCAAACTATGTAGAGTTTACAGCTAAATTCTAAAAAACATCTATTTATTTTGTTTTGCTTATTTTTGTTTATTTCTCTTTAACTATTGAATAAACTTTCTCATAAAAATGCATGAATAATGTACATGAAAACTTACTTTATATTTTTCTAATGCGTCCAATGTGAGGTAGTAACCATCTCTGGAGTAAAGGCAAAGTGCTGACATCAACTCAAAAATCTGGATTTTGACAATGGGATTTCGATTTTCCAAAACTGAAAGACAAAAATTTGAATAGACATAGCCTATCAGTTTTGTAGTGTAGTATCAGATTCAAACTTAAGATTTACTAGAAAAATACAGTTCAAGTTTTGACCCCAGGCAGACCTGGAATGGGATTCGCTGATTGGTTGATCGAATCATGTGACCAGGCAATAGATGGGAAAGTGTGAGTATTGAATAAATAGCCCTTGAGGCTAGACACATATTTGCATTTTGCTATTCTTAAAAATGTTAAAGTTGTGTATCTGGAAATAAATATAATATATGTACACCAAAACAATTTAAGTCTCTGTGTTCATTAGTAAGAACTAAGATGGAGGCAGAGACACAACAGATATGACCCGATCAAAGAAAAACAGAGACTTGTGATGATTAAAATGAAATAAGATAAAATTAAAAATTAAAAAATAAAATAAAAAATAACAATCTCCCAGGATCCCTCAGACATGGAGAACCCTCTGGGCATGTACAGAGAAAAAGACCACATCCTGGCGACAAGAAGAACCCTCGGACACTCCAAACGCAAACCTTGCTTACTGGGAACACACGTTATTGACTGGTTCAAGAGAAAATCTCTTCTCCAAGAAATAACTATGAACCTAGGAATAAAGTCTGAATCCTAAAAGTATCTCATGTCTTTGACTATTCTTTTTACTTTCCCTTAATTCCTCTTCAGTCAGGCAACCCACAAGAAGAAAGAACCACATATAATGGGATTTAAAAGAAACAACATGTGAACATACACCAAAAACAACCAAAATCCTATACCCACATAAAACAACAACCTTACCCCATTGACTTAAGATATTAAAAGATGTCCACAACATGAACAGCAAAAGAAATGATTAGTATTGAACATTGGAAGGAACTGTATTTACAAAAGATTACACAATATTTTTCATCTAAAGTAAATGCCTCTCTTTGATTGAAAACAGCCAATTAAGGGTGAATATTGAAGCCAAGTTATTTGGAATTTACCTCAAATTGGAAAATTGAAAAGAAAAAAAAAACAAATGCTCAACAAATGAATGATGCAAGAGATGAATGAAAATCCAAATATTCATTATTAGAAAATCTTGCGCAACAATAAATAGATAAATAGATAGATATGAACAGGCTGAAATAGATAGATAGATAGATAGATAGATAGATATGAACAGGCTGAGATAGATAGATAGATAGATAGATAGATAGATATAGATATGAACAGGCTGAGATAGATAGATAGATAGATAGATATGAACAGGCTAGATAGATAGATAGATAGATAGATATGAACAGGCTAGATAGATAGATAGATAGATAGATAGATAGATAGATATGAACAGGCTGAGATAGATAGATAGATAGATAGATAGATAGATAGATATGAACAGGCTGAGATAGATAGATAGATAGATAGATAGATAGATATGAACAGGCTGAGATAGATAGATAGATAGATAGATAGATATGAACAGGCTGAGATAGATAGATAGATAGATAGATAGATATGAACAGGCTAGATAGATAGATAGATAGATAGATAGATAGATATGAACAGGCTGAGATAGATAGATAGATAGATAGATAGATAGATATGAACAGGCTGAGATAGATAGATAGATAGATAGATAGATATGAACAGGCTGAGATAGATAGATAGATAGATAGATAGATAGATATGAACAGGCTAGATAGATAGATAGATAGATAGATAGATAGATAGATAGATATGATAACAGGCTGAGATAGATAGATAGATAGATAGATAGATAGATATGAACAGGCTGAGATAGATAGATAGATAGATAGATAGATCCAGATTTTGACATTTGGAAGACCGGGGCAATTCTGGTTGGGGAGTTCTCTCACATTGCCTCAATATAGAAATTATATTAGGTAAAAGAGAAATAAAAAAGAAAGTGAAGTAAAAAAAAAAAAAATTGTCAAAAGAAAAAATATATAAGTTAGATTCCTAAGAAAATGTTTGATTTTATTTTTCTCAATTATATTTGGCTATAAGAATAACCTTTATTACATCTTTCAGTTTGTATTATATGACTAAGCGATATAATTCTTCCAGCATGCAGTAAATCATCATTATTTTTTCAATAATAAAACTAATCTTATGATTGTTACTGGTTTTATAAAGGAAGTTAGAGTGACCCTCTTGTACACAAGCCCAGAGAAATTGCCCCATTTGCCAAATCCGGCCCTGCCTATATATATTTGTTTTTCCTATAAATGATAAAGTTTAATTCATAAATAAGGTACAGTAAAAAGTAAAAAAGTAAAGTCGTCGGGGCGGCCTAAAGTCGGTATCAGCCATTCAGCGAGGGAATCTATCCCCTTTTCAATAGCGCTAGACCAAGGAGATTGTTTTGGCGTCTGAGGTGGAGCGCCACACCTACCATCAGCTCCTTACTTTACTGCACAGATCCCTGTGCTACTCATACGCTGAGTTGGCGAGGACCAGTATCGAACTAGGAACCTTGTGGTTTCTAGCCGAATGCTCTACCAACTGAGCTAGCCCGGCTCCTTAAGACACAGTAAGAGATTAAAAACAATTAAGTATAATTAATTAAGAATACAATTAATTAATCAAGAATAATAAATTGGAATAATTATAACAATATACAGTGGTACCCCAACTTATGAGTTTTCTAAATTATGAGTTGTCATTTGGTTGTTTTTTTTTTCTTTTTGTGTTGAGAGCTAAAATTTGAAGTAAGAATAACCTTTACTACATTTTTCAGTTGGTATATTATTTTTTTAATCATGATTTAAATAATTTTATAAAAGAAGTATGGAGGTCCTTCTGGTAGGACAATTGCCCCCTTTGCCTCCTTATAAATTCGACCCTAGTTGTCTAGCAGATCAGTTCCCTAGTGTAATGAGATTGATCCTCGCCTTGGTCTTATACAACATTATATGAAGTTTAGTAAATAACAATTTCTTGTGATGTTTCAGTAATCAGATATTTCAATAGAATGTTTTCTTCTCAAGAGATGCAAAAGAATTTGTTAATGTTAGAAGTTACTTTTAGCTTCAGTCTTTACAATTAAATCTACTTCCCCAGAAGAACAAAGCATTTTCTAATTATTGTTTTTACCCTTCAATATATTAAGTCACAAGTTTTCTTCTCTCATATTCTGCCACAAGAGACAGTATGAGTTTCAGGAGTTCTTTGCTATCAATGGTGGAACAATTCTAGAAATAGTTTTGATAGCAAAAATAATATGTAACTTTTCCCAAAGGAGGTATTTTATCCAACCCATTTGGTTATGGGTAGGATTTGATACAAAGTCCCAAGTATTGTGTATCCATTGAGGAACTATTCCCAAAGGATAGTAGTGAGATTTTTGAATCACTCTTGACATCAACATCTTTATATCTATTTATAACTAACTGTATGTTTTAGTCCTTACCCAGATGATAAAAGCCTAAAGAAAGCAACAATTTATTTAACAGACCTAATAGGAAAGTAATGATTTATCTATTTACTTGCTTAATATTTCTGGCCTTACCTGGGTTATATAGTATCCAACTAAATTTGTGGCTTTCCATATCATATATAACTGTGGGCACATAAATAGGCATTCATTTGATGGCCAAGAATGCATAAATCAACTTTACTCTATTTCTTATGGGAAATATTGTTTCAGTTTTCAAACAAATTGGTTCTCGAACATAATTTTGAAATGAATTATGTTAAAGAACCAAGGTTCAACTGTATTCACTTTTTAAATCTCAGATTGCTCACCATTGGATAGCAGTATCTATTGCTCAATGTGCAATTTTTTACAATGGAAATTTGTGCATGTTAACCCTTATTTACCAATAACACAATAATACTACTTATTGAAAGGGAATGAGATGCAATACCAACATTTTTACCATTAATGCAGGTGATCCTAATAGACATAATGCTCGATATAGAAATATATTAAATTTGCAAATTTAATGGAGTTATTCTCCTTAGCCTATTTTTTTCCTACTTTCTCATACCACAGCTAAAATTTGATCCTTAGTGATTCCAATTGAATTCAGGAGTGAATATCAATAAATTTGTGCATGTTAACCCCCATTTACCAATGACACAAAAATACAACTTTTTGAAAAAGTGTGAGATGCAATATCAACAGTGTCATCATTAATACAAGTGGTCCTAATAAACAGAATGCTTGATATGGAAATTCATTAAATTTGCAAATGTATCAGGGTTATTTCCCTTAGGCAATTTATTTTTTCCTATTTTCTCATACCGCAGCTGGTAATTTTGTCCCTAGTGATCTCAAATGAATTCAGGATTGAATATAAATAACTCTATTGAAATCTTCCTAAAATTCTACCCTAGAAAAGTATGGTTTGGCTTTGGTACAGGATTTTATCTAAAAAGACACAGAATCTCCATTATAATAAGATTATTGATTTATCAGCTAAAATCTTTAAATAAATTAAAATTCTACCCTAAAAAGGTTTTGTTTGGTTTTGTAACAGGGCTTTGTTTAGAATTGAACCTCCAGACAGACAGACAGACAGAGACACCATAAATATAGTATATAAATATATTTACTAACTCCTCTGCACGAACAGAATGTGACACAAGATCAATTTTTTAAGTGAAGTTTAACAGGTTTGAATTCAGAGTTTTCCTTCTCCTAAACTGGTTACTGGTTAAAAAGCCAAGTCTACTTACTATTTACGCATAGCTGGAGGGAGAGTAGTTGGATGCACACCTTTCCCAAGGGTATTAGCACTATCAGAAATGCAAACAGTCTCGTCCAGGATCTGAACCCAGGTCAACAAGTCCATTTCCTATGACTCTAACCATTACACCACATGCGTCCATAATGAATATAGTATATAAATTGCTAATCATCATTTACTTATATTCAGTGCTAGACAAGTAGTTTCTTCTAAGTAGTTACAAGTAGTTTCATTGTGTTTTTCTATTGGCATGTGTTTTCTATGAAGCTTATTGGATGCTGAGAAAAGCAGAAGAATTTCATCAATAAATTCAATTGACAATAAATAAGAGAGAGAGGGGGGAGATAGAGAGAGAGGGGGGAGGAAGAGAGAGAGAGCTTTGATAACAATTCTTGTCAACTCAGTAGCACCAAATCAAAGAGAATGAGAGAGAGAGAGAGAGAGAGAGAGAGAGAAAGAGAAAGAGGGCTTTGATAACAATTCTTGTCAACTCAGTAGCACCAAATCAAAGAGAATGAGAGAATGAGAGAATGAGAGAGAGAGAGAGAAAGAAAGAAAAAGGAAAAGAAAAAGAAAAAAAGAAAAAGAAAAAGAAATCTTTAACAACAAAAAATTCCCAATATTACCAATTTCTCTCTTTGGTCATCCCACAAATTCTTCATTTACAATTGATTCTTTAAATTACCGTATTTACCTCTTAAATTTTCTTCTAATAGAATTGACTCTAAGTCAATAAGAATTGAAGACAATTCACATTTATAAATAAACAGGAAATTACTTTTACTGTAGGGAAAGGGTTAACAAACTATCCTCACTCACCATAAGTAAAAAGTAAAGTCAGCAGTGGGGCCTATTGTCAGGATCAGTCGGACAGTGAGGGAGTCTATCCTCTTTTTGCTAAATCTTATTGAGAAAGTTTCTTTATTTTTTAATAAAGATGCAAAGAAAAGAGAAATCAAGTAAATTAGTAAAGTCTGCAGAGTGGTCTATTGTCAGTATCAGACAAACCATGAAGGAGTCTATCCTCTTTTCACTAGTGCTAGACCAGGGAGATTGTTTTTGCAGAGGTGGAACTCCACACCTACCGTCAGCTCCCAGATGCTTTAATGCACAGATCATATTATCCTACTCATGCACTGAGTTGGCAAGGATCAGTATCAAACCTGGGACCTTGAGATTCCAAGCCAGATGCTGTACCAACTGAGCTAAACTAGCCCTTTTACTTCTGGAATGATGTTGATTTACATTAGGTGCTCCACAGACATGACCTTGTGCCAGACTAAGATTTAGGGTAGCTTGCTCAGAGATAATGGTGAGCACACTATCTTTATTGACTGCAAGTAAGGTGAGGCTCCATTGCTGGCTTTACTTTTTACTTATGGTGAGTGATGCTACTTTGCTAACCTTTTCCCCACCATAAAGCAATTTCCTGTTTATTTATAAATTTGAATTGTCTTCCATTCTTATGGAATTAGAGTCAATTCTATTAATAATGGAGATTCACTTCCGGTTTTTGTCTGTAACAAAAACTACGTCACTGCTTACGTCACATTACCCAAAATCATCATAACATAGAATAAATACACTCAAAATTTGAACATGCAACATTAGACAGTCCTCATTGTTTTTTAAAACAAGTTTTAATAAATACATGACTGGTATTATATATCTATATGTAGTTTGTTTTATTTTAATATATATTTAAAGTTTACATTTCAAATTGTTTTATTTTTTAATCCATTAATGAATTTGATGATTTTACTTACTTAGGACATAAACTCGTTGACATTGAATTTTTAACTCCCACCCCTTAGGCAATATGTTTCAAAAATTAATTTTTACATCGCCCAGAGGGTGTTTTTTATTTTGCTAGTTCTATTAAAGGATAAATCCAAGAGGTAAATATGATAATTTTAAGAATCGATTGTAAAGTAAGAATTTGAGGGATGACCAAAGAGAGAAATAGTTACATATGTTTTTATGCTGTGGATCTATTAATCGAAACACTGAGTGTCGGAACATTTTATTGAATATCAATAAATCATCGTCATTTTCTCATTTTTCACTCTTGCTCATTTTTCAACAATACCGGGTGTTCAAGATAAATTTGACAGTTTCATAAGGAAAAAGAGAAAGTGCTTGGTAACTACAGAATATAATGGATTGTAAAGAAATTCAACAGGCACGGAAATTACACTACTGTCAACAAGTTTCACTCAAAATAACCGCCATTAGCGTCAATCACAGCTTCAATCCTGCTCCGGAACCTGGAGCAAGCTGATGTTACAGTTTCCCTGGGAAGAGTCTCAAAAACTACCTTAATTCTGTCAATTAACTGGGCTTTTGTAGTACTGGCACGGCAATTGGTGTTTTTCTCAACAGCACCCCATACATAATAATCCATGGGGTTAAGATCTGGGGAGTGATGTATGCTTCCATACCCAGTAGAGCTCTTTGGAAGCGAATTTAACTGACATTCACCGTATTAGCATAAGCAAGGTTCTCTGTTATTTACGGATATGAGCTCTGTTGTGACCATTTATTTATTAGTTAAAATTCAGTTTCTTACTGGCAGGTGCTGACGAACGAGGGGTTAAAGAATTGGACAGATAAAAAAATCAGTTGGGTTTCACTCGCGGCTAGAAGTAGATGCTAAGTCTAGCCACATTGAGGAGATGTGATACGTCGAAACATGGTGTCTATGGATGATCATTTTATATATATATAGAGCAGGGTTAGCTCAGTTGGTAGAGCATTCAGCTAGAAACCATAAGGTTCTTGGTTCGATACCGGCCCTCGCCAACTCAGCATATGAGTAGCACAGGGATCTGTGTGGTAAAGTAAGGAGCTGATGGTAGGTGTGGCGCTCCACCTCAGATGCAAAAACAATCTCCTTGGTCTAGCGCTAGTGAAAAGGGGATAGACTCCCTCGCTGATTGGCTGTTACTGACTTTAGGCCACCCCAACAACTTTACTTTACTTTATATATATATATATATATATAATGTGTATTTAGGCAGTAGGTTCTCTTGTAGGCATATTTTATTGAAAATGACAGACAAGGATTTAGTGTTTAGACTTTGCTGTTTCAAAATGTGCACCAAAAATAAAAACATAATAAAAAGCTAAATACAAAATCTTTATCTGTCATTTTCAATAGAATATACCTAAAAGATTCATATATATATATATATATATATATATATATATATATAATATTGGGCCCGGTTTAGCTCAGTCGGTAGAGCAACTGCCTATGAATTGCAAGATTCCCAGATAGACACCAGTTCCCACCAACTCAGTGTATGAGTAGCACAGATTGGGTAATCTGATCTATGCAGTAAAGTGGGGAGCTGGTGGTAGGTGTAGCCAATTGCCAATGCTGAAATAGAAATGAGACCAATAATGCACAAGTCTCATAGACAATAATCTAAATTGAATAGACAAGTATCAATTTCAAAAAGTTATCAACCCATCATCTCAAAATGTTGTAGAACAATAGTTAACAAGTTTGTTATGAAAACTTTTGAGAGGAGAATGATTTATATCCTGACTCAATGATTTACTAGTCTGACTGTTTGGCACAATCATATAAGTAACTGCTAGAGAAGGTCAATTCTCAACCACTGATCCACCATTTAAGACTCGCACCAAATTAGGCTAATCTTACTAGACTAGCAGGACCTGTGGATATACCACAGTATGATAATTTAATTATTACAACGTTTGATATGTTTACTTAATACCTATTGCAAAATAGTTCAATATCTAAAAAGTATGATAATTTTGATTTAACTCTCTCTCACTCTTTTTTCTTTCTTTCTTTTCTTCTTTTTATCTTTTCATTATGTTCAATTGAAACAGATTAGCATTATTGCTTCCACACGCTCACCCACTCTCTTTATCTTTCCCATACTTTCTTTCTTTCTTTCTTTCTTTCTTATATTGATATTATAAAAAGAAAACAGATGTTATTCTTGTTCAAATACTTATGAGAAATGCATACTGCTTATAATAGCAATACTTATTTTATGAAATATAAATAAACTAGCAGGGAATGTAGATATACCACAGTATGATAATTTAATTATTACAACATTTAGTATATTTACTTAAGAGCTATTACCAAATAGTTCAATATGTAAAAAGTATAGTAATTTTAACTCTCTCTTTATTTTCTTTCTTTCTTTCTTTCTTTTCATCTTTTCATTATATTCGATTGAAACAGATAAAAAGGTTGAAAGAAAAAGAGTAAGCAAAATATATAGAGAGGGGGTGAGCGAGCAGAAGCGATAATGCTATATCACTTCTGCATGCTCACCTCCTCTCTATATATTTACCCTACTCTCTTTCTATCTTTCTTATTATAGAGTGGATGAAGTTAGAGAAACCACTTACCTATATTATATACTTGCTCAGCATGCAGATGCCATAAGCTGTTACAGTCATTGTTAACCCTGACAAGTCGATGCATTAGTGTGTGTACATAAGTATGTGTGTATATATGTATGTGCACAAAAGGTTACAGAGAATTTTTAACTGATAGATGAATTAAAAAGAAAAGCCGAATGATTTGAGATTTGAACAACCTCCAAAACTGACCATAAACCTAATTAAATGTTTTGTGAATGAAAGAGAAAAGAATTTCTCTTTTCTTAATTTGCAGTGTATTTTTAGTTAGTGATGATTTCAGCTTGTTATTAGAGAGCAAGTGGCTGAAACTTGGGGGGATATGTCTAGGCGTATTGTCAAGTCAGCAAATGACATGTGAGGTCAGCAATGAGGTATTACAGAAAGGACAAAATAAGTCCCAATTTAAAAAGGAATGATACAAGAAAAGTGTCACATTGCCCGACATTAAGAAAGATGATAGAGAACGTGTGGCGGAAGGTGGGGAAATTGTTTGGCCTGGGATGAATGTTGTTAAAAATAAACTAATTGAGGAAATCGGACAAGTTTTTTTTGGACAAGAAATCCTATACAAATCATATTATAATGGATAATCAGTGTTTGTCTGTAACCAATAATATGTCACTATTAATGTCATAATATCCTCAGGAATTGCATAAAATTGATCAATGAATATTTAAATTGATAGTCAAAATTATTAATACATAGAATAAATCTTATTTATTAACAATGTCTCTATGAAAATCTGAGTTAGTTTTGCCTCAAAACAGTCCATCTTATTAGTGCACTTAAAATCCTGCAATGTGTTTTATATATCACTAAGAAATAAAGGTTTATATAATATTGGGTGTGGTTAATTTGCATACTGGTTTTAACAAAACCGAGTTTAATAGATAAATACTTGGTGTTATTGATCTGTAATATTATTATTTTATTTTCCAACGCACTAAAATCAATCCTATCAATGATTTTATATAAAAACCTATTAAAATATAATTGAAATAGTGTAATCTTTTTATATGCATTTTTATTTACTTTAATTAGTCTTTCTAATTTAATATATTTCATTACATTAAATCTTAAATACTTACGCCCACAGGGCACATATACTTGCTAGTAAAAAAATTAATAGAAAAAAATTATTGGGATAGTTGCAAATAGACATAAGATAAATACTTATTTATATGTTAGATAGAGTTATAGTTAAATGAATAATTATTCATTTGATTTAATTGCCCTGGACCCACAACCAGAGGGTCACTCAGACTTCCTTTGTAAAACTTGTAAAAATTATAAAATCTATTATTGAAAAATATACAGTGATTTGCTGTAAGCTGGAAAGAATTATATCACTTTGTTGTCTAATGCAAACTGAAAAATGTTATTAAGATTATTCTTACAGTGAATATATGTAATTAAGAAAAATCAAATCAAACATTTTCTTTGGAACATAACTTATATATTTTTTTCTTTTAAAAAATTCATTTTATCTCAATTTTTGTTTTTATTTCTCATGTACCTAATTTAATTTCTAATTTATTAAATATACTAGCAAATATATGCACACTCCGGGTGCAAGTATTTAAGTTTTAATGTAATAAAATATTGTATTAAATTAGAAAGGCTAATGAAACTAAATAAGAATACAGATAAAAAGATTTGAAAAAGAGGGAGTATAATAAAAGATTTGAAACAGAGGGAGTATAATAAAAAAAATGGAACAACTGAAACTTACTCTTCCATCACTCTCGTCTTTCATTGTTATTTTTTCTAATTTAAGTATTTAGTTATAAGAGGAAGTAAAGAATAAAATGACAGTTATTTTATCTTGTTAATGGATTTCATTTAAGATTCATTGAAGAGATTTTTGCTTATATTCATTAAAATAAAACCAAACAGTTAGAAATCAATAATACTAAGCACATATTTATTAAATTCGATTTTTTAATATTAATATGCAAATTAGCCTTCCCGTTCACATTGTAAAGCGCTATTTTGTTGTATATATAAATATAATTGCATGTTGTCAGTATGTAGACATAGTTAACAGTATTAATAATGTAAGACAATTTTATTAATAATTGAGGTTTAGATAAAAATAAAATCATGGAGAATGTGATGTCAATAACTAAGAGAATTGTGACTTGAGTAGGAATATAGTTTCGGTTACACACAGAAAAACACACAATCTCCATTATAATAAGATATCTATAATCTTCATCAGGACATTAAAATATCATCTTGTAATGTGTACATATCTATTTATCAAATGATACAAGAAAAACATAAATAAAAGTGGGGGGGGGAATAAACTTCATTTGATCACATTCCATAAGAATATCTTGGTGAGCCTAAGAACTTTTCAGCCAATCCTCGTATATTAAAGCTTTACTATAGAAATATGACATCCTAAAGATGAAGGAATTGATTTTGACTTCTTGTCATATGTGCTTTTGATGACTTTTTTTACCAATGGTATCCAAGCACTGCAACATCTATGAAAATATCTTTCATTGAAAGTATCTAGGTCAGCCTATGAACTTTTCAGCTGACCCTCGTATATACTAAAGTTTTACTATGAAAATAGGACATTCTCAACATAAAGGTATTGATGTTGACATCTTGGTTGTTTAAATGACAAAAATATTTAAACTGACAAATTTCAATTTAGATAAAGAGTAGATTATTTTTGTTTTTATTGTCAATCTGGATAAATTTATTATAACTCAAATCCAGTGAAATGATTGAATAAATCTAAATATTTGTATTTTTAGTCAGGCAAATTAATATTATTTTTTTTCTGCTTCAGGCTGGATGAAGAGATTAGAATTCATATAATTCAGTCCTTTCTAGATTAAACTTTGAAGAAATTCTCATTCAAATAGTAAAACCCTCAACTATGGGTTAGATAGTACCACTGCTGTTCTTCTGCAGAGATTGTTTTGGCATTAAATAATCCACAAATGCCATTAAACAAAGAAACCAAACAAAATCAAATCTAAATAGTAAAAAAGATATAGTAACAATTATATTAACCCATTTGATTCCTTTTTTTGTTATTAGGTAATATTATCTCAATGCTTTTAATCTGTGTAAAAAATTTTAAAAAACTTATGAATAATTTATGTGAAATTGAACTTTGAAGAGATTCTTATTTAAATAATAAAATATTATCTCAATTTATATGAAATTGAACTTTGAAGAGATTCTTATTTAAATAATAAAATTATATATAGTAAGTAACAGCAATACTTGGCACATACTTTTTTGTAAAACAAAGGGTACACTTATCATATAACACATTTTTTTACTTAGGTGAGGGGCCAACAGCCTATGAAGCTGAAATTGCACGTTAAACAAAAGAATGCACAATGGGTTTAAGGTAGATAAAGAGTTAACACTTATGTTAGGAAGAAATCAAAATGAATCAAAGAATATGTGGAAAAATAATAGATAAACATGAGTTATGAAGATGATTTATTAGATATTTGAAAATTATTGTTGATGTTTAAGACGTTTCGATCATTAAATATATATTGAATCTATAATCTTCATCAGGATATTCAAATATCAACAAATGATGTTGGTATATCTATTTATCAAATGATACAAGAAAAAAGGAATAATGTGTGTGGGCGGGTGGGAGAAAATTCATATGTTTGTATTGCATTATTGATAACTATTTTGAAAAAATATAAGTATTTTTATTTTAGAAAAAACGATATATGTTTTGGAACATTGTGTATGCAAAATTTTTAGTTAAGACATTATATTAACTGAATCTTTCAAAGCCTCCATGCTTCCTGTAGTCCGCTGACACTATACCTGATGCCACTCTCCACATACATATGCACACACGCGCACACATACATGCATATGACTACTGTAAACTGTTCATGTTCCTAACACTACATTATTCTGTGTACTTGATATGAGACTTTGATGAGTTGTGGTGCACCTGAGCACTGTACACAATAAATTTCATTCATTATTTTATTATTATTATATCTCCCCTCCATACACATATACACACACATACATATATATAACTGTACTCTATTCATTTTCCTGATGTTGGTACATTATTCTGTATGCTATACATGAGACTTTGATGAGTTGTGGTGCACCTGAGCACTGAACACAATAATTTCATTATTGTATATATATTTTGAAATTTTAAACTAAAAATAAATATATGTAATCTTGATTGTCATTTATTCATAAAATATTTATCATTAATATTTGTAATCAAAATATATTTCAAGTTATTTAAATTGTAATTTACTTTTGAAATATTTACTGTTGATAAAATCATTAGAATTGCATTTTACTTATAAATAGCATTAGATGTTGGAAACTCACATAGTAGTCTAACCTTCACCCTAACCCTAACACTTAGCCCTAAGCCTTACCCTAATCCTAGCATCTCAAAGGTTTTGGATAATTCTATGAAATGCAATGAAATTTAATGCTTTTTATATGTAATCTAAGGATATTATCTCTTGCGTGCTATTGTGCATTAGTACTAAATACTTATTTATCTGTAACTTTGTCTGACATATAAATATGTTAGACAAAGTTACAGTTAAATAAATAATTATTCTTTTAATTTGATTGATTTAATTAATTGATTAGATTAAATTTAATCATCTATGTGTAAAACAGTGTTATTGTTGATGTAGTAGCATAAATAACATAAAAATGATAAATTTATCTATCAGATGTATCATATAAGCACTTATCACAATCAGATGCCTTTTTAATGTAAATTAGAATTAATAAATTTACACAAAGGATATTCACTTACCTAGAAGGATAGGGTTATATTTTTAGCTGATGGGACAAGAACACATGCAGCTGAAATTGCATGTTAGAGAAAAGAATGCACAAGGAGTTGAGATATGTAAAGAGTTAACACCTATATCATATAGGTTTCTTTGTTTTGTTTTTTTTGTTTTTTTTTCTTAGATAAATATGAAATTAAAAAACTTTGATAACTACAATTTTGTAAGAATAATGAAAAAAAGAGTATTTTGCATAGTGGAATGGAAATTGTATATTTTTGGTTGAATTAATTATTCAAAGATATTTTTAATATATTTCTTATCTTTTAGATTTGATACATTTATAAGATAAAGTCGGTCATCAGATTCATGTGTGTTAAGGGACTCAACTTTAGATATTGAATTACACTGTTCTCCTTTTTTGGCATTTATCACAATCAGGTGCCCTCTCTATGCAAAAACTGCCCCTGCAACAAACTGCATTTGAAACTATACTCTAAGGGTGGGGAGGGGAAAAATATAACAATAGCACTGACAAATTCACATCAGCCAATACATATATTTACCAACCCCTACACACGAGTAGGATGCAACACAAGGTCAATTTCTTATTTATCATAAATTTCCTTTTAAAAAACTTGTGGTCTATTCTGTGAGAAATCAAATTTTTATAGAAATTAAATAACAAAAATTCTAATTGTAACATAACTTTTAAAAATCTACTGTCTGTTCTAAAATCTTATTGATTGTAATAGAAAATTATTTGAAACATAACATACAAAGACAATTCAATGAATATATATATATATACCAACCCCTCCATATGAGCTGGTTGCAACACAAGGCCCATTTCTTAAACAGAGTTTAACAGGTTTGAATTTAGTTTTCCTTCTCCTAGACTGGTTAAAGAGCCCAGTTTGCCCTATGATTCGCCCATAGCTGGAGGGAGAGTACTTGGATTCATACCTTTCCCAAGGATATTAGCACTATGTGAAATGCAAACAGCCTCGTCCAGTATTTAAACTCAGGTCGACATGTCCATTTCCTATGACTCTAACCATTATACCATTCACCTCCATTAATTCAATAAATATAGGGATTTAAAAAAATTAAAAAATGATTTAATTTTCAGAATTTTTTTCCCTAAATGTAAACCCTACATTCTTTGTTTGAAATTGCTTTATAGCAAAAATTATTTCAATCTCGCACAAATTCTTGTTTTGAGGATATTCAAAATGATGACAAGTCAGACAGAGTGCTCCAGGCTTGAACAGAGATCCGTCATCAAATTTTTGGTGGCTGAGAAGTGCAAGCCATGTCAAATTTACAGAAGAATCTGTGATGTGTACAGAGAAGCATATTTTAATCTAAAATTTTTTACAAATAGATTAAACATGGATTTGCCACAAAAGCGTGAGTCAAAAAGACAGTCCGTGCTGTAGAAATATATAGACTCTTCAGTAAAGAAAAAGTTCTGAGCATAGCAGTCAGTATAGAAGGTGATGCTTTTGTTGGAAAAAAACAAACAAGTTCTTTGATGGGGGGGGGGGTCTGCAATCAAGTCCGACATTAACTGGTAAAGTAATCTTTCATCACCTGTCTGTCTATCTGTCTGTCTGTCTTCCTTTCCTTTTCTTTCCTTTCCTGTTCCTCCTTTGCTTTGTAGGTCAGTCAGGTGTGTGCGCCACTCTGCCCTGTCTTCTTTGGACTCCTGCTATTTATGGACATAGCTTTCAACATCCGGGGTACCCGAGTTTGAAACAATTCGGTTAATATGGTCAGGACAATCAGTCGAACCTCATGTCTGTGCAACGCCTAAGTCTCATTTTTTTAATTCAGGAGGACGCGGGTTCGATTCTGGCAGACAAGACAATATCTTGCTCTCTTTCTCAGAGAATATGGTTGTTGCCATACATTGCCGCCATCTGACTCCTGTTCTCCATCATAATGCGGACAGTCTTCTGGGATATGAAAGGACCAATCACTGTTGTTTTCCTTGAAAAAGGTGCAAATGTAAACAGTGTTTGCTACTACCAAATTTCATCTTATTTATTGAACAGTCTGTCCTACTATTTATCCATAGCTGGAGGGAGAGTAGAATTCATACCTTTCCCAAAGGTAGTAGCACTAAGTGAAATGCAAATACCATGTCCAGGATTTGAACTCGGGGCGACGAGTCCATTTCCTATGATTTTAACCATTACACCACGCGCTTCCTTTATATTTTGGATATATAAGGTGTCCTACAATACACCACTTAATTTTATAGACTAGGCGAGATCATGTGATTTAAACCTCGCCTATCAACATCCCTAATGCATGGCTGGTTGACTACTTAATGACTGATAATGAGAGACGTCCATTTGCAATTGTGAACAGTATTTGCTACTACCAATTCCTTGGGCAAAATTCACCTTATTTATTGAATGACTCTTGTATATAACATTTGAGAAGTGCCAGGAAGCAACAATTTTATTATAGAAAAAGTATAAAAATACTATGCTCTCATCCTAGTTGAATTTATGATTAGACATTCATTCATTGGCAATTCAGTCTTGAAAGACTATGATAAAAGTTTTTGTGTGCCCCTGAAGTTGCAGCGCCTCCTGTGACTATGAAGTCTTATGTTTGAGAAACATTCTCGACCACAGATTTTGCATTTGTAGGTTGTCCCTGTAGATGATGATGTTCCGATGCTTTGTTGCCGTTGCTTTCTTATGGACCTCTTAGCTTCATGATGTTGTATCAGGGTGACTTCTGACATGTACAGTCCTCTATGGAGATTCTGCCGCCACCGAGGGCGGTCTTGAGCCAAATTTTCCCAGCTGGAAGGGACAATGCCAAAGCACCTGAGATCATTTTTGCAGACATCCTTGAATCGCAGTAGGGGGCAACCAATCTGTCTTTTACCAGATGTTAGCTCTCCATACAGGATGTCTTTCGGGATTCGTCCATCATCCACCCGACGTACATGACCCAACCATCGGAGACGACATTATCTCAGTACTGATTAGACATTATATAGATAGATTATCTATGCTTGCTTACTTATAGAAGTCCATCACAGACAACGATGACCTCACTCGACATGGAGTGAAACTTGTGCGTGAGTTATTTTAAGTTGAAAGAGGGTGTACAGACCCCAGTCCACTCTCTTGGCAATTTGGCAGTTGGTCCAGTAGCAGAGAAAAGTCAGAGACAACTGGACTGCTGAGCTACTGAAGGATGCTGTCTCAGATAGTATCAAGTAACTTCACGAGTGGCAAGCTTCCCCGAAAACCCCCTCCGCTTGCACCCTAGAACCAGTAGAATAAGTCTATTAGTATTAAATTCTCTGTTTCAAGAATTGAAATATAATACCTTAGTGTTTGCTTTAGAAGAAATGAAGAAAAATAAAAATAAAAATAAAAAGTATTAAAAATAGGTTATTTAAAGAAGTATTGAAAATAATCAGTGAATCTATTTTGATGATGAAGTCAAACTATGACTGAATAAAATAACAAGAGTTTTCTTTGTATTATTCAACCACAGAAATTCTTTCCAGGATTTTTTTTCTGGCTTCTTTTCAATTCCAAAAGATAAAAGTTTTATTTTTAATGTTTTTTTTTTAAAAAAGAAATCAAGAAGATTAATAAAGACTTCTTTTGGCATCTAATATCAATGACCTTCACGTTCAGTTCATCTATCAAAGCCATTTTTAATTGTTTTAAAATGGGTCATGTAGAAGAATTTTAATTCTCAAAAAATAAATAAACACTTAGAACCAATTGGCATGCATTGATGATTGTTTGTTTTGTTTTGTTTTACGGCATATCAACCATGGTGGGTTATTTAATGCCGGACAAGTTTTGAAAGATTTGTAGTAATAGTTTGGAATTTAATTTTTTTTGTAAACAATTTTTTTATTTAACCCATAGATGGGACCTGGGAGCAATGGTGATGAAGGGGTGCTCCACATTCCCCAGTTCTCCAGAACTGGAACCTCACCATCAGTTAGAGTTTAACATGATACTGAGGACGTGAAGACCCTCAGCTACCGCCTTCTAGCACCCATATGATAAAAAGGATAGGGGATTGCCATGAGGGCAATAGGGTTGGGACAATCATATAGGTGCTAGGGCTTGACATGACTAGCCAATTGATTGGAAGGGGCCTCTCTGAATGCCCGTCTAGCCTAAGAAAGGGCCAAAGTGGGGTGTTGCATGTCATGGACAGCTCATCCACCAGGATTCCATCCTTAAGCATCATGGGATGCCACCCACTGCAGACAGGTGGCCCCATTGGGGACGGGGGGTTTTACCCTTCTGCAGAGGTGCAGTCGGTGTATTCTGAAGCCTCAGCTGACAGGGCTGATTGATGATTGTAATGTGTAAACTTTCAAATTTACAAAACTTAAGGAGATGAATTAGTAGATTAGTTTCATGAAATAATTGTTTTTATAAGAAATTAAAAAATTAAGAATGGTTAGTTGGTTGGTTGGTTGGTTGGTTGGTTATTTTGTTTAATGGCATATCAACCCTTTTAGGTTATTTAATGCCAAATCTTTTTTTTTTTTTTTTTTTTGTATAAGCGAATAGTTTGTGGGTAAATATTTTTGTTTTGTTTGGTTTTATAAACTAGTAGAAATAATATTCTTTACTTTCTAAACAGATCTATTTGACCTGCACATGGGTTGATTAGATTTTGTGGCATGTCAACCACTGTTGGGTTATTTTATGCTGAAGACATTTTGTTTTATTCATTCTTGATGGGTATTTAACATTTATTTCAAACTCAAGTTTTTTTCCAAACTCATTTTTTTTATTCAAATTTTTTTTAAACACATTATTTAAACCCCTTTTTTCTATTTAACCCATAGATGGGACCTTTACAGGTAATACCACTCCGGGTTAGAGAGGACCTGGGTGTGATGGTGATGAAATGATACTCATCTATGGGTTAAATAGAAGACAAAAATGAGTTTAAAAAAATGTGTTCGAAAAGAAAATTGAATTAAAAAACAAACCACCCTGTCATCTGGGGCGTTAGAATGCACCGACTGCACCTCTGCAGAGGGGTAAGACTCCCCCAATGTTCCAGTTTTGGAGGTTTGGGGAATGTGGAGCACCCCTTCATCACCATTGCTCCCTGGTCCACTCTGACCTGGAGTGGTAGTACCTGTTAGGGTCCCATCTATGGGTTAAATAGAAAAATGTATTTATAAAAAAATTGTATTATCCATTAAGAATTGATTTATTATTTATTTCAAAGCTTTATCGGCATTAAATGACCCACTGAGGTTGATATGCCGCAAAACAAAACAAACCAAACCAAACCTAAAAAACAAAATTTTGAATACCCATCAAGCATAAATAGAACAAAACATCTGCATGAAATAACCCAACAAGGGTTGACATGCCATAAAATCCAACAAACTAAACCAATCCAATCCAGTTAAGAAGAACTGGGCTAAACTCTAGTTTATAAAAATGAATGGTGATATTCTCAGACTCAGCATTAGTTATTATTTTCACACTACTATGCACAGGCAATGTAAGGAGACTTTTGTTTTATATGGTTGACTGGCTGGCTGGTTGGCTGGCTGGTTAGTTGGATAATTGACAGACTGACTGTGAAAAAAGTAGTATGATAAGTGGTTGGGCTTAAAACTTCTTAAAGAAAAAAGAATTGTTGAGACTTTGATGTGAGTGAATTAAAGAACGTAAATTGTCTTAAGAGTCAAAGTTGTAAGCATGAGTAAAATAAACAGGTGCAGTTTGAAATATTTCTGTTGAATGAAATTCTGATGATATCTATATAAAAAAACAAACAAGAAATGAGGGGGCTTTTAAGAGGTTCTTGATTGAAGTTGAATTATAAAGCTTTTAAGTTGTTATTATTATTATTATTATTATTATTATTATTATTATTATTATTATTATTATCATTTTATTTGTTTGTTACATTTCCTTGAGCATGTCCTGTTTTTATGATCTTCTTATATCAAAAAAGAAAAAAAAATCTTTGCACAGAAGAAGTATTTAAGTTTTCATATAACTAGATATTATAGAAAGACTAATGAAATTAAATAAGAACACAAAAAATATTACACTTTTTTTACTTTATTGTAATTGATTTCAATATAAAATTAAATTCAGTATTGCTTTTAATACGTTTGAGAATAAAACAATAATATCAAGTAATTATTTATTAAACACAGTTTTGTTAAAACTGGTAAGCAAATTATTCACACTATATATTATGTAAACATTTATTATATATAACACACAGTGCAGGATTTTAAACATATTATTAATATTGGCTATTTTTTAATCATTGAGAATATAACTTAAATAAATCTATCGCAGCTAGTCCTTTATAGAGACATTGTTAATAAATAAGATATTAATTAAAATTAAATTAGGATTATTGGATAACCATTGAGAATACAAATAATGTAAATAACTAAGGGAATGGTGACGTTGGTGGTGATGTAGTTTCGGTTACATACAGACACATAATCTCCATTATAATAAGATGTCAATATACAGATTGAATTCTGTTAAATATTTCATACAACAGTTCTCAAAAATGCCTTTTTAATTTAATTTTCTTACCCTTACCTAATTTCTGAGTCCATCTAATTGAATCTTATAATTTTTTAATGCTATTGCTGTTTTTGATCTATTTAAGAATTTGTTCCAAAATCATATTACTCTATTTGGAAAAAGAAATCTAATTTTATATTTATGTGTTTAATCTTGATAATATATATATATATATATATATATATATATATATATATATATATATATATATTATATATAGTCATACAATAATTACTGTTTTTAAAATCTGCCTTGACAGAAAATTTCCAGTTTGAGGATGAATATTATTATAAAAGAATTGATTTAAGACTTCCACTGAAACCTTAACCATAAGTATAAATAAATATTTGGGGTCACTGTAGGACTTTCCTCCTTGAGGGGCTTCCTCCAATATTTAGTGAAATTTGTTATCATACAATATCAATAGAAATGCAGTAGATAAAATAATATTTATAAAGCTTTTTGTGGGCCCCATCCATTTGAGTGGGAGGAGAGCACTTTCAAATAGACCTTCTCTCCTATCCCTCTCAGTTATGCCTCTCACCTTGATAAAACTAAATGAAAATAACTCAAGTCTTTCCTTTGCTGTTTTTTCTTGCATCTTTCTTTTGATATAAAAAATATCTATATATTAATACTCATGTTCCTATTTTGTATGACCGTTATCATCTTGCAACATCCTCTGGTTAAAAATTGTCCAAGATGAAATTCAAAAATGTAAATCCTCATTATCTGTTGTTGTTTATTTCTTATGAGTGTCATCACCTGAGCTAAATGATGTGCCATTCCATTTTTATTATAAAGAAAGAAAGGTAAGAAGAAGGACATGGTACACAGAAAAAATATAACAAGAAAGAAAGAAAGAAAGAAAGAGAGTAGAGGAAAGATAGAGAGAGGGGATGAGAATTTAGAAGTGAAAACACTAATCTCTTTCAATTGAACATAATGAAAAGATGAAAAAAAGAGTGAAAGAGAGTTAAATCAAGATTATTCTACTTTTTACATATTGAACTATTTGACAATAGCTCTTATGTAAACATATCAAACAATGTTATAATTAAATTATCATTCTGTGGTGTATCTGCATGTCCTGCTAGTAAAAATAAATATCTGCTGACTGAATACATTATAGAATTAATTTATCAAATAACATTTTTTTTAAATATTTTCACAAATGAAATTCAATTATTTAAAAGTGGATACAGTGAAATATAATTTTCAAAATGTTCCCCAATGAGGATTGAAGAAAAAAACAAGTGCATTGGGTTCAGAACAGATTAAAACGGTTTTTCAAATTGCAACAGTTTAAAAGCAATATGAAATGTCTTTACAAAAAGAAACTGCAGGCAGTAAAATGCTGTTCTTTTTTTTTGGGGGGGGGATCCTTTGTCTTTGAGAAATGCAGTGATTTCCTTTTATGGGCATATGATAGAAAGTAAGGTTTATATATTTTGGGTGGAGGCGACTATTCTTGTGGACCTAACACTCCTTAAACCAACATTGCATCAGTAGAGGGAGTTCCTGTTCTTTTATTCATCACCTTTTGTTGTGTATGCAAAAGGTCTCTTCTAGAGGCAGACATTTTTTTTTTTTTGTGTGTATATTTGGGGGCGACAAGACGAGTAACAGATGAAGACAACAGCTGCCAACTTTGGTAGAACTTTAAAATGGCAGGAACCAAAGAGCAGGAAAGGGGAGAGGAGGAGGAGGAGGAGTTACATTTTACGTGTTATAAATTGTTAAATGCTTTTAAAAAAGAAAAAAAAAAGACAAATCTATTCATAGTTGATTGAGAAGCAAAAAGAAATATTTCATGTTTCCCTTTTTTGTATTCTTATTCTTAAACAGCTATTTAAAAAGACTAGGAAAGGTATGGGTGCAAGTATTTAAACTTTAATGTAATATGTTGGTTGGTTATATTTTATGGCATGTCAACCCTTGTTGGGTTATTTTATGCCAAAGACATTTTGTTTTATTCATTCTTAATGGATACACAATTTTCTTTTCAAATTCAATTTTTTTAAACACATTTTTTTAACTCATTTTTTTCTCTTTAACTCATAGATGGGACCTTAACAGATTCTACCACTGCAGGTCAGAGTGGACCTGGGATTAATGGTGATGAAGGAGTACTCCACATTCCTCAAAGCTCCAAAATTGGAACTTCATCAGATAGTTTAAATTATTACCCAGGATATTTTAATGTAATAGAATATATTAAATTACAAAATCTAACGAAACTAAATAAGAATGAATATAAAAATGTTATACTTATTCTAATGTTATTTTGATTTATTTCTATATAAAATTATATAGAAAATTGCTTTTAATACATTTAAGAATAAAATGATAGTATTAGAAATATGTGACAGCAGGTAATTATTTATTAAACCCAGTTTTGTTAAAATCATTAGACAAATTATTCCTAACATATACTATGTAAATCCTTATTTCTTAGAGATATATAACACATATTTCAAGATTTTAGATGCATTAATAATACAGGCAGTGAGTGGCAAATCTAACTCAGCTAGACTTTAATGGAAACATCGTTAATAAATAAGATGCTAATTAAGATTAACTAATGACTATTTCATAATTGTTGAGAATATAACTTGAATAACTAAGGAAATAGTGATGTCAGTGATATAGTTTCGGTTACAGACAGACTGTTATATAATCTCCATTATAATAAGATGAAGTTTTTTATTTTTACTGAGTTACTAAGTTTTAAAAAATTGCCAAATTTCCTCTCCCTAATTTTTCTGCATACAGTGCCCTTATTTTTTAAAGTAGAACATCTCCTCCTGCTGATCACTGCAAAACGCCCAGTCCTTGAAAATGTGTGAGAGAATGCCATGAACATTGCATTAAAGGGTTTCTGAAAATAAGCTATATTTGCTTTAAAGATATTATAGCCATCCCTTACAGATAAGTGTGGGTGGGGATTTTTCCTAGACCCCCAGCAGATGTCTGAAACATTGAACAGTACTCAACCCTATATACAGTGCCACATTTAGACCTTAGGGGGCCCAGAGTACTTCTGGTTAGGGTGCCACTCAAGTTGTCTTAACATAGAAATTAAATTAAGTACGTGAGAAATATAAATAAAAACTGAAATATAATTAGTTTATAAAAGAAAAAAATATGTTAGGTTCCTAAGAAAATATTTGATTTGATTTTTCTCAATTATACTGTCTGTAAGAATAGTCTTTACTACATTTTTCAGTTTGTATTATAAAACAAAGTGTTACAATTCTTTCCAGTTTACAGCAAACCATCATTATTTTTTCAATAATAGAACCAATTTTTATAATTATTTCATGTTTTATAAAGAAATTCTGGGTGACCCTCCGGTATTGGGTCCAGGACAATTGCCCTGTTTGCTGCTTAAAAATCCGTCCGTATCTTTTATCTTATCGCCTATAGGAAGCACTTTACAGCTTTTCTTTAGCATATCTAAATTGGCAGATAATGACCCTTGTGTTTTGAGGCCATTATTAAGTGAAACTATTTGCTTCTGAGGTTGGCTGAGGGGTAACTTAAACTGGGGTAAGTGAAACAGCAAATAAGGAAAGACCATCAAATAACCATTTTTTTAATTAGTGGCAAAGTGTTTCCTTCATGATTGTTATATAATTGATTGGTAGCCTATTAATTATATACAGTATGTGTAGTGTAGATTCAAAATACAGGTTTAGTGGGGAAGATGATTGAGAGATTTTAACCCTGTGTTGACCAACTTTTTACTTGGGAAGTTAGTTTAAAAATTCAGATTTTGCTGATTGAGTAAGATGGCTATGGCATCTCTCATCCAAATAGCCAAATCTCTGCACATTTGTTGGTCCGGGATTCATAAGAATAAAATATGAGCTCGAAACAAAAGGAAGTTTTGTGTTGTTAGTTAAGAACAAAATAACAATACAAAACCTCCCAGAACAGTTACCAATCAGAGAAGATAAAAGATTAAGAAATCTGGCCACCAGCCCAGCCCAGAGATAGACAGATCAAGCCCCAGCTAAGATGGAAGATAGCAAGATAGAACAAACAGAAGCTAAGTATCCAAGCAAAGAATATATGTATATCTTTATACAACCACAGGTATACAAGTATACAAGATATAAGGTATGGGTACACTCTACAGGTATTCAGGTATACCATATACAAGACATAAAGTATGGTATGCAACAATGATGGGGTTGGTTCCTTTTCAAATTTTAGATTTTACCTAAAATTTTATCGTTCTTTTGCTTCTCCAGACAGATAATAGGCCACCCTGCCTACTTTACTTAAGAAGGACCGGTTTATCTCAGTATATTGTTGTGGTCCTATAAGTACAAGGGAAGGATAGGGGGGGGCTTTTCTACTCCTTCCCGATGTTTATGCTGTTAAGCCATTCATCCAGTGTTTCTATTGGCTGGACAATCAGGGGTCTGGACCCCATAAAAGAAGACTCCGAAAAGGGAACAAAGCAAATCGAAAGTTGGTTCCATAGCTACAAGACTCAGAGTCCTTGCCGCCACTTTGCTACAGCTTCCTGCTCCTGTTGCATAGTGACGTTTTCACAGTACCAAATCGATATAATGTTGTATACCCTTTCTTACTTCTTACTCTGGTCGTACTTTCTCCTGGCCGGCTTTGCTATTCTGATCGTCTATCTTCTAACATCTTGGTCTGGTATATCTTCTAAGGTCTTCTGTTGCTATGTTCCTGCTGGCTGATCGTCCTGGATTCATTTCTTAGTCTTGTTACCAAGACATTCATCAACCACAAGAACATTTTACTTATATAAACTTTTATTTCCTTAACTATACATTTCACGTAACTAAATATCTGACTAACATAGCGCGCGAGTTCCAGCCTTAGGCAGAGCACAAAATGGCCGATTGCTCTGCCTGACGTCCAACTGCAAACTGGGGACTCTGAAAATGTCCCACGTGACTTCACATATTTGGCGGGCTTCTGTAATTTTCCATAGAAGGACCCGGTCATGGTATGAAAGGGGTCATCCCCTCAGAATTACAGGGGATTGACAATAATCTTATGCAACTGCATAGATTATGTAACACTCCCTTGCAACTCAAAGTCCTGCACTTGACCATTTCAGTTAGAAGTAATTAGCTGTATATTGCCAGTCAACTCACAAACTCCGACTTGAACTTCAACATCGACACCCTTTTGTTGTTGTACATAATTTTGGTAACTGTATGATTAATAAAGGTATTGTTGTATACAATTGTTAATAAGCATTTCGTAGTTATTGAGATTGTTGACCTACTGACAGCATTGGTGAATTTGGTCATCTTTAGACCCAGCCCAAACCGTGAAAGTGCGAACCAGCTCTTCTTCAACTTTCCTGTGGGTCAAACAAAACGTGGGCACAGGAAGTCCGAACAAACAGGTTCATCAACCTATAAGTGGCCCGTAGCACAACACACACTTATAGGATCACATTGTGTCAGTTAATTTTCTTCCTTAATAATTTTGCACTTGTAATGTCACTTCTTTAGGGGCTGGTTCAGCTCAGTCGGTAGAGTTTCTGCATAGGAACCATGAGGTTCCAGGTTCAATATTGGCTCTTGTCAACTCAGTGAATGCATAGCATGACTTGGATCTGTGTGAAAAAGTTATGAGCTGATGTGCCCTCTGGCTTTCTTCAGGTATTTCTTGTTGGACTTTGGAGCCTTCTCAAACTCAGGAACCTTCTTTTTGAACTCAGGAACCTTCTTCTCATCTTCCGATTATCATTTCTTATATCATATCATTTTGTATATCATTATATCATATCATGCACCTCATGTGGTGTAATGGTTAGCGAGCTAGATTAGCAGACCATTGATAGTGAGTTCAATTCTCACTGGGAGCCCCCTACTTCTGGCCTTGGGCCACATCTGAGCTAAGCTTAATAAATAACTATATCATATCATGCGTTTTTACAAGAAAGTTCATTCAATAAATAAGGGGAATTTTTTTGTAAAAAACAAAATAAATTTTTTTAGAATTTTTTTCATTGCTGTAAACTCTGCATTGTTTGGAATTGATTATTAGCAAATCTCGTAAAATATTTGTTTTGAGGCTATTCAAAATGGCTATTTTGGTATGTGTGTGTATATACAATATATAAAGAGATTTTGAAAAAAGAAAAGCAATATAATTTTCTTATAATAACCTTTATTTCTTAGTGAAATATGAGACACATTGCAGGATTTTAAATGCACTAATAACATGGGCTGTTTTGTGACAAACCTAACTCAGATTTTCACAAAGATATCATTGATGAATAAGATTTATTCTATGAATTAATTAATTATTTTGACTTTGAGTGAAATACTCATTGATAAACTTACACAATTCCTGAGGGCATTGTGATGTAAGCAGTGATGTAGTTTTGGTTGCAGACAGACAAACACTAAATCTCCATTGTATATAGATGTTACAATGGAAATTTGTGCATGTTAACCCCCATTTACCAATAACACAATAATGATACTTGTTGAAAGGAAGTGAGACACAATATCAATAGTGTTATCATTAATGCAGTTGGTCTTAATGAACAGAATGCTTGATGTGGAAATTCATTGAATTTATTTATTCCCCTTAGTCTTTTTTTTTTTAATATTTTCTCATACCGCAGCAGGTAATTTTGTCCCTAGAGATCTCAAATGATTTCAGGATTGAATATAAATACCTCTACTGAAATCTTCCTAAAATTCTACCTTAGAAAAGTATGGTTTGGTTTTGTTACAGGATTTTGTCTAAAAAGACATAGTATCTCCATTATATCAATAAATTTGTGCATGTTAACCCCCATTTACCAATAACACAAAAATACAACTTTTTGAAAAAGTGTGAGATGCAATATCAACAGTGTTATCGTTAATACAAGTGGTCCTAATAAACAGAATGCTCGATATGGAAATTCATTAAATTTGCAAATGTATCAGAGTTATTTCCTTTCGGCTATTTATTTTTTCCTATTTTCTCATACCGCAGCTGGTAATTTTGTCCCTAGTGATCTCAAATGAATTCAGGATTGAATATAAATACTTCTACTGAAATCTTCCTAAAAATCTACCCTAGAAAAGTATGGTTTGGTTTTGGTATATGATTTTGTCTAAAAAGACACAGATTCTCCATTATAATAAGATGATTGATTTATCAGGTAAAATCTTTGAATAAATTTATGTTCTTAACTTTGCGGGGGGTTGGCAAAGATAATTTCCTATTTTTCAAGCACTTGTTGTGCATTTTCAGAGATTCAGCTTTTAAAGGTGGAATGTTGCCAATGTAAATTCCTAGCCAATTGTAAACAACTCACACTTTTTTTTTTATCAACTTAGATATATGTTTTCAAAGTTAAAAATATTTGTCTGTACACAGAGGAATTCAAAATTTATAGTTTTTAGGTGTGTCCTCTTCTTTGTATTCACCAATGACAAAATAGTTATTATTTTATTAATAAACCTCATTTTAGCTTATATTTTAAATCAACTCATAACTTGTAAAACTCATATGCACATATATATATATATATATATATATATATATATATATATATATATATATATATATGGATATATTGGGAGGATGAGGATCATTCCACAAGGGGTTCAACTGTAATAATCCGAAGTGAAAGCTCAATGTGCCTTGTTCCAGGGGTGTGGGCGGACAGAACAATATAGTGAATAAATGAAGAGAAAAAAAAGTAAATTCCTTCATTTATTCACTATATATATATATATATATATATATATATATATATATATATATATATATATATATATATATATATATATATATATATATATATATATATATATATATATATATATATATATATATATATATATATATATATATGCATATATATATATATATATATATATATGCATATATATATATATGCATATATATATATATATATATATATGCATATATATATATATATATGCATATATATATGCATATATATATATATATATGCATATATATATATGCATATATATATATGCATATATATATATATATATGCATATATATATATATATATGCATATATATATGCATATATATATATATATATATATATATATATATATATATATATATATATATATATATATTGGTAAAGAAAAAAGATTAAAAATCTGTCATTTTCTCAGTAATATAATCATTTCTACCCATAATTATCTGTATATACCAATGAGTTTCGGCAGACTGCCAAATTTATTCTTTACCACACACACACACACACACACACACACACACACACACACACACACACATATATATATATATATATATGAGGTTAAGTAAACAAACAAATGTGTTTATTTTTATATGGCTTTAAGCCGACAATTTTTGGAGGATATATGCTTAATTGAAGTCATTCCTAATTTTGAAAATTAATTAGTTAATAATTAATGAATTTAGGCAGGCATATATGTTCAAATGTAAGGCTAAACAAATCGAGAAAATGTCAATCCCTGAATGTACTATGTAGTGGTCTCTCCCATCAAGAACGATGGATGAGGGTTCATAACTTCATCTCAACATGCTTTTTCATGATAAAATAAAAGGATTGGTTTACTTAGTGCAACAAAGTCACAATAATTTCATTGATGTCTCTATGTCACAGCCTTTTTATGTAATTGATCATAGTGTACAAAGGTTATCATTCTTGTGAAACAATCTTTGCACCATTCATGCCATTTTTTTTTGGGGGGGAGGGCTAGTTTTTTTTCCCATGTCTCAAGATCAAAACTGCATTGCTTAAGGTTATCTTTAAGTTTATCCTGATATTCAAGTAAAGGACAACTCACAGGACACAGACTGTTCTTGAATTGGCCATAGAATAGTTGTTTTGGAAACCTCCAACCATATCATGTAACCTACCCACTTCAACTGAATCTTAATTATTTGGAATATTTCCATGACAGAAATGTTGCAATTCCTAAGGATATCATTGTTCCTGATTTTGATTTCCTAATATATATATATATATATATATATATATATATACACAACACTCTTCTATATAAGGAATGGAGCACTCTGTGATGGCCTTTACACACAAAGTGATGTGTGTATTAAAACAGTTAAAATCCCCTTCCCATTCTGTAAGTGAAGACAGCCTAATGGTTAAGGTTCTCAGCTGACACCCAACCGATCGGATTTCAATTCCGGCTGTAGGTAGCTTACAAATTGTCTAGCCACACTGAAGAGACTTGATAAGTCAAAACACGTGTCTGTGGATGACCCTATATATGCTCCCCATCCCCTAGGGTTGAGCATTCTGGGGGGGATCTCGCTGACGGACACCAACTCAAGCGTAATTGCAATGCTCTTCTATATAAGGAATGGAGCACTCTGTGACAGCCTTTACACACAAAACGATGTGTGTATTAAAACAGTTAAAATCCCCTTCACATTCTGTAAGTGAAGACAGCCTAATGGTTAAGGTGCTAGACTGACACCCAGCCAATCGGATTTCAATTCCGGCTGTAGGTAGCTTACAAAATGTCTAGCCACACTAAAGAGACTTGATAAGTCGAAACACATGTCTGTGGATGACCCTATATATATATATAAGTAACTCCCTATTTTTAAAATCTTATAATTTGTTTCTGAATCATTATTTTTACAAAAAATGAATATGAGAAGAGCACACATAACAGAGTTTTATTTAAAATTCTATATGGCCACCAGCATTTTCCTCCAGCCTCTCAAGCCACTTGGGAATTAAATCAACTGATCTTTCCATGAACTCTTGTGGAATGGCAGAAATAAATTCTCATATATATATATATATATATATATTTAGCAATCTCTCCGCATGAGTAGGATGAGACACAAGGTCAATTTCTTAAGTGGAGTTTAGCAGGTTTAAATTCAGAGTTTTTCTTCTGCGAAACTGGTTGCCTAAGCAAGGTTAAAGAACCTAGTTTGCCCAACTATTTACCCATAGCTTGAGGAAGAATAATTGGATTCATATCTTTCCCAATGGTATTAGCACTATATGAAAAGCAAACAGCCTCATCCTGGATTTGAACTTGTCTCCTTGTGTCCATTTCTATGACAATAACCATTGCACCATGTGCATCATATATATATATATATGTGTGTGTGTGTGTGTGTGTGTGTGTAGAAAATACAAAAGCAAAGTATTTAAAAAAAGATGAATTCATTCTAGATGGTGGAGTCAATGTTAAAACGTTTTGGTTTTTATCAAACCTTTATCAGGAGATACAAATTAACACAATTCTTTTATCCTTGTGAATCAAATTTATTCCAATTCTATCCTCTTACATAGGACTCATGGTTAATAAAATATATATACAAGTATAAAAAAAAACATAAACTGAAAAATTATATATATATATAAAAGATAAAAATAGTGGGGTTTTTTGTTTTGTTTTTTAAGCATGAATAAATGTGGGTGAAGGTGTTTGAAATAGACTAATGTTTAAGAAATACAGATGACTTACTAGCCGTGCTCGTGCTCGAGCCAACACTGTAAATGATACTGGAGTCAGGAGATATTTATATTAATTGTTACATTGCTGGTTAAGGCATTACGGTCGCCTAATGTAGCTTTTTTTAAGTCAATGTATTTTTATTGGAAGATGTTTTATGTGTTTATATTTTCAACACATAAACCAACTTTCAATAAAAAATTAAGTCCAGTATCAATTACAGTGTCAGCTCAGAACACGGCTGTTTCTTATATATTAGTCTATTTTGAACACCTTCCCCCACACTTATTCATGCAAACAGTATTTTTATCTTTTATTTTTATAGCAAACAAGTGAAGCATACGCAAAACCCTTACAACTTAAAAAATATGTATATACATATATATATATGGATTCTAAGATTACAAACTCACATGAGGGGATTGAACGCTGACATCGGAATACTCCGTTATTATAAATTTTTTACAGACGCTGCCGCTGTCAATAACAACAGAGACAAAAGATCCATTGAACAGGAACAACAGTCATTTGATAAAGGGTATCTAACGAACCCGAAAATTTATGATAAAAAATAATAATAAAAAAATAAGTGAATCCAATACTCCATAACATCGAGTTCATTCATTTATTTTTAGATGCTTCGTAATAACACCTAACTTTTAAAAAAAAACATAAAAATATATATATATATATTTGTGAAGAAACAAAAAGAATTAAAAATTTTTTCTGAGAACAAAATACATTTTGCGGACCTTCCTTTTTTATAAAATATTGAATTTTCTCCCGTTGGAACCAGAACAACATTTTATATATATATATATATATATATATATATCATGAAATCTGAAATTCTGTAGAAGAAGCTATATATAAACCACAAGGTTCCTAGTTCGATACCAGCCCTCACCAACTCAGCGTATGAGTAGCATAGATCTGTGCAGTAAAGTAAGGAGCTGATGGTAGGTGTGGCACTCCACCTCAGATGCAAAAACAATCTCCTTGGTCTAGCACTAGTGAAAAGGTGATAGACTCCTTGCTGATTGGCTGATCCCGACTTTAGGCCACCCCGATGACTTTTTACTTATATATATATATATTCTTCTACAGAATTTCTGATTTGTTTTATTTGGCCTTGGATGTATTCTAGTTGTTCTTCTTTTTTGTATGTTTTTGTTTAGTTCTATGAGAGCTTTCTTAAGTTGTTGCACATTCGCGTTTGTTTATCTTCTTTTTTTTTATTACATAAGGATGCTTCTTTTATGTTTTCCTCTAACTTCTTTTGACGCCCAGGGAACTGTATATTTGGCTCTTTCTTTGGTTGGTATGCATTCAACTGCTGCTTCTAAGTGGGCGGTGACAAAGTTTTCATATTAATCATTTGGTCTATGTATTTCTGGTGTCTCTTGCAGAGTATTAACTCTTAACATCCTATACCGCCTCATTCCACCTGGCCGGAAGTTATTCATTTTCCTAATCTGACCCAAATGATAGCTTTTGTTTAAATATTATATTAAACATGTTTAGAAGTCCTCATTTTAAGGGAAATAACAGGTAACTTTAAATGAAAAGGCCATTTTTAGCATTTTTGATAGATCCTTATAGGAATGGTGCTCTGGACTTAGAAAATTCTCAACAGGATGTTAAGAGTTAAACTTGTTTCTTACAATTACCAAGAAGTGATTCCACATACAACTATTGGCAACTGAGGACCAGTCATATCATACAGATTTATAGGGTTGCTTCTTATTTCTGTATCGACTCAGGTGTATCTTTCCTGAGACAATACTGAGATTCGTAGAAACTCCTTCAAAAAGAAGTAGCACTCCACAAAAATGCAGCTGTATGGCCATTTAACTCCTATCACATAAATCATACAAGTAAGATGAAGAAGATATACTGGACACTCCTAGAGGAGTAAGGACAAACTCATAAGTAATATATATATTTACCAACCCCTCCGCACGAGCAGGATGTGACACAAGGTCAATTTCTTAAGCGGAGTTCAACAGGTTTGAATTCAGAGTTTTCCTTCTCCTAGACCGGTTGCCTAATCAAGGTTAAAGATCCCAGTCTGCCCTACTATTTACCCATAGCTGGAGGGAGAGTAGGATTCATACCTTTCCCAAGGGTATTAACGCTAAGTGAAAATGCAGTTACCGCATCATAAGTAATATACTCCTGTGAACACCTACATATGGACACACCAGTGTTGGCCGACCAGCAAAAATATATATTCATCAGCTCTGTGCAGACACTAGATGCCATGCTGAGGACTTGCCAGGAGCGATGACTAATAGGGAAGGTTGGCAAGAGAAAATCATGGAACATGAAATCAATTATGTAAATGGCAAATGTTTGCTAAACTTTAGATATTTTGTAATAAGTATTTTCTAGTGCATGTTGTTTTGGTTTCTTTGTTTAATGGCATATCAACCATAGTGGGTTATTTAATGCTTATCTTCTCTTTTTTTTTTAGTTGAGTCATCAGTTCACAATGGTTGGTTGGTTGGTTGGTTGGTTGGTTGGATTTTACAGTGTGTCAATCCTTGTTGCGTTATTTTATGAAAACGTTTTTGTTTTGTTCATTCTTGATGGGTATTCAAATATAGTTGGGACTCTAATGAGTACTATCACTCCGGGTCAGGGTGGACCTCGGATTAATGATGATGAAGGGGTACTCCAAACTCTTCAGAGCTCCAGAATTGGAATTTCACCATTAGATGCAGTTTAATGTTACACCCAGGGCACTCAGACCCTCAGCCACTGGCTTCTAGCACATATATGATAAAAAGGATTGGGGCCTTGCCATAGGGGCAATAGGGTCGGGACACTTATATAGGTGCTAGGGAGTCCAAAATGGAAAAATATCCTAGATAAAATTTATTAACATTTGATTCCTGTCTTCATTTATTTTGTTCTGAAAGTGTACGTGGGTGAGCTGAACAGTTCATAGGTGGAAAAGTTCATTGGCTGAAAGATTCATATGATGATGTCATATATGCTGTTGATGACCATTTTGATCAATGGGATCCATGCACTGAAACACCAATGGAAGAAGTGTGAACCTCAAGGGGGATTCTTATTCTATGAGAGTTTTTTGTCAGCCTATTAACTTTCCAGTCAATCAGTAAAATTTTATAAAATTCTCATATTTAAATCTCTGACCATCTTCAGGTGATATATACAGAGGTTAACAGTTATAAATAATCAGACTAGTCAGACATTATAAGGAAATCTTATTATAATGGAGATCAGTATCTTTCTGTCTTTAACCAAAACTACATCACTACCTACATCACAATACTCTCAGGAATTGCATAAGTTTATCAATGAATATTTAATTTATAGTCAAAATCATTGATACATAGAATAAATCTTGTTTATTAATGATGTCTCTATGAAAATCTGAGTTGGATTTGCCTCAAAACAGACCATGTTATTTGTGTATTTAAAATCCTGCTTGATTTCTAATATTATTGTTTTATTCTCCAACATATTAAAATCAATCCTATGAATGATTTTCCATAGAAACCAATTAAAATATAATTGAAATAAGTATAATCTTTTTATATGCGTTCTTATTCAATTTTGTTAGTCTTTCTAATTTAATATATTTCATTACATTAGAATTTAAATACTTACACCCAGAGGACATATATTCTTGCTAGTAAGAATAATAAGACTTTATAAATGAAAGTCGACAATTCTTAAAAAAACAAATAAATTTTGTTTTAACAGAATTTAAAATAAAAAGGTTTTATAATTTGCTTGAAGCATTATGTTTATATTGGTTTGGTGGTTGGTTTTGAAGGCTATCACAATGCAAGTGTAAAGAAAAATAAGGTAACTATGGTGTTGTTTGTTAACCTGTGATTTTTTTTTATAATGATTCTTAATATTTCGAGATAAAAATCTCATCTACAGAAGATCTCCGAAACTGAGGTTGTTGTTAGTGGCTGTCCATTTTGGTTTGTGTCCTTTCAAACACTCTGTGTGTGTATATGTGTGTGGGAGGTGTTTGTTTGTGTGTTTGATATTAAAATGTTTATGATATTCAACCCTCTTTTATTTTAACAAATGAAATTATATTTTTCTTGAGTTCAGCATGTTTAAATATACTTGACTGCTAAAATAATCAGAAAAAAAAAAGTATAAAAACTTTGGGGTTGTTTTTGTTTTTTGTGTGTGTAGGAATTCTCATTCCTTATTTTGATGAAAGCCTAAAATTATCCAAGTGAATATGCAAATATAAAGGGAAATTGTGGCCTTCATAGTGCAGAGAGTTCTGAAAGTCATATTTGTTGTAAGCAGAGTCAACGTTCTCAATATTCAGTGACATATCCACAAACAATTACAAATACATAACAATGTTATTTGGTTAATGGTGTAATGTCAAAGTTCATGGGAAACCAAAATGTAAAAGGGTCAGTAGTGACAATAGAGAAAAGTGATCTTTATGCCATATAAGGAAAGTTAGGTTGAATAAGAAATTATCAAGGAATGAAAGGTTTTTAAATAGTGGGGGCGAGGGGTACAATTTCAGTCAAGATTATGATATAATCTACAAACTATAATCTATATCATGTAAAAACTACTTTCTAAAAAAATCAAAATAGAATTTATGGTTAAAAGTAGTCTATCAAAATCAATGTGAATGGTATATAAGGTAATGGTACAAAAAACTGTTGCTATATATATATATATATATATATATATATATATATATATATGTGTATATATATATATATATACATTTAACATGTTAGTCTTTACTGATGAGTGCTTTGACTTAGTCGCCCCAAGTGAAAAAAAAGTTTCACTCAGTTGCTAGGCCTACGTGCCCTGCTGTCCCCCAAATGGCTTTAACAGCAAATTTAGCAATCCAAAAAACCCTATTTTGTCATGAGAAGTGATGTGTCACTTAAACAAATAAATAAAAAAAAATAGGATAAATAAGCAAATTTAAATTTATCAGCATGCTGTCCCAAGCTGCACATGGTAAAAAGATCTTAGGATACTGACAGTTGAAAAACATTTGAATATCAAAGAAAATTTCTAATTTTATGCATGGATATGCCACATTAAGGAACATCTTTCTTTGTTTCTTTCTTTGTGGTATATCAATTCTTTGAAAACTTACTGCAAAACCAGGGTTTCTCAATGGAGGGGGATGATAGTGTGGAGTGGAGGGTACAAGGCCAAATTTTTAAAATGGGGGGTGGGGCACAAAGAGCCAAGAGGGGGACACAGAAAATTTAGGACCCACAAAATATATACAAGGAAGTTAGTTGGTTGGTTGGTTGGTTGGTTGGTTGGATTTTATGGTATTGTCAACCCTTGGGTTATTTTATGCCGAAGATATTTTCTTTCATTCATTCTTAACGGGTATTCAAAAATTTTTAATTCAAACTCAACTTTTTTTAAAATTCAATTTTTAAAACATTTTTTCTATTTAACCCATATATGGGACCCTAATAGGTACTACAACTCTGGGTCACAGTGGACCTGGGAGTAATGGTGATGAAGTGGTTAGTAAAACTAAATCAGAAGCTTGTTTTAATAAATCAAGGTTTCAGTACAAAGTTACAAAAGAAATTAAAGTCTGATTTACTTTGTGGGAATGCAGACTAAATGGACCAAATTATTTAATTTATTAATCTATAATATTAGTTAAAACTTTTTCATTCTGGTAAACTTATACATAAAACACACACACACATAAGCACACACACACACACATAAGCACACATACACACATAAGCACACATAAGCACACACAGTTTTTTTGTCTATGTTTGTAATAAATATTGTCAAAGTTGACAAATTTTATTCTTTTTTTTTAAATGCAAAATAAAAATCTGACATCTATTAAAAAGATATTAATCAACCGGAACATAAGAGTTTATGAATAAACCTAATCATTAATCAAATATGTTCTTTCTTTTTAAAACAATTTTATTTGGGTTAAATTGTAGCAAGTGGGTTGGTAGGTTGGTTAATTGCTTGATTGGTTGTATTTTACAGCACATCAACCTTTCATTAATTTTATACTGAAGACATTTGGTTTTATTCATTCTTGTAGAGTATTCAAATTTCTTTGAACTCAATTTTTTAACACATTTTTTAAAATCATTTTTTGATCCGTTTAACTTGAGAGGACCTGTCCCTTTTCAACATACATGACCGGTACCACTGCCAACTTGCAAATATGACCTCACATGTTACCTAAGCAGATTTCTAACAGGCTGGTTTGTTTTATAGTCAGTTTATGTCTGTTTTGTCTGAAAAAAAGTTAAAACTATAAAAATACACAAATTGGTAATTTTTTAAAAATTTCTTCAGAAATCTAATAATAAAAGATTGTAAACAAATAAACAAACGATAGTTCTTAGAAAATTATGCAGTAATATAAAACAAATACTAGTTTTTAAAAAAAAGTTAAAATTCTGCCATTTGGCTAGATGGAACCATAAGTCCACCTAGATAAATACTGCTTCTCTGTAGCATCACTGTCATTGCCTACCATGACCAGAGAATACATTTCACATTAAAAATATCTTTTTTGTGATATAACCTGAAATCATAGAGAAATTGCTGATGTTGTTGTTTTTTTACTAGTATTTTTCCGCCCTGTCGGCTGGGGTGTTAGAATGCATCGACTGCACCTCTGCAGAGGGGTAAGACTCCCCCAATGGGGCCGCCTGTTGGCCGTGGGTGGTGACCCATGATGCTTAAGGATAGAGCCCAGGTGGATGAGCAGTTCATGACATGCAATAATCCACTTTGGCCCTATCTTGGGCTAGACGGGCGGTCGGAGAGGCCCCCTCCGATCAATCGGCTGGTCACGTCAAGCCCTAGCACCTATATGATTTTCCCAACCCTATTGCCCTTATGGCAAGCCCCAACCCCTTTTTATCATATGGGTGCTAGAAGGCGGTGGCTGCGGGTCTACATGTCCTGGGAATGACGTTAAACTCTATCTGATGGTGAGGTTCCAGGTTTGGGGAATGTGGAGCACCCCTTCATCACCAATTCTCCCTGGTCCACTCTGACCCGGAGTGGTAGTACCTGTTAGGGTCCCATCTATGGGTTAAATAGAAAAACATGCATTTATAAATAAAATTGTATTATCCATTAAGAATTGATTTATTTCAAAACTTTATCGGCATTAAATGACCCACTGAGGTTGATATGCCGTAAAACAAAACAAACAAACAAACAAACAAACTAGTATTTTTTTTTTGTATAACTGCATAAATTTTTTTTTGTTTGTTTACAATCTTTTATTTTTACATTTCTGATGAAAAATAAAATAAAAAACAACCAGCTTGTGTATTTCTGTAAAGTTTTAAGATTTTTCAGAAAAAACAGATGTAGATTGATTATAAAACAAATCAGCCTGTTAGAAATCTACTTGCTTATGGGGGATGTTTGACCATATATAAGAGTGGGCCATGCTGGTACATAAACTTTTATCCCACCCTGATTTGGATCACATATGGAAAATATTTATACATGAATTTGCATCCTTTAAGTGAATCATTTGACCTAAAATATCTACAAACGTTTCTGTTTTTTGGGGGGGGGTTTCACACACTGAAAAATGCAAACAGTAATACATTGATGAAAATACTTTATCAAAATATTTCATTAAAATTTCATGAAGAAACTATCAAGTGCCAAAAGATCTTTTAAAAGTTTCTTGGAAAGTCTTGTGGGGAGAAGGAAGGATTGAATAGAAATACTCCAAACAACAATCAAAGTGGAATTTTATAAAGAAAAAGAACTTTTAAAAGAATCTTTTGAAATAAAACTACAGATTGGCAATTAATCTAATTTTAAAGATCATCTTATATTTCAAACATGACTGACCTCAGGGTCATCTTCTGAAAACCATTCCTGATTCCAGGGTCATCATTTGATGAAAACTAAATTAGGAGCTTTACTGTAGATACATTTCAGCTGTGTGTGTATGTGTGTGTGTGTGTATGTGTGTATGTGTGTGTGTGTGTGTATGTGTGTGTGAGCACGCGCGCCTGTGTGTATGTGTGTGTGTTTGTAGGGATCAAGGATCAATAAGTTTGTAGCTTAATATATTAATATCAGCTGAATTTTCACTGTATGTTTGATTTCTGTGATTATCATACACTACAAGATTAAGTGCATTGACACAGAAAGAGAATATTATAACAAATAAATATATATGGTGTAAAATGAATGATTTTTTAGTCATTTAGCTATGGACTAAATGATTTACTTACGTACATGTGTGCATTAGCGTGTATGTGTGTACATATGTGTGTAAGTTTATCTTGTGAGTGTGTGCATGTGCGTATGTGGGTATATATGTGTGCATGCTTGTTTGCATGCATGTGTGTGTGTGTTTATATAAATATGTGTATTAGTGTGTTTGTTTGTGTGCGTGTCCAATTGTGTTTGCATGTGTGTATGTTTGTCTGTGTGTGTGTGTGTGTGTGTGTGTGTGTGTGTGTTCTCTCTCTCTCTCTCTCTCTCTCTCTCTCTCTCTCTCTCTCTCTCTCTCTCTCTCTCTCTCTCTCTATGTGTGTGTGTTATTTTCCCTACTTCTAAAATCACAAATAATTTTTGTCTGTGTGTTTCTCTGTCCGTGTGTGTGTGTGTGTGTGTGTGTGTGTGTGTGTGAATTATTTTCCCTACTTCTAAAATCACAAATAATTTTTGTCTGTGTGTGTCTCTGTCCATGTGTGTGTGTGTGTGTGTGTGTGTGTGTGTGTGTGTGTGTGTTATTTCTCTACTTCTTAAATCACAAATAATTTTTGTGTGTGTCTCTGTCCATGTGTGTGTGTGTGTGTGTGTGTGTGTGTGTGTGTGTGTGTATTTCCTACTTCTAAAATCACAAATAATATTCTAAAATATCATTGAAACCATTTCCAGGTTAATTTGAATCTTATGAATATTTAATTAGATCCATTGGATTCGTGGGATTTTATGGATTGTAGAAATAATCAGATTTGAATTTCAAATTCAATTCAATAAGAAAAACAAACAGGAAATAAAAGAATGAATCAAAATAACAGATTAACAATTTCAAATGAAAAAAAAATTAAATGACAACTGATTTGTGATTTATAATTTCTACACAATGTTAGGAATAGACAAATCACAAGAAAGCCAATTGATACAAAGAAACAAAAAAAATTAGCATAAAAGCAAACTTGAAAAAAATTTGCATAAAATCTCAACATATAAATAAATAAAAGTTTACAAATCAGGAAGGATTATTTTTGTTGGTTCATTCATTTTTTCTCTCCAAAAAGAGCGTAACAATCAACTCAATAATAATAATTTTAAAAATCAATAGTTATCTACTCAACAGTTACAAACAGTATAGAAAACTTTAGAAAAAATGTTTAATCCTTTATGCATAAACATAGTTATTTAACTTTATCAGAATTGAATCCTAAAAATTATTCTTCACTGTCATTACTTTCAAACATTCTTTTCATTTGTTCAACAGTGTATATGTTGTGATCATTATCCATTTTATTGCAATTGCTGATTGTTGCAACAATGATAAATAAGAATTAAAGTAGTGCTGTTTTACATCTACCATTTTTTCTTTATATTTTCCTTGCATTTTGTTAGAGTAAAGTATTCACATATGCAAAATAAGACAAAACTAATACTCTAACGGACAACATATTTATAGGGAAAGTTATCAATATGAAATAATTGTTCATTGCACAAATCACAACCTGACCGCATGTATAAAGGACAAAACCTGAATTGATTTGTTAGCTGAGAGCAACTCAGGAAGTACTGACAAACAACAACGTTGGATGCAGGTGAAAACATGATCAATCGCAGCCAGGTATCTTTAGTGAGGCAGTATGATGTTGAAAACACCTAAAACCCCCCAATGAACTAAATAACATCACTGATGATGCTTCCAACCACATCTTATAGATGTATTTTGTAAAAATACAAAAAAATTAGCATTTATTTCTTTTATAAGAATATTTGGGGAAAGAATATTATGAGTTTTATCGGATTGGATTTTGAACAGAAATCTGTCATTAAATCTTTGGTGGCTGAGAAGTGCAAACAATGTGAAATCTATAACATACAAGAGGCATTCAATAGATAAGGGGATTTTTTTTTTTTTTTTTTTTTTTTCAAAAAGCAAAATCAATTTTTTTTTTCAGAATATTTTTTCCAGAAATGAAAACTCTACATTGTTTTAAATTGGTTTATGGCAAAAATTATTTTAATCTCACAAAATTTATTTATCTATCATAAAAGTTATTTTGATTTTACAAAAATATGCGTTTTGAGGCTATTCAAAATGGTCATAAAGTGTTCTTGGCTTGAACAGAAATCTGTCATAAAATCTTTGGTGGCTGAGAAGTGCAAACCATGTGAAATCTACAGAAGAATATATAATGTGTACAGAGAAGCATCTTTCATTAAAAAAATATTTACAAATGAGCTAATCATGGGTTTGCCACTGCAAGCCTAAAAGGAGCCATCACTATTAATTTCCTTGAAAAAGGTGCAATCGTAATTAGTAATTCTCTATTGCCAACTTCTAAGATAAAATGCACACTTCTTCTGTCAGTGTTGCAATGCTTGGATCCCATTGATCAAAAGATTCATCAACAGCATATGAACTTTTCAGCCCATCCTCATAAAATAGGTTTGCAGGCAGATATTTACCCAACCCATTTGCTATCAGTAGGATGTGACACAAGTTTACAAATATCTGGCATCCAGCAAGAATCAAACTCGCTATTCAGGAGTAATGGATCTGGGAGACTAAATTGCTAACCATGATGGGATGCCATTATTACCCAACCAGTCCACCAGGGGTAGGATGTGACGCAAGTTTACAAGTATAAGGCATCCAGCAAGGATCAAACTTGCTGTTCAGTAGTAATTGATCTGCGAGACTAACTTGCTAACCATTACACCATGATTGGATGCCCTAATGGGTTTGCAGGTGTTTAAAATACCTCAGAGAGATGAATTCTTCTTTTTTTGTACAGTTTCAGGTCACTCTTTGACAAGGTGTAGCACATTAGTCTCTCTCTCTCTCTCTCTCTCTGTAACATAGCGGCATCGTCACGGTACCAAATAGATATATTTGTTACGTAGTGCCTTTTCTTTGACGGTACCAAATAGGTATATGTTGCATACCTCTTTACCGGCACTATATATCTATACGTTATATACTTTCTTACATCTTACACTGTCGTCTATTCTTCTGGCCGGATCTGGTATATGTTCTATCATCTATCTTCTATCTTGGTCTGGTCTTGTCGTGGTGTTTCTTGGGGACTCCAGGTCTTTGTTGGGGGATCATTTCTTATCAGAAGCCTTGTGTCATTGTTAGCTTTTAGTAATAACAACAAGACTTCGATTTATGATGATGTTACTTTATTCGTAGACCCCCAGACCAGACAATCACGCAGTGAGCTCACATCTTGCTAGCTTCGCTTCTAAGTCCTAACTCTCTACTGACTAACTGAGTTGCTTACACCTTAAACCGGAAGGGCCTCTATTGCCTTCCGTTCTCACGTTCCATCCCCAGAACGCAAGGTGAGAGTGAGGTCAAACGCTGTCACTCACTCTCAAGGCCATCAGCTGTACTGATCGCCATAAGGATTTCTATACTACCTTAAAAAGATATTAGGGATCCATAATTATGTAACATCTCTCATACATCATATGAACCTTTCAGCCTATACTTCAGGATTTTAAATGCTATAATAATATGGGTAGTTTTGCGGCAAATCTAACTCAGCTAAACTTTAATAAAGATCATTGTTAATAAATAAGATGCTAATTAATATTAAATAATGACTATTTCATAATCGTTGAGAATATAACTTAAGTAACAAAGGAAATCGTTATGTCAGTAGTGACGAAATTTCAGTTACAGACAGACAGTTACATAATCTCCATTATAATAAGATACATATCGAATATTAAGACAATTTCTAGTGTTAGGTACAATTTTTATATGTCTTCGTCAATAAACAGTCTTATCTGAATAGGCAGTTCAAATTTCTTAACTTAAACTTTTCTTCATACACAAGATGATGAAATAAGTTTGATCCCTCCTCTGCTGTATCACCATATTTGTTTTCACTCTTCATTCTCTACTCTGTGAACATGCGCACACATATTTCTCCTCACTTGCATGCCACAATAGTAGAAAGACAATATGAATGTAATCAAATAAGATTTATTTTTCAAAATAGTCCCCCCTTACAGTCCATGCACTTCTCCCATCGGTGTTGCAGTGTTTGGATCCCATTGGTAGAAAGGTCATCAACAGCAGATATGACATGACTATATGAACTTTTCAGCCAATGAACTATTCAGCCCATCCTCATATAATAGATTTCCAGGTATGAGGTTAAGTAAACAAACAAATGTGTTTATTTTTATATGGCTTTAAGCCGACAATTTTTGGAGGATATGTGCTTAATTGAATTCATACCTAATTTTGAAAATTAATTAGTTAATAATTAATGAATTTAGGCGGGCATATATGTTCAAATGTAAGGCTAAACAAATCGAGAAAATGTCAATCCCTGAATGTACATTTCGATCTATTAGGTCTCATCAGCAAGGTTATAGACATGGGAGACTGCTCCATGTGTGACTCGAAACCTCGACTGTCAGGCTGACAGGCGAAGTCTCTAACCGTTACACTAGCTTGCCATTCCCACATTCTTTGTTTGTTTTGAAACTTTCCAGGTATGTAAAATCACTCAGAGAGATGAATTTCTTAGTCTTGTACAGTTTCATGTCTCCCTTTGACAATGTGTAGCACCTGTTATTCTCCCCACTCTGATATCTCAATGAGTAACTTTTTGTGTGGTATTACCTGTGTGTCAGATTTGGAGACTATCTATATATAGCCATCTACAAATAAAGCTTTGTTGAATAATATAGCTGAATAAACAATTGTTAACCAATCAGTGGTAACTTCCCATCAGTGTGGAGTGGGCTGGGTGCAAGCAACAATCCAACCTCTCAATAACAGGATTACCGGTAGTGTTAGAGACACCTGAATAAAATAAATTCCACTTGGGATGCTGTTGCATACTCATTTTATATTAGACATATCTAGAGGTATCTTGTAGTATATATTCATTAGGGTAGATCGATTTTTCACTTTTTTATAATATTAAATTACATGAAACACAGAAAGTTGTGTATTAGTCTAGTAAGTACTAACACCAAAAATTAGATCTTGAACTTATACCAATTTTTGAGGAAATGGCATCAAATATCGTAGACAAAAATGCATTGAAAAATGTTCGGTTTTGCAATAATGGGGAGGGGGCATATTTTTAATTTGAACTTTAGTTATAATTTCGTCATTTAATTACATTTTGATAAAATAGAATGACAAAATTCCCTTGTTTAAATACTGAAATTGTTAGATTTTCTGATCAATTTTTGGCCAAATTTTGAGGATTTTTTAGTGCATCTTTGTCTATGATCTTTGGTGCCATTTCCCCAAAAATTAGTACAAGTTCAAGATTTAATTTTTGGTATCAGTACTTGATAGACCAATACACAATTTTCGGTCTCTCATGAAATTTGATATTTAAAATAAGTGAAAAATCAACCTGCCCTAATACCCATAGACCTTTACTTATATACTTATCTTCTGTTTCTTCTTCAAGCTAAGAAGAAAGGTTCCAATATCTTTCTATTTTCTTGGTTTGGGCTGGCTTTTTAATCTTGGTAGCTAGCTTGGACTTCTTGATGATTTCTTTGTGTTTTTCATCCTGACCTGGAATTTCTTATCCTGTGTCCGTTTCTAAGTTCTTGATCAACGAACACAAGACTTTGTTGTTTTACTTAGAGCTCTAATTTTATCTTATAAAAATTTAAATCAAAACAAACGTGCACGAGAATTGACTTTTTGGAAGAGAAACACCACTGTACATCTGACTCATTCAGTTACCCAGCCAAATCTGATTTCTCTAAACTAACTTTCTCACGTTGGCTTGTTCAATCAGAGAAGAGGAGTCAAATAGAGGGTTAAATCTTGTCAAGCAAATTTCCCTGTATTTTTCCATCAAACGTTAGTTTGATTCAACTACACTACCGTACACAACTGATAGGCAACCTATCAATTATTTAACAATGCATCTTCACATACAGGGAGCTTTGATCAGCATTTGGAATTCTGGCAATATACTGCAACTTGCACAGTTGTTGATCATCACAGACATCGTTTGCCAATGGATCACAGAAGCCAAAAACTAGTGTCGTTCATAGTCAGCAAAAACCCTCCAACACTTTAATCTTCTCGCGTGTGCAGGTTTCCTTACCTCCTCCAAATAAGGATTATTTATTTACCTAACCCCTACGCCATGAGCAGGATGTGATATTAGGTCAATATCTAAGTAGAGTTTAACAGGTTTAAATATCAAGGTATGTCAGTCTGTGCTACTATTAACCTATAGCAAACTCTTAACTATTAATTTCATCTGGTTTCCTTCAATTTTGCTTGTTAACTTTTTAAAACTTAACCGTAAAGATATGTATTTAGCAGCCCATCAGCTTGACCGGAGTGGTAGTCCCATCTATTGGTTAAATGGGAAAAAATCTGTTTAAAAAAAGGAGTTGAAAAAGAAAATTGAGTACCTATCAATAATGAATAAAACAAAAACGTATTCGGCATAAAATAACCCAAGGGTTGACATGCCATAAAATCCAACCAACCAACCAAAGTCTTCAAATTACTCTCTGCTAATTGTTTCAATTAAAGCTTTTGTCTATTCTTTGCTTTGACTTTGTTTTGCTTTTGACTTTGTTTGGCTTTTTATGTAAATTACTCAACTTAATGAAGAATTAATTTGTGTCTGTTAATTTATTAGAGACTTCAGTCAGAAAAAAAAAACCAAACCTCCCATCAACAATCCTCACTTCAATTGAAGAAAGTCGGCAACAATCCAAGTTTTCATTGATTCCACTTTAGGAGATCTCTTTTTAGAAATTTTACTGAACGAATATTTCAAGGTAAGGAAACCAAGATTTCTCTTGCGTAGTGAGAGGAGAAATGAATTACGTCGCGAAGCTAAACGGGCACCCACGAGTCTTGCGTGCATGATGTGCGCTTATCTCTTATCAGTGACTGAAGATAAAAGGTGGAGTGAACTGTACTGTCTAGCACAGAGATTGAACTAACAACCTCCAGGTTATGAGTAATATCTTTTTATAAGGATTCTGTTACTCCTGTTAGTTTGAATAGTTCGGTCAGTGAAAAGAGATAAAAGCCGAGGGAGTTTCTCTTCATTAAAAAAAAAATATTTCAGTTATTTATTTATTTATTTATTTATTTATTATTTATTTATTTTTTGTTGCCTGGAAAACCTTTGCCACTCAACGTTACTACCACTTTTTTGACAGTTGAAAGAGCTGAGATTGGAATAGAAGCACATTTCTTTGGCTAGTTGGTTAGATTTTACAGCATATCAACTCTTGTTGGGTTATTTTATGCCGAAGACGTTTTGTTTAATTCATTCTTGATGGTATTCAATTTTTTCAAAACTCAATTTTTAAACACCACCTTCAAGCACATATATGATGAAAAGATTGGGGTATGCCGTAAGAGCAATAGGTTTGGGACGATCATATCGATGCTAGGGCTTGACGTGACCAGCCGATTGATCAGAGAGAGCCTCTCCGACCGACCGCCTAGCCAAAGTGGAGTGTTGTATGTCATAGGCTGCTCAACCACTAGATTCTTTTAGAGACTTTAAACTATATACATCTTGTTAAAAGACTTGATGCAAGAGACTTGATGCAAGTTTTCACTTAAAGCAGAGATTTTGATAGGTACGCTTCCTGCGTTCCTGACACATAAAAAACTAAAAAAACGCTGTAAAATTGTATCCAGATCTCCCAGGCAGACTGGCGGAAAGTAGCTTCATTTTTTTTAACAGGGAATTTCCACTGCCTAACTCGAGTATTCCTGGGCCCTGCTGTAAATACTCCTGTGGTTTTTTTGGGGGGAGTCCTTTTTTTAAATAACTGTAATGACAGTGGACCGCTTTCTTTAACTAGACAATCTAATTCTATGAGAAGTGTGATGAGATATACATTTTAATATTTTCTTAGAAATTAATTACACGGGATGAAGTACAAGGTAGTTATTAGACGGGACAAGAAACTTTAGTTTGAACCCATCAACTTTCCCGGGGATTAATTCAAATCAAATCCTTGGGACCCATGACTCACTAAATAAAAAGGTTATCAACATAATTGTTAAAGTATGGGTTGCAGTTTGAAAACTTTGAACCAATAACTGGTTTGTCAGTTAGACAAAAAAAATGGATGGAAGCCAGTGAGCTGGAGTTCTAAAAGTTTAGAATAGTCTGACACAAGGCCAGGCAAAGATGTGAAAAATTGTGCTGTATCTGCTTGACTTGAAAATTGAATATTGTTTTTTTTTTTTTAAATCTGGATTGGTTGTTTGGAATTTGTCAACCCTTGGGTTATTCTAATACCAAAGACGTTTTTGTTTTATTCATTCTTGTTGGGTATTCAATTCTTAAAAGTCATTTGTAACACATTTTTAAACTCTTTTTTGTGTATTTAACCCATAGATGAAACCGTAATAGATACTGAGTTTAATGGCAATGAAGGGGTACTCCATACTCCCCAAAGCTCCAGAATTTGAACCACACCATTGGATGTAGTTTAACATCATACCCAGGGCTCGCTTTTTATCTGCACTCAAATATTAATAACTAATGCTAGCAAGAAAGATCCAACTACCTCAACCACCAAGCACTGAAACCTGACTCGCATTTAAACATAGTTCAACTAAAAATTACTTTACACAGGTCAAGTATTTTATTTTCTAGAAGACGCTGGAATATAAGAGAAAATAACGAAAGCATCACAGGGTGTATTTGCCTCATACCCCACTTGTATGGGCTGGGCACAAGGCCTCGTTTTAACGTGGGCCCACCCACAAGCCGAAGCTCATGGATGGGAAAGAACAAAAATTGTGTCGATCCCTTCGGCATTCCCCCTCAAGGGGTGCGCCTCAGGCGCTGGGCAATAAACCCAGCCCTGTCCCTTTAAGTCAAGGGCGCAGGTGTTGCCTGGGGGGATAGCCCCCTGGGATCGATGCTATTAATTTAAGACCCCGATCCAGTGGCCGAAGCAGACCGGACTCCCGCCCCGAAGGACAGGTTGGAAATGTCTGACGAAAGCATCACAGGATCAATTCAGCCAAAACGACTTTATAATTGCAATCCTCACTAGATTCATGTAAATCTATAAAAACTCATTAATGGTTTGTCTTCTCTCATATTTCAGCGTCTTTTTGAAAAATAAGCACTTGACTTACAGTCTGCCTTTAATCCGGCCAAACTCTTTAGACCTAGCAAATTGCAATACAGATTTTAAATCCTCAGCTGGTGGTCAGATTGCTGCAGTAGTCGTAGTACTTAAAAGTAATGTATAAAATCCTATGTATGAGCAACAAAATAAAATTACACTAGTTTCCTATACAGTAAGAAAGAAATGTGGTGAGCCACTTCAAATCAAAAAACAAGTGTCCAGCCAAGAGGAGAGGGTCAAAGTTTAGGTACTGGACATGTATGCAGAAAAAGGGTCTGAGGGTCAACTACGAGTATTTATTGATACACATGAAGTGAACGAAAATTATTTCTACCAATATATTAATACACATGAAGTTAATATATATATATATATATATATATATATATATATATATATATTATGAGAATGTGTTTTGATATGGCTTTTTTTTAGCTGACAATTTTTGGGAGAATATGTGCTTAATTGAAGTCGTACCTAATTTTGAAAGTTAATTAATTGATAATTAATTAATTAATTAGGCGGGCATACCTATTTAAATGTGAGGCTAAACAAATCGAGAAAAATCAATCTCTGTATGTACATTTCGGCCTATTAGGCCTCATCAGCAGAGCTATAGATAGGAAGACCGCCTTGTGCGTGATTCGAACCTTGACCGTAACCCCTACACCAACCGGACTTTCTTAGATTTTTCGTTTTGTTTAGAAGTAGGTTTTTATTCTTCATATATATATATATACTAAATAATCCACAAGTGTTAATATGCCGTTAAACACCAATCAACCAATTAACATGTATCATTTAGATTTATCGGACTGTTGTCCTCATCTTTATTGTTATATACACAACATTTCGGCGATATGCCATCTGGTCTTTATCAGGCGTTTCTCGCCAAACCCGGGAACCTTGTCAAACATTTATACAGGGTTTCTGATTAACAGAATTAGAACAATCTACCCTAATGGATTAAATGAAGGGTTCAGTTTGAAGTTCCATGAAGCCTCCCGAGTTTGACAAGAAGATTCCCGAGTTCAACAAAAAAACACCTGAAGAAGGCCGGAGGGTGGGAACATCAGACGAAACGTTGTGTATATAACAATATAGATGAGGACAACAATCCAAAAAATCTAAATAATACAAATTATCAAACCTCATTTAAAAAATTCAGAAAAATAAAAATGTGTTACATCATTTCGACAAGAAACACATAAAGAAGGATGGAGGGCACATCGGCCGAAACTTAGTGTATATAGCAATAAAGATGAGGGCAACAGTTCGAAATATCTGAAAGTACAAATTATCAAACCTCATCTCAAAACTTCGGTCAAATAGAGATGTATTAAATTAGTTCGACAAGAAACACCTCGGCCGAAATATTGTGTATATAGCAATGAGGACAACAATCCAAAAAAAATTTGAATAATACAAATTATCAATCCTCATCTCAAAAATCCCGACAAATAATGACCCACAAAGAATCCAAATAGATTCAGCAGAATAATATCATGAAGAAACGATTCATGATGCTTTCATTATTGGTTTATCTTCTCCACTCGTACACCTGTGTCTTCTCGAAAATGAAGCACTTAAATTGCAGACTGGTTATAATCAGTTCTCGTCTTTAAGACCAAGTACAATGCAATGCAGATATTTAATGATCAGCTGATGCGTTGACTGCACCTATAGTCGTACCTGAATATAAAGTAGAAAATTCTCTGAATGACAAAAAGAAAAAAGAAAAGAAAATTACAACAGCTGCTGCTACTGCTGCTGCCAATACAACAATGAAGAAATGCTTCTTTTGTGATGAGACTCTTCATGTCAAAAAAGCAAGTGGCCAGCCTATGTGTGATGAAACATGACATACATGCTGTAAAACAGTGTAATGGTTATTATCATAGGAAATGGACTAGGTGACCCGAGTTTAAATCCTAGACGAGGCTGTTTGCATTTCACATAGCGCTAATACCCTAGGGGAAAGGTACGCATCCCACTATTCTCCCTCCAACTATGGATAAATAGTAAGGTACGCTGGGCTCTGTAACCTTGTTTAGGCGACCAGTCTAGAAAGAAAACACTGAAATCAGACCGGTTAAACTTCGCTTAAGAAATTGATTTTGTTTCACATCTTGCTCGTTTGGAGAGATTGGGTTTATACATACCGACAAAATTTACATTATTCATTGAATGACCCTCGTTTGTTTTGGGGACTCTTCTTTGGAACATAACTTTTGGATTGTCCAACGATCGTCGAAAAGTGACAACTCTATTTGTAACGTTAAATGGCATTCTGCAGAATTGGTAAAGGTTCCCATTCGTTTCAAAAACTGTTGATTTCTTATCAGACTTGGCAATTGGTAGCAGAGTCAGCAGAATTGGTAAGAGTGACCATTCCTTGACGTTTTTTCTGGTGATGAATATCAAGACACAAAATTCGACTGATGTTTGAATGAACAGCGATTATTATTCCAAATATTAGTCGAGTCGAGTCTTGTGTTATGATTTTCATCACCAGAAAAAGAATCAAGGAGTGGCTACAGTGAAATACTGTACACCGTAACCAGCGTTAAGAGACTACTAAGACTAATTTCTTGATATAACAAATTCCATCGAAAACTTTCAACTGCTTCTAGACTTTGCGGGATCTCTAATAGAACCCACAGGCCTAGAAGGGAGTTGTGTTGCATTAGGGGATGTCTAACAGATATTCGTCCCTATGTAGTTGTTTCTCTTATGCTGTACACGTTAAATGGTTAATTTACAAGTCTGTCAAAAAAGGGAAAAAGAATATGCCTAACATTGGTGCACCTTAAGGTGATAGCCCCAGTAAGTAATTGAGGTTTCTGCTTCCCCTGTTCACTTATAGTGGGCTCTTAGATTATTGTTGCATTCAAAACGAATTACCATGTCAGGTTGATTGACCAATTGATTTTAACGGCATGTCAACTCGTCTCGGGTTATTTTATACCTAGAAGTTATAATTGGCAACTGATGATAAGCATTTTTCAAGTCAGGTGTAGAGAAAATGCTCTGACCATCAAGGTTATCGATCCTATCATCTATTTTTGGTAGTGGGTATGTATCCAGTATACTGATGCACAGTCTGAAAGTAATAGATGCAAAGTCTTTTCATGTATCTATTAAGGGAAACCTTTACCTACGCCAAAACCTGAGTGCACCAAGAAGAAAAGCTTTCTTGTATAATACCAGACACTGTGATGTTTGTTTTTCAATAAAGATTTTAGTATCCCAACTGAAGTACTTGAAATATGTAATATATTTATCTGTGAAATTAAGAAAAATGAATGACTTACACTGCAGAACTGGTCAAAACGCACAAATAGAATTGTTACTTTTACAGGCAAGGGGGGGGGGTGGAGAGAGTCCCCGTAGCGTAGTGGCTAACGTGCTGGACTGCAACATAGTAGTAAGCGAGTTCAAACTCTAGTCATGGTATTGCATTCACATTCGGACTAATACCATTGGGAAAGGTATGATCTCCCCCGTCTTCCCAGCTATAGGTTAAAAAGAACCCAGTCTGTTCTACAATCTACCGATAGTTGAATGCATATCTTTCCCAAGGGTATTAGCACTATGGGAAATGCAACCGGCCTCGTCCATAATTTCAACTAGTATTGCAATAACCATTTCCTTCGATTATAAACATTACACCATGGTATCATAGCTCGTCCGCCACAACTGGATGTGTATTCACTACCCAGAATAGATGATAGAATCTATAACCTTGCTTGTGTAGCATGTCCTTTTTCTTTCCTTTCTTTATAATAAAAACGGAATGGTCAATTATTTAGCTGCGGTGATGACACCCATAAGAATAATAATTCAGTGGATAAGCAACACCATATAATCAGGATTTACATTTTTGCATTTCATCTTGGAGAATTTGGATGGTTTCATTTTTAACCAGAAGGTGTTGCAAGATAATAGCGGTCATACAATTAAGGAACACGAGTATTGATATATAGATATTTTCCTACATCTCTGAGTAGGATGTGGTGCATGGTTAATTTCTTAAGTAGAGTTAAACAGTTTTGAATTCAGAGTTTTCCTTCTGCTAGACTTGTTGCCTAATTAAGTTTAAAAAGCCCAATCTGCTCTACTATTTACCTATGGCTGGAGGGAGAATAGTTGAAACCAAGGGTATTAGCACAATGGGAAATGCAACCAGCCTCACCCAAGATTTGAACTCATGTTGCAATATCCAATTCCTCTTGATAATAACCATTACACTACAGTATCATAGCTCGTCCGCCACAACTGTATGTATATTCCCTACCCAGAATAAAGGATAGGATCAATAACCTTGCTGGTTATAACATTTTCTTTACATTTCACTTGAAAAGTGTTTATCATCAACTGCCAATTGTAAAGTCTGAGAAGAAACAGAACAGTTTTCAAAGCAAAAGAGAAACTTTAACATTTCTGTTGAATGCCATTTGGTGTGACAATTGGAGTTGCTGCTTTTCACTGATTGATAGAGAAGTTTATCGCTAAAGTATTTCGAAGTCAGTGCAAGTCTGTAGCAACAGGTAGTCAATAGTTAACGATGCCAAGTATGTAAGAGCTCTGTTGGCTGCGGCTCTAAAATACACTGACTGCACCTCTGCAAGACCCCCCCCCAAGGGACAACCGGTTGGCCATGGGTGGTGACGCGTGATGCTTAAGGATGGAACCCTGGTGGCTGTGCAGTCCATGACATGCAACACTCCACTTTGGTTCTTACTTGGGCTAGACGGTCAGTCAGAGAGGCCCCCTCCGATCAACCGGTCACGTCAAGCCCTAGCACCTATATAGTTGTCCCAATCCTATTGCGCTTATGGCAAACCGCAACTCTTTTTAGCATATATGTACTAGAAAGCGGTGTCTGAGGGTCTAAATGATTGTCCCAAGTCTATTTCCCTTATGGCAAGTCTCAACTCTTTTTATCATATATGTGCTAGAAGGCGGTAGCTGATGGTCTTAGCGTCCTGGGTATGACGTTAAATTCTGATGGTGAAGTTCCAATTCTGGAGCTCTGGGGAGTGATGAGTACTCTTTCATCGCCATTGCTCCCGGGTCCACTCTGACCCGGAGTGATAATAATGGTGGTAGCGGTGAGAATAGCCATTTTATATGTCTGACCAGTACAACGCTTGGAACTAATCAAACTTCTCTCTGAATCTTTTGCCATTGACTGGGTAGTCACATGGCTAAACTAAATTTCACGGTGTTTACAATGGGACCCCTAGCGAATCTGAGGTTTTCGGAACAGCTCCCGATGACATACTGGAAGTCTTCAGTGTATATAATAAAAATGTGGTTAAAAAAACATTAGAAAGAACCAATGTCAGTCGGGCATCTTCACTTTATCAAATTTGTCACTCTTTGCAAAAAGTTTGAACATCCCTGGGCTAGATGGAGCTACCACTGCCACTTTCCTAAGTTCACTTGTACCAGAGAGGTGATATTTAAAAACGTAAAAAATAATGATGAGTTAGTTTTGCCAAAGAATCAACTTTATTCTTCATGTTCAGCACATTAAAATGTGTGAGTTATTTCTGCCGCACACTGTTGCAACCTTTGAAAAAATGCAAAACATTTCCACTTAACAAATAAGTTATTTCAGCATTTGCATTGTTAAAGAAGAGTTCTTGGTTGTGTTTCATCAATGCAAATATGCTGTTTGTTGTAGAATGAGATGCATCAAGATGTAGCAATTTCTAATTTATTAAATCAAGAGGGTCGTCAAGGTGCCTTTACGTCTAGAACATTGCAATACAGTGAACAAGATTACAAAGCTGTTGAAAAGGAAGCAACGACTATCACAGAAGCACTGGAGTTATTTCGTAGCTAGGCAATATTTTTGGGCGCTCTTGAAATTTCTTGACCGTTGGGGCAGTGTTCACTAAATTCTCAATCCTTAAAAAAATAAGACCATTAAGAGATAGATGGGTTTGTTAATTTGTTGGATTTTATGGCATGTCAACTCTTGTTGGGTTATTTTATGCCGAAAACATTGTTTGATTCATTCTTGATGAGTATTCAAAATAATTTTCTAAACTCAATTTTTTAAACACATTTTACACACTTTTAACCCTTAGATGGGATCCTAACATGTACTACCACCGGGTCAGAACGAACCTGGGAGTAATGAAGGGGTACTCCACATTCTCCAGAGCTCCAGAATTGGAACTTCACCATCAGAGTTTAACGTCATACCCAGAACGCTAAGACCCTCAGCTACCGCCTTCTAGCACATATATGATAAAAAGAGTTGAGACTTGCCATAAGGGCAATAGACTTGGGACAATCATATAGGTGCTATCTCTTGATATGACCAGCCGATTGATCGGAGATGGCTTCTCCGACCACCCGTTTGGCCTAAGTAAAGACCAAAGTGGAGTGTTGCATGTCATGGACCTGCTCAGCCGCTTGGACTCCATCTTTAAGCATCCCTGGTCGCCACCCACGACAAACAGGTGGCACCATTGGAGGGTCTTACTGCTCTGCAGCGGTGCAGTCGGCGTATTCTACAGCCCCGGCCGACAGGAGCTAGGCAATATTTGGGGCACTTGAACTTTCTCGACCCTATGAGCGGTGTTCAATTAATTCTTATACCTTAAAAAATAAGACCATTAATCGATAGATGGGTTTGAAAAATGCTTTATTGTGAATCAACTATATCATTAAGAATTTGATTGAAAGTTTCACTTTCTTTGTTTTCCCGCAGCAAGAATTCATAAACCTATGAATCTAGCATATCTGCTTGAATGAATTAACCCTAACCCTAACCGGTGTACGGCGGATTGTTCCAACTTACGTTGGCAAAATACAAAATTCTTAAATTTACCTATGCGATTACTCTAACAAATTTTGAATAATCGCATCAGTGAGAAACTATCAGTAACCAATAACCGTTGACTTTAACGTAATGTCCATGCTAACCTAACTTGGATATACACGCACTATCCACGATATTGAGCACTATTTACTTATAAATATAGCACTTATATAATCAATATTAATATATACATGTGTGTGTATATGTGTGTGTGTGAGAGAGAGAGAGAGAGAGAGAAAGAGAGCGTACTTCTGTGTGAGAGAGAAAGCGTGTGTGTGTGTGCGCTCGCACGCGCGTGTACGAGTAAATTTCAGAATAAAATCTGACAGAATGAGAGAGAAAAATAAACTTTTGAAAATCAGATTGAGACATTTCGTTATAAGTCTTCTTTTATCAGAATATAAATGAATGTTGAGTCATTTTTGGTAATAGCTTAATTAAATTTGTATTCTAATGATCATGTTAAGCCTCTAATTATACATCTCAATATCATTTATAAAGTTATCTTCTTTCTCATATATATATATATATACATATATATATATATGTGAGAGAGAGAGAGAGAGAGAGAGAGAGAGAGAGTGTGTGTGTGTGTGTGTGTGTGTGTGTCTGTGTCTCTCTGTGTGTGAGAGAGTGTGTGAGTGTGTGTGTGTGTGCTAGTGAGAGCATGATTTTATTATAGTAGGAGTCAATGTTAAAATATTTCAGTTTGTTTATTAAATCAGGACAACGTTGATATATTATGACTTCTTAATAATATTCAAATATGATGGTTGAATATTATTCAGAAGTCATAATATATCAACGATGCCCAGATGATGGTTTAATAAACAAACCGAAACCTTTTAATGTTGGCTCCTACTATAATAAAAGCATGCTCTAAATATCTTTCTTTTTTTTCATATTTTTATATATTTACATGCCGTCGGATTTATTTCCATTTCCCCTGATAGGGTGTCTATAAAGTCATGCAGCAGATTAAAAATGTAACAACAAAGATGGCAGTCTTATTGAAATGCTATAATCAAAACGTACATAAAAATAAAACTACAGGAGTTGAACTTTCATTTGGTTCTTACTAAATGATTCTATCATTTGTACAACGTAAGTCATTAAGTTTTAAATTGTAAAACTGCTGCAAGACTTTATGAACTCACTGTATATATATATATATATATATATATATATATATATATATATATATATATATATATATATATATAGTTTGAATAGTGTATATTTCGGCAGTAAGTTGTTATTTAAATAGATTCGGTTTACATACCACCATTCAGATATTAGCACCATAAAATAACATGTAACTACAAAACTTAACAATAACACTGACAAATTCACATCTCCCGATATATGGAAAATCCTCACTAACAATACGAAAATCCTCTATGAAAATAACAATAAAAAAACGCCTACAAATCCTAGAAGCAATTTGCATCAAAAAATGTTTAATTATATAAATAGAATAGCATTTAACAGCGGCACTAATATATTAAACATCTTTAATAACTAATGCATTAACCATAGCAGCCGGCCACCTACAATAAACCGACCGAACTGAATAAACCTGCAACCAGAAAAAATAAAAACAAATTAACCCTTCAAACAGAAAAAATCTCGTACCACAAATAAATAAATAAAAACTTCAACCAATAATCCAACATGAAAAATCCCACAAACAGATCTAAAGAACCAAATAAAAAGATTTATCAGGCAAAAATGGCAAAAATGTTGGAATAGTAGTACACCGAACAAATTATTATCAATTAAGCCGACAGTAGGTGAGTGGAAGCTGGAATATAGAAAATCCAGAGAGGAAGAAGTAATATTGGCTCGGCTGAGCATTGGCCATACAAGACTTACACACTCTTTTTATGTTCAAGCAGGAGAATCAACCACGGTGCGGGACATGTCAAACAGAAAAAATGAATTTAAAAGAAATGTGTTTTAAAAAATTGAGTTAGAAAAAGGTTGAATACCCATCAAGAATGAATAAAACAAATACGTCTTTAGCATAAAATGACCTAATGGGTTGACATGCCGAAAAATTCCAACCAACCAACACCCTTCTCTGTCAAACGTTTCCTCATGGAGTGTGGAGTTTTCGCTCCAATCAGAAAGAAATATTTTAACGCAAATGATATGGGGGATCTGTTTAAGAATACTAATATGAGTGACATTTTATCCTTCTTGAGAGAAAGGAAAATATATTGAAAATTATGAATCAGATATTGTGTATATAGAATACATCCACGAAATACATCTACAAAAAGGATTACTGCTGATTACGATCCCTGTGCGAACAGTCGTCCAACAACTCCACAGAATGTTAAAAACTTCCCTGTCTATGAGACGCGACACCACTAATTCGGTTGACGACATACCACTAATTATTCGCTCCTTCCGGAAAATTATCAGGTTTGAATTCAGTTTTGACTGGTTGCCATACCAAGATTAAAGAACCCTATCTACTCTATTATTTACCCATATCTTGAGGATGAATAGTTGGATTCATACCTTTCCCAAGGGTAATAACACTATATGAAATGTTATCATTTGTATTATTTGTATTATTCGGACTATTGTCCACATCTTTATTGTTATCGGTACAACGTTTCAACCGATGTGCCCTCCGACTTTCTTCAGGTATTTCTTGTCTTGACTCGGGAGCCTTCTCGAAGTCTGAAACCTTCTCGAACTCGGTAACCTTGTTTTCGTAATCGGGAGCCATCACGGAACTTTGAACCCAACCCTTTATTCAATCCATGGGGGTATACTGTTTTCATTCCGCTAACCATAGCTGGGTACAAGTGTTAAGCTGTGTTAATTATTATTCTATATTACTGTCGCCCTTAACCAGGATTGAACCTGCAGCTTAGAAATAACTGTCACTCATAACTGTATTAACTCAGCGCCTATATCCACTACGCTATGTGTTCAATTAGAAATAAAAATGCTATCAGCTTCGTCCAGGAACATTTAAGTTGTACACGCTTGAATTCGTTTTCGGCTGATCCATGTTCCTAGACAATACTTTGAGAAACACTCAAATCCTCATTCCAACCTAACTACGCCATTCATATAAGAATTCTCCTACAAAATGGTGCAGTTACGGTATACGCCTACCCGACATACTGCAACAGACACTTATATGCCAACATATCTGCATGACATCAGTGGCTATCTTGTCCAAAAATAATCCTATCTTGTGGGCTGAGCAAAAAAAAGAAATATGAATGTCTAAATATAGACTGATGTTACAGTAGACACATAATCAGCTTCAACATTTTTATGAAAGTTTATGAATTGAGGAACGACAGTTGACTGATTACACAAAAAATAAAGAGCTCGGTAAATTTCAAAGACACTTTTAAAATTCCCCTAGCATTGTGCAAAAGGGGATATGGGATATATTTGCATCAATCTAATATATATATATATATATATATATATATATATATATATATATTGTAACAATTATGGTGCTTCGATAAATATTGATATATTGATTATTGACAATGATGATTGATATGATATATATATATATATATATATATATATATATATATATATATATATATATATATCAGATCGGGGTTCAAGTGGTAAAGATAGAGTGTGAGACAAAGTTGGTAGTTAAGTTTATTTTTTGGAGAAGCATTTTAGGTTTATTTTTTGTAGATGCATTTTGTGTGTGTATTTTATATCTGATTCATAATTTTTTATATATTTTTATTTCTCTCAAGAAGGATAAAATGTCACCCATATTAGTATTCTCAAACAGATCCCTCATATCATTTGTGTTAAAATATTTCTTTCTGATTGCAGCGAAAACTCCACACTCCACGAGGAAACGTTTGACAGAGAAGGGTGTTGGTTGGTTGGATTTTTTCGGCATGTCAACCCATTAGGTCATTTTATGCTAAAGACGTATTTGTTTTATTCATTCTTGATGGGTATTCAACCTTTTTCAAACTCAATTTTTTTTAAACACATTTCTTTTAAATTCATTTTTTTTTTCTATTTAACTCATAGATGGGATCATAACAGGTACAACCACTTCGGGTCAGAGTGAAGTGGGAGTAATGGCGATGAAATGGTACTCCACATTCCCCAGGGTTCCAGAATTGGAACTTCACCATCGGATAGAGTTTAACGTCATACCCAGGACAATAAGACCCTCACCCACCGCCTTCTAACATATTTATGATAAATAGGTTTCGGGCTTGCCATAAAGGCTGTAGGGTTGGGGCAATCATATAGGTACTAGAGCTTGATATGACCAGCCGATTGATCGCAGGGAGCCTCTCCGATTGACTATCTAGCCTAAGTAAGGACCAGAGTGGAGTGTTGCATGTCATGGACTAACATGGTAGACCAACTAAAACAAAACTATCAATAGTATTATTTGCGTTATTCGGACTATTGTCCCCATCTTCATTGTTATTTGTACAACGTTTCGGCCGATATACCCTCCGGCCTTCTTCAGGTATTTCTTGTCGGACTCGGGAACCTTCTCGGACTCGGGAACCTTCTTTTCGAACTCGGGAACTTTCTTGTCGTATTCGGGAGCCATCACGGAACTTTGAACCTAACCCTTTATTTATTCCTGAAGAAGGCCGGAGGGTATATCGGCCGAAACGTTGTACAAATGACAATGAAGATGGGGACAATAGTCCGAATAACGCAAATAATACTAATCATCAAGCCTCATCTCAAACATTCAGAGAAGTAAAACTATCAATCAAAAACAACCAGCCGACCATCCAGTGTGGAGATGTATCCATCTTGTTTGATATATATGAATTCTATTTTATCTGAGTTCTCGTGTAATAATCTAGAGGAAAGTTGAATAAAAATACAAAATTGGTAATGTGAAAGAATGTGTCTGGTTCTGCCCATTCATGCAAGCTACCCAGTCGCCTGTTTTTTATTATTATCTCTTCTTCTGAGATTATAGAGTTCCATCTGGATAACCAATTAAAAACATTAACATTTTAAAAGCTTTTTAGCTCAGTCGGTAGAGCATCCACCTACGAACCACAAGGTTCGAAGTTCGATACCGGCCCTCAGCGCATAAGTAGCACAGTTTAGATCTGTGCGGTAATGTAGGGTGCTGATAGTAGGTGTGGCGCTCTAGCTCAGATGCAAAATCTCCTTAGTCTAAAGCTAGTGAAAAGGAGATATACTCCCTCGCTGTCTAACTGATACAGACTATAGACCACTCTGCTGACTTTAGTTTACTTACCAGGGAGATATTGACCGAACCCGTTTACCACGGGTCGGATGTGACACAAGATTGCAAGTATGAAGCATCCCAGCGAGGATCGAAACTCACTTTTTAGTAGTAATGGACCGGTGATACCAGCTTTCTAACCATTACACTACGATGGATCGCCCTTAGTCTGGTACAAGGTAAAACTAAAGAAAACGTGGGTAGAAAGATTATGTTTTGTTTCTCAATGGAAAGAATCTGTTTTGAAAATCCTGGGGACCGGGGAAGGGGCCTTGGCGGAAATGCCAACTTTTGATATTAATGGGAAATCCACATAAATCGCTCAACCAGCAAGAAGGCCAGGCACTAGCACAAGATTAATATAGAAGTGATTATTCATTAAAGATATTCACTAAACTTATAAATGTGAGGTACGCAATGAGGTTGGTTGGTTGGTTGGTTGGTTTTAATGACATATCAACCCGTCTGGAGTTATTTTATGCCTATAGGTTAGGGAATAATATACGTTGTACATCTACATTTACATCTTTGTAGTTAACGGTTTTTTAACGATATATTAGCATCCTTATGGAGGCGCGAGGTATAATGGTTATAGTCGTAGGAAATTGATTCGTCGACCCGAGTTCAGATCCTGAACGAGGTTGTTTGCATTTCACATAGCGCTAATACCCGTTGGAAAGGTATGTATCCAACTATTCTCCCCCCAGCTATGGGTAAATAGCAGGGCAGACTGGACTCTTTAACCTTGGTTAGGCAACCAGTCTAGGAGAAGGAAAACTCTGAAATCAATTCTGTTAAACTCCGCTTAAGAAATTGACCCACGCGGAGGGGTTGGTGAATATATTAGAATCGGGATCGCTTTGAGGAGTTACTTTTGTATGGTATTGATCAGGTTTACGTTTATATTTTTGGTATAATTTTGTTTCTCTCAAAAAGGACACGATTAGGGTGGAATTTTAGCAGTTGTAATGATCTGATAGAGTAACCCCTAAAGCCGGATCTTCTATGAAACTAAGGAAGCTTAAGTTTCAGGACCCCTAATCCCAGAAGGACCCAGATGTTATTTTATGCCACATTGCATTTATAAATGTTGGTCTACTCTATGAGAAAGGGGCTTTAGAAAATGATATTAATCATACAGTTTAATGTAATACAAAACTAACAGGACCAGTGGATATATCACGGTATGATAATTTCATTATTACAACGTTTGATATGTTTACTTAAGAGCTATTGCAAATAGCTCAGCATGTGAACAGTATAATAATCTTCACCTAACTCTCTCTCTCTCTCTCTCTCTCCCCCCCTCTCTCTCTCTCTCTCTCTCTCTCTCTCTCTCTCTCTCTCTCTCTCTCTCTCTCTCTCTCTCTCATTCTATTTTATCTTCTTCTTTCCATCTTTTCATTGTTCGATTGAAACAGATTAGCGTTATCCCTTCCGCGAGCTCACCCTCTCTCTCTATTTTCCCCTACTCTCTTTCTTTCTTTCTTATTACATTTTTTTCTGTGTTGCGTGTCTTTTTCTTCCCTTTCTTTCTTTATGATAAAAACAGAATGGTCCATTATTTAGCTGAGGCGACGACAGTCATAAGAAATAAGAATTTGGCAGATAAGTAACACCAGACAATCAGAATTCACATTTTGCATTTCATCTTGGACGATTTGGACGGTCTCATTTTTAACCAGAGGGTGTTGCAAGATGATAACGGTAGTACAATTAAGAAACACAATTATTAATATATAGATGATAGAAACAAAAAATAAAAACGTTATTATAGTTGCAAACCTTCTCATGACAGTTCATTAGCTTAAGCTTCAGACACATCCCCTAACCGTCCCCCAGCCCCCCAGCCCCCTATAAAGTAGGTGAACCACCGTTAGATATTGCTAACTGAACGAACAAGAGGTCTCGACAAATGTGAGGAACCCACTTCTTAAATTTCGTTTCATATTCTACTATCTTTTCGCTTCTTTACAATGTAGTTCAAACGGCAACAATTTTGTTAAGTGAATGCCTGGCCGCCTACACACGCGCACGCGCGCGTGCACGTAAACACGTACGCGCGCGTGCGCATTTCTCACACATGTCCCAAGGGTTTATCAACAGCAGCAGCAGCAGCAGCAACAGAGAAAACACATTTTATTCATCGAGGTAAAAAAGAAAATTAGGTAGACTGTGAATTGAGGGACGTAAATTTTTACCATATTCTACCAGACAGATGTTAGTGGAATATGGAATGAAGTCCAATGTATATACTTTATTTTAATCTCAATTCCCTTAAAATAACAACGCTGAGGTCAAAAAAGTGTATAACTGTATAACTATGTAACAACTTTAAATCTATGCAACAACAATTAATGTTGTGTATTTAATTTTTTTAACTTTCTAAATTAATTAACGTATTGAGTTATGTTTTCCTTAGAATTTCATTTTTATCAAAAGTATTAATAACAGTTGAGAAATTAAAAATATATACATTGGACTTTATTTCCTATTCCACTAATATCTGTCCGGTAGACTATGGTAAAAATGTATGCCCCTGAATTCACAGTCTACCCAGTCAACCGTAAAAGAAATGCCAAAGTTCTGATTCCAAAGTTCAAAAAACTTCCATGACACCTGGATATCAGATTACGGGGTCAAGTTACGCTGAAAGCACTAGCTCCCGCTAGGTGACCGAAGTTAAGCAGCGTTGAGCCCGTTCTTTACTTAATTATGTGACCACTTAAACAAAACAGCAGGTTTTGTTAGCAACCCGAGTCCTTTGTTTATAAAAAAAAAAACATTCATCATTAAATGACCAGAAAAGGGTTTCAATTCTGGAGCTTTAAGGAGCGTGGAGTATTCCTTCATCGCCATTACTCCCAGGTCCACTCTGACCCGGAGTGGTATTGATATTGCCTTTTAGGGTCATATCTAAGGGTAAAATAGGAAAAATGAGTTTGAAAAAAAATTCAAAACCATCAAGAATGAATAAAACAAAATGACTTCGGCATAAAATAACCCAACAAGGGTTGACATGCCGTAAAATCTGTGGTAGTACTTGTTAGAGTCCCATCTATGAGTTAAATAGGAAAAAAATGAATTGTCTAAAAAGTTGCGTTTGAAAAAAAAAGCCATCAAGAATGAACAAAACAAAACGTCTTTGGCATAAAATAACCCAACAAGGGGTGGCATGCCGTAAAATCCAACTAATCAACCAGCCAACCAAAAAAAAGGGTTATGCTGTTAAACAAAACAACCAATCAACCAACCAATTTGCTCTCATCATCAAACAATATCACTGTGGTCTCATATTAATTAAACAGGGAGATGTTAGTAATTAGAGTATCAGCAGGAGTACCAATTGTTATCGCAGTTCTATTCTTTAAAAGAAGTGCGCACCCTGCCGATATTGATTACTTCAAGAATCACCACCACATTTCCCTTTTAATTTTTGGGTCATCTAATGATGAGGGGCTGAACTAAGAGAGAAGGTTAAACACAACGTTTTGGTCGATGTGCCCACCGGCTTCCTTCTGGTGTTTCTTGTCGAACTCATCTTTATTGTTAACAATAAAGATTGTTAAAAATAAAAATGACGACAACAGTCCGAAAAATCTAAATAATACAAATTTAAATGATCAATACTCGTATTAAAAATTCATTCAAATAATAGACACGAAAGTGTTGCGAAATAAAGTTGTTTTGTTTGTTTGTTGTTTTGCTCCTTAAATTCATTCTGATTTCAAATTTATGAATGAATAATCAATTTATACGTGACATTTGCAAAATTTGATAGAATTTATATCGGTCTTTTCTTTTGGAATATATTGTTTTGCTTTGGCGCAAAAATGTAATTCCCCCACCTATAAACAAAAGCAACTCCCCTACCCATCCTTGATTCTGAGTCACTACTGCATTTTTTTTTCTTCCAAAATAACTCTTGGCGAAAATCTAGCAACAAAATAAAACCGGCATTTCTCATTATTGCGGTTCTTCATTTTTGTACTGTTGTCACTTTTGGTATTATAATTTTATGTAATAACTACACACACACACACACACACACACACACACACACACACACACACACACACACAACTGTGTGTGTGTGAGTACACATGTATGCGTGTGCGAGTACACATGTGTATGTATGTGTGAGTGCACGTGTATGGGGGTGTCTTTCGATTAAATTGAATTCCGATTCAAATCTAAAAACAAGTTCCATTTTTTTCACCTTCTTCTGAAGACAAAAAATTCTTATCCAAGTTTTTTAAAAATATTTTCTGATAATTATTTATTTTAGCTTAGTACTACACAAGGTCAAATGGATGCAAAAAGATTACTTTCCTCCCATCATCCAAGTGGGAAGGGCCCTACTTGCCTTAAAATATTCATTCAAATTCCAAAATGTAACTTAAGACTCTAATACCGATACGTAAGACATCACATAAATTACAGGAAATAACCTTTTAATTAAAACAAAAAAGTGGCTGAATCAGAATATTCATTTTTTTTCTTATCCTTCCTGTAAAGTGAAATTATTTTATTTGCGACATGTAAACATTAAACGATGCAAATGCTCAATAGCATTAGAATCGCATTTTACGTATAAATAGCATTAGATGTCGGAAACTCCCGAAGTAGCCTAATCCTAACCATAACCCCATCCCCAACACTAACCCTAACTCTAACCTTAGCGTCTCAAATTGTGCATTCGTACCCATTAAAAAACAGATTATTCCTCTAAAAAAATCTTGAACTCGGGAACCTTCTCTTCGAACTCGGGAACCTTTTTGTCGAAGAAGGTTCCCAAGTTCGAATAGAAGGTTCCCGAAGGTTTTCTGAAGACGGCTGGAGAACTCATCGACCGAAACGTTGCGGATACAACAATAAAAATGAGGATAATAGTCCGAACAAAAAAACAAAATAATACATTCTTAGACCTTATTTTTCCGATGCAGATATCATTCGATAACGAAAAAAATTTTGGTAAGTGGGTCAAAGTTTGACCTGTTTACTCAAACTTTTCTCGTTTCCCAATGATACATCTAAAAACGTTTGGCTCTGGGTTAGCCTTACCGCGCTTTTAACCTGGACAATAATTCAAAATCACTCTTTCTATTAATTAGTACAAAGAAAATAGTTATTTTTCGAAAGAAATAACTAAAACCATTAACCTTTTAAAGTAGTGGCTTTCTATAATATTTGTATATTTACAGTTATTTTATAAACAGGTACATAAACTTTTAGCAATCAATCATCTTATTTCAAAGCACTGCATATCTCTCATACATCTATCTACCTATCAATCAATCTATCTATGCATATATAATGGGCAGTTGTGTGTATGTATGTATGTATGTATGTATGTATGTATAATCAGTAGAAACTACAAAAATAAAACAATTAACGACAAAGTAAATATACATACACATCTACTATCCCCAGAGCTTGATTTTTGCGCAAAAGTAATGAAGATTTTATCTAGATTCGAGAAGATATTCAAAAATTAGAATTTGAATTGTAAGAGAAGTAAAAGTCATTGGTAGTGTTACTATTCGTGATTAAAACATAGACAAATCAATTATGGAAGACCAAAGCAATCAATGGATCTGTGATATATATATATATATATATTAATATATATATATATATATATATATATATATATATAAACATGGGTTGCCATTCGATGCTGGGTTACCGGGTTTGTAACCTGAAGTAATACAAGTTACAATAGATTTTGAATTTTTAGAATTATTAAATGTTTTACAACAATTATATCTTACGCTAGTGGAAATGTATCAAGGAAATATAATGAAATTCATTTATTTTCATTTAATGTACAGGATGGTCCGAAAGTCTTGTCACCACTACATGGTTTTATAGGTAAAATAATTACATAATATAACCCGAAATTCTAGAAAAAATAATTCAATTTTGAAAGATATTTTTTTTTGGGGAAATAATTACATAACTTATATATCATATTATTTGAGGCGTGTGGTGTAATGGTTAGAGTCGTAGGAAATGGATTCGTTGACCCGAGTTCAAATCCTGGACGAGGCTGTTTGCATTTCACATAACGCTAATACCTTTGGGTAAATGTATGCATCCAACTACTCTCTCTCCAGCTATGGGTAAATAATAGAGTAGACTAGGCTCTTTTACCATGGCTAGGTAACTAAGTCTAGGAAAGAGAAATCAAACCTGTTAAACTCCGCTAAAGAAATTGACCTTGTGTCGCATTCTACTTGTGCAAAAGGGTTGATATATATATATATATATATATATATATATATATATATATATATATATATATTAAAACAAAAAATAATGAAAGTTTAAACAATATATAACCACCCTGTACTTCATATTTGCTGCTTGAAATAATGAAAGTTTAAACAATATATAACCACCCTGTACTTCATATTTGCTGCTTGAAACTTTTCTGGGTTTTTTTTTGTTTTTTTGTTTGTTTGTTTGTTTTTGTTTTGTTTGTTTATTTTATTTTTTTGTTGTTTTTTTTACTAAAATTACAGCTGTAACGTCTTTGCTTAAAATGTCAGGATTTTTTTTTTTTTTTTTTGGTGGGGGGATTTGTTTATTTTTCTTATTTAGAGGACTTTGACCAAGAAACTGGCTATCGAATTCATGGAACTGGTAAAACTTGGCCAGCGTTATCTGTGGGGAACCGACTGCATCTGATATCAACCTCTTACACTTCAAGTAAACATTACAACAAAATAGAAGGAAGAAAAAACTCTCACTGACATATGAAGAGAGTCTCTATGGGTATGTCAGTTAAGAATGAAAGTATTGTTTTGATTTTTCATATTGTTGTCCTCATCTTTATTGTGGTATGTAAAAACACAACATTTATATGACACAATAAAGATGAGGACAACAGTCCGAAAAATCAAAATAATACACATCAAGACTCATTTTAAAAATTCTGACAAATAATACGAAAAAGGGGGTTATTATTCGTATTGAAATTTGTTTAAGTACATTTTTCAGTATATTAAGAAAACAGAGTATGAAAGACAAAGAGTAAAACAATATCATTAGAATCGCACTTTACGTATAAATAGCATTAGATTACAGAAACTCCCAAAGTAGCATAACCATTAGCCTAATAGTACTAACCCTAACCATAACGCTTGCTCTTACACCAACCCGAACATTAACTCTAAAACTAATCCAAACATTTACCTAACCCTAACGTCTCAAAAGTTTCAGGTTTTTACGTGAAATGTAACATTATTTATATGTAAAAAAAAGTCTACGAGGTGGCCTAATGTCGGTATCAGCCAGAGAGGGAGTCTATCCCCTTTTCTATAGCGCTAGACCAAGGAGATTGTTTTAGCATCTGGGGTGGAGCACCACACCTAATATCAGCTCCTTACTTTACCGCACAGATCCCTGTGCTACTCATACGCTGTGTTGGCGAGGACCGGTATCGAACTAGGAACCTTGTGGTTTCTAGCCGAACGCTCTACCGACTGAGCTAACCTGGCCTCTTAATCTCTCGCGCGCTATTCTGCTTTAGTAACCAACGTTTACATACTACAATAAAGATGAGGACAACAGTCCGAAAAATCAGAATAATACACATCAAGCCCCATCTAAAAAAATTCAGATAAATAATACGAATGAAAGGTTTTATTATTAGGACTGATATGTGTTTAAAAAACGTAAATGAAGAAAACAGAATACAAAAGACAAAAAGAACAAAACGAAAGAGACAAATATAAAAGAAGGACAATTTAAGACACACGTGTCTCATCAAGTATTTCTCATTTAAAAATCAAGTTTAAACCCAAAATGTACATTATATTGCGTATTAGTAGAAGAAACCAAAGTTTTCATTTTTAAGTCTAAAAAGAGCGACTTAATCAACAGTATCGTAAAATCGACAAAAAAGGTAAACAGAAGGTTAATGAAACATTTCTTTTTATTTTATCTAAGTTAATAAATACAATTTTAAAAATCTTACCTGCTGCAAATCTTCGTCCAAAAATATTGTCCCTTCTGTGTTTGCTACTCAACAGGCAGTCCAAACCAATTTGTGAGTTTGCAACCTCCCTGATACACATTGTACATTCCATCCGAAGGACCATGTCACTCAGGTGAGGACTTTGTACTTCCGTCAACTGTCGAAGACATTGGAATAGCAAACCAAGACCATCAAACTCCAAGAATTCTTTCATCCAGTCAGCATCACTGCATTTAATTGCACGGCATAACTTTCCCAAACTCTGAACGGTAGGATTCCGAATCCACCAGAGAAATATGGTCGCGTCACTCTCCTCCGGTTTCTCCGAATTACCGGTTCCATGACCATCATCTTCCTCGTCGGAAGCACCAAGACCCTGGCCTAATACGAATCCATCGGATCGGGCGCGTTTTGCGCGTTCTTTTTTGCGTTTCGCGAAGCGGCTCGCTTTTTTGTGAGATCTCATTTGAACGGGTTCTTCACTCATTTTTGCGTCTCTGCGTAAAACTTCTATTTGTTATTATTGTTATTTTTTACTGTAATTCTCTTCACCAAAACTTATTCTCAACTTATCTTCTAAATTTATCATTTGGACAACAACATCGTCCGATTTAAAATGAAGACAAACACTCTTTTTTTTTTCTTTTTTTTTTTGCCTCTGGCGTATTTCAACACAACTTAAGTTATCGTACTCTTCTTACCGGCCGTTCGGTAAAAACGCTACTAACATCCATGTTAAGTGACTTACTCATACACACTAAACTGTAAGAAGAAGAACGCTTTTTTCGGCCTCTGTTGGTTTTAGTGCGTTCACTAAACATAGGAATAAGAATGGTAAAAAGCCAATGTGTTTCTAGGCGCCAGTTGCCCTACCCTTTCCTTATCTCTCTTACTCACTCTCTTTTCTCGCTATCACTCTCTTGACTGTTGCTGATACTCGGGCAGAATTAGAGAGAGAGAGAGAGTGAGAGAGAGATGGATAATGGGGGAGAAATAAAGAGCTGTTTATAAATAGTCGACAGCGAGTTGTACTTTGGTCTAGGCAGGAGAAATACCACCACCCTCTTCCTCCTCTTGCGTAAGCATTGGCCTCCTATGCAGTCAAAAAAAAACACGTGCCCTCTTCTACTAACTAACTCATAGGCGAGAAATTAATTCTTAATTATTTTTTTTTAACTTGATACTGATTCATTTCATTTAAGATGTTTAATGAGTGTCAGTCAATTGTTTATCATTGAGAGAAAACAAAAATAAACAAAAAAATAAATTAGCAGGTGCATGATATTTTATTTGGTAGACTGTGAATTCAGAGACTGGACGACAAGATGTTAGTGGAATATGAGATGAAGTCCAATGTATATATTTTTAATTTCTCAACTGGAATTAATACTTTTAATAAAAATGAAACACTAAGGTAAACATAATTGGATGCGTTAATTCATTTATAAGTTGTTATTTTTTAAATAAAAGACTGCGTTAAATGATGTTTTATAGATTTAAAGTTGTTGCGTAGTGATTTAGTTATACACTTTGTTTTACCTCAGCGTTATTTTAAGGGAATAGAGATTATAAACTTATAAAGTCCTATACTGAAATAAACTGAAAATTACTGGTAATTTTGCTGAGTATTTAACGATATTTCTATTTCAGAGTAACAATTAAAAAAGAAAAAGAAAACTTAAAACAGTCCACTTTTGGAATTCTGATGGTAAAAATTTATGACCCTGAATTCACAGTCTACCTTTTATTTATATTAGGTTTTTTTTTCTCGGTATTTGTGTTGGAATAGTGGCAGTGCAAATTTACAAATTTCTTCAGGCAGTCATATCCACGAGTTTGCTATTTATTTTTCTCGTGTTTATCGCGAAAAACAAACTTTCTTTTTTCTTTTTTTTTTTTTTCATGCAAATCAAACAAAAATATAACTTTTATCGTTAATCAAGGAAAGTGAGTGTTCTATCCTGTTCTGACATGTCAGGGGTAGAATAAGCATCGAGTAAAAAAAACTAAAAAAAAACGGTTCGGGTTTGTAAAGTAACAAAAGGCGCATAGTGAAGAAGATTAACATATACAAGCAAGCAAGCAAGCTAGCTAGAATGAATACTAATGGTAAAGAGAGGGATGAGGAGTTAATGACGAGATACGAAATAAGAATAGGAACAAAATAATTGATAGAAAGGTTGAAGGAAGAATGAAATTATAAGATTCTCAAGATGATGACGACAAGAACAATAACTAGCAGTTGGTTGGTTGGTTGGTTGGCTGGTTGGTTGGATTTTTACAGCATGTCAACCCTTGTTGGGTTATTTTATGCCGAAGACATTTTGTTTTATCATTTATTCATTCTTGATAATGGGTATTGAAAAGTTTTTTTTATTAAACTCAATTTTTTAAAACAGATTTTTAAAACTCATTTTTTCATATCTAACCCATAGATTGTACCCTAACAGGTACTCCCTGGGTCAGGGTAGACCTGGGAGTAATGCTGACGAAGAGGTTCCTCACACTCCCCAGAGCTCCAGAACTGGAACCATTAGATGCAGACAACTGGCAGTGAAAATATAACTATCAAAAGGGGAATACAATTTGGGGGGGGGGTGATTGGGGGGGTGATTGGGGGGGGTAACGGTAAAAAAAGCAAGAAAGAAAGGAAGAAAAATAACACAAGAACAGAGAAGAAAAAACCATGATTATTATTTTTTATATTTATTTAGAAAGTCGAAAGTAATTTTAGATAGATAGATAGATAGACAGATAGATAGATAGATAGATAGATAGATCATAACAATGATGATGATGATGATGATGATGATGATGATGATGATGATGATGATGATGATGATGATGATGATGATGACAACAACCAATATCGACTAAATGGTGGCAATGAAAAACTAAGATGTGTTCAGAAGATACGAAGAAAAACAGGAAAGAAATAATTAAAAACAGACGCGAGGATGTACAGGAAATTAACACGTGGTAAAATGTGAAGAATTATGAGGAGATAGTGATTGTGTGGATGGACGAGCAAATATGAGTAAGAAAAATTTAGAAGTTGGCGGAGAGTATACTAAAAAAAAAAAAATTGAAGAAGAAAGAAAGAAAGTAAACCTGAAAGTGCAAGGGTAGATAACTCTGGGGAGTAGAAGATCGTGACGGCGGGCAGACGACGCTTATTTGACAAGCTTTAGTAGGGAGCAACAATTCAGGCGTACATTTTCACTTAAAAAAACTGTATTAAAATTAATTAAATCAATTATTTAAGGTTACATTTTAGTTTTAGTCGAAAAATAGTAGCATAATGAGCATCAGTAAAAAGGCAAAATAATATTACATAGATAATTCATTTTTAATACATTTTAAACATTAAATTTGCCCTCAAATTTACAAAAGTAGACGGTAACTTACGTACTTACAAAACACGTCATTAAAAGTTTTAAATAAACTTATGAAATTGTCTTCTTAAAAATCAATAACAAAAACATTAAATACACTATGTACAGAAAAATTACTCACATGTTGATATTCTATTTCAATGTAATATCATTTTTTGTGATTATGTTTGATTCATTGATTATATCATTCATTCATTTGCAGGTAGACTGTGCATTCAGGGGCGTAAATTTTTACTATAAAAATGTATGCCCCTGTCTACCGGACAGATTGGACTTCATTTTATATTCCACTAACATCTGTCAGGTAGACTATGGTAAAAAAAAATTACGCTCCTGAATTCACAAAAACTGTTGGTTTTTTTTTGTTTTTTTTTTTTGTTTTTTTTGGGGGGGGTCAGACATGTACACACACGTTATGGAATCTTTCATGTTCACTCCAGCCAGTATCATGTCGGTTGTTTGGGTTAATTTTTCCTTTACTTTCACTAGCAAGAATATGCGCCCTCCGCCGGGCGTAAGTTTAAATGTAATGAAATATATTAGATTACAAAGGCTAACGAAATGAAATAACAACGCATATAAAAAGATTACACTTATTTTAATTGTATTTTAATTGGTCTCTATATAAAATCATTCATAGGACTGGAGAATAAAACAATAATATTAGAGATCAATAATACCAGATAATTATTTATTTAACCCGGTTTTGTTAAAACCAGTATGCATATTAACCACACCATATATCATGTAAACCTTTATTTCTTAGTGATATATATACACATTGCAGGATTTTAAATCTACTTATCACATAGGTTGTTTTGAGCGAAATCTTAATCAGATTTTCATTGAGACATCATTAATAACTAAGATTTATTCTATGTATTAATGATTTTGACTATAAATTAAATACCCATTGATAAACTTGCGCAATTCCTGAGCATATTGTGACGCAAATAGAGACGTAGATTCGGACAGACAGACAAACGCCGAATCTCCATTATAATAAGATGTGAAATGTTTTTAAAAATGTCCTTATATATTTACCCCCCCCCCGCATGAGTAGCATACGACACAAGGTCAATTTCTTAAGCGGCGTTTAACAGGCTTGAATTCAGTTTTCCTTCTCCTAGACCGGTTGCCTAACCAATGTTAAAGAGTTCAGTCTGCCCTACTAATAGCTAGAGGGAGAATAATTGGATTCATACGTCTCCTAATGGTATTAGCGCTATGTGAAACGTAAACAGCCTCGTCCAGGATTTGAACTCGTATCGCCGTGGCCATTTCTTACAACGGGAACCATTACAACTTGCTCCTCCAAAATAATGTCCTTATAACTGATACTATTGAAAAAGAAAAGGGTTTTATTATTTGTTAGGGACTGCAAGGATTGCTTGCCCACCAATACACCAGGAGAGATGCCTATTCTTGATGCAAAGTATAAGTGGATACATTTTTTGCAGGCTGTAGCCGAGTCAGTACTATTGTATGACTGGAACACTTAACGCCTGGATGAAAAGCTAGATAGTAACTACACGAGGATGCTGCGCGCACTTTGAATAAATCCTAGAAACAAATCACCACCAAAAAACAACTGTACGGCCACTTGCCTCCTATTGCACATACCATCCAAGACGAACAAGATATGCTGGTCACTGCTAGAGAAGCGAGGACGAAAGATTAAGTGCCGTTCTTCTGTGGACTTCTACGTATGGACACACCAGTGTTGACCGACTAGCAAAAACTTCGTTCACCAGCTCTGTATGGGCACTGGATATCTAGTAGAGGGTCTGTCAAGAGCGACGGCCAATAGGTACGGATGACGAGAGAGTCAAGGGAATCCGTTCTATCAGATAAGATGGGTGCAATATTTTCCAGTGCCCTTTTGGGGGAAAACGTCATTAAATCTAATGAAGAATAATAGTTCCTACTAAAGAAGGCCATAAAGAAGCAGACAATATACCACAGAAAGTATTACAGATGTTGACTACGCAGATGATCTAGCGCCTCTCACAATTACACCAGACTTAACAGAATCAATGTTGCATTGCCTAGAGAATACCTCTATGTGAACATTGATAAAACAGAGTTCATGAGTTCTAGATGGCAAGTGTCTGAAATTAGTGGACCACTTCATACACCTAGGTGTAATATCTCATCTACAGAAAGCGAAGTTCTGTCGGCTGGGGCTTTAGAATACACCGACTGCACCGCTGCAGAGGGGTAAGACCTCTCAATGGGGCCACCTGTTGGTCGTGGGTGGCAACACGTGATGCTTAAGGACGGAATCCTGGTCGCTGAGCAGTCTATGATGTGCAACACTCCACTTTGGAACTTAATTAGGGTAGACGGACGGTCCGATTGGTCCCCTTTGATCAATCGGCTAGTCACGTCAAGCCCTAGCATCAATATGCTTATCCCAACCCTATAGCTCTTATGGCAAGACCCAACCCTTTTTATCCTATATTTGCTAGAAGGAGATGACTGCGTAGCTCAATGTCCTGGGTATGACGTTAAACTCTATCTGATGGTGAAGTTCCAATTCTGGAGCTCTGGAGAGAGTGCCCCTTTATCACCATTGTTCCCAGGTCCACTCTGGCCCAGAGGGGTAGTACCTGTTGGGGTCCGTCGATGGGTTAGATAGAAAACAATGAGTTTAAAAAAGATAAATTGAGTACCCATCAAGAATGAATAAAACAAAAACGTATTCGACATAAAATGACCCAATTCGTTGACATGCGGTAAAACCAACAACCAACCAACCAACCAACAGAAAGTGATATAAATATACGCATAGTAAAGGAATGGACTTATTGAATGTTATTGATAAATTATCGATCATATAGAAATCTGATCTCTCTGATAAGAAAAGGCAAACATTCTTCCAAGCTGGTTTGAATGTGTAGAAATCACAGATCAGGATCACGTGACTTTAAATAACCGAGGCTGTAGTACTACGCCCCGGTTAGCCAAATGAATGTAAGTATTCCAACTAGGAGTATTCTTTTACAGTTCGTGCTATACAGGATCTTTATGTTATCTACTAAAATTCTTCTAATATTTTTTTTGGGGGGGTGTTGTAAAGATGTGTTTATTGATGTGGCGCTAGTACATATATACATTAATAAACATTTTACATGACCACAATCTACCCACCCACAACACCCACACAAACTTTAGAAGAATTTTTGTAGATAACACAAAAATTCTATATAGCACGAACTGTAAAAAAAAAGAAAAGGACCACGTTAAAACATGATGTCAACTGTACTCGATGAATACTCTCATTCAAAATATTAAGGGTACAAATACAGAATGGCGCGCAAGAGATAATATCATTAGAATCACATTTTACGTATAAATAGCATTAGATCAAGTAAACTCCCGAAATAGTCTAACCCTAGCACTAACTAACATTAACCCTAATCCTAACACTAACCCTTACCCTAACCCTAACCCTAACCCTAGCGTCTCAAAGGTTTCGGGTTTTTTCGTGAAATGTAATGCTCTTTATACGTAATCTAATGATATTATCTCTTGCGCACTTTTCTGCATTAGTACCATATTCATTGATCAGGGAAAACATTTTTGTCTGAATTAGATGAAACTTGATAATTTGTATTATGTGGATTTTTCGGACTGTATGTCCTCGTTTTATTGTTATATACACAACGTTTCGGCCGTTGGACAAATGGCGTAACGGATTCAGGGGTTGAGTTCATACAGTTCTAAGCGACAATCATCTCTAGGTTGCAGGTTCAATCCTGACGACGGGTGATAACATAGAATACTTAACACAGCTTAACACTTGTACCCGGTTATGGTTAACGGAGTGAGAACAGTTTACCTCTGTGGATTGAATATAGGGTTCGGTTCGAAGCTCCGTGAAGTCTCTTTTATTATTACATGAAGGCTCCCGAGTTTGACAAGAAGGTTCCCGAGTTCGACAAGAAACACCCGAAGAAGGCCGGAGGGCACATCGGCCCAAACGTTGTGTATATAGCAATAATGATGAGGACGACAGTCCGAAACATTCGAATAATACACAGAAAACATGATCGTAGCAATTTCATTGATAATGACCAACGAATGTTCTTTAGTTTCATAGTAGATCCGTTCCCGGGTAGATGTGTCAAAAGGTCTTAGAATTGAAATAAACCACAACACAATATCCATATAAAGATTGCATTCTTCCCTACCTGACGTTAGGGGACACGAGAGATAATTGCCTACCAGTAGGCGCTAAGTGACGTAGTGATCAGCCTTATAAAACCAGAAAGGTCCCTTTTACCTTCTATCCTCGGGAGACGAACACACATTAGTTGCGTCTCCTATCGAAGGAGAGGGGGATTTTAGTCCCTAGCATTCCGTGTCACGTAGCACCCGGGGACATGCTTAAACATGCAAGTGTTCATACTTATCTCTTTTACCAAGATTTTTTCTATTAAAGGAATATTTGCCTATTAGAACATGTCCTTTATACAACTATTTATAAGTTGTATCATGTTTTGTATTTTCTTCTATTAAGTTTTCTCAGGCAATAAAATATTCTTGTTATCACTTCGTTGTGAATTGTTCTTGTATTTATACCGTACAAGAAAACAATATACCACAACCAACAAATCGTTATTCAGCACACATAATATATCTTAAAGAACTCATGAATACAATCAAATTTCATCTGAATGCAATTCAGTGGAAGTTGCTGTTGGTTGGTTGGTTTTTACGGCATATCAACCCAGTGGCTCATTTTATGTCGAAAACGCCTTTGCTTAATTCATTCTTGATGACTATTCAATTTTTAAACTCAATTTTTCTATTTGACCCATAGATGGGACCCTAACAGGTACTACCACTCCGGGCAGAGTGGACCTGGGAGTAATGGTGATGAAGGGGTACTTCACATTATCCAGAGCTCCAGAATTGGAACCTCAATATCAGATAGAGTTTAACGTCATACCATTAGGACCCTCATTTTTTTAAACACTTTTTTTTTTCAAATTCATTTTGTTCTATTTAACCCATAGATAGGACCCTAACTGATACTACCACTCCGGGTTAGAGTGAACCTGGGAATAATAGTGACGAAGAAGTACTCCACATTCCTCTACGTTTCAGAACTGGAACTTCATCAGAGAGTTTAACGTCTGTAGAATACGCCGACTGCACCTCTGCAGAGGAGTAAGAAGTGGTGCCATCTGTTGGCCATGAGTGGCACCTGTAATGCTTAAGGATGAAACCCTGGTAGCTGAGCAGTCCATAACATGCAACACTCCACTTTGGCCCTCACTTAGGCTAGACGGGTGGTCGGAGCGGCCCCTCCATTCACTCAGCTAGTTATGTCAAGCCCTAGTATCTACATGATTGTCCCAAACGTATTGCCCTTATGACAATCCCTAACCCTTTTGATCATTATTCTTTAAGGTATAAGAATTTACTGATCACCGCTCCTACAGTCGAAAGTTTAAGAGTACTCCTTGTCCTTGTGGCCAGGATTGATTAAAAATGTTGTTAATAGTTCTATGCTAGCATTTTTATCAGAAAAGCAGAACTGATATTACGGAGAAGATTCCAAATGTGTGTTGGTGTAGGGAAACAAGCATAATTGTTTTCCTTTGGATTGTAAGCGTGGCTTTCCATGTTACGTGTCCGTTGGTCACACGACAATTCAGCCCCTTGAAACTTTTTTTGCTACTCCTTTCTTCGAAGGCTTTCCATGCCACGTGTCCGTTGGTCACACGGCAACTCAGTCCCTTGAAACTTTCTTTTTTTCTTTTTTACTCCTTTCTTCGAAGGGACAACACCTATTTCTTTGCGGTCCTCGCTTGTTGAGTGAAAAGTACATATTTCTCAGCTCCGTTCGTAAGCAGAAAAGAGACATTTGGTCTCTAACTGTCTCACCATTTATTACTTCTCGCTATAAAACATCATGGAAGACACCATAAGTCTTTTAACTTCTGTTGCTTGTTCATGGAACATATTTTTCAATTAACTTGTTTAGAACATATGTATTCTGTTATATGTTGTTACATAATCATTCATAAGTGCATTTTTCATGAGAGTTAATTGTTTGTCTTTCCTTAACGAATGTTTTGTGTTAGTGTATGGAAATGTTTTACACATTTTTAAAAACACTTTTACAACACCCTGTAGTTTATAACTGTTGAGACATCCTGAGATACATAAATCTTCCCAACTCGTGATGAAGGTGGTCAATGGATTGGGACTCTTTGTCTACGGGGGAATCAGTGGACAGAATCTAGGAATGTTTTCTTCGTTTTAGGTGGCGCTTGCGCTGCCAACTGGAAGGGTGACCCAGTGTGGCAGGTCTCTCGTTTGCATTGGGAATTCAGGTGCTGGTACTCTACAGTTCTCCATGGTTTACCATTCTTTTGGGCAGCTATGACCATTTTGCTACACTATCGCAGCACCATGTTGAAGTTCGTATAAGGTGAACAGATTCAACTTGCAACACAGCTGAATACTAATCACTTATACGAACTTCAACAGTAACAAATTGAACAACTGCTTTTTACATGTTGAAATATATAATGTACTCATTACTTAGTAATTTACAGTAAAATAAAGAAACAAAATTAATTTCAGAAAATGTTAGTAAGCCCCACCCACCTAATTTCTTTTTGTGAAGGAATGCTTTGAAAATGCAACCAGTGTTGTTAGTGTGGAATCTAAAAATCAAACTAAATTTCCAGTTTCAGAAAAATTCAAACAAAAATCTTAAAGGCAGCAACACTTAAAAAAAAACAACAACGTGTGTGTGAGAGCGAGAGCGAGCTTATCTTTATCAATGAATAAAAGTAGCTTGTATCTTTTTTGATATTTCAAGGGAAGTAACTTCTTACAAAGTCTAAGGGAGATAATTTACTTTCTTAAATTAATGTTTCAAAATTAATGTTGACGATCATTCCAAAACGATTGTCTTCTTTATGACTCACAAATATTCTTCAGTTATGTTTTAAATTGCTATTTACAAATAATTTCAATCAATGTCTAAAAATTAAGGTACTAATGCAGAATAGCGCGCAAGATATTATATCATTAGATCACGTATAAAAAGCATTACATTTCACATAAATATCCAAAACACTTTAGATGCTCGTGTTAGTGTCAGTGTTACTGCTATTGTTAGAGTTAGGGTTAGAGTTAGGGTACTTCGGGATCTTCCGAAATCGGCACAAATCCAGAATAGCGCGCAAGAGATAATATTATTAGAATTACATTTTACGTATAAATACGGAAACTCCCGAAGTAGCCTAACCCGAATCCTAACACTAACCTGAACCCTAATCCTAGCGTTTCAATGGTTTCGGGTATTTCCGTGAAATGTAATGAAATGTAATTTTTTTATACTTAATCTAATGTCTTGCGCGCTATTGTGCATTATTACCACAAATCATTTCAATCAAAGTCTAAAAAATAATTACAAACAAAAGTGATAATAGAAATTTAATTTTCATTAAAAAAAATAGAAAAAGAAAGTGAAAATAGGAATTTAATTTTCATTGTTCGTAATTTGTTGATAAATGAGACGCGAGCAAATCCTTTGACATTCTTTGAGAGTCTTGAATTGGTTGACATGATCATGGCATCGTCCAAAATGGTAAAGTTGGCATTTGAGTCTTCGAATGTTGAAGGAATAATAAACCACCAAATCTTGACAAACATTTTTCTGCTTTGGAAAGCGGCATCTATACATTGTGTTTGACATCGATTTAAGTTTCACTGGAAAAAAAAAGACATAAAATAAGATTTTAATTGTGGAACAAGAACTGCCATGGTACTAATGCAGAACAGGGCGCAAGAGATAATATCATTAGATTACGTATAAAAAGCATTACATTTTAATGGTATTAATGCATAATAGTGCGCAAGAGATAATATCATTAGATTACGAATAAAAATCATCACATTTCATTACATTCTAATGGTATTAATGCAAAATAGCACACAAGAGATAATATCATTAGATTACGTATAAAAATCATTAAATTTCATTACATTTCACGAAAATACCCGAAACCTTTGAGACGTTAGGATTAGGGTTAGTGTTAGGGTAAGGGTTAGTGTTAGGATAAGAGTTAGGGTTAGGGTTAGGGTTAGGCTACTTCGGGAGTTTCCGACATCTAATGGTATTCATAATTAAAATGCGATTCTAATGACATTATCTCTTGCGTGCTATTGTGCATTTGTATCAGAAGTTATTTTTCCGATGCAGGTATTATTGGCTAACGATAAAAGTGTTGGTAAACTACAATTTGCTTTCTTAAATTAAATTTATATTTTCTCGTTCCCCAATGATACCTGCATCGGAAAAATAATGTTTAAAAAGTTTCAAATTCTGGTTACTCCTACCGCACTTTTAACCTGGGTTAAAGTCAAAATATTGGATAAAAATTAAAACTATGATATTCGCCAGAATGAGTTGAACAATAAAATCAGCATTTTATTTTAAATTTTGACACATCCGAAACTCGATTATCTAAAACTGGCACCGTCCTGCAGGCAAAACCTACCCCCTTGCCTAAAAGGGGTAAGAGCCGAGTTTATTACCCTTTGCCTGGGGCGACACTCAACGAGGGGACCATTTTTTTTTTACTTGGACATTGTATGAGCTTCAGTTTGTATATGGCTCACGTTAAAAAAAACTTTGTGTTAAACCAGCTTTCATAGTCTGATCATCGGTGATTAAACCGGTAACCCCACAGATTTTGTCTGGTGTGGAGGGCGGAAAGACACCCTCCAGAACGAAAAATAAGACCAATAAAAGGGCGAGGGAAGCTATTTGATCCTTGACCATCTAGCACATTATTTCTAAAGTATAACCCCCTCCTCGTTGCGACAGGGCCGTGTAAATTTGGTAGTGTCGGAGCCATGTGGTCGGGAATTTAAGTTATTTATAGAGTCACCCAAGGCGGCATGTCTGGAACCTAGTAGTATTAGGGCCACAACCTAGCCAAAGGGGCTCTCGCAAAAATCCAAAGGGTATCTCCATCATCGTCAGAATCAACGGCTTTTGACGTACTTGTGGAAAATCTGCAACAAACAAGGGCATCTTCTTTCCCTGACCGGGATATGCATGCAGGGTTTGTGGACCGCTTGTGAATTTCCTATTCTCTTGTTCAATTTGTTGGTTGGATTTGGCTCAACCGGCCAAAGGTGGATGCCGTAACAGTAACAATAGCAATCCAGCTTGTTGAGAGGTTATATACCTAAAACGCT
>CM042137.1:45838671-45856171 GCA_023376005.1 Doryteuthis pealeii | reverse complement strand
GCGACGCTGGGCAGCCGATTCTAGTGCTATATAAAGTGGATATAAACTGTTTCAGTTGGAATTCGAATTTGGCTCCATAATTCCGTTTTCGGTACGATGATTTTTACCCTACCAGATATTTTGGAATATTCTTTAAAATTCAAAGAAAGAAAAACTAGATCTTCATGTGAAAAAGATTCTTACTTTTTACAAAATTGTTTTTTTGGTTGAATCCCATTTCACCACAGTTCTGTGTAAATACTTCAGTGATATGCATCTAATTTGCGACGGTCCAATTAACTTGTAACCGGGTGTGCAACGAAAATACAGGTGTCTCCAACTCGGGAATCTTTTCCTTCGATAAAACCATGATCCAACAATGATGGCGGCGGACATCGAAAATCTGCAATTTAAACAAGTTGAAAAAAAAAGTATGGAATGTGAAATAGAAATGACATATTGCAAAATTGGTTGGTTGGATTTTACGGCAAGTCAACCCTTGCTGGATTATTTTATGCTGAAGTTTTGTTTTATTCATTCTTGATGGGTATTCAACATTTTTTTCAAACTAAAGTTTTAACTCACTTTTTTTAAAACATATCTTCTTAAGCTCACTTTCTTCTATTCAACCCATAGATGGGACCCTAACAGGTACTTCCACTCCGGTTCAGAGTGGACCTAGAAGTAATGGTGATGAAGGGGTACTCCACATTCCTCAGAGCTCCAGAAATGGAACTTCACCATCAGATAGAGTTTAACGTCATACACAGGACATTTAGACCCTCAGCCACTGCCTTCTAGAACATATGATAAAAAGGGCTGGGGCTTGCCATAAGGGCAATAGGGTTGGAACAATCATATAGATTCTAGGGCTTGACATGACCAGCCGATTGATCGGAGGAGAGTGTTGCAAAAGGTTTGGATTAGAACAATGCTAGAAATTTAAAAAAAATAGGAATATACATATTTAGCAAGCGAGGTATAACAGGTTTGAATTCAGAGTTTTCCTTCTTCTAGACAGGTTGCCTAATCAAGGTTAAAAAGCCTAGTCTGTCCCTACTATTTACCCATAGCTGGGGGAGAGAATAGTTGGATTCATACATTTCCCAAGGATAATAGTACTATGTGAAATGCAAACAGCCTGGTCCAGGATTTGAAATCTTCTCGCCATGTCTATTTCTACGACGGTAAACATTACACCATGCGCATCCACAAGAAACATATGATTAAAATATATCATGTAATTTTACTTGACGACTGAAATAGATGTTTAGTTTATATCCAATTTGCTGTATATTATTATTATTATTATTATTATTATTATTATTATTATTATTGAGATTGGGTGTTTTTCTGTCTGTAACCGAAACTATATTACTATTCAAGTCACAATTCCTTTAGTTACTTACGTCATATTCTCCATGATTTTATTCTTATTTAAACTTCAATTATTAATTATCATCATCATGTCACGCCAGCAGCACGGATATCCATGACAATCTCTCGCCAACCGTCCCAAATTCATTGCTCCTGGGAGGTCCTCTGCGCAGCATCCTGTATCCGGACAGAGTTGGTCTGTGTACGTTTTTGCTGGACGGCCTACTAAGGTAGGCCCATGTGATGGCAATTATTAATAAATGTGATTTACATTATTAATACTGTTGACCATAACATGCAATTGTACTTATATATACAAAAATAAAGGTTTACAGTATGAACGGGAAGGATAATTTGCATATTGATATCAAAAATTTGATTTTAATAGATTAGTATTATTGATTTCTAATTGTTTGGTTTTGTCTTAATGAATAAGAGCAAAAATGTTGGAGATAAATCTTAAAAGAAATCCATTAACAAGAAGAAATAACTGTAATTTTATTCTTTACTTCCTATTTTAACTAAATAGTTAAATTAGGAAAATTTAGCAATAAAAGATGAGAGAGATGGAAGTGTAAATTTCAGTTGTTCTAATTTTCGATTATACCCTCCTCTGTTTCAAATCTTTTTATCGGTATTCTTATTTAGCTTCATTAGCCTTTCTAATTTGATATGATATTTTATTACATTAACACTTAAATACTTGCATCCGGAGGGTGTATATATTTGCTAGTATATATATGGAAAAGTTAGGGAAAAAAGGGAACAATGAACACAGAGGCGAAATATTTATTGAATGTAATTGTCTGTTTTTATTATTCACTTTTTCTATAACTTTTCCTCACATTTTGTCGAATTTTTCCTAATCTGTTATTTTTTCACACACACACACACACACACACACACACACATATGAGGAAATGGGGTTCGAATGAATCCGACAGAATGAGGTAAAATAAGGAATGAAAGAACAAAACTCAGACAAAAATGTGTAGTATATTTCGCTGGAACATTAAGTTCTGCTTCCTCAAGCCTTTATTCTAGAGGAAGCGGAACTTAACATTCTAGCGAAATATACTACACATTTTTGTCTGAGTTTTGTTCTTTCATTCCTTATTTAGTTTTACGGACGCTGTTATTTTTTTTTTTTTAAATTTGAATTTTTTTGAAGTAATGCCAACGAAGTTGCCTCCCTTTATTCGTTAAAAAATGACTTTTTTTTAAATTTGAAAAAAACATGGCGTTTTTTTTTAAATTTAAAAAAACGTTTTATTTTTTATTTTTTATTTTTTATTTTTAAATTAATTCCGTTTGGCAAAGGATGCATATGTCTTCAAAAAACCATTTTAATATATATGGTAGAGTCTTTTACGTCCATATGGAATCTTTCAGAAAGAAAGATAAAAGAGAAACAACTTCCCTTGCAACAAGGATATGGGAGCTGAAAGAAAAAGATATGCCTCACAAAATAGAGTGGAAAATCTTAGATCATCCCAAATGTTACACAAATGGCTCCAGATACTGTAACTTATGTGTTACCGAAAAATTTAGAATATTAAAAAACTTGATTTCCTTTAATAATAATAACAATAATAATAATAGAAGTTTAAATAAAAAATCAGAAATCTTCAAACAATGTCCCCATAAAAGAAAATTCTTCCTAAATGCATGGAGGGGAGATACTCAACATCCACCCTGAGAACAAATTCAGCAATTATTTGCAATGATATCCAATATTTCAACAGGAAAAAATGATTCTTCAACAGAGAAACAACACCATCCACCTTTATATTATGTTGGATAAAAACTCAAAAGACTCTACCATATATATTAAAATGGTTTTTTGAAGACATATGCATCCTTTGCCAAACGGAATTAATTTAAAAATAAAAAATAAAAAATAAAAAATAAAACGTTTTTTTAAATTTAAAAAAAAACGCCATGTTTTTTTCAAATTTAAAAAAAAGTCCTTTTTTAACGAATAAAGGGAGGCAACTTCGTTGGCATTACTTCAAAAAAATTCAAATTTAAAAAAAAAATAACAGCGTCCGTAAAACTAACTGACGTTATTTACAATCCTAAATGTGACATTGAGTAAAGAACTCCAACAAACACCATAGGATCTTGCTCCTCAGCCTGATGATTGCCTTTAGCATGAAACCGCGGTCGCTGATAATGAACATTGATCTATGAAAACATTGTAAAATAAATAAATATTAGCTCTTACAAACTGTGATTGAGCACTGTATTTTCTTTGTTTCATCGCAAAAAAAATTTTGTTTTTACATATACCTATATATATATATATATATATTATATATATATATATATATATATATGTGTGTGTGTGTGTGTGTGTGTGTGTGTGTGTTAATCTTTGTAAGAAATATATCCATTTACATTATTAACCAATGTTAATTCTTTAGTCGTCGAGGTAGCCTAAAGTCTGTATCAGCCAGACAGCGAGGGAGTCTATCCCCGTTTCAATAGCGCTTGACCAAGGAGATTGTTTTTTAGCGTCTGAGGTGGAGCGCCACACCTACCATCAGCTCCTCACTTTACCGCACAGATCCCTGTGCTACTCATATGCTGGCGAGTGTGCGAGGGCCGGTGGATAAATGCTCATGAATATTTTCATAAAAATTCATATGAATAAACAAAAATGAGAATAAATAGTATGTATGATTTGGAGTAAACAAAGTCGTATGGAATTCGAGGATCGTTCACCCAACCCCCCCCCCACCCCCCCACCCACCCGAAAATAAACGGAAAGTCTATCGCATTGTCTCATATGAGAAATAAGTGTCTCACAAGAAAAAAAGGGGAAGAATGTGAGTGGTACCTGGACAAGAAGGATCGGCAAATACACACTGCCAAATATCTTCAAGGCTGACATATTTGTTCATATTTTCTTGTGCTCATTTTCTTTCATTTGAATACCGCAGATATTTTTTTCTTTCTCGTCCACAATGACAGACAACGACTCACTCATTCATTGCACGTGGACTACACTGTATAGCAAGACAAAAGGGATTAAACACACACATGCACTCACACACACACACACACGCACGCACACAGTTATGACAGTGAGAAACGCAGGCTAACCCCCACTGCCACTTGGCTTATGTACATACGAACGCATGTTCTTCTGGATTGTATTCAAATCTTTCTGAGAACAAAAAAAAAGGTGTTGAAGGACGGTGGTGACGTTAGGAATTACCTGGGATGGACAAAAAATGACAGAACATTCTTTACTAGCTGCATATAAAAACTGTGTACAAATATCTTTGCATAAGGGCAGTGTCAGCCTAGGAATCACAAGGTTCCGGGCTCGATACCGACCCTCGCCAACTCAGCGTATGAGTAACGCACGGATCTGTTCGGTAAAGTGAGGAGCTGATGTAGGTTTGGCGCTCCACCTCAGGTTCTAAAATAATCTCCTTGATCTAGCGCAAGCGAAAAAGGGGATAGACTCCCTCGCTGTCTGACTGATACCGACATTAGGCCTCCTCGCCGACTTTACTTACTCTATGTTTCCTGGACTTCTTGACCAAATTAAGAATTCGTCAATTCCCATCTAGAGTTATTTTATATTTAGAGGTTAGGGAATTGCGTTCATTGTACGTTCCTATTTACATTTTTTGTTTTATTTTGGATTGTTGGATTTTATAACTAGTCAACCCTTGTTGGGTTATTTTATGCCGGAGACGTTTTGTTCTATTTATGCTTGATTCAAATTTTTAAAACACATTTTTAAACTCATTTTCTTCTATTTAAACCCATAGATGAGACCCTAACAGGTACTACCACCGTCTTGATGTAGATTGTGGTCCACGTGCAATGAATGAGTGAGTCATTGTCTGTCATTGTGCACGAGAAAAAAAAGTCTGCGGTATTCAAATGAAAGAAAATGAGCGGAATGGGGATGAGGGGGTACTCCATATTCCCCAGAGCTCAATCAGATAGAGTTTAACGTCACACACTGGACACTAAGACCCTCAGCCACCTTCTAGCACATATATGATAAAAAGAGTTGGGGCTTGCCATAAGGGTAAAAAAGTTAGGACAATCATATAGGTGCTAGGGCTTGAAGTGACCAGCCGATTGATTGGAAAGGCGCCTCTCCGACCGCTCGTCTAGCCTGCGTTAAGGCCAAAGTAGAGTGTTGCATGTCATGGACTGCTCGGCCACCAGGGTTCCATCCTTACGCATCATGGGTTGACACCCACGTCCAACGGGCGACCCCATTGGGTAGGGTCTTACCCCTCTGCAGAGGGTCAGTCGGTATATTCTTCTGCATCAACCGACAGGGCTAGTCGTAATTGGATTTGACATGCATTATTCTAAAAACGAATACACTTGAAACACACGTAACGGTTTTCTTTAATTAAAAAAGGTACTAATGTAGAATGGCGCGCAAGAGATGATATCATTAAAATCCCCATTTTACGTATAAATAGCGTTAGATGCCAGACCCCCCGCCCCAGGTAGAGAGTTAGTGTGAGGCTTAGGGTTAGGGTAATTTTTTCCCCCTTTGTTTACCAGTGAGCCAAATAAAAATCTGAACTAAGTAATGATTATTATATATTAATGTGTAGCTTATGATCATTTTACGTATAAATAACATTAGATGTTGGAAACTCCCGAACACTAACCTTAACCCTAACCCTGACCCTAATACTATCACTAACACTAACCCTAGCGTCTCAAATGTTTCAGGTATTTCTGTGAAATGTAATGCTTTTTATACGCATTCTAATGATATCATCTCTTGTGCGCTATCCTGCATCAGTAGAAAAAAAACACTTTTAGGGGCAGGGTTAAGACTCTACTCTAGATCTTAATTTTCAACCCCACCGAAAATTAATGTTCAGAGCAACTTTTTCAGGGCAAATTCCTTTGGCCCCTTCTCCCCCCCCCTCCATACACACACTGATAAAGTTTCCTCCCGTACGCCTATTCTCGAAGTTGACAAGCAAGAGATAGCGAGAGATACTAAAGATACCCAAATTTGTCGGTTGCTAGCTTTTTAAAAACTAATTAAAATTAATTAAATCTATTATTTAAGGTCAAACCTTTGTCTAAAGTGATAAGTAGTAACATAATGATGATCATTAAAAAAAGAAAAATATCATTACATATGCAGTTTATTTTTAATTGATTTAAAACAATTTTTTTGGTCAATTTCGACGCGATCCGCCATTCAGCCTCTTTTTCAATGGTTTTAGGCGCTTGTTTACAATTTTAAAATAACATTTGGGATGGAAAAAAAAATTACCAAAAATAAGGTAATTAAAAAAATTACCAAAAATCAGGTAATTATCCGATTTTAATGAAATTTTTAGTATTGATTTATCAATTAATGAATTTTATAATGCATCAGTTATTTTATTTCAAAACTTTAATTTTTGCTATGAAAAATTAATATATAAAATTCATTTAAAATGTGAAAAGCCTGATGTTAAGTTTAAAATATTATATTTTTAGATTCTAGAAATAAATATCTACTTAATGCGAACCTTATTTTTTTCTCATAGAAAAGCCACCGTAAATTTATTTATTTATTTTTTTCTATTCATAACTTCGGTCTTTTATCTCTTTATTTACTGTAATTAGAAAACGGAAAGACCAACTTGAAAAAAAAGTTACGCCCCCAACATAAGGGGGTGGGTAGAAAATAAGTGACCTGAAAAAAATGAGAAAGTTTTGAAATAAAATAAGTAATGCATTATAAAGATCATTCATTGATACATAAACACTGAAAATTTCATTAAAATCCGATAATTCCTGATTTTTGGTAAATTATTTTACCGGGGGGGGGGCTAAAGTCATTTTGTCAAAAATGCAATTTAGTGTCATTTTGGGTATCACTGGTATATACATATGAAGACATATACATTCATTAGAAACAAAGGGAAATTTAAGTATTGCATTGAACATGGTGGGGGGGGCTCAAAGCTTAGGTGCCAGACATGTATGCCAAAAAGGGAGGTTCCCTTTATGTAAAATCATGATATTGTGAAAAGTACCTGGTACCTATTACTTAAGCATAACATTTATTTTCTAGATGTAGATATAATATAGATAATTAATTTATTATCTAGATAATAAATTAAAATAATTTATGATAAACTATTTAATTTTTTTTAAATGCATGTCACGATGTCATTGTTTCTATTAACTTAAATTTTAACTTAACTAATCAAGTCATGTTAGAATTTAATAGAGATAGATGCATTCAACTGTGGTTAATGGAATAATAATTGATTATAATACTTTTATCTATTTTGTTATTGTCAAAAAGAACTACAACGGTTAAATTACAAAAATAATAATAGTACCGGGTACTCGCTTGGTTACCTCATTTTGGGAATGAAGCCGCATCCTTAAGAGGTACCAGATAGTTTTTATAATATCACATTTTTTAAGAGACCCCCTTTTTGGCATACATGTCCAGTACCTAAACTTTGACCCCTATCTCTAATTTAACCTTTGATCTAGAACATCTGCCAAAATTCTTTTTTAATACAGTTGTTAAGTGGAGTGAGTAACTAATTCGTCTGGATTTTGAAAGTTTATTTGATAAACAAAGAGAAAATATTTAGGTCAAGTTCAAAGTTCGAACGTGTCTCTCTCAGGATCAAAGGTTGAACAAAAGAGTCTATGGTACAATTTTGAGTAAGTATTTACCCCACCCGTTCGCCACAGGTAGAGTGTGATGACACAAGGTAGTAAGTATGGGGTATCTAGCGAGGGTCAAAATCACTATTCAGTAGTAATGGATTTGCGAGACAAGCTTGCTAACAATTACACTGCAATGAGATGCCCTACAATTTTGAGTAAATTGATGACCATACAAAATAATTATGACCAAAATTTCAGTGCGACTGTACCTCCCCACTTTCTTTAAACTTTTATAAAATATTTAAAATTGTAAATTGTCACTTTTTTCCTTAAGCACAGATCCTAAACTTACATGAAAAAATTCAATGAATTTCGTTATTATAACAATGAAATAAATCACATTAAAAATTAAATTAAAATTAAATTATTAATTAATTGTTGTTAGTGAAATAGATCACTAATTTGGACTGGGCCTATTCTAATAGTGATCACCACAAGCGGATTTTAACAGTTTTGAATTCAGAGTTTTCCTTCTTCTAGACCGGTTGCTTAACCAAGGTTAAATAGCCCAGTCTGCCATACTATTTACCCATAGCTGGAGGGAGAGTAGTTGGATTTATAACTTTCCCAAGGGTATTAGCGTTAAAAAGAGCACATCTTCAAGAGAAAAAAACAGCAAAAATGCACCAAATGTATTTAACCCATAGACTACCACTACCACTAAGGGTAAAAGTGGACCTGGGAGTAATGGCGATGAAGAAGTATTCCACAGTCCCTAAAGCTACCAGTATTCTGTACTTAAGCCACACGGGTCGACACGCTCGGCCAACAGGTGGTCCCATTTGGAGTGGGGTGATTTTACCCCTCTGCAGCAGTGCAGTCAACGTATTGTACAGCCACGGCTGATAGGACGGATCTTGAAAAGATCAAAAAGTTTCACCGTTGAGAAAGAACAAGAATCAAATTTGGGGTCTGCCTCTTTATTTATCGATTTTCGTTTGGTTGGTCGGTTGGTAGTACCGTTCACCTTCTGAGTCCGTGTTTGTGCGAGTAAAGTGGTTCGTCAACAGAGAGGATCTCCCTAACACTTGCTTTTCGACGGTCAACAGAGCTGATATCTCCCCAAGGTACATAATTGCACACACCCATAGAAACACAGACGAACATAGTCACTGATAATACACAAACAAACTATATATATATATATATAAATATATATATATATATATATATATGTGTGTGTGTGTGTGTGTGTGTGTGTCTGTCTGTCTGTCTGTCTGTCTGTGCATATATATGTGTGTATATATATAAATATATATTTATATATATGTGTGTATATATACGTATATATATATTGAGTTGAGTTCCCAATCTATACATCATATATATATATATATATATATATATATGGTGAGCTTAGTTCCCAGTGTATATATCATATATATCATTTCGTGTGAAGCATGGGTAACGTGTGGAATAAATGAGATACTCCGTTAGATGTTATGTGTTAAGTTCCATTTTATTTCATTCAATACTTCGAGGAGGTGATTCATATATCAACAAAGAAGCATACGTGGATTCCACAACGACGCCAACACACACACACACACACATATATATATATATATATATATATATATATATATATATATATATATATATACACACACATATATATACACACACACACACACTCATATATATATATATACATACATACACACTGGGGGTGCGTGGTCTAATGGTTAGAGTCGTAGGAAATGGAATCGTCGACCCGAGTTCAATTCCAAGACGAAGCTGTTTGCATTTCACATGGTGCTAATAAAAAAATACCATTGGGAAAGGTATGAATCCGAATTCTCCCTCTAGATATGGGTAAATAGCAGGGCAGACTGGGCTCTTTAACCATGGTTGGATAACAAGTCAAGGAGAAGGAAAACTCTGAATTCAAACCTGTTAAACTCCGCTTAAGAAATTGACCTTGTGTCGCATCCTGCTCGTGCGGAGGGGTTGGTAAATATATATATATATATATATATATATATATATATATATATATACACACACATATATAAACACACACACATATACATACACATATATATATACACACACATACATATATACACAAACACACTTATATAGATACACAAACACACATATATAGACACACAACACACATATATAGACACACAAACACCATATAGATACACACATATATACAAACACATAAAAAAGGCATATCATAAATACATCGCTTGTGTATCTACTTATCATATATATATATATATATATATAATATATATATATATATATATATACACACACACATATATATATGTAAATATATACGCGTTGATACACACTAAGACAGAAATATATGCACACATAAAAACCATACACATAGACACAGGAAGATTGGAGAATTCATACCTTTGCCAAATGTATTGGTCCGAAAATGAATCCAATAACGAGACTGGAGTTCGAACTAAGTTACTACGATGTTGCACACCAGCAATTTAGCCATTACGCCACAGGAACTCTTCCTGTAGAAGTTTTGTATTACTCAGTGGCGGTAGACTCTTTCTACTCGGAAGAAACATACAATACTGTCTTTCTCCCTATTTTGAACCGCCACCGGGATGCTTAAATACGGAATCATAGCGGCTGAGCAATCCATGATAAGCAACACTCCACGCTGGCCTTTACTTAGGTTAGACGAGCGGTCAGTGAGGCCCCATCCGATCAATCGGCTGGTTATGTCAAGCCCTAACACCTATATGATTGTCCCGACCCTATTGCCCTTATTGAATCCCCAGCTCTTTTTATCATATATGTGCTAGAAGGTGGTGGCTGTCTTAGAGCCCTGGTTATGAGGTTAAACTTGCCATAAGGGCAATCGGATTGAGATAATCCCATAGGTACTAGGGTTTAATGTGACCAGCCGATTGATCAGATGGGACCTCTCCGACTGCCTGACTAGCCTAAGGACCAAAGTTAAGCTGTAAGTCATGGACTGTTCAGCTACCAAGATTCCGTCCTTAAGCATCACCGGTAGCCACATATGGCCAACAGGTGACCCCATTGGGGGGTACCCCTCTACAGAGCCCCAGCCGACAGGACGAGTCATGTTTTTGTATTCTACTCTGTTAAGTTTATGCAATATCCTTTCACTGTGGGTGGTTTTTTCCTTTATTCTGTACTAGAAGTGGCTCCTCAATCCAGGCGTCGCATGGATTGAGGAGAGAGCAAAAAAAAAAGTCTCGTAGATCCATTATTACTGAATAGTGAACTGGATCCTCACAGGATGCCCCATTAAAATCCGTACGTAAAAAAAGACATTGCGTTGATCCGGCCCCGGGCAGGGAGAGGGGGGGGGTGCGTCAAGAAAAAAAATTGCACACAGACACTCTGAAAAGAAAAAAGATATCAAATGCAAAATAAAATCCATGTTGTTACTATTTAAATTTTATTGTTTAGTTATCTTAACGAATATAAAATCTAATCTTCATTATTTTTTGCTCAAAAGGCAAGATCTGGTGATAGTGAATGTGTATATATATTTACTTTGCCGTTAATTGTTTTATTTTTATTGTTTCCCCCGGATATACATACACACAATTGCCCTTTATATATGTATAGACGAAGAAACGATGTTCAACCAACTATCATTCGTCTACTCTCAGAAATATTTTCACAATTGATCACAATCATTATCGATACTCCATATCTGCTCTGACAAGACCCGCGAGGATGTTCATAAAGAGAAGAGAATGAATGTAACTGCAAAAAGAAAAATCATCGGAACATCCTGACAAGTCGTTGTCTATTGATAAAGGAAGGAAATCGGTGAGTATACAGGAAAAAAAATCTACCAAAATTGATATGAAGAAGGGTCAATCTCAAATCGGAGGATAAACATACAAAGCCAAAGCCAAACAAATTTTGGTCATTTTCTGTGTTAATCTGTGTTGTTATTTATTTATTTCGTCCTCTAAAAATTGAGGTAGAAATTATTTCAGTATCAGAGAATAGAGAAACCGAGATACGCGGCTAAATAAAAACTTTGTCGGAAATTGAAAAACATAAAAGATGAAAATAATTCCGAAAATCAAGCTTAAAGCTTATTGGTATTTAATTGACGAACAAGGAAATGTAGTTAAGAGAGGAATGAATGAACAGTTATTAGCAAGATCCATCAGAAATACTTTTTTGTTAATAAAATAATTATATTCATATTATGCGTGTTGTAATGGATAGAGCCGTAGGAAATACACTCGTCGACCAGAGTTCAAATCTTGGACGAGGTTGTTTGCATTTCACATAGCACTAATACCCTTGGAAATGATATGCAGCCAGCGAGTTCAAAGCAAAACTATTACTGGAATAAGAAGATACTTCTTCAATAAAAACTATTTCTCAAGTGTTTTAGAATCTCCCAATCCACGAAAGGGTAACACCTATAGAATACAATTCTATATTTTATATCAAAATAAGAATAAACATGCGTACACATTTCTTTTCCCAAACTTACGGGAAAGAAATTAAAACAAATACACAACACAGTCCTTTTCCCAAACTTAAGGAAAAGAGATTAAAGCAAATACACGGACACAGTCCTTTTCCCAAACTTAAGGAAAAGTGATTAAAACAAATGTTTATATATTGGTCAAAGTTTGATTGGACGAAACAGTGTGCTTTCAACTACGTACGCGCGTTTGCGCCAAAAAGTTAATTACTTTTTTATCTCATCTTGTAATTATAAAAGACAGAGAAGAAATCAGCAATTAAAAATCATTATTTACTAACATGATCATTATCTTTTAATAAACTATAATACTCTCATTGCAAAAGAAAATTATTTGCTACAATACAACCTATATATATATATATCTGTTATAGAGGCATGTGGTGAAATGGTTACCGTCGCAGGAAGTGGACATGGTGACTCGAGTTCAAATCCTGGACAAAGTTGTTGGCATTTCACATAGAGCTAATACCCTTGGGAATTGTTTGCATCAAACTACTCTCCCTCCAGCTAGGAATAAATAATAGGGCACACTATGTTCTTTAACCATGGCTAGGTAACCAGTCTAGGAGAAAGAAAACTCTGAATTCAAACCTATTAAACTCCGCTTAAGAAATTGACCTTGTGTCACATCCTACTTGTGCGGAGGGGTTGGTATATATATATATACAATTATGTTCTAAGAGTGTCTATATTAGAGTCTCGCGGATGGAAGCCCTTTCTCAAACAGTCGAATAAATTTTTTAAGCAATGCAGAATAAAATAAACATTCTAGCACCCCACAGGGACTGGGAACCATGAAACTTAGGATTTATTAACCTTATAATAAATACTCTCCTATCTATATTTTAATATCGCAAAAATATTTGTTTTGGGGCTATTGAAAATGTGAATGAGTCTCCGTGGTTAACATATGCTAGACTGCAAGTAGTAACCGAGTTTGAACTCCAGTCGGGTTATTACATTCAGTATCGGACTAATACCTTTGGTAAAGGTATTAACTCTCTCACCCAATAAATAGTACCACTACTATTCTTCTACAAGGATAGCTTTGGCATCAAATAACTCACGAAGGTTGATATGCCATTAAATAAAGAAACCAAACCAGAAACCAAAGAGTGCCTCACGTGGTTATATATATTATATATATATATATATATATATATATATATATCTGTGTGTGTGTGTGGTGTGTGTGTGTGTTGTAAATAATATGGGTGGTATGTTTCTAAGTATACAGTGTTCAATATGATTGATAGAGTATTTATGTAGCGTTGACATAGAGTCAACACCTGGTTACTGGTCGCATAGGCGAAAACTTTCAGTAACCATGTCCACGCTACCTTAACTCATATCTGTGTGTGTGTGTGTGTGTGTGTGTGTGTGTGTGTGTGTGTCAAACTCTTCTTCCTTTCAGTTGTCTGTATTCTAAACGATGTAAAGTTTTCTGACTCGGTGTCAGGTCGTATGTATCCCCAGATGACAAATACCAATGTAAATGGCGATTCTTACTCTTATCTACCGAGACAAAAAATCATGTCTGAGTCAATAAAAACTTTCCATAATTATGAATCTCTGAAGGAGGCCAATCCTTTTTAGATCTCCATAGATTTTCTACAAATTTATCTCAGTCGGTAGATCATTAACATGAGAATCCAAGGTTCTGGGTTCGAACCTGGTCCTTGCCAATTCAGCATACGAGTAGCATAGTTCGAGTAATCTGATCAGCTACGAAATGCTTAAAATGAAATAAAAGAATAAAATCAAAGCCCATTTTTAGCTCCGCCCCGGAATCACAAGGTTCAGGGTTTCGATACCAGCCCTCGCCAACTAAGCGCATGAGTAACACAGTTCGGATCTGAGCGGTAAAGTGGTGTGCCGCTCCACCACAGACGCAAAACAATCTCTCTGGTCTAGTGCTAGTGAAAAGAGGATAGACTTCTGAGCTATATATATATATGTGTGTGTGTGTGTGTGTGCTGATACCCACAATAAACCACTCCGCCGAATTTACTAGAGATTTTATAAATCTATTAATGTATTTTGTCTATACTTTTATCTATTTATATTTGATACATCAATTAACAAATTATAGCATCAAACTTATTAATACGTTATCATCTCGCAACATGTACTAATATGATAAGAAAGACAGAAAGAGAGAAAGGAAGAGAATTGGGGAAATATAGGGAGAGGAGTTGAGCTTGCGGAAGCGATAATTGTTTCAATTGAACATAATGAACAGATGAAAAGAAGGAAAGAAACAAAATAGTAAGAGTTAAATCAAGATTATTATACTTTTTACATATTCAGCTATTTCGCAATAGCTCTTAAGTAAACATATCAAATGTTGTATTAGTTAAATTATTATACTATGTTATATCCTCAGATCCTGCTAGTTAATTTTATTTCTACAATATGTTTCAAATTAAAACTAAAAGACTGAATAAAATTAAGGTGTTCTCAAAATGGTGTTAATTATATTGTGAAGGAAAACAAGTCTATCCGGTCTGGACTTGTTTTCACAATGTAATTAACATTATTGAATACTCCCAAATAACTGAGTATCGTTGTAATATGTTTTGTTATCTAAAATCAAGAGAACACCTTAAAAGTAAGAAAACATCTTACGAACAAGAAATTTGTCTGGAATCTGGATGCATGTAGTACGTAAGTATTTATTGACATCCCACCATGTCAATTGAATATGAGAAGTTATTAACGTGGGGAGCTACGAACGAACCGAAGCTCATGCCTGGCAGTGCTAAATATTTGCGTGTATATATATTTACCAACTCCTCCGCACGAGCAGGATGTGACACAAGGTCAATTTCTTAAGCGGAGTTCAAACAGGTTTGAATTCAGATTCCTTCTCCTAGACCGGTTGCCTAATCAAGGTTAAAGAGCCCGGTCTAACCTGCTATTTACCCATAGCTGGGGGAGAGTAGGATTCATACCTTTCCCAAGGGTATTTAGCGCTAAGTGAATATTGCGTGTATAACTTCGGTATTCCTCTTTTTGATTGCGCCACAGGCACTGGCAATAAACCCAGCTCAGCCCAGCCCCTCTAAATCAAGAGGTTAGGTGTTGCCTGAGGGTTGCTCCTGGGATAATATCTTACCATTCCAATGGCCGAGGTCACTGGACACAGAGCCCGAAGACCGGTGTGTATATGCTGTTGTCGAAGTAACTTCGACTGTATGCATTTCCGCAACCCATTCGCTACGGGTAAGATGTGACACAAGGTCGCAATTGAGACATCCACCGAGGATCGAACTCGAATTTCAATAGAAATGGATCTACGAGACTTGCTTGCTAACCATCAATCACAATGGGACGCCCTCTGGTGTATATAGTAATATATATATTCACACACACACCCCTCCGACGCCGCACGAGCAGGATGTGACAAAGGTCAATTCTGAAGCGGAGTTTAACAGGTTTGAATTCAGATTTTCCTTCTCCTAGACTGTTACCTAGCCAAGGTTAAAGAGCCCAGTCCGCTCTACTATTTACCCATAGTTGGAGGGGGGTTGTGGGATGCATACCTTCACAAGGGTATTAGTGCTATGTGAAATGCAAACAGCCTCATCCGGGATTTGAAATCTAACATTTCCTATGACTCTAACCATTACACCACACGCCTCCATAAACATATATGGACTGACCAACTATTTACCCATAACTGGAATGAGAATAGTTGGATGCATATCTTTCCCAAGAATATTAGCGCTACGTGAAATGCAAACAGCTTCATCCAGAACTTGAACTCGTTTCGCCGATTCCATTTCCCACGACAATAACCATTACACGATGTGCCTTTAATTTATGTATTAATACTCGTGTTCCTAAAAGATACGACTGATTATCTGGTGTTGCTTATACACCGAATTCTTATTTTTATGAATGTTGTCACCTCAGCTAAATAATGAACCATTGTGTTTTTATCATAAAGAAAGGGAAGAAAAAGGACATGTTACACAGAAAAATATAATAAGAAAGAAAGAAAATAGGGGAAAGGTAGAGAGAGAAAATCAGCGAGTGGAAGCGATAACGCTAATCTTTTTCAGTCGAACATAACGAAAAGATGAACAGAAGGAAGATTTTTCATATTTCATAAAATAAAATAGGGAGGGGTAGACCTCGTAAAAAAATATTTCCCCTAATATATTTTAGGAAAAAACTATTCTATCTAGTCATAACTAGTTTTTTGGGCTACGTTAAATTTCAATTGATTTAACGGTGCAAAAAATGTAAATATTCTTTTTCGTTTATAATTTTCATTATTTCTGTAAGCTGAAACATTTTTTTTTAAATCATCAGGAGTTTTTTTTTTTAATGTTTCTTCTTTCGAATAGACAAAAAAAAAATCAGGATAATATTAACCTTCATGCAAATTTCATTGTATTAAATATAGCGGGGGGGGATACATTTCTCAGGGAAAATTGGTGGTACCTAATAATTAGATTATCATACTGTGGTATATCCACGGGTCCCGCTAGTTGTAATTATCTCATTCGTAATTATTGTTTGGTGAGGTTTTGTTTTTGTCGTAGTTTAAGAAAATCAAATAAAGCTAAGTAAAGTGTCGTTGCCTAATCGCATTAACACAAAAGATAAATATCGGATGATAAGTGTGATACAGAGAAAAAAGCTATTAAAAAGCCAAGAAAGAAAGAGACAGTCAGTAATGTCACCCGAATTGAACGGCTGGAAAAAAAGGTATAAAGCAAAGTTGCTAAACGAGTCTGTGAACGAAGCGACCCAAAAGGGCAAATGGTGGGGTCGACGACGGTAGAGGTAGTTGTATAAAAAGTTTCATTCAGTGTAAATGGCGTATAGGTTTAAGCCTGTCACATCGCAAACTTTCATACAGTGCATATGTGGTTAATACGTACAATTAGGTGAGGCCACACCTTGTCTGATATCTCATGTGACGCTTCACATACCACAGATTTCTTGCACAACAGATGACCGTCCAAAGGTGTG
>CM042137.1:45832886-45838571 GCA_023376005.1 Doryteuthis pealeii | reverse complement strand
GAATTCAGGTGCTGGTAATCTACAGTTTTCCATGGTTTACCATTCTTTTGGGCAGCTATGACCATTTTGCTACACTAAATCCTGTTCGCAGCACCATGTTGAAGTTCGTATAAGGTGAACAGATTCAACTTGCAACACAGCTGAATACTAATCAACTTATACGAACTTCAACAGTAACAAATTGAACAACTGCTTTTTACATGTTGAAATATATAATGTACTCATTACTTAGTAATTTACAGTAAAATAAAGAAACAAAATTAATTTCAGAAAATGTTAGTAACCCCCACCCACCTAATTTCTTTTTGTGAAGGAATGCTTTGAAAATGCAACCAGTGTTGTTGGTGGAATCTAAAAATCAAACTAAATTTCCAGTTTCAGAAAAATTCAAACAAAAATCTTAAAGGCAGCAACACTTAAAAAACAACAACAACGTGTGTGTGTGAGAGCGAGAGCGAGCTTATCTTTATCAATGAATAAAAGTAGCTTGTATCTTTTTTAATATTTCAAGGGAAGTAACTTCTTACAAAGTCTAAGGGAGATAATTTACTTTCTTAAATTAATGTTTCAAAATTAATGTTGACGATCATTCCAAAACGATTGTCTTCTTTATGACTCACAAATATTCTTCGGTTATATTTTAAATTGCTATTTACAAATAATTTCAATCAACGTCTAAAAAATAAGGTACTAATGCAGAATAGCGCGCAAGATATTATATCATTAGATCACGTATAAAAATCATTACATTTCATAGAAATATCCGAAACACTTTAGATGCTCTAGGCTACAGTCCCAAGCCGATTATCGTTCAATTGTGTCGGATGTAAAAAGTGGCCGAATAAATTGTCCTTTATTATTAAAATGATATCACCCCAAAATTCCAATTTTTTTTTCGCGCATGTTTATTGTCGCAAGAATTAATAAAATAAGTTTTAAGTGATTAAAATACGTATAGAACGAAAATAGCTCCGAATTCAATTAGCCAATGAGATTACAGATTTTATCTGGAATGTAAACATCAGCTGGTGTTCTGTGTTTATGAAATAAAAAAATATTAATTTAGAATGACCCTCAAAACAGCCCCCCAAAAATTCCTAATAATATGCTTTAGTAACTAAGCAAATAATAATAATGCTTTAGTAACTAAAGTAAACAATTTTTTTTCTTCAGGAAAAATTTCAAAATATAATTTTCAATTAAAGAACTGGCTTTTTAGAAAAAATTTTTTAATTTTTTAATGAACCTAAAAAGCGTAAGACTTTAGCCCCCTACAGAATATAATTTACCAAAAATCAGGGAATTATCGGATTTTAATGAAACTCTCAGTGTTTATTTATCAATGAACGATCTTTATAATGCATTATTTATTTTATTTCAAAACTTTCTCATTTTTTTCAGGTCACTTAATTTTGACCCCACCTTAAGTTGGGGGCATTTTCGATACTAATTACAGTATAAATAAAGAGATAAAAGACCGAACTTATGAATAGAAACAACAAAAATTTACGCGATATGCGAAATACTATTATTTTTTTATTTTTTCTAAAAAGCAAATTCGCTTATTACTCATTTTATTTACGTGACTTGTTGTCACATGATGCGAAATACTATTTTTTTTTCTAAAAAGCAAATTCGCTTATTACTTATTTTATTTACGTGACTTGTTGTCACATGATGCGAAATACTATTATTTTTTCTAAAAAGCAAATTCGCTTATTACTCATTTTATTTACGTGATTTGTTGTCACATGATGAGTCCATGTTTTCTTAGAAAATTTATGCTTTTTGGAAGGTAAAATGCACATAAAACATTTTTTGTCGCTAACACTGTTGCTTCTTCTTCGCTGGAGGTGGCCATTTTTTACTTATTCGTATTCCGAACACACGATTCTCATTCGCTTATTCCGTTTTTGGAGCTACTCCATTTTGATTCGTATTTTTTTTACAAAGTAGTCCGTTTAAATTTTACTTTTCGCATAATATCAAGATATGCCACCGATTGCGAAAACTTTTTATTAGCCTTTTTTGATTTTTAATTAATAATTACGCTAAAATTATTACCGCTAATTGTAGAGCATCGTAACTCGAAAACTAAGCCCTTTTTGACACCTGGGACTGTAGCCTACTCGTATTAGTATCAGTGTTAGTTTTACTGCTAGTGTTAGAGTTAGGGTTAGGCTACTCCGGGATCTTCCGACATCGGCACAAATGCAGAATAGTGCGCAAGAGATAATATAATTAGAATTACATTTTACGTATAAATACGGAAACTCCCGAAGTAGCCTACCCGAATCCTAACACTAACTTGAACCCTAATCCTAGCGTCTCAATAGTTTCGGGTATTTCCGTGAAATGTAATGAATGTAATTTTTTTATACTTAATCTAATGTTTTGCGCGCTATTGTGCATTATTACCACAAATCATTTCAATCAAAGTCTAAAAAATGATTACAAACAAAAGTGATAATAGAAATTTAATTTTCATTAAAAAAAATTAGAAAAAGAAAGTGAAAATAGGAATTTAATTTTCATTGTTCGTAATTTGTTGATAAATGAGACGTGAGCAAATCCTTTGGCATTCTTTGAGAGTCTTGAATTGGTTGACATGATCATGGCATCGTCCAAAATGGTAAAGTTGGCATTTGAGTCTTCGAATGTTGAAGGAATAATAAACCACCAAATCTTGACAAACATTTTTCTGCTTCGGAAAGCGGCATCTATACATTGTGTTTGACATCGATTTAAGTTTCACTGAAAAAAAAGACATAAAATAAGATTTTAATGGTGGAACAAGAACTTCCATGGTACTAATGCAGAATAAGGCGCAAGAGATAATATCATTAGATTACGTATAAAAAGCATTACATTCTGATGGTACTAATGCAGAATATCGTGCAAGAGATAATATTATTAGATTACGTATAAAAAGCATTACATTCTAATGGTACTAATGCAGAATATCGTGCAAGAAATAATATCATTAGATTACGTATAAAAAGCATTACATTTTAATGGTATTAATGCATAATAGCGCGCAAGAGATAATATCATTAGATTACGAATAAAAATCATCACATTTCATTACATTCTAATGGGATTAATGCAAAATAGCACACAAGAGATAATATCATTAGATTACGTATAAAAAGCATTAGATTTCATTACATTTCACGAAAATACCCGAAACCTTTGAGACGCTAGGATTAGGGTTAGTGTTAGGGTAAGGGTTAGTGTTAGGATAAAGAGTTAGGGTTAGGGTTAGGCTACTTCGGGAGTTTCCGATATCTAATGCTATTCATAATTAAAATGCGATTCTAATGACATTATCTCTTGCGTGCTATTGTGCATTTGTACCAGAAGTTATTTTTCCGATGCAAGTATCATTGGCTAACGATAAAAGTATTGGTAAACTACAATTTGCTTTCTTAAATTAAATTTATATTTTCTCGTTCCCCAATGATACCTGCATCGGAAAAATAATGTCTAAAAAGTTTCAAATTCGGGTTACTCCTACCGCACTTTTAACCAGGGTTAAAGTCAAAATATTGGATAAAAATTAAAACTATGATATTCGCCAGAATGAGTTGAACAATAAAATCAGCATTTTATTTTAAATTTTGACACATCCGAAACTCGATTATCTAAAACTGGCACCGTCCTGCAGGCAAAACCTACCCCCTTGCCTAAAAGGGGTAAGAGCCGAGTTTATTACCCTTTGCCTGGGGCGACACTCAACGAGGGGACCATTACTTTTTTTACTTGGACATTGTATGGGCTTCAGTTTGTACATGGCTCACGTTAAAAAAAAAAAAACTTTGTGTTAAACCAGCTTTCATAGTCTGATCATCGGTGATTAAACCGGTAACCCCACAGATTTTGTCTGGTGAGGAGGGTGGAAAGACACCCTCCAGAACGAAAAATAAGACCTATAAAAGGGCGAGGGAAGCTGTTTGATCCTTGACCATCTAGCAGATTATTTCTAAAGTATAACCCCCTCCTCGTTGCGACAGGGCCGTGTAAATTTGGTAGTGTCGGAGCCATGTGGTCGGGAATTAAAGTTCTTTATAGAGTCACCCAAGGCGGTATGTCTGGAACCCAGTGGTATTAGTGTTGCATATCCTTTCTTTACTTCTATTATTCTTCTGCTCATCTTTGGTATCTTACGTTCTTCTTCTAGCGTCTCTTCTAACGTCTCTGTTCTTGCTGGTTGGTCGTCCTTGATTCATTTCTACTTCTAGGTCAGTCTTGTTGCCAAGACATTCATCAACCACAAAACCATATTATTTATTTAAACCTTTGTTTACTTAACTAAACATATTTCTCCAACTAACACAACGCGCGTGTGCAGTGAGCTCCAGCTAAGGCAGAAAGGCCTTATCTGCCTGACGTCCAAGCTGAAACTGAGAGCCAACCAGGTCCCACGTGACTTCACGTATTTCGCGGGCTTTCTGTAATATTCCATGGAAAGTCCCGCCCGTGATATGAAAAGGGGCCATCCCTTCAGAAATACAGGGGGTTGACAATAATCTATGCATAGAATATGTAACATTAGGACCACAACCTAGCCAAAGGGGCTCTCGCGAAAATCCAAAGGGCATCTCCATCGTCAGAATCAACAGCTTTTGACGTACTTGTGGAAAATCTGCAGCAAACAAGGGCATCTTCTTTCACTGGCCGGGATATGCATGCAGGGTTTGTGGACCGCTTGTGAATTTCCTATTCCCTTGTTACTCCTTCCATGAATTCACCACAGGTGAATTTGTTTGTTGGATTTGGCTCAACCGGATAAGGGTGGATGCCATAACAGTAACAATAGCAATCCAGCTTGATGAGAGGTTATATACCTAAAACGCTATGGAAGCGCGTGGTGTAATGATTAAAGTCATGGGAAATGGACTCGTCGCCCCGAGTTCAAATCCTGGACTTGGTAATTGCATTTGACTTAGCGCTAATACCCTTGGGAAAGGTATGAATCCTACTCTCCCTCCAGCTATGGATAAATAGTAGGGCAGACTGGGCTCTTTAACTTTGGTTAGGCAACCGGTCTAGAAGAAGGAAACTCTGAATTCAAATCTGTTAAACTCCGCTTAAGAAATTGACCTTGTGTCACATCCTGCTCGTGCGGAGAGGTTGGTGAATATATATATACCTAAAACCTAATATCTAAATTATGAACAGTTTTTAAAATGAAAAGATATTGTTGTATAGGATTAGCTGCTTTCCCTCTATACCATGAAATAATGGTTGAGTCTATCTGATAAATAGATGTTCGATAGAAGAGACGGAGAGTTAGTGTATATGGCAGTCCTATATTGTGACATCAAACCGACAAAGTCTGGTGGTATCGTGAGATACTGCTGGGGCGCTCTGGGTTAGTGGTAATGATCCTTCGGCCCCGAAACCATGCCTGAACCCAGAGTCATCATCTGATGAAAGCTTTGTTGGTTGCAATGCCACTGTGTAAATAGCAGTCATTGTATGAAGATTACACACTAACTCTCCGTTTCGTATATATATATATATATATATATATATATATATATATATATAGATAGATAGATAGATAGATAGATAGATAGATGAGAGGTATCCAAAACTTGGTAGTAAGGGATGATTCTATATGTGATTTCTAAGATACACTGTATTATTATTGTATGATCCAGTATGTATAAATACGGTGAA
>CM042137.1:45825386-45827886 GCA_023376005.1 Doryteuthis pealeii | reverse complement strand
TAAACAAGTTGAAAAAAAAGTATGGAACGTGAAATAGAAATAATGACATTTTGCAAAATTGGTTGGTTGAATTTTACGGCAAGTCAACCCTTGCTGGGTTATTTTATGCTGAAGACGTTTTGTTTTATTCATTCTTGATGGGTATTCAACATATTTTTTTCAAACTAAAGTTTTAACTCACTTTTTTTTAAACATATCTTCTTAAGCTCATTTTCTTCTATTCAACCCATAGATGGGACCCTAACAGGTACTTCCACTCCGGGTCAGAGTGGACCTGGGAGTAATGGTGATGAATGGGTACTCCACATTCCCCAGAGCTCCAGAAATTGAACTTCACCATCAGATAGTTTAACGTCATACACAGGACATTTAAACCCACAGCCACTGCCTTCTAGAACATATATGATAAAAAGGGCTGGGGCTTGCCATAAGGGCAATAGGGTTGGGACAATCATATAGATTCTAGGGCTTGACATGACTAGCCGATTGATCGGAGGGGAGGGTTGCAAAAAGTTTTGATTAGAACAATGCTAGAAATTTAAAAAAAAAATAGGAATATACATATTTACCAACCCTTCCACTCGAGATCATTTTTTAAGCGAAGTATAACAGGTTTGAATTCAGAGTTTTCCTTCTTAGTTTGCCTAATCAAGGTTAAAGAACCTAGTCTGTCCCTACTATTTACCCATAGCTGGGGAGAGAATAGTTGGATTCATACGTTTCCCAAGGATAATAGCACTATGTGAAATGCAAACAGCCTCGTCCAGGATTTGAAATCTTCTCGCCATGTCTATTTCTACGACGGTAAACATTACACCATGCGCGTCTACAAGAAACATATGATTAAACTATATTATGTAACTTTACTTGACGACTGAAATAGCTGTTTAGTTTATATCCAATTTGCTGTATATATTATTATTATTATTATTATTATTATTATTATTATTATTATTATTATTATTATTATTGTTGTTGTTGTTGTTGAGACTGTGTGTTTTTCTGTTGATAACCGAAACTATATCACTACTCAAGTCACAATTCCCTTAGTTACGTCATATTCTCCATGATTTTATTTTTATTTAAACCTCAATTATTAATTATCATCATCATCATCATGTCACGCCAGCAGCACGGATATCCATGACAATCTCTCGCCAACCGCCCCTATCATTCATTGCTCCTGGGAGGTCCTCTGCGCAGCATCCACTATCCGTACTGAGTTGGTCTATGTACGTCTTTGCTGGATTAACTTCTCTGGCGGGACCTTGTGATGGCAATTATTAATAAATTTGTTTTACATTATTAATACATGCAATTGTACTTATATATACAAAAATAGCGGTTTACAGTGTGAACGGGAAGGATAATTTGCATATTGATATCAAAAGTTTTATTTTAATAGATTAGTATTATTGATTTCTAACTGTTTGGTTTTGTCTTAATGAATAAGAGCAAAAATTTTGGGGATAAATCTTAAAAGAAATCCATTAACAAGAAGAAATAACTGTAATTTTATTCTTTACTTCCTATTTTAACTAAATAGTTAAATTAGGAAAATTTAGCAATAAAAGACGAGAGAGATGGAAGAGTAAGTTTCAGTTGTTCTATTTTTCGATAATACTCACCTGTTTCAAATCATTTTATCGGTATTCTTATTTATTTTCATTAGCCTTTCTAATTTGATATGATATTTAATTACATTAACACTTAAATACTTGCATCCGGAGGGTGCATATATTTGCTAGTATATATATGGAAAAGTTAGGGGGAAGGTGAATAATGAACACAGAGGCGAAATATTTATTGAATGTAATTGTCTGTTTTCGTTATTCACTTTTTATATAACTTTTCCTCACATTTTGTCAGATTTTTCCTAATCTGTTATTTTCACACACACACACACACACACACACACACACATATATATATATATATATATATATATATATATATATATATATATATATATATATGAGGAAAATGGGATTGGAATGAACAAAACTCAGACAAAGATGTGTAGTATATTTCGCTGGAACGTTAAGTTCTGCTTCCTCAAGCCTTTATTCTAGAGCAAGCGGAACTTAACGTTCCAGTGAAATATACTACACATTTTTGTCTGAGTTTTGTTCTTTCATTCCTTATTTTACCTCATATATATATATATATGTGTGTGTGTGTGCGTGTGTATGTGTGTGTGTATGTGTGTGCGCGCTTATGTGTGTGTGTGTGTGTGTGTTAATTTTTGTAAGAAATATATCCATTTACATTATTAACCAATGTTACTTCTTTAGTTGTCGGGTGGCCTAAAGTCTGTATCAGCCAGACAGCGAGGGAGTCTATCCCCGTTTCAATAGCACTTGGCAAGGAGATTGTTTTTTAGCATCTGAGGTGGAGCGCCACACCTACCATCAGCTGTTACTCATACGCTGGCGAGTTGGCGAGGGCCGGTGGATAAATGTTCATGAACATTTTCATAAAAATTCATATGAATAAACAA
>CM042137.1:45727886-45820386 GCA_023376005.1 Doryteuthis pealeii | reverse complement strand
AGGACCAAAGTTAAGCTGTAAGTCATGGACTGTTCAGCTACCAAGATTCCGTCCTTAAGCATCACCGGTAGCCACATATGGCCAACAGGTGACCCAATTGGGGGGTACCCCTCTACAGAGCCCCAGCCGACAGGACGAGTCATGTTTTGTATTCTACTCTGTTAAGTTTATGCAATATCCTTTCACCGTGGATTGTTTTTTCTTTTATTCTGTACTAGAAGTGGCTCCTCAATCCAGGCGTCGCATGAATTGAGGAGAGACCAGAAAAAGTCTCGTAGATCCATTATTAGTGAATAGTGAATTGGATCCTCGCAGGATGCCCCATTAAAATCCGTACGTAAAAAAAAGACATTGCGTTGATCCGGCCCCGGGCAGGGAGAGGGGGGGTGCGTCAAGAAAAAAAATTGCACACAGACACTCTGAAAAGAAAAAAGATATCAAATGCAAAATAAAATCCATGTTGTTATTATTTAAATGTTATTGTTTAGTTATCTTAACGAATATAAAATCTAATCTTCATTATTTTTTGCTCAAAAGGCAAGATCTGGTGATAGTGAATGTGTATACGTATTTACTTTGCCGTTAATTGTTTTATTTTTGTTGTTTCCTCCGGACATACATACACACAATTGCCCTTTATATATGTATAGACGAAGAAACGATGTTCAACCAACTATCATTCGTCTACTCTCAGAAATATTTTCACAATTGATCACAATCATTATCGATACTCCATATCTGCTCTGACAAGACCCGCGAGGATGTTCATAAAGAGAAGAGAATGAATGTAACTGCAAAAAGAAAAATCATCGGAACATCCTGACAAGTCGTTGTCTATTGATAAAGGAAGGAAATCGGTGAGTATACAGGAAAAAAAATCTACCAAAATTGATATGAAGAAGGGTCAATCTCAAATCGGAGGATAAACATACAAAGCCAAAGCCAAACAAATTTTGGTCATTTTCTGTGTTAATCTGTGTTGTTATTTATTGATTTCGTCCTCTAAAAATTGAGGTAGAAATTATTTCAGTACCAGAGAATAGAGAAACCGAGATACGCGGCTAAATAAAAACTTTGTCGGAAATTGAAAAACATAAAAGATGAAAATAATTCCGAAAATCAAGCTTAAAGCTTATTGGTATTTAATTGACGAACAAGGAAATGCAGTTAAGGGAGGAATGAATGAACAGTTATTAGCAAGATCCATCAGAAATACTTTTTTGTTAATAAAATAATTATATTCATATTATGCGTGTTGTAATGGATAGAGCCGTAGGAAATACACTCGTCGACCAGAGTTCAAATCTTGGACGAGGTTGTTTGCATTTCACATAGCACTAATACCCTTGGAAATGATATGCAGCCAGCGAGTTCAAAGCAAAACTATTACTGGAATAAGAAGATACTTCTTCAATAAAAACTATTTCTCAAGTGTTTTAGAATCTCCCAATCCACGAAAGGGTAACACCTATAGAATACAATTCTATATTTTATATCAAAATAAGAATAAACACGCGTACACATTTCTTTTCCTAAACTTAAGGGAAAGAAATTAGAACAAATACACAACACAGTCCTTTTCCCAAACTTAAGGAAAAGAGATTAAAGCAAATACACGAACACAATCATTTTCCTAAACTTAAGGAAAAGTGATTAAAACAAATGTTTATATATTGGTCAAAGTTTGATTGGACGAAACAGTGTGCTTTCAAATACGTACGCGCGTTTGCGCCAAAAAGTTAATTACTTTTTGATCTCATCTTGTAATTATAAAAGACAGAGAAGAAATCAGCAATTAAAATCATTATTTACTAACATGATCATTATATTTTAATAAACTATAATACTCTCATTGCAAAAGAAAATTATTTACTACAATACAACCTATAGATACCTGTTATAGAGGCATGTGGTGAAATGGTTACCGTCACAGGAAATGGACATGGTGACCTGAGTTCAAATCCTGGACAAAGTTGTTGGCATTTCGCATAGAGCTAATACCCTTGGGAATTGTTTGCATCAAACTACTCTCCCTCCAGCTATGAGTAAATAATAGGGCACACTATATTCTTTAACCATGGCTAGGTAACCAGTCTAGGAGAAGGAAAACTCTGAATTAAAACCTATTAAACTCCGCTTAAGAAATTGACCTTATGTCACATCCTACTCGTGTGGACGGGTTGTTATATATATATATAATTATGTTCTAAGAGTGTCTATGTTAGAGTCTCGCGGCGTAGCGGCTGGAAGCCCTTTCTCAAACAGTCGAATCAATTTTTTAAGCAATGCAGAATAAAACAAACATTCTAGCGCCCCAAAGGGACTGAGGACCATGAAATTTAGGATTTATCAACCTTATAATAAATATTCCCCTATCTATATTTCAATATCGCAAAAATATTTGTTTTGAGGCTATTGAAAATGTGAATGAGTCTCCGTGATTAACATGCTGCGAGTAGTAACCGAGTTTGAACTCCAGTCGGGCTATTACGTTCAGTATCGGACTAATACCTTTTGTAAAGGCATTAACTCTCTCACCCAATAAATAGTACCACTACTATTCTTCTACAAGGATAGCTTTGGTATCAAATAACTCACGAAGGTTGATATGCCATTAAATAAAGAAACTAAACCTGAAACCAAAGAGTGCCTCACGTGGTGATATATATATATATATATATATATATATATATATATATGTGTATGTATGTGTGTGTGTCTGTGTGTGTGTGTGTTGTAAATAATATGGGTGGTATGTTTCTAAGTAGACAGTGCTCAATATGATTGATAGAGTATTTATGTAGCGTTGACATAGAGTCAACACCTGGTTACTGGTCGCATAGGTGAAAAACTTTCAGTAACCATGTCCCCGCTACCTTAACTCATATCTGTGTGTGTGTGTGTGTGTGTGTGTGTGTGTGTGTGTGTGTGTGTGTGTTTCTCAAACTCTTCTTCCTTTTCAGTTGTCTGTATTCTAAAGCGATGTAAAGTTTTCTGACTCGGTGTCAGGTCGTATGTATCCCCAGATGACAAATACCAATGTAAATGGCGATTCTTACTCTTATCTACCGAGACAAAAAATCATGTCTGAGTCAATAAAAACTTTCCATAATTATGAATCTCTGAAGGAGGCCAATCCTTTTTAGATCTCCATAGATTTTCTACAAATTTATCTCAGTCGGTAGATCATTAACATGAGAATCGCAAGGTTCTGGGTTCGAACCCGGTCCTTGCCAATTCAGCACACGAGTAGCATAGCTCGAGTAATCTGATCAGCTACGAAATGCTTTAAAATGAAATAAAAAGAATAAAATCAAAGCCCATTTTAGCATCCGACCCGGAATCACAAGGTTCAGGGTTTTGATACCAGCCCTCGCCAACTAAGCGCATGAGTAGCACAGTTCGGATCTGAGCGGTAAAGTGGTGTGCCGCTCCACCACAGACGCAAAACTATCTCTCTGGTCTAGTGCTAGTGAAAAGAGGATAGACTTCTGAGCTATATATATATGTGTGTGTGTGTGTGTGTGTGTGTGTGTGTGTGTGTGTGCTGATACCCACAATAAGCCACTCCGCCGAATTTACTAGAGATTTTATAAATCTATTAATGTATTTTGTCTATACTTTTATCTATTTATATTTGATACATTAATTAACAAATTATAGCATTAAACTTATTAATACGTTATCATCTCGCAACATATACTAATATAATAAGAAAGACAGAAAGAGAGAAAGGAAGAAAATAGGGGAAAGATAAAGAGAGGAGTTGAGCGTGCGGAAGCGATAATTGTTTCAATTGAACATAATGAACAGATGAAAAGAAGGAAAGAAACAAAATAGTAAGAGTTAAATCAAGATTATTTATACTTTTTACATATTCAGCTATTTCGCAATAGCTCTTAAGTAAACATATCAAATGTTGTATTAGTTAAATATTATATACTATGTTATATCCTCAGATCCTGCTAGTTAATTTTATTTCTACAATATGTTTCAAATTAAAACTAAAAGACTGAATAAAATTAAGGTGTTCTCAAAATGGTGTTAATTATATTGTGAAGGAAAACAAGTCTATCCGGTCTGGACTTGTTTTCACAATGTAATTAACATTATTGAATACTCCCAAATAACTGAGTATCGTTGTAATATGTTTTGTTATCTAAAATCAAGAGAACACCTTAAAAGTAAGAAAACATCTTACGAACAAGAAATTTGTCTGGAATCTGGATGCATGTAGTACGTAAGTATTTATTGACATCCCACCATGTCAATTGAATATGAGAAGTTATTAACGTGGGGAGCTACGAACGAACCGAAGCTCATGCCTGGCCAGTGCTAAATATTGCGTGTATATATATTTACCAACTCCTCCGCACGAGCAGGATGTGACACAAGGTCAATTTCTTAAGCGGAGTTCAACAGGTTTGAATTCAGAGTTTTCCTTCTCCTAGACCGGTTGCCTAATCAAGGTTAAAGAGCCCGGTCTAACCTGCTATTTACCCATAGCTGGAGGGAGAGTAGGATTCATACCTTTCCCAAGGGTATTAGCGCTAAGTGAATATTGCGTGTATAACTTCGGTATTCCTCTTTTGATGCGCCACAGGCACTGGGCAATAAACCCAGCTCAGCCCAGCCCCTCTAAATCAAGAGGTTAGGTGTTGCCTGAGGGTTGCTCCTGGGATAATATCTTACCATTCCAATGGCCGAGGTCACTGGACACAGAGCCCGAAGACCGGGTGTGTATATGCTGTTGTCGAAGTAACTTCGACTGTATGCATTTCCGCAACCCATTCGCTACGGGTAAGATGTGACACAAGGTCGCAATTGAGACATCCACCGAGGATCGAACTCGAAATTCAATAGAAATGGATCTACGAGACTTGCTTGCTAACCATTCAATCACAATGGGACGCCCTCTGGTTGTATATAGTATATATATATTCACACACACACCCCTCCGACGCCGCACGAGCAGGATGTGACAAAGGTCAATTTCTGAAGCGGAGTTTAACAGGTTTGAATTCAGATTTTCCTTCTCCTAGACTGGTTACCTAGCCAAGGTTAAAGAGCCCAGTCCGCTCTACTATTTACCCATAGTTGGAGGGGGGTTGTTGGATGCATACCTTTCACAAGGGTATTAGTGCTATGTGAAATGCAAACAGCCTCATCCGGGATTTGAAATCTAACATTTCCATTACACCACACGCCTCCATAAACATATATGGACTGACCAACTATTTACCCATAACTGGAATGAGAATAGTTGGATGCATATCTTTCCCAAGAATATTAGCGCTACGTGAAATGCAAACAGCTTCACCCAGAACTTGAACTCGTCTCGCCGATTCCATTCCCCACGACAATAACCATTACACGATGCGCCTTTAATTTATATATTAACACTCGTGCTCCTAAAAAATACAACTGATTATCTGGTGTTGCTTATACACCGAATTCTTATTTTTTATGAATGTTGTCACCTCAGCTAAATAATGAAACTATTGTGTTTTTATCATAAAGAAAGGGAAGAAAAAGGACATGTTACACAGAAAAATATAATAAGAAAGAAAGAAAATAGGGGAAAGGTAGAGAGAGAAAATCAGCGAGTGGAAGCGATAACGCTAATCTGTTTCAATCGAACATAACGAAAAGCTGAACAGAAGGAAGATTTTTCATATTTCATAAAATAAAATAGGGAGGGGTAGACCTCGTAAAAAAATATTTCCCCTAATATATTTTAGGAAAAAACTGTTCTATCTAGTCATAACTTGTTTTTTGACTACGTTAAATTTCAATTGATTTAACGGTGCAAAAAATGTAAATATTCTTTTTCGTTTATAATTTTCATTATTTCTGTAAGCTGAAACATTTTTTTTAAATCATCGGGAGTTTTTTTTTTTTTTTAATGTTTCTTCTTTCGAATAGACAAAAAAAATCCAGATAATATTAACCTTCATGCAAATTTCATTGTATTAAATATAGCGGGGGGGATTTCTCAGGGAAAATTGGTGGTACCTAATAATTAGATTATAATACTGTGGTATATCCACGGGTCCCGCTAGTTGTAATTATCTCATTTGTAATTATTGTTTGATGAGGTTTTTGTTTTTGTCGTAGTTTAAGAAAATCAAATAAAGCTAAGTAAAGTGTCGTTGCCTAATCGCATTAAACACAAAAGATAAATATCGGATGATAAGTGTGATACAGAGAAAAAAGCTATTTAAAAGCCAAGAAAGAAAGAGACAGTCGGTAATGTCACCCGAATTGAACGGCTGGAAAAAGTGTATAAAGCAAAGTTGCTAAACGAGTCTGTGAACTGAAGGGCGACCCAAAAGGGCAAATGGTTGGGGGTCGACGACGGTAGAGGTAGTTGTATAAAAGTTTCATTCAGTGTAAATGGCGTTAGGTTTAAGCCTGTCACATCGCAAACTTTCATACAGTGCATATGTGGTTAATACGTACAATTAGGTGAGGCCACACCTTGTCTGATGATCTTCATGTGACGCTTCACATACCACAGATTTCTTTGCACAACCGATGACACCGTCAAAAGGTCACTTTTAGAAAATTCCTGAAATATTCAAACTGCTATGAAATATTTTTAAATGAAATAAAAAAGAATAAAACCAAAGTACTTTTGGGCATCTGTCTCGGAACCACAATATTCCGGTTTCGATACCGGCCCTCGCCAACTCAGTGCATGAGTAGAACAGTTTAGATCTGACCGGTGAAGTGGAGAGCAGGGAGACTGATTTTGCGGTTCTGGGCAAATATAAAACTATCTTTTTGGTTCAAATAATGTTCAATATATGTGAAATAATAATAGGAAAAATTGTTGTAGACGCAGTGCCACATCGGGATATTAATCTTGCTTTGAAAAAAAATCAGAATTCATCAATAACTTAAAAATGGCTGACTTTAAGGCTTTTAAGCATCTTTGGATTCCTTGGGCAAAAATGCTTTTATAAACCAATTTTTAGGAGTAGGGAAGCTCTAGAACTCATTTTACAGATAAAAATAGGTTACAAAATGTTGCCATTTTTTGCGACCCCCCTCAAATTTGGAGGGCTAAAAATTGACATAACTCCGCCAATTTTTGGAACTGGAAGGTCAAATTTTGAGGATTGGTTAACTTTATCATAATTTACACTTGGACAAAATTTCAAAAAAATTGAAGGGGGTGGGTGACATGGCCTGGATGATTTGACACCCAATAGCTATTAGTAAACATATCAAACGTTGTAATAATTAAATTATCATAATGTGGTATATCCACAGGTCCTGTTAGTAGAAAATATTTTAAAAAAAAACGATGAAACTTAACGGCAGGAAACTGGGTTGAATTTTTACATATTTTCTCGCATATATTTATGTCTGACTTTTTTGTTTAGATTAAAAAGGGCGGTAAGGGTAATCCGAAGTCGAACTTTTTTATACCTTATTTTTTTATGCTGGTATCATTGGGGAACGAGAAAAGTTTTAACCAAGACAAGAAGAGAATATTGACAAGTGACAACTGATTTAATTTTCATATCGACATGTCTTTAATTTAATTGGTTGAAACTTTCCCACCAATACACACTTTCACTTGAATCTGATCAGATGGCAGTAAAAAAAAAAATACGGGGGTAAAAGAGGGAGATAAATCACTACACGTGATAAAGAACAATACAAAGTAGTCCAGATTAAAAGTGCGGTAAGAGTAACCCAAAGCTAAATATGTTAGATCTTATTTTTCCGATGCAGGTATCATTGGGGAACGAAAAAAGTATTGATAAAAGATAATTTTATTTCTTAAATTAAAGTTCTATTTTCTTCCCCATGAGAGCTGCATCATAAAAAGTATGTCTAAAAAGGTTTCGGTTCTTGGTTACCCTTACTGCACTTTTAACCTGAGCTTTATTGTTGACTGTTTCTGTGAAACAAAAACAAGTCACCATGAGTAGATTGCCATGTCGGATATGCTGATGAACAAATGAGCTGAGATAGAGATAGATAGAGAGAGAGAGGGGGGGGAGAGGGGAGAGAGAGAGAGAGAGAGGTCGAAATTTTTAGACATTATTAAATTTATATTTCTTGTTCCCCAATAATACATGCATCAGAAAAATGATTGTTTGTTTGTTTTGTTTTACGGCATATCAACCTCAGTGGGTCATTTAATGCCGATAAAGTTTTGAAATAAATCAATTCTTAATGGATAATACAATTTTTATAAATACATTTGTTCTATTTAACCCATAGATGGGACCCTAACAGGTAATACCACTCCGGGTCAGAGTGGAACAGGGAGCAATGGTGATGAAGGGGTGCTCCACATTCCCCAAACCTCCAAAACTGGAACCTCACCATCAGATAGAGTTTAACGTTATTTCCAGGACATGTAGACCCGCAGCCACCGCCTTCTAGCACCCATATGATAAAAAGGGGTTGGGGCTTGCCATAAGGGCAATAGGGTTGGGAAAATCATATAGGTGCTAGGGCTTGACGTGATCAGCCGATTGATCGGAGGGGGCCTCTCCGACCGCCCGTCTAGCCCAAGATAGGGCCAAAGTGGAGTATTGCATGTCATGAACTGCTCATCCACCCGGGCTCTATCCTTAAGCATCACGGGTCGCCACCCACGGCCAACGGGTGGCCCCCTTGGGGGAGTCTTACCCCTCTGCAGAGGTGCAGTCGTTGCATTCTAACGCCCCACCGACAGGGCGGTCTGAAAAATGAGGTCTAAAAAGTTTCGGTCTTGGGTTACCTTTTCGGCACTTTTAATCTGGATTAAAGTTAAGATATTCGATAAACATAAAGACTTGGATATTCGCCAGAATATTTAGTTAAAAACTGTAAAATCATCCATTTTTTTCTAAATCAGCGTAATTAAGAATGTGGACAATCTAAAATTTGAATTTTTCCGCCTCACATTTGAAGTCTCATTATTTTAACTTTTCTTATTTAATCGTCTTTTTTATCCTTAATGTAAAGAGATATATCTTATCAACTAGCAAAAATATGCGCCCTGGGGCGTAAGTATGTAAGTTTTAATGTAATGAAATATATTAAATTAGAAAGACTAACGAAATTAAATAAGAACGCATATAAAAAGATTACACCTATTTTAATTATATTTTAATTGGTTTCTATATAAAATCATAGGATTGATTTTAATATGTTAGAGAATAAAACAATATTAGAGATCAAAAACACCAAATAATTATTTATTAAACCGGTTTTGTTAAAACCAGTATGCAAATTAACCAAACCATATATTATCTAAACCTTTATATATATAAGACACATTGCAGGATTTTAAATTCACTAATAATATGGGCTGTTTTGAGGCAAATCTAATTCAGATTTTCATAATGAATAAGATTTATTCCATGTATAAATGATTTTGACAATAAATTAAATACTCATTGATTAATTTAAATAATTCCTGAGGGTATAGTGACGTAAGCAGGGGTGTATTTTGGATTACAGACATACACTGAATCTCCATTATAATAAGATTATCATCAAGGCCAAAAATCAAATTACGAAGTATCATTCTTGGGGCACTAGAGGTCACTTTCGCTTAATTCAAATAAAAACTAGTGTGCAATATTTAAATTCAGAAAAAAAAAACATGACAGACGTTGATGTTTATTTATTTCCTCATCCTAAACCTGGCTAATAGAATAGTGGTTAACGTTGCTGGAATGTGACATCCTAGTAAGTTCGAACTTCAGTCACGCTATTATGTTCAGTTTCTAATACACTTGTGAAAGGTATGGACCCACTCATCCCCAAGATATATGTTGAATAGTACCACAACTGTTCTTCTACAAAGATGGCTTTGGCAATGAATAATCCACGAGGGTTGATGTGCCATTAAACAAAGAAACCAAAGCAAACTAATAGAAGAAATGTTGACTGCGTAATTTTCTCAGTCGCATTTATTGCGGAAAAATAAGGAAAAATACTGAAAAATAGTATTGATCACCTTACCTAAAAGCGATTGATAACATTGTCATTAACGTAACTGTCTTGTCTATCTTTATAATTATATTGCTTATAGATCTTATTATAATGGAGATTGTGGGTTTGTCTATCTGTAACTGAAACTATATTACTATACAAGTCACAATTTCCTTTGTTATTTACATCACATTCTCCAGGATTTTATTTTTATTTAAACCTCAATTATTAATAAAATTGTTTTACATTATTAATACTGTTGACCATATCTACATACTAATACCATACAATTGTATTTATATATACAACAAAATAGAGTGTGAACGGGAAGGCTAATTTGCATATTGATATTAAAAATTTGATTTTGATAAATATGTGCTTAGTAATATTGATTTCTAATTGTTTGGTTTTATCTTATTGAATATCTCGGGGATAAATCTTAAAAGAAATCCATTAACAAGAAGAAATAACTGTAATTTTATTCTTTACTTCTTATTTTAACTAAATAGTTAAATTAGGAAAATTTACCAATGAAAGACGGGAGTAATGGAAAATGATGGAAGAGTTAGTTTTAAAGTTGTTTTATTTTTTGATTATACCCCCTCTGTTTCAAATCTTTTTATCTGCATTCTTATTTAGTTTCTAATTTAACATGATATTTTATTATATTAAAACTTAAATACTTGCACCCGGAGGGTGCATATATTTGCTAGTATACTTAATATTAATGGGACCGTACAAATCGTCCAAGATGAAATTTTAAAAAATATATATCCTGACTATTCTTATTTCTTATGAGAGTCGTCACCTCAGCTAAATAATGGACCATTCTGTTATTATCATAGAGAAAGCAAGGGAAGAAAAGGGGTATGCTATACAGAAAAAAAGTATAAGAAAGAAAGAAAGAAAGAAAGAAAGAAAGAAAAGGAAAGAAAGAGAGGGAGAGTAGAGGAAAATTAGTGAAAGTGGGTGAGCACGTGGAAGCGATAACGCTAATCTGTTTCAATAGAACATAATGAAATGAAAAAGGAAAAAAAGAAAGAAAGAAAAAAGAGTGAGAAAGAGAGTTAAATCAAGATTATTATACTTTTTACATATTGAACTATTTTGCAATAGCTCTTGAGTAAGCCTACCAAACGTTGTAATAATTATCATACTGTGGTTCTTAATGACTTTGAAAAGAAAGGTAGCAAAGGGCAGTACAATGTTACCTTGACTTACGAGTTTTCCAAGTTACAAGCTGTCGGTCGAGTATAAAATTAAAATTATAATAATCTTGATTTAACTCTCTCTCTCTCTCTCTCTCTCTCTCTCTCTCTCTCTCTTCTCTCTCTCTCTCTTTTCATTATGTTCGATTGAAATAGATTACTGTTATAGCTTCCGCTCATCTTCACTCTATATTTTCCCTACTCTTGTTCTTTTTCTTTCTTATTATATCTTTTCTGTGTAGCATGTCCTTTTTCTTCTCTTTCTTTATAATAAAAATGGCATTCTCCTTTATTTAGTTGAGGTAGCGACATTCATGAGAAATAAGAATTCGGCGGATAAGCAACACCAGATAATCAGGATTTTTATTTTTGCATTTAATCTTGGATGATTTTGGATGGTCTCATTTTTAACCAGAGGGTGTTGCAAGATGATAACGGTCGTACAATTAAGGAACACGAGTATTAATATATAGATGTTTATATTTTATAAATAAAATTCTTCATTTGGTGTAATAAATTTGTAAACTTAAACATTTTTAGTGAACTTATTACCTCAAATTTTAGCTGTCAACACAAAGCAAAAACTTGACCGAATGACATCTCGTAACTCGGAAAACTCGTCAGTTGGGACACTCGTATGTCAAGGCAGCATTGTACAGACTTTTGCTTCATTTCTTTTCAAACTTATTAAAAATTATAAATTGTGTCAATGTTACTGGGGACAAAAATGGAAGAAAAGTAAATGAACGACTCGGGTCAACGAGTCCAGAGTCGTAGGAAATGAACTCGTCGACCCGAGTTCAAATCCTTGACGAAGCCACAGTTCACATAGCGCTAATACCCTAGGGAAAGGTATGAATCCAACTATTCTCCATTTAGCAATGACATACTGGGTTCTTTAACCTTGGCTAGGCAACCAGTCTAGGAGAAGGAAAACTGAATTCAAACCTCTTAAATCTCCACTTGGGATTGTTACTACTAGAATAGTCTCAGTCTTACTTAGTGATCTATTTCAATTTTTTTAAAAAGAACATACCTTTGACGTCTTTAGTAGGCTTTATATTTGGTTGTGTTTTTCGAGATTCCTCTTCATCCTGGATTCTGATAATATCCTCACTCCGATCCACGAGACGATTTATATCCTTGTCTAATGGTTGGTTAAAATAATAGTCATTTGTGACAATGGGCTTTCTAGAAGAGAATCCGGAAATAAAAGAATTCGTTGATGAAACGGTCTTTCTATGAGACCAAGCTTCGACGATCACGCGTCGATCGTGAAGCGCCGAGACGTTTGATGGTGATAGAAAAAAGACAATCAAGAGCGATACAAACCAAACTGTGTAAGTGAGACAGTGTTTATGTTTTATACAACGATGATGATGAAGGCAGTTGTTGCACTTGAAATGTCGTTGTGTGTAATGATGTAAATGTTCTTTTATTTCAGAGGCGTCGTACTGCTCTATCAAATGTTCGTTGCGGTGTGTCAACTTCTGGGAAAAATAAATCGAAACTGACTTCAAGAGTCTTTCGAGTTTCACTTTACATGTTAGGTAAATCCAAATATTTGAAATCCTTGGGGTTCTGCTGTTGTTTTCAGTCATTCTGCTTTTCTCAAAATTCAACCGAGTCAGAAACCCTTGACCCTTTCGGAACTTGGTTAAATCCAAATCAGTCGTCATCGTCATAATTTTGGTATTGGTATTACAATCCAAGTATGGTGCTATTATTTTGTTGGTAATCGTTATAAAAAGTGTGTGAATCGATCACCTATCGTATGTATGTCCTGATGAAAATACGAAAATAAAACAATTAACGACAAAATAAATATATATACACAATAAATGTCATCTGTTCTTGCTCTTCGTGCAAAAATTATGAAGATTTGATTTATATTTGAAAATATTTAAAAATCACTATATATATAGAGAGAGAAATAGCACTGGAATTCTACTTTTAAAAAAATTCTAGCATTTGTAAATCTCATAATTCAACAAATTAATAGACATGGGTTTCCCCACCTTTACGACGCTTCTAGTTAAACAAAGAAATATATGAATGGGATAATCCAGGCGTTCCGAGCGGACAGATAAACAGCAGAACAATGGGGAAAACGGTTCACTCGGCAATGATGACGCTTCCATGCAGCAGACGATATAGTCATTTAGTTAGCCTTGCTAAGTTGTGTCACAAGGACGCATAAACGGGGCACCCAGTGAGACTCAAACTCACCAGTAAGTGTCTGTCAGTTTAGCTTTCTATGGAGCTTCCATGCAGCAGAAGGTATAGTTATTTACTAAGCTTTGCTTAGTTGTAGCACAAAGCCGAATGCATGGGGCATCCAGTGAGACTCGAACTCACTAGTAATGGTCTGCCAGTCTAGCGTGCTAACCATTACACCATGTGATGAAGGACACTTCTTGGAAATCGTTGAAAGTAAGTAGAGGCACCGATGAATGGATATGAGTTCTGGCCGTTATAATTAACGTAATAATTGAGTACTTTGGGTGTCGTATTTTTCTTAGTAAATCCGTGAAAATTGGTTTTAATAATATTGCTCACTTTTTAAGGTGTTTTAAAGACCACTGTCATATTCAGATTATTATTATCATCATCACTTCTTGGAAATTGCTGAAAGAAATTAGTGGAGTCCGTGGTTGGGTATGAGTTCTGACCGGTATAATTATTGAGTACTTTAGGTGTCGTTGTATTTTTCTTAGTGAATCCGTGAAAATTGTTTCCAGTAATATTGCTCACTTTTTAAGTTACTTGTGTTTTGAAGACTGTCGTTACATACATACAATGTTATTGTTATTATCATTATTGCTGTTGTTGCCTTTTAGTGCAAACTGTTAGAAGACGGAGTTAGCTTAAGGGATGAACGGCTAACTGGATGATTGAGTAGGTGAGTGAATAGTGAAGACAGTTATAAGAGAATATAATTATTTGTCGTTATTTTCTGCCGCCTTTTTCTCTATGCCGTTGTTGCTGTTGTATTTGCTAAAAGGAGGAAACCAACAAAACAATAATCCAAGAAATAAAAAGAAGAGAAAAAAATCGGGATAAAAATAATACAGGAAACATTTTACAATTGTGAAGAAACGAGATCGGTAGAGTAAAAATGGCTGAGTTGAAAAAGAGGGAATGGAAAAAGAGTGAATGGGAAAAGAATGAAAAGAAAAAAGACTTAAAGGAAAAGGAGTGAAAATGGCTGGCTTGAAAAAGAGGGAAAGGAAAAAGAGTGAAGAGAAAAAGAGAGGAAGGAAAGAGAGTGAAAGGAAAAATAGGGGAAATAAAAGAAAGGAAAGAGAGTGGAAAGAAAAAGAAAGGAAAGAGAGTGGAAAGATAGTGGAAAGAAAGAAAGAAAGAGAGCGGAGAGAAAAAGAGGTAAAGGAAAATGAGAGAAAGGAAAGAAGGTGAAAAAAAAAGAGTAAAAGGAAAAGAGAGAAAGCAAGAAGAAAGAAAGGAAAAAGAAAAGGAGTAAAAAAGAAAAAGAAAAAAAGCAAGCAGTGTTGACATTTAGTAACACAAAGACGACCATTTCGGAATGGGATAGAAAGTATTAGAACAATTTACAGAAATGGAGAGGGATAGGGAGAGATGTGGGATGGGGAGAGAGGTGTAAGGGAGGGGTATGAGTTATAATCACGGCGGTGCTTGGCTGCTGTGGTCCTATAACAATGATACCAAGGTAACTAGAGTGTTGACGGAGATACTGTGTGACTGGAACGAGAGACGTCACTGAATCGTACCACCTTTATAGGTGGTCTCATAGAATATGCTCAGGCATTGCATATGAGATTGTAGCACTGTTAGCCTTCCTTACTTTAGGCTTTGCTTACTTCCAATCCCAATTGGCATTGTTTTTAAAGCTTCTTGTTTCAATCATTTTTACCGAGAAGAACTTACAGAAGGCCAAATCGACACTTTTTGATGGATGGAGGTGCATTCCTTATTTTTATCATAATTTGTTAAAATATAACAAGAAATAGATCATTCCTAGTTTAAATACCACGCCGTACGTACTCACATCTGTAATATTAATACCAGTGTTCCTTAATTGTACGACCGTTATCATCTTGCTACACCCTCTGGTTAAAAATGAAACCGTCCAAATAGTCCAAGATGAAACGCAAAAATCTAAATCCTGATGATCTGGTAATGCTTATTCGACGAATTTTCATTTCTTATGAGTGTCGCCAACTCAGCTAAATAATGACCATTCTGTTTTTATTATTAAGAAAGGGCAGAAAAAGAACATGCTACACAGAAAAAATATAAGAAAGGTTTAAAAAGTGGGAGAAAGATATACATAGGGGTGAACGCGCGGAAGTGATAACGCTAATCTATTTCAATCGAACATCTTATTATAATGGAGATTGTGGGTTTGTCTATCTGTAACCGAAACTATATTACTATACAAGTCACAATTCCTTTAGTTATTTACATCATATTCTCCATGATTTTATTTTTATTTAAACCTCAATTATTAATAAAATTGTTTTACATTACTTACACTGTTGACCATATCTACATACTATTAACATGCAATTGTATTTATATATACAACAAAATAGAGGTTTACAGTATGAATGGGAAGGCTAATTTGCATATTGATCTTTAAAAAATGATTTTAATAAATATATGCTAAGTATTATTGATTTCTAATTGTTTGGTTTTATCTTATTGAATATGAGCAAAAATCTCTAGGATAAATCTTAAAAGAAATTCATTACGAAGAAGAAATAACTGTAATATTATCCTTTACTTCCTATTTTAAGTAAAGAGTTAAATTAGGAAAATTTACCAATAAAAGACGGGAGTAATGGAAAATGATGGAAGAGTTAGTTTCAAAGCTGTTCTATTTTTCGATAATACCCCCTCTGTTCAAAACCTTTTTATCTACATTCTTATTCAGTTTCATTAGCCATATTTAATATGATAGTTTATTATAAAATTTAACTAAAATACTTGCACCCGGAGGGTGCATATATTTGCTAGTAATGATAATGAAAAGATTGAAAGAAAGAAAAAAAAAAGAAAAGTGTAACTGAGAGTTAGATCAAAATTATTATACTTTTTATATTGAACTATTTAGTAATAGCTCTCAAGTAAAAATATCAAACGTTGTAATAATTGAATTATCATACTATTTTATATTGACAGGTTCTGCTTTTGGTTAATTATTGTCTAAATTTTTGAACTGAGGCTTGATAATTTATATCATTTAGATTTTCATTACAGTTGAATTTTATAAACACAACTTTTCAACTGATGTGTCCCGGCCTTTTTCAAGTGTTTCTTGTCGAACTCGAACCTTCATGCTGGATTGGTTTGGTTTTGTTTTACGGCATATCAAGCGACAAAGTTGGGAAATAAATTCATTCTTAATGCATAATACAATTTTGTTTATCAACTCATGTTTTTCTATTTAACCCATAGATGGGACCCTAACAGGTACTACCAGGGTCAGAGTGGACCAGGGAGCAATGGTGATGAAGGGGTGCTCCACATTCCCCAAACCTCCAGAACTGCAGATAGAGTTTAACGTCATTCCCAGGACATGTAGAGCCGCAGCCACCGCATTCTAGCACCCATATGAGTAGTTGTTTCGTGGAAGTTTTTAACTGGTTATTGAGTAAGATAGAGGAATTGCGGTTCTTATTAAATCTGTTCTTGATAGCTTTGGCTTTTAAAAAGGACATTTAGCTCAAGGTGGGTGGTAATTTTCCTTTATGTTTGGAGCTTCTGGTATAGTTGTTCAATTTTTTTTTTGTGCAGTTGGTAGTAGGAATTATATAGGTGACAGTTTGGTCCAAGAATTGTTTGCTCGGGTGTTAATTCGAGGTTAGATAGGTTGATAAATTTGTGATTGTTATTGGGCAAATATATCGAACCGTGGTAGAGGGAATTGACTTGACCTTGATCTTCAACCGGTGTTGGAGTTTGTTGCCGTTGTATAAGTGTGCAAGTTGAGTTTTTAGGTTGTCGTAGTATTCATTAGTAATTGAGGCTTTTATGTGTTTGTAAATATCCAAGGCTGTACTGTTGAGATTTTTAATGTTTTTATTGGCCATTTCTATTTGCCTTTTTACCAGGTCGTACCGGTATTCGCGCGTGCTGGACTCATATTGAGCTGCCGGATTGTATATTTTGGCAGCATTTTTTCTTTTAAACATGTTTTGTTAAACTCAACGGACAATTCTTGTTGGACGAGTTTTGTTCAATCCTTTCTAACTGTCTGGCCATCTTTTTAATATCCGGGTGGAATTGGTCTATGAATCCAAAAGGTTTTTTCACGAGAATTTTTTGCACGACTTTGTGCCATCATCAGGCGTGGAACTGGTGAGATGTTTCCATTGTATCTTTTAAAAAACAAACAGTAGCAGTAGGAATTAGTAGGAGGGAGGCTCACAAGTTTTCCTACTGCTACTGTTTGTTTATAAAATTTTTTTTTTTAAAAGAGACAATGGAAACATCTCATCAGTTCCACACCTGATGATGGCACAAATCCATGCAGAAAGCGCTAGTGAAAAAAAACTTTGGATTCATAGACCAATACCGCCCAGGTATTAAAAAGATGGTCAGAGTTAGAAAGGAATGAACAAAACTCGTCCGACAAGAATTGTCTGTCGAGTTTAACAAAACATGTTTAAAAGAAAAAAATGCTGCCAAAATATATATATATATATATACATACATACACACACACACACACACACACACACACCAGTACCAATCACTGTATATACGCTAGATTAAGTTATATGTAGCTACAGGTGTGCTTGTCATCTAATAGAAAGGTAACTGCCAGTAACAGGACATACATAGAAGTATACATACGAATATTACTGTGTACGTGTTTCTTGGTTGGTCAGCTTCAGTGTGACCTCAAATTTCAGTAGTGCAGATATGGTTACTTCAATCACGTCAACAATGAGAGTTCATTTTGAAATCAAGTGCAAATATACGCTATGATTATTGAAATCTGAAGCCACCCACATTTTTCTTTAACGTCGGTTATGTAAATAAAAAGAAAGGAGGCTTCTCCACACTTGACGGCAAGCCTCTAAAGCCGGTAGAACAATTCACGTACCTAGGTAGTAATATATCCTCCACAGAGAGCGATGTTAATGCATGCATAGAGAAGGCATGGTCAGCTAGAAATAGATTATCAGTCATATGGAAATCCGATCTCACCGAGTTAAGGCTGCAATTCTCTCAAGCCGTAGCTGTATCAGTGCTACTGTAATGCGGCACCACTTACGCCCTAACGAGACGCCTGGAGAATAGGCTAGATGGAAGCTGCGCACAAATGCTAGGTGAGATCTTAAATCATGAAAACAACACGCCACGATAAAGCAGCTGTACGGCCACTTACCTCCTATCACACAAACCATTAGAGTCAGACAAACAAAACATGCTGAATACTTGTGGAGAAGCAAGTACATAGGCATGCTAGTGCGGGCCGTCCAGCAAAGACTTACATTAGCCAGCTCTGAATAGATGTTGGATGCTGCGTAGAGGACCTGTCGGAGGTAACGAATGATAGGGATGGTTGGCGATAAATTATGGATATCCGTGCTATTGCGTGACCTGATGATGATCTTGAGGGGGGGGGGAATGGTTACGTTGCAATGACAGACAATCTTTCTCTGACGTTGAATAGTTAGATATTTTAATTTGTTCCAACTACGAAGACAAAATTCGTAGTCTATTAGAATACGAGTAAATATATTTAAGACACTTGATTTCGTTAATGAAAAAAATAAAATTAATTAATTTTTATTATTAAATGATAAATAATAGCGAATGCTTTTCATTTTTAATCTGTGATTAAAATTATTTTGCTTGATTGATTACTTAAAAATTATATTAACTCATTTATTGTTTTATGGCAGTAGGGACAGCCAAAACATTTTTAAAACTTTTGATTTAATTATTCAGACTCATCTTTATAGAAAAATTTACAAAGGGTACAAGTAAAATATTTTGTTTGGATTTCATAAAATTAAATCGGGGGGGGGGTGATCGACCAAGTAGATATATATATATATATATATATATATATCTGAAATACTTTAGGAAAACTATTTTAAACAAATTCATTTAAAAGGTGAATAAGTATCGAAATTTCTGAAAATTTACTCAATTGATTTTTCATAGATGTTTTTAATGTCTGTAGGCGTAACTTGTATGTGACCACGTTTAAAAAAAAAAATAAAAATAAAATAAAAAAAAAATAAAAAAAAACAATTGATTCAATGGTGGGAAATTGTAAACAGTTTTCATAATTTTCATTATTTTCGAGGGCTGAAAAACATTTTCTGAATGGTCCCAAAAACTTTGAATTAACCTTTATTAAAGTTTCATTGTTAAATACAGAGGGGTGGGGGTAATTTAACACATCGAATTGGAGGTCCCGACAACGTAAAAAATGTAGACAGATCATTCAAATGTCGGATATGTGCCAACGTATTTTTTTTTAATGGCCAAAAATGTGTATAACTGAATCACTATACACACATTTTAAATCTATACAACATCAATTAATGTTGTCCTTTATTATTTAAAAAAAAAAAAAAAAAAAAAAAAAAAAAAAAAAAAAAACAACTTGAGTGAATTAACGTATTAAGTTGTTCTTAGAGTTTCATTTTTATTCAAATTATTAATCCTAGTTGAGAAATATATACACTATATTTAATATTCCATTAACATCTGTCCAGTAGTCTATGGTAAAAATTTACGCCCTGAATTCAGTCTACCAATAATGGATTTATTTTTAAAAGAAATTTTTTTTTTTTTTTTTTATGTAAAAATTTGGCTTCGACGCAACATGTCCTAAGCTAGACAATACCCGAAGTCTAATTTCTAAGTTAGAAAAAAAAATACAACAGCATTTCCTTAAGTTCAAGGGTCCGCTCCGAATTGTGGTCCGTCAGGAAAGAGAAGGTTGTTACGTGTGACCAAGTCGAGTTTTCCGCCATGCGTGTTAGCCGGCGACGTCGCAAGTAGGTATCGCGTGCACGGAGCCGGGGAGAGAAAAATTCGGTGTATTTATTTTTAGGGGAGGAGACGATGCCTTCTAATTGGCCAAAGTCATATGACCAGCCCATCATCGCGTCTGTACAGTAAACATTCGGGTATCTTTTATGGAGCACCGTTGAGTTTTGACAATGATCAATTGAAGGGTCAGGAATCAAAATTATTCTAACAAGTATATAGCGATGTGTTAAAAAAATAAAAATAAAATAAAAAAGTACGTAACTTAAAAATCTTAAAACGTTAATATGAATTTTTTTTTTTTTTTTAATAGACTTTTCTTTTATGTTTAATAAAGAAAAATTGCATGTTAAAAAAAAAATTTTTTTTTAATAGATTTGTTAGACATAACGTACGTTTTTGTTTTAAATCATTTTTTTTTCGGTTAATTGTTTATTTTTCATATATTTCCTGCTAAAATATAAGGTAGTGTTATTTCCTATGGTATGTCATATTTGAAATTTTTACCACATTATCATTAGCAGCACCAGCTGTTGTCTGCACATTTATTTTGCATTTAAAATTTTAAATGCATCTAAAATAAAATAAAATTTAGAAGTAGATAAGTTGAACTTTTAATATCACATTCCTTAGAAAATAAGCTAACGATTTAAAAATATGAAATGATAACTATTCTTTTCATATTTACGAGACTTGAATTTCAAAATGTAAGACGTCCTACTACCGACTTTATTAAAATATCGATTTTTTTTTAATTATTTTTTTTTTAACGTATGTTCCATCATTGAATTCTTTCCAAAAATGTAAAATTCTTTTTAGAAACAAAAAAACTCGTTCACTATATGGGGATCAATGCGCGAAACAAAAACTAATAAGGTAATGCTATAAAAGAGGACCGCCTCAGCAATAGGCAGTCGGCCACTACAATTGACTAAAACAATGTCTGTTCCAGACACTGTCTCACTTCATGTTTATGCTTGCTATTTCGATTTATCTTAATTTTGCGACTTTGTAATGACTTTTTTTTTTTAGTTTGTAGTAGTTGAACAGTATTATTTTTTTCTAGTTAGATTTCTATATACAAATTTTTTTTTAAAAAAAAAAAAAAAAAAAAAAAAAAAACACCGAAGATAGATGGAAGAATTCGAAGGGGAGGAAGGCACTAGTGAATCCAGTTATGAAAATAAACGACCAATGGATGAGAATGACAATAGCTGACGATGAATCAAAGAAAATAAGCTTAGTTTCGTAGTAGTAAAAAAAAAGAATTTCACCAAACGGCAAGCTGAGAAATATTGGAAACATCTACACCAAAAAATAACTTCCATTAGTGCAGATATGGTTACTTCAATCACGTCAACAATGAGAGTTCATTTTGAATCAAGTGCAAATATACGCTATGATTATTGAAATCTGAAGCCACCCACATTTTTCTTTAACGTCGGTTATGTAAATAAAAAGAAAGGAGGGTCTCCACACTTGACGGCAAGCCTCTAAAGCCGGTTTAGAACAATTCACGTACCTAGGTAGTAATATATCCTCCACAGAGAGCGATGTTAATGCATGCATAGAGAAGCATGGTCAGCTAGAAATAGATTATCAGTCATATGGAAATCCGATCTCACCGAGTTAAGGCTGCAATTCTCTCAAGCCGTAGCTGTATCAGTGCTACTGTAATGCGGCACCACTTACGCCCTAACGAGACGCCTGGAGAATAGGCTAGATGGAAGCTGCGCACAAATGCTACGCGAGAACTTAAATCATGAAACAACACGCCACGATAAAGCAGCTGTACGGCCACTTACCTCCTATCACACAAACCATTCGAGTCAGACAAACAAAACATGCTGAATACTTGTGAAGAAGCAAGTACATAGGCATGCTAGTGCGGGCCGTCCAGCAAAGACTTTACATTAGCCAGCTCTGAATAGATGCTGGATGCTGCGTAGAGGACCTGTCAGAGGTAACGAATGATAGGATGTTGGCGATAAATTATAGATATCCGTGCTATTGCGTGACCTGATGATGATCTTGAGGGGGGGGTTACGTTGCAATGACAGAATCTTTCTCTGACGTTGAATAGTTAGATATTTTAATTTGTTCCAACTACGAAGACAAAAAACCTTACTTTAGGCTTTGCCTACTTCCAATCCCAATTGGCATTGTTTTTAAAGCTCTTGTTTCAATCATTTTTACCGAAAGAACCTTACAGAAGGCCAATCGACACTTTTTGATGGATGGAGGTGCATTCCTTATTTTTTATCATAATTTGTTAAAATATAACAAGAAATAGATCATTCCTAGTTTAAATACCACGCCGTACGTACTCACATCTGTAATATTAATACCAGTTATTATCTTGCTACACCCTCTGGTTAAAAATGAAACCGTCCAAATAGTCCAAGATGAAACGCAAAAATCTAAATCCTGATGATCTGGTAATGCTTATTCGACGAATTTTCATTTCTTATGAGTGTCCCAACTCAGCTAAATAATGACCATTCTGTTTTTATATTATTAAGAAAGGGCAGAAAAAGAACATGCTAAACAGAAAAAATATAAGAAAGGTTTAAAAAGTGGGAGAAAGATAGACATAGGGGTGAACGCGCGGAAGTGATAACGCTAATCTATTTCAATCGAACATAATGATAATGAAAAGATTGAAAGAAAAAAAAAAGAAAAGTGTAACTGAGAGTTAGATCAAAATTATTATACTTTTTACATATTGAACTATTTAGTAATAGCTCTCAAGTAAAAATATCAAACGTTGTAATAATTGAATTATCATACTATTTTATATTGACAGGTTCTGCTAGTTTTGGTTAATTATTTGTCTAAATTTTTGAACTGAGGCTTGATAATTTATATCATTTAGATTTTCATTACAGTTGTCCTAATCTTTATTGTTATAAACAACTTTTCAACTGATGTGTCCCGGCCTTTTTCAAGTGTTTCTTGTCGAACTCGAGAACCTTCATGCTGGATTGGTTTGGTTTTGTTTTGTTTTACGGCATATCAAGCGACAAAGTTGGGAAATAAATTCATTCTTAATGCATAATACAATTTTGTTTATCAACTCATGTTTTTCTATTTAACCCATAGATGGGACCCTAACAGGTACTACCACTCCGGGTCAGAGTGGACCAGGGAGCAATGGTGATGAAGGGGTGCTCCACATTCCCCAAACCTCCAGAACTGGAACCTCACCATCAGATAGAGTTTAACGTCATTCCCAGGACATGTAGACCGCAGCCACCGCCTTCTAGCACCCATATGAGTAGTTGTTTCGTGGAAGTTTTTAACTGGTTATTGAGTAAGATAGAGGAATTGCGGTTCTTATTAAATCTGTTCTTGATAGCTTTGGCTTTTAAAAAGGACATTTAGCTCAAGGTGGATGGTAATTTTCCTTTATGCTTGGAGCTTCTGGTATAGTTGTTCAATTTTTTTTTTGTGCAGTTGGTAGTAGGAATTATATAGGTGACAGTTTGGTCCAAGAATTGTTTGCTCGGTGTTAATTCGAGGTTAGATAGGTTGATAAATTTGTGATCGTTATTGGGCAAATATATCGAACCGTGGTAGAGGGAATTGACTTGACCTTGATCTTCAACCCGTGTTGGAGTTTGTTGCCGTTGTACAAGTGTGCAAGTTGAGTTTTTAGGTTGTTGTAATGTTCATTAGTAATTGAGGCTTTTATGTGTTTGTAAATATCCAAGGCTGTACTGTTGAGATTTTTAATGTTTTTATTGGCCATTTCTATTTGTCTTTTTACCAGGTCGTACCGGTATTCGCGTGTGCTGGACTCATATTGAGCTGCCGGATTGTATATTTTGGCAGCATTTTTTCTTTTAAACATGTTTTGATAAACTCAACGGACAATTCTTGTTGGACGAGTTTTGTTCAATCCTTTCTAACTGTCTGGCCATCTTTTTAATATCCGGGTGGAATTGGTCTATGAATCCAAAAGGTTTTTTCACGAGCATTTTCTGCACGACTTTGTGCCATCATCAGGCGTGGAACTGGTGAGATGTTTCCATTGTATCTTTTAAAAAACAAACAGTAGCAGTAGGAATTAGTAGGAGGGAGGCTCACAAGTTTTCCTACTGCTACTGTTTGTTTATAAAAATTTTTTTTTTTTTAAAGAGACAATGGAAACATCTCATCAGTTCCATACCTGATGATGGCACAAATCCATGCAGAAAGCGCTAGTGAAAAAAAAAACTTTGGATTCATAGACCAATACCGCCCGGATATTAAAAAGATGGTCAGAGTTAGAAAGGAATGAACAAAACTCGTCCGACAAGAATTGTCTGTCGAGTTTAACAAAACATGTTTAAAAGAAAAAAATGCTGCCAATATATATATATATATATATATATATATATATATATACACACACATACATACATACATATACACACATATATACACACACACACTAACCAGTACCAATCACTGTATATACGCTAGATTAAGTTATATGTAGCTACAGGTGTGCATGTCATCTAATAGAAAGGTAACTGCCAGTAACAGGACATACATAGAAGTATACATACGAATATTACTGTGTACGTGTTTCTTGGTTGGTCAGCTTCAGTGTGACCTCAAATTTCAGTAGTGCAGATATGGTTACTTCAATCACGTCAACAATGAGAGTTCATTTTGAAATCAAGTGCAAATATACGCTATGATTATTGAAATCTGAAGCCACCCACATTTTTCTTTAACGTCGGTTATGTAAATAAAAAGAAAGGAGGTTCTCCACACTTGACGGCAAGCCTCTAAAGCCGGTAGAACAATTCACGTACCTAGTAGTAATATATCCTCCACAGAGAGCGATGTTAATGCATGCATAGAGAAGGCATGGTCAGCTAGAAAAATAGATTATCAGTCATATGGAAATCCGATCTCACCGAGTTAAGGCTGCAATTCTCTCAAGCCGTAGCTGTATCAGTGCTACTGTAATGCGGCACCACTTACGCCCTAACGAGACGCCTGGAGAATAGGCTAGATGGAAGCTGCGCACAAATGCTACGCGAGATCTTAAATCATGGAAACAACACGCCACGATAAAGCAGCTGTACGGCCACTTACCTCCTATCACACAAACCATTCGAGTCAGACAAACAAAACATGCTGAATACTTGTGAAGAAGCAAGTACATAGGCATGCTAGTGCGGGCCGTCCAGCAAAGACTTACATTAGCCAGCTCTGAATAGATGCTGGATGCTGCGTAGAGGACCTGTCAGAGGTAACGAATGATAGGGATGGTTGGCGATAAATTATAGATATCCGTGCTATTGCGTGACCTGATGATGATCTTGAGGGGGGTTACGTTGCAATGACAGAATCTTTCTCTGACGTTGAATAGTTAGATATTTTAATTTGTTCCAACTACGAAGACAAAAATATTTTCGAGGGCTGAAAAACATTTTCTGAATGGTCCAAAAAAACTTTGAATTAACCTTTATTAAAGTTTCATTGTTAAATACAGAGGGGTGGGGGTAATTTAACACATCGAATTGGAGGTCCCGACAACGTAAAAAATGTAGACAGATCATTTAAATGTCGGATATGTGCCAACGTATTTTTTTTTTTTAATGGCCAAATATGTGTATAACTGAATCACTATACACACATTTTTAAATCTATACAACATCAATTAATGTTGTCCTTTATTAAAAAAAAAAAAAAAAAAACTTGAGTGAATTAACGTAGTAAGTTTTCTTAGAGTTTCATTTTTATTCAAATTATTAATCCTAGTTGAGAAATATATACACTATATTTAATATTCCATTAACATCTGTCCAGTAGTCTATGGTAAAAATTTACGCCCCTGAATTCAGGTCTACCAATAATGGATTTATTTTTTAAATTTTTTTTTTTTTTTTTTTTTTTTTTTTAAGTGAAAAAAATGCGCATTTTTTTTTTTTTTTTTTTTTTTTTGTGTAAAAATTTGGCTTCGACGCAACATGTCCTAAGCTAGACAATACCCGAAGTCTAATTTCTAAGTTAGAAAAAAAATACAACAGCATTTCCTTAAGTTCAAGGGTCCGCTCCGAATTGTGGTCCGTCAGGAAAGAGAAGGTTGTTACGTGTGACCAAGTAGAGTTTTCCGCCATGCGTGTTAGCCGGCGACGTCGCAAGTAGGTATCGCGTGCACGGAGCCGGGGAGAGAAAAATTCGGTGTATTTATTTTTAGGGGAGGAGACGATGCCTTCTAATTGGCCAAAGTCATATGACCAGCCCATCATCGCGTCTGTACAGTAAACATTCGGGTATCTTTTATGGAGCACCGTTGAGTTTTGACAATGATCAATTGAAGGGTCAGGAATCAAAATTAGTCTAACAAGTATATAGTGATGTGTTAAAAAAAATAAAAAATAAAATAAAAAAGTACGTAACTTAAAAATATCTTAAACGTTAATATGAAATTTTTTTTTTTTTTTTTAAATGGACTTTTCTTTTATGTTTAATATAAAAAAAAATTTATGTTTAAAAAAATTTTTTTTTTAAATAGATTTGTTAGACATAACGTACGTTTTTGTTTTAAATCATTTTTTTTTTCGGTTAATTGTTTATTTTTCATATATTTCCTGCTAAAATATAAGGTAGTGTTATTTCCTATGGTATGTCATATTTGAAATTTTTACCACATTATCATTAGCAGCACCAGCTGTTGTCTGCACATTTATTTTGCATTTAAAATTTTAAATGCATCTAAAATAAAATAAAATTTAGAAGTAGATAAGTTGAACTTTTAATATCACATTCCTTAGAAAATAAGCTAACGATTTTAAAAATATGAAATGATAACTATTCTTTTCATATTTACGAGACTTGAATTTCAAAATGTAAGACGTCCTACTACCGACTTTATTAAAATATCGATTTTTTTTAAATTTTTTTTTTTTAACGTATGTTCCATCATTGAATTCTTTCCAAAATGTAAAATTCTTTTTAGAAACAAAAAACTCGTTCACTATATGGGGGGATCAATGCGCGAAAACAAAACTAATAAGGTAATGCTATAAAGAGAGACCGCCTCAGCAATAGGCAGTCGGCCACTACAATTGACTAAAACAATGTCTGTTCCAGACACTGTCTCACTTCATGTTTATGCTTGCTATTTCGATTTATCTTAATTTTGCGACTTTGTAATGACTTTTTTTTTTTTAGTTTGTAGTAGTTGAACAGTATTATTTTTTCTAGATAGATTTCTATATACAAATAAATAAATAAAAAATTTAAAAAAAAAAAAAAAAAAAAAAAAAAAAAAAAACACCGAAGATAGATGGAAGAATTCGAAGGGGAGGAAGGCACTAGTGAATCCAGTTATGAAAATAAACGACCAATGGATGAGAATGACAATAGCTGACGATTAATCAAAAGAAAATAAGCTTAGTTCGTAGTAGAAAAAAAAAAAAAATTTCCACTAAACGGCAAGCTGAGAAATATTGGAAACATCTACACCAAAAAATAAGGATTTGGAATTCTTTTGGGGTCTGACTTATTTTTATAGCAAATGTCTACCCAGATAAAGTGACATAATAGAACCATTTGCAGCATTAAGAAAAAAGAATACACAATTTACATGGACTCAAATGCAAAATATAGCTTTTTGAAAGTTTAAAAAGTTTTTAAAAATCTGATCCGAAAAAGGAAGCGACTTTGACGACAGATTCAATTGAACATTCAATAGCTGTAATTCAATTATGTACCTATTGAGAAAATTAACGTCAGTCAAGGTTAACAAATCAGATATTGAGAAAGAGGCACTGGCAATAGTTTAGAGTACAGAACGTGCTCTAGATTCCTTGTTGGAAAAATAAATTTGTTGAAGTCAGGCCACAGACCTTTGGAGTTTATATCTAACCCCATAAGAGAATTACCAAAAGTCACATCCTCTAGAATTTTAAGATGGGCAATAAAACTTATGGCTTTTGACTTCGACATGAGAATACCATTCCAGCTGTAGAATCGCTATCCAGACTAAACTTTGACAGTAAGAAATTGGAAACATCTAACAGTTTAGTAGATAAAGTACTGCACTGGTTTGAAACGGATGCATTACCCTTAAATCGTCTCAGAATGGAAACCAAATAAAATCCAGTATAAGTCGAATTTCAGACAATAAAAAACAAACAACTGGAGTAATTGTTCACAAGAAAGACCTTACAAAGAATCGAGGCATAAAATAAATGAAGATATATCCCCAAATCTTAAGGAAAGTAATAAAAGGTATACATGATGTACATTGTGTAACAGCTACACAAAGGAAATTATTACTACAAGTATGGCGACCAGGATATTCGCGAAATGTAGAAGACTGTTAAAGATGCCCAAAATAAAAATTTTCTAAAATAAAATCCACTCCTGGCCTAAATAAAAAGAACCATGGGCTCGGGTACACATGGATCATATTCATATAAAAGTCATCGGGCTATTTTAATTTTAGTAGAATTGTTTTCATGATGCCCGAAATAATTAAGGTTGCTGACAGAAGAGCTACTACTATAAATCAAATGTTAATGTTTTCAAGGAATGAGCTCCAAGACTTTCGTCTGATAACGCACAAGAATTTTACGAAAGTTTGTGCTTGTGGTACATTGGATGAACCCCTTATAAGACACCTCCCTACCACCCACAATCGAATGGAATTGCAGAAGAAAAAAAATGGTGCAGACTTTGAAAATGAGGACTAAGAGCATTTTCCTCCTCCCCCATTTAATGATAATATAGAGATGTACGTACCAAAATTACTATTAAGCAATAGAACAATTCTGCATGGAGGTAGAGTACAAAGTCCCTTCGTATTAATGGGTTGACAGATTAGTGCTCCCATAATGTTATTTTCAACAAATGAGATTGTATGATAAAGTAATTCAGGGAAAGCGAATTTTATATTACAAAAAGGACAATACAGCAATACTAATGAAAGATGGACAAAATATACTCGCTTATGCGGATCAATTTAGAAGCATAATGGAACCAGAAAGATGAAGAATCCGACTGGGGGGGGGGATAGTGAATCCAATGATGAAAATGAATCAAATGGATTAAAGTGTTAAAATATCTGACGATGAATCAGAAGAAAATGAGCTTAGACCTAGGTCTCATATCAGAAGAAATCCGGATACTCTCCCAGAAAGCCAGTTTAGATTTCCGAAAATCTTCAGAAAAAGTCAAAGATCTACGAAGGGCAATAAGCACTTTTAATTCAGGGAAGTGTAGAATCAAATGCAAATGAAGTAATGCTATAAACGAGTGCCGCCTCCGTTATAAGGCAGTCGCCTACTACAACTGACCAAGACAACGTCTGTTTTAGACAATGTTTCACTTCATAAAGACAAAGCCGCAAGAATTTTGAATCTCGTCAGTCAACGTTTAAATAGTTAACATAACCAATATACCCTTTTTCGTATTTAACTGAACATTTTATTTCCCCGAACTTTAAAATGTATCTAGTCACCAATGCTTTTTTAGAGTTCGCAAGGCCCTCCCCGATTACGAGAAGTTCTAAGCATTGATGAAAATCTTTTGTAGTTCGACAAAAAAGCAGAGTCAATATTTTAGGCTTTGTAAAGCAAAACAATTTCAAATGATCCAACATTGTTAAATCTGAAAAATATTCAGTTAAAGAAGAAAAAAAAACCAGAGTCTGAATATCTATCTATACATATATAAAGGGCAGTTGTGTGAATCTGTATGTCCGGAGGAAACTTCGAAAATAAAACAATTAACGACAAAGTAAATATAAATATATAATAATATGTAATATATAAATATAAACACATCAAATATCACCAGGGCTTGATCTTTTAGCAAAAATAGAGATTTGACTTATTCGTGAAGATAATTAAAAATAAAATTTAAATGATACAGCATGGATTTTTTCTCATTTAATATTTTAGATTGACATTAACATTTCCTTTCAGAGTATCTGGATCAGTCCAAGTTTGTTTTTTGTTTTTTTACAAAGGGATTTAAATGGGGCATCCCACGAGGATTCAACTTACGATTCAGTAATAATGGATCTGCGGGACTAACTTAAAAATCCCCCTCTGCCCAGGCGACGCCGGGTAGCCACTGCTAGTACATATATAAAGAACAGTTGGTATTTATGTATGTATGTCCGGATGAAACTAAGAAAATGAAAAAAAATTAATGACAAAGTAAATATATATACACATTCACTATCATTAGAGCTTGGTTTTTGTGCAAAAATAATTAAGATTTTATTCATACCTGGAAAAATATTTAAAAATTAGGATTTGAATAGTCAAAAGGGAAAGTCATTGGTGGTGTTCATGATTAAAACAATTATGTAAGACCAAAGCAATCAATGGATCTGCGAGACTAACTTTATTGAAAGAAATATTTTTTTATACTAGGCAATGGCGGATTGCTGCTTCTAGTTTTAGATAAAGTTGAAAACTCGAAAATTTCAGAAGTTTCATCTCCCGATTTTGTAAGATCAAATTTTATTTCTGATGTTTTCAATGTTTACCATCATTGAACACAATCAACAATGTTCAATGTACACAATTAAAACAGTTTCATCTACGCATAGTGCTCCTGTGAGAAGACGGTGAACTCGCTTGTTTTTGGTCCTCCCTCAGCAGGAACTTCTTGATTCGAATATCTATCCCCCCCCCATAAGCTATTTCGGCTAGAATATCTACCTATTTACTTATGTATTAAAGATTATTTCGACTACGACGACGGATTTTCCAGCTGCTAGAGGAAGACGAAGAATGTGTTGACCAAAAGAAAGTCTGGCTTGTGATAAGATTGTGATGATGGAAGTGGTAGCAGCAAATATTCGAACGAGACCGGAGTGCATTTTTGCGATTGGGCTGGAGACCGGAGTGCATTTATGCGATTTGGGCATTGGACGGACGCGAGGTTCGACTGATGTGCCCGGATGTTTGGATAAATATGTCCATAAATAACAAGTGAGTCGAGCGCTGGGGGTCAGCAGCAGCAGTCGACGACGACGAAACACTTTGCGAACGACCCAGTAAAGAAATGGATTTTAGTCCAACAGAAACAAAACTAAATTGCGATTTTGAACTGTTAAAGATTATTTCGACTACGATGACGGATTTTCCAGCTGCTAGACGAAGACGAAGTATGTGTTGACCAAAAGAAAGTGGCTTGTGAGAAGACGGTGAACTCGCTTGTTTTTGGTCCCCCCTCAGCAGGAACTTCTTGATTCGGATATCTATTTCCCACCCCCCTTCTATAGCTCCATAAATTCAATCTTATTTATTCTGGACAATAATTCTGGGAAATTTGAAATCCAATTAAACAAATTTAGTAGAAAAAGGTATCATTCCTGAATTATCGAGATGGGGCTTTATAATTTGTATTATTCGGACTATTGTCCAAATCTTTGTATGACCAAAGTTTCAGTTGATGTGCACTCAGGCCTTCTGAATTTTGTCCAGTTGGACACATGGCACAAGGGATATATGGGTAGAGTTAAACCAGTTCCAAGTGACAATCATCTCTAGGTTGCAGGTTCAATCCTGCTCAAATGGCGATAATAGAATATTTAACATTCTTAACACTTGTACCCTGAATGAGAACAGACCAACCCCGTGGATTGAATAAAGGGTTGGGTTCGAGGTTCCGTGAATGCACCTAATTACGACATGAAGGCCCTCCCCCTCGAGTTCAATAAGAAACACATGAAGGACAGAGGGTACATCGACCGAAACTGTAGATAACAAAGATGAGAATAATCCAAATAATACACATAATAGAAAAGTCATTTGTATTTTTCTTTCAGGGAAACATACTGAATGGATAATTGTCCTAATAATTCAAAATTGTTGAATATTGCACATTTAGTATTTTTAAAAACAAACTGAAGTTGATTAAGACTAAAAGAAAAGTATCCCAGCTATGAATAGTGAAGATTTGTACGCAAAAAATTAAAACGTTGTCGGAAAAGTGTCAAAATACGAAAAGGAATATTTGGATATTTACTAAAAATGGCAAGAATTAATGAAACCTATCATATGAAAAATTTGAAATTAAAATCTCGAACCTTTAAACGAAATTTGAAGATCATATACACGACAAAATCTTCAATAAGGGCTTTACAGTACACTTTGTATTAAAAGATAATCCTTTGCTGGACATTGTCATCTAAGTGAGCAAGACACGAACATCTTCCATAAAAGATGTTATAAAAAAAAAAATAAAAGCAAGCATAACTATTAGTAAAGATAAGGTACTAAAAATATAAAAGTTGCTAATATTACGAAATGAAGATTTTTTTTTTAATCTAAAAAAACTACATTTGATTAGCATCATTGAACTCTTAGATTTGAACGCTTTTCTAAATCTACTTCATTGCAAAGGGAATACTTATTCACTATGAATTTCATTTCAGAAAATAATTCTGAGCGTTTATGCCAAAAACTAAAATATTCTATTCTAAGCGTCTATGCCAAAAGACTAAAGTTAAAACGTTGCTATTATGGTCTGGTCCAAACCATACGCGTGAACAAGTCCGGGGCGTCGGGACTTAGGTAGACATGATGGACTGCAATCTTTTTCAATGAGGGTTTCGTCTTCAAGAAATCAGCCACTTCTTCATCACTAATTAGATAGCAATTGGAAATATTGATCACTTCCAGATACGGTAGGGATTTACTAATTGTCTCGAGACTTAGTTTAGTGCATTGAGTGAAAGAAATATTCAAGACACGTAGTTCTGTTAGGGTCTCACACGCTGATTGTATGCCCTCGTCACCGACTAGCAAACAATTACTAATGTTCAATTGTTTTAGAGAAACAAATTTTGAAATATTGTGCAGATCACAGTTCTGCAATTGGATGTTCTCAGAGAGATCCAAATATTCTAACTGCGGAAGACGTCCAACTGCATTTTGTAACCAGTTCGGGACCCAATAGCCAAACTTCATTATCAGGTGTGTAATAGAAGGTGCCAAACACTCACTGCTGCAGAGTCTTACGTCAAATTTTTCCAAAAAGATTGTTCGTATTTCTGGAGCACGTTTCCGTATATCGTCCAATATTTCATTGGTGAGCGCGTTGAGCCCAGAACGTCTACTTGCTGGCTTGGCTGTTGAGGAAAACAAATAAGATAAAATGTAAGATTTTTTTTTTTTTTGGTGCCGTTATAGTATGTGGCCTACCTTTTTGATTCTGTTAAAGTATGTGGCCTACCCGGTTTGAATGTGTCCTATCTCAGTAAGAGTATATTTATAAGCAGTAGGCAATTTATTGAAACTAATTCTTAATTACTATATACAGCTTATGACTGAATTGCATTTCTTGAAATTGAATATATGTGAAAAATAATTAAAGACAAGAATTTATCCATAATTTATATGAATCAGATCTATTTAATTCTAAAAGGGTTAGGATTAACAGTTATAACCTTATATGCTTTTTATGGTAGGCCACATACTATAATGGTACCTTTTTTAAATCTGAAAGATGGCTTTTCATACCTACATTAACAAATTTAGCCTCTTTAAGTGATGTAACACGAGTGCATGCATGGGTAAATGGCATTAGGAAAATCTGTATGCTTATCCGTGTGCGCCTGTGTATGCATATGCGCGTGAATCTCGTGTGCCGCTTGGGAAAGAAAAAAAACCCAAAAAAAACAAAGGTATCGAATGTGGAGGGGGCACAAAGTTTATGTATATTAAAACTTTGCTGCAGAAATGAACGCACTAACTGAATCCGCCATTTCAGGTGTGCTTGCCATTTGAATACTATTTCGACCTTTAAACAATTGTAAACATTACAAAGACACGCTTCTCTATACACATCACATTCTGTAAATTTCAATTTAGCCGCCAAAAATTTGATGACAGGTCTGTTCTGGCCTGGAGCACTGTTTGGTTTGCTGCCATTTTGAATAGTCACAACATTGAGATTAGAATAATTCTTGCTCTAAATCAAAATTCCAATAATGCATAGTTTGTATTTATGGGCGAAAAGTTTGCTTTTTTTTTTTAATTCACTATATTTATTGAATGGCTCTCGTCTTTTGTATTAATAGGAAGAGCGATAGGGTTTTTTTCAATTAAGGTTTCGATTTGGTTCTAAGACATTTTAAATTACTCAGATATGTGTGTAGATTAGAAGCGGGGATAAATTAATGAGATTAAAATTTTAAAAATATTAATGAAATAAATGAACAGAACCTATTAATCTCAACGTATTCGTCGAACTTTTAACGCAACTCTGCACGAGGCTTCGAACTGCGGGTATTTTCAATTCAATGCGAACGAGGTTAATAACTTTCCACAAGGAAGGAGTCTCAGCTATTATATTCCAACGTCTGCAGACACTGAAATAAAAACAAATATTTTATGATATTTACGGACAACAGTAGAAAATTTTGGTTTGGTTTGTTTTACGGCATGTCAACCTCAGCGGGCCATTTAATGCCGATAAAGTTGAAATAAACCCATTTTTAATGGATAATCATAGTTTGTTTATAAACTCATGTTTTTCTATTTAACCCATAGATGGGACCCTAACAGGTACTACCACTCCGGGTCAGAGTTGACCAGGGAACAATGGTGACGAAGGGGTGCTCACATTCCCCAAACCTCCAAAACTGGAACCTCACCATCAGATAGAGTTTAACGTCATTCCAAGGACATGAAGACCCTCAGCCACTGTCTTATAGGACCCATATGATAAAAAGGGGTTGGTGTTTGCCATAAGGGCAATAGGGTTGGGGCAATCATAGGTTCTAGGGCTTGACGTGACCACCCGATTGATCGGAGGTGGTCTCTCCGATCGCCCGTCTAGGCCAAGAAAAGTCCAAAGTGGAGTATTGCAAGTCATGGGCTGCTCAACCACCTGGGTTCTATCCTTAAGCATCACGGGTCGCCACCCACGGCCAACAGGTGGCCCCATTGGGGGAGTCTTACCCCTCTGCACAGGTGCAGTCGGTGCATTCTATAACCCACCGACAGGGCAGAGTGGAATTTTTTTTTTTAATTTCCAGACATTGACCGTTAACATTTTAAAGAGGTAACATAATTTTAAGAATATGCAAATATATTTTGATCAATATTAGTTTAACTGTTGCATCGATGTTTTTTCGTTTCAGTGTTCATTTTATGAAAAAAATACTTACCTTATTGATAACACTGCCCTGCGTTAATTTTTTCTCTCAAAAGGTCAAAGGTTTACCAAGTGATATATGATCGCCATTTTCTGCTGAATTCAAACATACCATTCATTGTGTTTCGTCAGGTCTGGTTTTTAATATGTGCTTGAATACTTCACAAGCAGTACACAGTAATAACACTTATTCAAAATCCTGTGGATTCCTCGTCACAAATAAATAGTTATAATATTGTTCTATACATTTCAAGTAAGAGCTTGTATCTTTAAAATTTGATCCAATTAGAAAAAATATCCATATGATCTTTGGATTCAGTGTAGAAAAAAAAAGCATTTATACATAATATAATCCGTACATTCCTTTTTTTAAAAAGTTTTTGACGTCTCACACGAGCGCTGTTGTTAATGCTGCTACAGACAACGGGCACTCCTTGCTAAAAACCAGTGATTCGCTTTCGAGAGAGAAACTGCCTTTTTTTTTTTGGGGGGGGGTGCCTCCTACCTGGGCGAACCACTCCAACCAACAAGGGATGACAGGAGGCTTACCAAGAGTCACCACTCGGAAGCTGGAGATTGAGAGTTCGATCGCTGTAACCTCCCGCTACAATATACTCGACCTTGAAAACCTCGCAGGTCAGTGTAATCGAACACTAGCTTACTATTATAAAGTGACATTAAATTAGTTACATTTCCCAGTGTCCCTTATAAGAGATTTAAATTCAACACCAGCGTGATAAACTAAATCTTAAGTAGTTTAGGTGTTACTTCGTTAACAACCAGTTGACTACTGTTGTTTGGGTTTTACGGCAGTCAACCAATTGGTCATTTTATGCCGAAGACGTTTGTTATATTCATTCTTGACGGGTACTCATTTTTTTTAAAAACTTTTTATTTAACCCATAGATGGGACCCTAACAGGTACTACCACTCCGAATCAGAGTAGACCTGGGAGCAACAGGGATTAAGGTGTACTCCACATTCCCTAAAGTTCCAGAATTGGAACTTCAGGTAGAGTTCAATGTCATACCCAGGACATGAAGACCCTCAGCCACAGCCTTCTAGCATATATACAATAAAAAGGGTTGGGAGTTTTGCTATAAGGGCAATAGGGTTGGGAAAAGTTGGCCAGCGAAATTGTCCCTGCTTAGTCTTAAAAGTTGGTTGATATTCAATTACCTTGCCGTATTAATGTCTTCTAAAACGGCAGCATTGTAAAGTAACTCCTTCCCATTTTAAAAATCTTATTTCTGAATCATTTTTTTTACAAAAGATGAATACGAGAAGAACACCTAACATGGAATTTTGTTTAAGATTTCATATGGACACCAGCATTCGCTTCCAGCCTCTCGGGAATCTCATCAACTGATCTTCCAAAGAACTCTTGTAGAATGTCAGAAATATATTCGTATTCATCCTTCAAGTTCTTCCAAAGTCGTTGGTTTCGTAGAGTAGACTTGCTCCTTCAACCAACCCCTAAAAATAAATCCTCACAGGATGTTAAATCAGGACTTCTGGCCGGCCACTCATGCGGACCAAGTCTACCCATCCATAGACCAGGATAATGGGGATTCAGCCATTCACGAATAGCAAAATGTAGAATTTGAGAAAAATTTAACTGCATAAAAAAAAGAAAAAAGTTTTAAAATAGGGAGTTACTTTTCAATCACCCTGTATATTAAGAATTGGGAGGAAAACATCCGTACCATAACATGCCAGTAATTGTTTAGATTAAAAATTTAAAAAATAGCCAACAACCAGAAGCCCTCAGACAGGAAGAACCCTCTGGGCACGCACATAGAAAAGGCCCCTTCCTGGTACCAAAAATCACCATCGACCATTTCCATTTACTGGGAATAGGTTATTGACTGGCCCAGGAGATTCTCCTCACCAAGAAATAGCTATGAACCTAGAAATCCTATCTGATAGGAAAAGTATATTTTGTTTTGTGTCTAGTTTGCCTTAATTCCTTTCAGCTCGACGACCAACAGAAGGAAAAGCTACATTTGGGGTTTAAGGAAAGAAACTAGTAACATCAGCAGCAACACCCACCAATAACACCAAAGGTTAGCCTCCCCCATAATTAAAATCTGGATATTAAGTCTTTCGAAAATTAATTACATGTCAAACTATAGAATTCGAGGAACATGTTAAATTAACGAGTACTTTACTGAATTTTGAAAAGTCTTACTTAATAAAATTGATACTTATTTAAATTTAAGAGAATAAGTTCTGTTTTTAAGTTTAACTTCAACTACGAAAGCCAAGAACTGAGCCAGAGTTTGGCCAGTTTATCAAAACTTCGTTCACATGACACCGGCAACTGGTTAAAAAATCGGCTTATTCTTGCAGAACTTTGAACAAGGACTAGATAGAACTATTTCATAAAATCGTTCTCTAGGGGTGTACATGGACTTTGACATCGTATGGTTCGTAGAGTTTAAGCTATCGAATTTGAATTTTTATTTCTGATTTTAAGTGAAAGATTGCAACAAAGGTTAACCATAAAGAGTTTTTTTTTAACTTCAAGTCAATTTTAGACTTATTGTAAGCAAAAGGTTAAAATTGCTTACATTTATCAATATACTTCGATTATGTACTGCCGAATGAATAGGTGAACAAGAACGTCCAGTTTTTAATATGCTTTCTTTAGGATAGAAAATTGTAAGCAATAACGGCTATTAACTTTCCAGGAAAAAAAAAAAAAAAAAAAAAAAAAAAAAAAACAACACTAATTGTAAGTTTGCTTTAAAATTGGATTTTAAGGTTTTCCCCAAAGTAAGGCCAACTTTTCCCAACCCTATGGCCCTTATAGCAAAACTCCCAACCCTTTTTATTGTATATGTGCTAGAAGGCGATGGCTGAGGGTCTTCATAAAACAAAACGAGATGAAAAAAGTGTTGGTCATGCAACAGTTAAACTATTAATCTAAATATGTATTTGCTAACACCATTAAAAAAAAAAAAAAAAAAAAAAAAAATTAAAACTTGGAGAATTTTACCTGTTTCAAAGTGTTAAATTAACACTTTGAAAAGGTAAAATTCTAAGTTTTTTTTTTTTTTTTTTAAACCAACATTTAGATACTGATTTTAATGCGAATAACGAATTTGAATTGAAGATAAATTTGCGATAAATAACGCATTATGAAGTGAGAATATTTATCAAATTTGATCAGAATTGAACTTATTTCAGATTATTGGTATATTATTCATGCTGTGGTGGGATAGACATTTACTTTGTTTTATGCTGGGTTGCGGAATGTTGCAAGTATATAAAAAGATTGTGATGCTAAAGTGGAGTCAAAGTTTTTCATCAGAAAAAAAAAATAAAATAAATAAAATGACGAGTGTTTATAATCCCTAATTCAATCTTTAAAAGAAAAAAAAAAAAAACAGTCAATACGTCAAAATACTGATTATTTTTTTTTTATGAAAAAAAAAAAAAAAAAAAAAAAAAATTTGAAGAGATCTATGATAAATGCCACTTATAGCGAAATAAGTAACTAATTTGGTCAGTGTAATTTCAAAAGATTTTCACCGGGGGGGGGGGGCATTTACATTGCTTTACGCAGGGTTGAGGGGTGTTGCAAAAGTTACGTCAAAAGTTTTTCACTAAATAAGCCAGTTTTGAAGTGTTGAAAGCAACTAATTCATTTCTGTCAACGGTGCGTCTTGTACGACTCATAAATAAAATCTGGCCCCTAGTATGGCGGGTTAAGATATTTAGTACATATATTTGTTACAAAGAAATAACGTATAACTTACGCTCTAGCCATGCATAATTGTTTCAATTCTAAGTGGCGAAAAATATACAAAAGCACTGGATCCGGTATGCAATCAATACTTGCTTCCGCTTTCGCCTCCGCCATTATTGCATTAGAAATGGCAAGTGTCCAAAAACTTATTTATTACCCACAAACCGGAAGTGGGCAGCATTATTTGGATACAAACTTGTCGTCCAGGTTAAAACTGCGATCAAGGTAACTCAAAGATAAACGTTTTTAGACTTTATTTTTCTTATGTAAGTATCATTGGGGAATGAAAAAAATTGTTGGTAAACGGGCTAACTAGCCCATTTACCAACATTTTTCTCGTTCCCCAATGATACTTGAATCGGAAAAATATGGTCTAAAAGTTTATTTTTGGGTTACTCTTTCTGCACTTTTAACCTGGACTACTACTTTTCATTGTCAGGTCTTTGTCAGGTGGGGTAACCTATCCCCACTCACTCCCGTTTTTCCGCCCTGTTGGCTGGACTGCAGAGGGGTTAAATCCTCACAGTGGGGCTATCAGTTGGTCGTATGTGGCCACCCGTAATGCTTAAGGACGGAATCCTAGTGGCTGACCAATCTATGACATATAACACCTCTCTTTGGTCCTTACTTAAGCTAGACGAGTGGTCCGCTGGTCATGTCAAGTCCTAGCACCTATATGATTGTCTCAACCCTATTGCCCTTATGGCTAGCCCCAACCACTTTTATCATATATGCTAGAAGGTGGTGGCTGAGGGTCTTAGTGACCTGTGTATGACGTTAAACTCTATCTGATGGTGAATTTTCATTTCTGGAGCTCTGAAGAGTGTGGAGTACCCCTTCATCGCCATTTCTCCCAGGTCCACTCTGACCCAAAGTGGTAGTACCTGTTAGGGTCCAATTTATAAATAATAAAAAAATAGGTTTTAAAAAATGTGTTTGAAAAATTAAGTTTGAAAAAACATTTGAATACCATCAAGAATGAATAAAACAAAACGTCTTCGGGATGAAATAACCCAACAAAGGTTGACATGCAGTGAAATATCAACCAATTAAATTTAAGACGTTTTGATATGAACATTAAATCATTTAGTCATTTTCCAATATTCCTTTCCAGTCCAAATTTTTTAAAATTATCCCTCTCCAATGATACTTACATTGGAAAAATAAGGTATAAAAAAGTTAGAGTTCGAGTTCGGGTTACCCTTACCGCGCTTTTTATATGTACCATTGTGTGTGTGTGTGTGTGAGAGAGAGAGAGAGAGAGAGAGAGAGAGAGAGAGAGAGAGAGAGAGAGAGAGAGATTTCGCTCCTCAATGATACCTGCATCGGAAAAATAAATAGAAATGAGGTTTTAGGTAATCGGATTTCGGGTGCATCAAAATAAATTTAAATGCTGATTTTACCGTTTTTAACAAATTACTCAGGCGAATATTCTGGTCTTTATTTTTATTGGGCCGGTTTAGCTCAGTCGATAGAGCGTCCGACTAGGAACCACAAGGTTCCGGATTCGGTACCGGCCCTCGCCAACTCAGTATATGAGTAGCACAGGGATCTGTGTGGTAAAGTGAGGAGGTGATAGTAGATGTGGCGCTCGCCTCAGGTATCAAAAAACAATCTCCTTTGTCTAGCGCTAATGAAAAGGGAATTGACTCCCTTGCTGTGTGACTGATACCGACTTTAGGCCAACCCGGCGACTTTACTTATTTTTATTCAATACTGTGGCTTTAGTCCAGGTTAAAAGCGCGGTAAGGGTAATCTAAAGTCGAAACCTTTTAGGTTTCATTTTTCTGATGCAAGCATCATTGAGGAGAAAATAGAAAATTACCAACACTTTTCCAGTTCCCCAATGATACCTGCATTGGAAAAATAAGGTCTAAAATATTTAGCTTCGTGTTACCCTTTTTCCGATGCAGGTATCATTGGGGAACGAGAAAATAGAAATTTAATTTAAGAAATCAAAAGTTTCCTCGTTCCCCAATGAAAAAAATAAATAAGGTCTAAAAATTTCGGGTTTGGATTACCCTTACAGCGCTTTTAATTGTGGGAGAGAGATGATTCGTTGACTTATGAAAAAAAAACCGGAATTTTTCACTTTGAATACGATATTTTCTCATCTTCTGTGGTTTAAAACCAAGCTCAAGTTGGCATAATAATTTTCTATTTTTAATTTTGTATGAACAATTCATATTTTATTGTTGACTCTGGAGCTGAGTGTGAACCCCCTAAAAAAATGAGATCGGTGTTCAAACTCAAGTAAAACCCAACGTTTTTAATATTGATCTTTGTAGGGCTGAAATTCATGATTTCAATCGGAATATTAATATATCGTAACATAATTAAAATAGAGTAAGTGGGACTCATAGATAGGGAGAATGAATTAATCCAATACCTTCAAAATTCTAAATAATACAGGCATTAGGTTGATTCGTTGGTTGGTTGGATTTACAGCATGTCAACACTTGTGTCATTTTATGCTTAAAACGTTTTGTTTTATTCATTCTTGATGGATATTCAAAAAAAGGTAATTGATGAGGAAGTGCATCCCGGTCTCCTGCCTCAAGAGTTGCTGCCCGGTGACTATTAAAATAACAACCCAGCTCAGTCTACTCAAAACTATCCATCTATTTATCTATCTCAATTTGTTCATATTTATCTATATTACTTTAAATACTAAGATTTTTTTTTTATTCATGTTTGTTTAATGTCTTGTTTTTAGTTTAAATAAACAAGAATTACGACAAAAAAAGAAGCGAGCCCCCCACCCCCAAATACATTTACTTGTCGAAAATATCTATCTATCTATCTCCATTTGTTCGTATCTATCGATATTATTTTGTTTGTTTATCTATCTATCTATCTCAATCTATTCAAAATCTTTATATCCATCTTCATATCTAAACAAGAATTACGACAAATTACGATAAATAAACAAGAATTACGACGAGCTGGGGTTGTTATTTTGATAGTCACCGGGTAGCGGTTTTTGAGGCTGGAGACCGGGATGCACTTCCTCATAAATTACCCCCAAAAATTCTAACTCAATTTTTGAACACATTTTTTAAAATGCTTTTTTTTTTTTTAACCCAAAGATGAAACCCTAACAGTCTGAGTGGACCTGGGGGATTAAGGGTTCCATAACACACCCGCGAGCTCCAAAATTGAAACTTCAGTATTAGGTGCAGTTTAACGCCATGCCCAGGACAATAAGACCCTCAGCCACCGCCTTCTAGCACATATATGATAACAAGGGTTAGGGCTTGCCATAAGAGCAATAGCGCTGTGAATATCGTATAGGTGCTAGGACTTGACGTGACCAGCCGATTCACCGGAGGGGCTTCTCCGACTACTCGTCTAGCCTAAGTAAGGGCCAAAGTGAACTGCTCAGTCACCAGGGTTCCATCCTTAAGCATCACGGGTCGCCACTCACTTTCAACAAGTGATTCTATTGGGGGGATTTAATCTCTCTGTTTAGGTATAGTTGGTGATTTTTTCTATCCCACCGACAGGGTGACATATAGATGGGAATGAAGGGGTCCATGCCTTTCACAAGAGTAGTAATCCGAAAGTGAACCTAATAGCGCGTTCGAACTCGCTTACTAAGATGTCGCATTCCAGTACGTAAGCCACAGCGGCACGGGGATCCCCCACCCCATTTTCGATTATTTCATACCCATAACCATTATGGTTTGTTGTTGTTATTTTTGTTTTTTTAACTTTTTTGTTTTTTCGTTTTTTATTTATTTTGCTTGGTGGTGGTGGTGTGGTGGTGGGGCTTAAAAATATGGAATTGCCGTAATTCAAGTAAAGATACATTTTTTTAAAAAAGTAAATAAAAAACAGCAGAATTGAGTATATTTTTTCACTGAAGAATTGAATAATATAATAATTAGATACCATAAAAGAAAAAGGTTTCACACTGAAGAAGGCAAGAATAGGCGATATCCCGCACAAACAGTCACAGATGCAGACTATGCTGATGATCTTGCACTTCTTGCAGATACACCAGCACAGGCTGAGTCACTACTACATAGCTTGGAGGAGGCAGCAGAAAATATCGGCCTCTGTGTGAACTCCAGTAAAACGGAGTTCATAAGCTTCAAAAAGAAAGAAACATCACCACACTCAACGGCACACCTCTCAAGCCAGTAGAACAATTCACGTACCTAGTAGTAATATCTCATCTACAGAGAGCGATGTTAATACACGAATAGCAAAGGCATGGGCGGCCACAAACAAATATCAGTCGTATGGAGGTCCGATCTCCCTGACAAACTAAAGAGACGGTTCTTCCAGGCTGTGGTTGTATCAGTGCTGCTATATGGATGCACCACATGGACCCTAACGAAGCGCCTTGAGAATAAGCTAGATGGAAGCTGCACAAGAATGCTGCGCGCAGTCTTGAACAAGTCGTGGAAGCAGCACCCCACGAGTAGACAACTGTACGGTCACTTGCCCCCCATCTCACAAACTATCCGAGTGAGACGGACAAGGCATGCAGGACACTGTTGGAGAAGCAAGGACGATCTCATAAGCGACGTTCTCCTGTGGAAGCCAACACATGGACATGCAAGTGTGGGGCGCCCATCAAGGATCTACATTGACCAAATATGCGAGGATACTGGATGCTCCGCAGAGGACCTCCCAGGTGCAATGAGTGATAGGGAAGGTTGGCAAGAGATTGTCATGGATATCCGTGCTAATTGCGCGACATGATGATGATGATGATATATATATATATATATATATATATCCATCCACACGGGCAGGATGTGACACAAGGTCAATTTCTTCAGCGGAGTTCATATATATATATATATATGTGTGTGTGTGTGTGTGTGTGTGTCTTTTCCGTAGAAAACGTCGCTATGTCCCGCTCGGAATCAAAACAAAAAAACGGTGGAGAAAGTTGAACATACAGTAAATTCCCTGACTTTGAATTGTTTACTACATATGTTACAAATTCTAAATTTAGCAGTGATTTTCTATCGTTTCAAATCACGGTCTACAACTGATTAGACAGACTGAAAGTCGTTGAATGTTCCCTTTAAAACTTGCAGTAAAACCGCTGAACAACTGTAATCAGTTTCTTCTGGCACTCGGATGTCTTTCGCTGATTGGTTTGGTGTTGAAGGGACTTTTGCGCTGAATCGATGGCGCTGATCTGGCGGCACTGATCAGTTCCAAACCCATGTAGAGGATGTTTGATCCTATGCAAAAGTCCAATGATCCACTATTATCCTAAATAGAGTACACAGTTACGTTCATCCTCGAATGGAGTACCAATCTTTACTTAAATTATTTCACAGTTTTTCAGGGGAACACTAGGGAGACAAACATAAATGTGTACCCTTGGATTGTGTACGTGGTTTTCAACGTCATGTGTCAGTTGGTCATGTGATAATTCAGCCCATTCAAACTTTTTCTTTTGTCCCTGGTCTGCGAACAGATAACATCTGTTTCCGTGAAGCAAAAAGGATATGTTTCAGTTCTGTTTGTAGAACAGAATAGAGACAATTAGTCTCCAAATTCGACAGAGCATTTAGTGCAACTCGCCATTTAAAAAAACATGGCAGACACGGTAAGTCTTTTCTAGCAATTTCGCCATTACACTTTGTTCATGTGACATATGTATTGTGTTATTTTGTTGTTACTTGTTATGTATATTAAACAATTGTATGTGCATTGTTCATGCGAGTTCGTTGTTTGTCTTTCCTCGCCGAATGCTCAGTGTTGGTGTATCTATGGATGCATCGATGCTTTATAAGGACTTAGTTTTGGTTATAAACTAAAACCCACTGTTCTTATAAAACTTTTCGAGTATTTGAATGTGTATGTATGATTCAATTCTATTTAATCTTATTATATTCTTGATAAAAACCAAATCTTTATGATTCCTGACCATTTTTAACAATAAGTTATAATTGAATTTCAATGACACTGAAATTTAATCAGAATAATTCCTAACTACATTTTCGTATAGGTAAAATAGAACTGGAGAAACATTCCTAAAGAAATAAACTGTGTTTTATCATGGTTAAAGTTATAACAATTAATGGACTGCCGCACGATCATAGGGTGAACGGGTCATTTGACTAACGACTAAGATGTTTATTCTCAGTTAAAAAGTATCACAAGCTAAAACATTGCATCTTTCTGTAATTCTTTCAAAAACGTGTCCTACTCACAAATACACACTCAACCGGCAGACGACTTCTTGGAACTGTTAAACTCGAAACCTTTCGCTAAAACGGACATTGTCCAAATGTCAACGTTCACTTCCCAAAAGCTTATCGCTGGTATTTCTGCATATAGAGGGACACACTATTTATGGTGATTTAGGTCGCAAATATGGTGGTTAAGGCGAGTTTCAAAGGATGTTATATTATAGTCTTATAAAAGAAAATATAGTGTGTCAATAACTTCAGTTGCAAACAAATTGTTCTGTTTGCGGCTATATTGTATTATGTGAAATATAAAAACATCAATCCACTTGACTGAAGTTCTTGGTATATGTTTTAATGTACTTACACACGGCTCGCCACGTTTTCCCTGATCCTAGTAGCAGTGACAATTTTAAACGTCCGCCTTCTTTAAAAAAACAAACATTGATGAATATCTTTTGATTTCTGGCGCCAACATATGCTGGATAGTGATTGGTTGGTTCAAAAGGCGTGTCGACCAAGGGGGCCAACCCACCTACCTATATATATATATATATATATATATATATATAGTTGAATGAAGTGACAAATAAAAGTTTTAGCTTTTATTCATTTATTTGGGAACGATATTACTACCAATGGTTTCCTGCTAAAGCATTCATCAGGTAAACGAAATAGTTTTTTAAAAAACCCATTTCGTTTACCTGATGAATGCTTTAGCAGGAAACCATTGGTAGTAATATCGTTCCCAAATAAATGAATAAAAGCTAAAACTTTTATTTGTCACTTCATTCAACTATCAACGCTCTATCACAGATATTGAGCACTCTTCTAATAACACGTTTGATTACTACTACTTTTTCTAGTATACTAGTGCCAACTATACACATTAATATATATATATATATATATATATATATATATATATATTATATATTAATGTGTGTGTGTGTGTGTGTGTATATATATATATATATATATATATATATCTTTATAGATAGTACTACCGTGTTTATTCATATTGTGTTAGTCTCTTTTCATTCCGTGCAACTGTATAGCTTTATAACAAATTGCATAAAATATGAATAAATAACGAGCAAATTTTCAGTCATGTTTCAAAAGAATATTTTTCAGAAAACTTCTTATTACACATGAGTTTAGGAAGCGCGTGGTGGAATGATTAAAGTCATGGGAAATGGACTCGTCGCCCCGAGTTCAAATCCTGGACGTGGTAATTGGATTTCACTTAGCGCTAATACCCTTGGGAAAGGTATGAATCCTACTCTCCCTCCAGCTATGGGTAAATAGCAGGGCAGACTGGACTCTTTAACTTTGGCTAGGTAACCAGTCTAGGAGAAGGAAAACTCTGAATTCAAACCTGTTAAACTCCGCTTAATAAGTTGACCTTGTGTCACATCCTGCTCGTACGGAGGGGTTGGTAAATATATATTACACACGAGTTTCATTTGGAAATCAAACATTTATTTTACAACAAAATTAAGGTCCACTCTTGTGAAAATAGCAATTCCTTTATCACTCACTCTCTCTCTCTCTCTCTCTCTCTATATATATATATATATTATATATATATATATATATATATCGTAGCTCTCATTCAAGTGTTTACGCTCATTTGGTGAACAGATGTTACGAGTAGCCACTCATAAAGTGAGCAACCCTGTCGGCTGAGACTTTAGAATACACTGACTGCACCTCTGTTGAGGGGTAAGACCCCACCCCTCAATGGGGCCACATGTTTGCTGTGGGTGGCGAGCCGTGATGATTAAGGATGGAACACTGGTGGATGAGCAATCCATGACATGCAACACTCCACTTCCTATTACCCTTATGGCAAACCCTCAATCTTTGTATCATATATATGCTTGAAAACAGTGGCTGTGGGTGTTAGTGTCCTGGCTATGACATTAAACTGCACCTAGTTGTGAAGTTCCAATTCTGGAGCTTTGGGGTGTGGAGTACCCCTTCATGCCTATTAATCCCAGGTCTACTCTGACCCGGAGTGTTAGTACTTGTTAGGGTCCCATCTATGGGTTAAATAGAAAAAATGAGTTTAATTTTTTTTTTTAATTGAGTATAAAAACTTTGAATACCCACCAAGAATGAATAAAACAAAACGTCTTCGGCATAAAATGACCCAACAAGGTTGAAATGCCATAAAATCTAACCAACCAACCATAGTCATTTTTTTTTACATGGGATAGAAGCACGAACACTGAAATAGAAAGAATACGCAAAAGAAACAGTTTAAAGTTTGTTAGTTTTTTAATTGATTTTTCTAAACTTAAAATGACAGGAACAAGGGAGGTAATCCGAAGGATCACCTTTAAACAAAAATAATTTAGATTTTACGAATTTTAATATAAATTGATTTAGCAAATTAATGAATAAAACGAACGCAATAACATAAAAAGTTGTATTTTTAATACTTGCAAGTTCCATTTAATTCATTTTTTAAATATATAAACGCGTTAAATTAATACAGTAAGAGTTGCGTCCCTTGCCAGATTAAAGCACTGAACTAGAATATATGAATGACACTGTCTGTCCAGGAATTGAACTTATGAACACCTTTACACAACTCTTATACTCAATAAACTATAGTAGTAGTAGAATCAATTTCACAAGGACGAATTAACAAAGAATGATTAATACAAGCCAGCTAGTCTTCGGCATAAAATAACCCAACAAGGGTTGACCAACCAACAAAACCTTTCATTTTTGTTCATTGAGTTGAATTTTTGAAAAGGCAGCAAAGAATTTTAAAAATCAAGTATACCTGCCGTATTTATTTATTTCTATTATATACTCATCCTCCTTAGCAAGGCTAGTCTATTATTGATAAAGTATTACAAAATGACAAATGATGGTTTTGTCCTTTTTTTGTTTAATGGCATATCAACTTTCATGGGTCATTAAATGCCAAAGCCATCCTTGTAGAAGAACAGTAGTGGTACTATTTAATCCATAGCTGAGGGGGTTCATATCTCTCTCAAGAGTATTAGTCTGAAGGTAACTATAATAGCATGACTAGAGTTCAAATTTGCTTATCATAATGTTGCAGTCCAGCACATTAGCCACAATACCATGGGGGACTCAACTTTGCAGTTCGGATGAATCAATATATTTCAAATCTACATTCAAATCAATCATTTAAAAACACTCACGTTTTTTTAAACTTCTTCCTTTTTGTAGGGTTTGGTTTAGTTTCTTTGTTTAATGGCACACCAACCTTTGTGAGTTATTTAATGCCAAAGCCATCAATGAAAGAGAGTCAAAAGGTCAACAAATGTGGGGAATTATCTCCCAAAATATGGTGGTTACGGTCAAAAGGTCAAACGAATTATCTCCTGTATTACAGTCATATATAAAGAAAATACAATTTAATATTATCTGCGTTATTCAGACTATTGTCCCCATCTTCATTGTTATTTGTACAACGTTTCGGCCGATATACCCTCCGGCCTTCTTCAGATATTTCTTGTCGGACTCTGGAACCTTCTCGGACTCAGGAACCTTCTCGGACTCGGGAACCTTCTTTTCGAACTCGGGAACTTTCTTGTCGTATTCGGGAGCCATCACAGAACTTTGAACCGAATACGACAAGAAAGTTCCCGAATTCGAAAAGAAGGTTCCCGAGTCTAAGAAGGTTCCCGAGTCCGAGAAGGTTCCCGAGTCCGACAAGAAATACCTGAAGAAAGCCGGAGGGTATATCGGCCGAAACGTTGTACAAATAACAATGATGGGGACAATAGTTCGAATAACGCAGATAATACTAATCTTCAAGCCTCATCTCAAACATTCAGAGAAATAAAATACAATTTGTATCAATATTTTCAGTTGCAAACAAATTGTTCTGTTTGCAGCTATATTGTATTATATAAAATATAAACATATATTACACCTATATAATTTTCCCAATTATTGCCCTTATGGCAAGTCCCAACCCCTTTTTATCATATGGGTGCTAGAAGGCGGTGGCTGCGGGTCTACATGTCCTGGGAATGACGTTAAACTCTATCTGATGGTGATGTTCCAGTTTTGGAGGTTTGGGGAATGTGGAGCACCCCTTCATCACCATTGCTCCCTGGTCCACTCTGACCCGGAGTGGTAGTACCTGTTAGGGTCCCATCTATGGGTTAAATAGAAAAATGTATTTATAAAAAAAATGTATTATCCATTAAGAATTGATTTATTTCAAAACTTTATTGGCATTAAATGACCCACTGAGGTTGATATGCCGTAAAACAAACCAAACCAAACCAAAAACATATATTAGTCCGCTTATCTGAAGTCCTTGGTGAAGATGATGAATACATTAATGTTTTATGTACTTTCACATGGCTGTCTACGTTTTTTTATTGTTGATATTGTAGCAGAAACAATTTCAATGTCTGCTTGCTTACAGAGATTGGTTGAAAGAGGGTTGTTAATTATTATTCTGTGTTACTCTCACCCTTAACCAGGATTGAACCTGCAGCCTGGAAATGACTGTCACAGATTGTTAACTATTGGACAGTGGAACAGACAAACACCTCCTCAGCTTAATTGACTGTTCCTGGCAGTTGTGGCAGTAATTATTTAATGTGTTATAGTGGGTTCATTGGAAGAATCTTGTCATAATGAAATATCTTTTGAAAACCAACATGTGTGGGCCAGTTGATGCCTGGTTGGTTTGACAGGTATATTGACCAAGGGAGACAACCCACTTACCTTAGATATATATTTCTTTATACAAAGTAGAAATCAATATTAGAATTGCTCTGCCAATTTTACCTTTTGAAATTGATATCTTAACTAACTCCTATTACCTAAATAACTGATTTACTTAACTAAATGATAATAACAGAAAATGAGTCAATTGCTACAGGAAATGGTTTTTGGGTTTTAGAATGCCTATATGTAATTAAAGAGAACTAGCATAAAAAAACACCCTCCATTGTAAATATACATTTTCAAAAGATATTGCCTGAGAGGGTGGGAAAATTAAATAAATAAGATAGAACATTTAATATTTAAAAAAAAATTACTAACTTAAAAAGTATCACATTCACTCCAGTCAACTGAGATATTTTTGTTTTATGACAGGAAGAACCTCCAAAACGTTTCTAAAAGATTCTGATTTAATTATTCAAATCCTTATCTTTAGAGAAAAATTTTAAAATCGTATGAGTAAAATATATTTTGTTCGGATTTCATAAAATTAAATGGGGGAGGTGACCTAGTAAAAAAGATTTCCCTAATATATCTTAAGAAAAAACTATTTTAAACATAAATCCATCTAAAGGTGAATAAGTATTAAAATTTTTGTGAAAATTTGCCGATTTTAAATAGAATTTTAATATTATTTAATATTTTTATGTGGTAATGATTAATTCCTGAAATGACTGTGATGTAGGGAGTGACATAGTTTCAGTTAAAGACTAATAGAGACCGAATCTATTACTAATAGATTATTTACTTTTGTGCATTCTATTTAATATAGCTTTGTAGTGTGGATATACACTGCATAATAATAATGAAATTTATTGTGTACAGTGCTCAGGTGCAACTCATCAAAGTCTCATGTCAAGTACACAGAATAATGTAGTGTCAGGAACATGAACAGTTTACAGTAGTAATATGCATGTATGTGTGCGCGTGTGTGCATATGTATGTGGAGAGTGGCATCAGGTATAGTGTCGGCGGACTACAGGAAGCATGGAGGCTTTGAAAGATTCAGTGCTTCGGCAGCCTACAACAGACACGGGCAGTTTATTCCATGTCTCCGCAACTCTGAGCGTGAAAAAATGTTTCCTAATACTGATGATAAAGATGGGATAGAACATTAATCAGGTACTTCAAAAACCAAGTTGAATTTCTTTAAAGTTTGTGTAAAGGGCCTTTTTAATAGGTCTTTAGATTTATTCCCTAAAAGAAAAATTATCTAAGAAACATTACAAATACATTTCAAAAGTTTTGTTTGTTTTCTAATAAGAAAATAATGAATAGGACTTATTTGTTTTGAGAATAGAGAGACAACTCATTACATTTAAATTTTTCCTGAATAATCTTATTATGATATAATGTTGTATACCCTTTCTTTCCTTACTTCTATTCTTCTTCTGCTCATCTTTGGTATCTTAGGTTCTTCTTCCAGCGTCTGGACCTAGTCTTCGTGGTTGGTCACACTTAATTCATTTCTTCTTCTAGATCAGTCTTGTTGCCAAGACATTCATCAACCACAAAACCATATTATCTATGTAAGCTTTTATTTACTTAACTAACATAACGCGCATGCACAGTGAGCTTCAGCTAAGGCAGAAAGACCTTATCTGCCTGACGTCCAAGCTGAAACTGAGAGCCAACCAGGTCCCACGTGACTTCACGTATTTTGCAGGCTTTCTGTAATATTCCATGGAAAGTCCCGCCCGTAATATGAAAAGGGGCCATCCCTTCAGAAATACAGGGGTTGACAATAATCTATGCAGAGATTATGTAACAATAGATTATGTCTGTATGTCACCACCAATGTCACAATTCCCTTAGTTATTTTATATTCTCAATGATTATTAAATAAACATTATTTAATCTTAATTAGCATCTTATTTATTAACAATGTCTCTATTAAGATCTAGCGGAGATCAGCCCATATTATCAATATGTTTAAAAATCCTGTGATGTGTGTTCTATCTTATCAAGAAATAAATGTTTACATTGAATATGGTTTGAATAATTTGCATACCGGATTTAATAAAACCGTGTTTGATAAATAATTACTTGGTGTTATTGATTTCTAATATTATTGTTTTATCCTCAAATGTATTAAAAACAATCCTATGTATAATCTTATATTGAAATCAATTAGAATAAAGTAAAAATAAGTGTTATTTTTTCTGTGTTCATATTTTATTTCATTAGTCTTTCTAATTCAATATGATACTTAATTATATTAGAATCTAAATATTTGTACTCGGAGTGCACATATTTTTGCTGGTATATAATAATATATTTTAGGTATTTTTTATCTAAAGTTCTTCTGGCATGCTAATAACAGCAAATCCTTGAATAACAACTTTGTATTGCAAGATTAAAGAATTTCCATTCTTTTATAATTTGATTCCAAATCTCATTTAACATGCATTTAATCTAAATAAAAACTGTCAAATTTATCAATATCCTGACTAAAATAGAGAACAATCAAGATGATGATGAAATTGAATAACAAAATTATTCTAAATGAACAGAGATTCTGTTAATTGTAAAATTCATTCAATAAATTGTGAATATCAACCCTATCTTTTTTTATGAATGAATGGTAAAAAGAAATTGAATACATTCAGTTAACAGCTTTCTGAGAAACTAGCCAGACCTGTGGACATACCACAGTGTGATAATTCAATCATTACAATGTTTCATATGTAAAAAGTATGATAATCTTGATTTAAACCTCTCTCACTCTTTTTTCTTCTTCTTTATTTCCTTCTTTTCATCTTTTCATTATGTTCAATTGAAATAAATTAGTGTTATTACTTCTGTGTGCCCCCCCCTCTCTCTCTCTCTCTTTCCCTACTCTCTTTCTTTCTTTCTTATATATTTTTCTGTGTAGCATATCCTTTTTCTTCCTTTCTTTCTTTATAATAAAAAAGGACTGGTCCTTTATTTAGTTGAGGTGACAAAATTCATTAGAAATAAGAATCCGGCGATTAAGCGACACACCAGATAATCAGGATTTAGATTTTTGTATTTCATTTTGAACGATTTGGATGGTCTCATTTTTAAAGAGAGGGTGTTGCAAGATGATAACGATCGGAAGATTAAGGAACAAGAGTATCACTATATAGATGATAACCAAAGTAAAGTGACCAGCAGAGCATCCCGTTATAGGGATGTAGGAGTTGTTTCCCTTTATGTTTCCATAAATGGTTATTTCCTATAACTCCAATATAAAAAAGGGGAACCATTCTTGACTGATAAATTTTAAAAAAAAGGGTTTAGGGTTAGGGTTTAGAATTTAGGGTTAGTTTAATGGGAAAATAAATAGATAATTTATCAGTCAAGAGTGGTTTCCCTTCGTTTATGTTAGACTTATAGGAAATAACCGAATATTGTTATCCAGAAGCTTTGAACTCATTTTTTTTTAAAAAGGGAACAAACAAATAGCTATAATTCTAATAGCAATATATATATATATATATATATATATATATATCTTCTATATATAATGGAGATAGACTGCATTTTTGTCTGAAGCCGAAACTATATTACTACTCAAATCACAATTCCTTTAATTATTTACGTCAAATTCTCCATGATTTCATTCTTTTAAACCTTCAGTTATTAATAAAAATTGTTTTACATTATTAATACTGTTGGCCATATCTACGTACTAATAACATGCAATTGTATTTATATATACAACAAAATAGCGATTTACAGTTTGAACGAGAAGGCTAATTTGCATATTGATATTTAAAATTTTATTTTAATAAATATGTGCTTGGTATTATTGATTTCTAATTGTTTGGTTTTATCTTAAGAAATATAAACAAAAATCTCGTAGATAAATCTTAAAAGAAATTTATTTACAAGAAGAAATAACTGTAATATTATCCTTTACTTCCTATTTTAACTAAATAGTTAAATTAGGAAAATTTACCAATGAAAGAGGGGAGTAATGTAAAATGATGGAATAGTTAGTTTCAAAGTTGTTCTATTTTTCGATTATACCCCCTCTGTTGCAGATCTTTTTATCTGCATTCTTAGTCAGTTTCATTAGCCTTTCTAATTTAATATGATATTTTATTATATTAAAACTTAAATACTTGCACCCGTAGGGTGCATATATTTGCTAGTATAAGTAAAGAAAGAACAAAAGACTTAGAGATTTTGCATTATAGTCTATTTCAGGGAGCTGTAGAAAATCTCCCTGAAATAGACTATAATGCAAAATCTCTAAGTCTTTTGTTATTTCTTTACTTATATATTTGCTTTGTGACTCTAACATTAAGAGCACACATTGAGCTCTCAAACTGCAACAGGTTTTTTAAATAAACTCTTGTGTCGTAAGGAAGATTCATTCTCTGGACTTTTGGATTATATATATATATATATATATATATATATATATAATTCTATATGTAATGTGAGCCAAATTTGACATTACTGTATGGTGTTATTTTCAGAAAAATACATGTTGATGTGAATAACACTAGGTATTTCTGCTAGTCATTGATAAAATAATATTGACACCTGTAAATCTTTTTTCTTGATTATAAAATGGGAGTTTTGTTTAATCTTTTCATGCAGGCAATTTCTTTTCTCTTGCAGATCTTTTAAGGAACAGCTAAAATTGTTGAGTGTATAATCATCAATGTGTTGTCCACCTCTGGGAGTTTGAAGTACTCCTTCATCACCATTACTCCCAGGTCCACTCTGATCTGGAGTGGTGGTACCTGTTGGGTCCCATTTATGGGTTAAGTAGAAAAAATGAGTTTAAAAAGATGTGTTATATGTAATCTAATGGTATTATTGCTTGCGCACTAAAGTGCATTAGTATCTTTATTGCTTTAAATATCAAAATATTTTAAGATTTGATAATTAGCCGATTTTGAGGGAATTCTTTAAAAGAAAGTGCATAGCAGGTGCTTATTTTTGTAGATACCTATCATTTACATTTACTAAGGTTAGTTTAGTTTGGTATAAGGCCAGAAGCATCAAGTGCCCAGTGAGAATCAAACTCACTAGTAAAAGTCTACTAGCCAAGAGACTGCTAACCATTATTTACTAAGCTCATCTAAGATGTGTCTCAAGGCCAGAGGTATGAGCCACCCAGTGAGAATCGAACTCACTAGTTAAGATTGCTAAACATTAGTTTTTTGTTTTTTTTACTAAGTTTAGCTAAGATGTGACAAGGCCAGAAGTATGAACCACCCAGTGAGAATCAAACTCACTAGTAAAGGTCTGCTAGCCAAGAGATTGCTAACCATTAGTTATTTATTAAGCTTAACTAAGATGTGGCATAAGGCCAAAAGTATGGGGCACTTAGTAAGAATCGAACTCACTAGTAAAGGTCTACTAGCTGAGATTGCTAACCATTAGTTTATTATTTACTAAGCTAAGATGTGGCACAGGCCAGAGTATGGGCGCCCAGCTTACTAATAATGGTCTGTTAATCTAGCTTGCTAACCATTACACCACACGAGACAGGTTATATTAATGAGCCTTTTACTAATTGTGTACTTTTAAATGAAACTTCACCTCTAGTGCATAAAGTACACTAGTACAGCATTCTAGTTTTAGAAAGTTTGGAGGGGAGAGAGAAAAAAGACGCTCTCTATGTCGGAGTGGTATCATAAAAAAAAATATTTTATTTTAAATCGCTGAAATCGAAGCACATTAGAATTTAGTTGTACAATATGAGTAAAAAAAATAAAAAATAAAATGACGGTACGAAACGTAACTTCTGTATATTTTTTGGACGACCCTAGCGAGGTTTGTCAATGGCGCCGATTTTAATTTTAACCAATCAGAATCGAGCTTTCACTTCAGCGCAAATTCACTGCTTGCCAAAAGCTTTCTCCGGAAGTTTTGTGTGTGAAAGAGAAGAAAAAAAAAATCATTTATGGATACCGATTTGTGTTTTTCTTCTTCTTTACTCACAGTTTACCTTCTGTTTTGATTGATTTAATATGCACATTGGAATTTGTACCCTATCAATTCCGAGAATTTTTATTTGAATATTCAATACGACGTTGAAAAAGTATGTATTATAAGAAAAACATGATGCATTTTTATTTATTGCTTAAATTTCTTCTTCCTTCAATCTTCTCTATCGCAATTTCAGTTTTCACAGTTGTTGAATATTTTCGCATTTTTTTCTGTTTATTTTAAAAAATATTTATTTAAAATTGATTTTCTTTGCGCATTTTTGCGAGATTAAAAAAAATCAATTTATTCGTAGAAATACAGTTTATTATTAAAAGAAAGTTAAAAATTATATTATTAATAATAGATTCGTTGTTTTTTTTTTATTTGACTTACTTTTGCTTATTTTAAAAATAAATAAATAAATTCTAAAATTTTACTTATCTTAAAAATAACAGAGCAGATATGTATTACTATTAGTGATTAAAAAAAAAATTTTTGATGCATTAAGAAGGTTTTGTTTTATAATGCTTTTTTCCAACTTTTATCTTAAAAAATATTAACCGCCAAAAATGTCGTTTACTGAATCCTTATACTTTTACCATCTTATCCATGACAATTATTTTATGCTCTTTAAGTAGATCTCCATATGTCTTGGACTTTTTTTTGGTCAATATTTTTCTTGTTATTTTCATAAAAGTCCGCAGTATTAATGAAAAGCGCACGCCTGACACTTAATGTACCGGTCAGCAGCGCTCGCCGCGTACCAACACATTTTATTTATTAACAATGTCTACTATGAAAATTTGAGTTAGATTTTCTTCAAAACAGCCCATTTTATTATGTGTTTAAAATCCTGCAATGTATCTTATTCTTATCAAATGGAGATTACGTGTCTGTCTGTAACCGAAATCACGTCACCACCAACGTCACATTCCTTTTAGTTATTTACATTTATTCTCAATTATTAAATAACATTATTTAATCTTAATTAGCATCTTATCTATTAACAGTGTCTCTATTAAGGTTTTGCTGAGATAGTTTTGCCTAAAACAGCCTATATTATTAATCAAGTTGTTTAAAATCCTGCAATGTGTGTTTATATTATTAAAGAAATAAATGTTTGCATACTATGCATGTGGACCGGTTTAACAATACTGTGTTTTAATAAATGATTACTTGGTGTTATTGATTTCTAATATTATTGTTTTATTCTCAAACGTAATAAAAGCATCATATGATGTATAATTTATTTTCAAATCAATTAGAATAAAGTAAAAATAAGTAATCTAAATCTTTTTTGTGTTCTTATTTAATTTCATCAGTCTTTCTAATTCAATATAATATTTATTTAATTATATTAGAACTTGAATACTTGTGTCTTAGAAGATCGATCTGCTCAAAGAGTATGAAATAATAGTCAGGGATGCGACGGGTGTAGAGGAAAATAATACCGTAACAATAACTGCAAAATAATTTTTTTTAAATAATCGTAAACAACAACAATAATATAAATATAATAAATGATTATTGATTATAATAAATAATTATAAGAAAAATAAGAAGAAATAATAATGATAATAAAAAAAATAGTAAAACAGCAATTAAAAATAATAAGAAAAATAAATGATAATAAATACTGATAGTAATTAATTATGAATAATAAGAAATAATAAAAAATGATAACTAATATATATTAATAAATAATTAAAAAAATGATAATAATAAATGATGATAATGATAATAATAATAAGAATAAAAATGATAATTAATAATAGTATATAAATATAAAAAATGATGATATAATAATAATAATGAAATGATAATAATAAAAAGCTGATACCGTAAGTTTACGGCGTAACAATAACAACTGCAAAAAAGAAAAAAGAAGAACTACTACGCAAAAAATTTATTTTTGTACGATACGTAACTTGTAAGTTCTCGTGCATAAAATTGGTGCATTCTTACTAAACTAAGGCAAGTGCATTGATTTTTAATTAATGACTTTCTTTTTATTTGGAGACACTTTAAAGTACAATATATAAGTCGTCTAGTACCTAAGGGTTACAGTGGAAATGAATTCAACGAATCTGTAATTAAATCAACTCAATGCGTAATATTTGGTAATGCACACACACACACCTGTCATGTGAAAAGAACCGCTATACCCTCATTCTGTTGGAGACTGCTCTTCTTATTTTTAGGGGTCACAATATGTTTAACTTAAAAATTGCGTATTTAGCGACTTGTTGTTATATTTTTTATACGTTTCTTTTAATTTTACGATATAGGTATTATTTTTGATGTACTTTTCGTGTGTGTGTGTGTGTGTGTGTGTGGTGTGTGTGTGCATAGGTATGATAAATTATTTGTTTGGTGTGGATATTGTCAGAAGTTTCCTTGATGGAAATTTGTTTTTTAAATATAGATTATTACTTAACTTTTACACAAAAATGCATCTATTATTATTATTATTACTACTATTTTTTTTTTTTTTTTTTTTGTTCTTTCGAGTCTTTAATTTCCATTTTGTCGTCTTCGATAGATTGATAGATAGATGGTAAGGAAATAGTATTAGAACAAAAGATAAAAGTTTTAAATAAAAAGACAAAAACGTCAATTGCGACAGCCCAGTGACATAAGTTTTCTTTTCATCATCATCATCATCTCATCATCATTAGTGTTACTTTTCTTTCTTCAAACAATTTTTTTTTTTTGTTACTACTTTTGGCAATACTCATACTCTTTTTTTCCACAACTGATGTGAGGTTTGGTTCTTCTGGATTTCACATTTTAAAAGTCATACATATTAATTTCACCTAAATTGAAAGCCAAAACATAAAGCTGCATTTGATGTTTTGAAAAAAAAAACAAAAGAAAAAGAAAACAAGAAAAATGACTAATTTTTATATGTTTAAATAAATGTATTTACTTCACCTAACTCTAAAGTATTTTAAAAGTAAATTTCCCTTTATGCTCTGTAGACTGATGGCCATTTCATCTAATCTAGACCTGTCAAATATATACTGGTCGACCAGTCTTGTCATCTCCTCCATATTACTCTCACTAATTATATAGTATTACTAAATACTAGTGTTCCCTTAATTATACGACTGTTATCATCTTGCAACACTGGTTAAAAAGTGAGAACGTCCAAATCGCCAAGATGAAATGCAAAAATGTAAACATGATTAATCTGGTGTTGGCTTATCCGCGAATTCTTATTTCCTATTCAACTAAATAATGACCATTCTGTTTTTTATAAGAAGAAAGGGAAGAATGTTACATAGGAAAAAAATAATAAGAGAGTGAGCATGCGGAAGCGATAATGTAAATCGGTTTCAATCGAACATAATGAAGATGAAAAAGAAAGAAAAAGACTGAGAGATAGGCAATTGCCACGCCCAGTGACCCCAAGTCAAGATTATTATACTTTTTACATATTGAACTATTTGGCAATAGCCTTAAGTAAAGCATATCAAACATTGTAATAATTAAATCATCATACTGTTGTATATCACAGGTCTGCTAGTCAACTATAATTAACATGATATAAACACTGGAAATTAAAACCAAATTATATTTAAATTAATGATAATTACTAAAACAAAAAATAATGAAACAATATGTGGAAGTGACAAGACTTTCGGACCACCCTGTACAATTTCTAATAGATTTTTGTTGATTTATTTTTATGTCATTCATGTATCCATATTATATTTCATACCCTTTTTCTCTATTAAAAATACCATAAGAATTGCAGATCACAATATCAGTATTACATTTTTAGGAGAGATTAGATGTGGTTGTTAAGTACCATGCAAATAATCACCCTTCAATGCATCTCTCAGGGTACTACGTAGCAGTGCTCATTTCTTCAAGTTACATTTACCCAACTCTCCACTATGGGCAGGATGTGACATAAGGTCAATTTTTAAGTAAAGTCTCATTGACCAAGTCAAACCAAAATTCTTCAAGCCTAGATAGGTTTAGTGCTATTGTATGGCTGCACACCACTTGGACGCTAACAAGTCCTAGAGAATAAGCTAGATGGGAGCTGCCACAAGATGCTGCATGCGATCATTAAATGAATCGTGGAAACAACACCCCACAAGGAAGCAGTTGTATAGCCACTTGCCCTATCACACAAACTATTCAAGTTTCCCAATGTATTACAGTAAAATCTCTCAGATGGAGTTTAAACTTAGTTCACTAAATTCCATTTTATGTTATTGTTAACTTTTCAAGAACAGAGAAAACAACAAGATCTCCAGGACTTGTTAATTCAACCCTAACGATTGCATTTCTCTGTTCACTTGTATCTTTGCTTAGTAAACCTTTTCCCTCATTCCTTATACTTGGGTTTCCTATCATTTCGCTGATACTTGGTACAGCATTTCGATACAACTATTTATTATACTATTATAGAATTATCTTTTCGCTCTTTTTTTTCTTTTTTAAAGTTTTTAGCTCTGCGCCTACCTATACAAAAAATAATTAAAAAAAACATCTGTTTGATTGCAAATTGAAGTAGAAGTTAATATAGAAAATATTTTCTGGTACATATTTGTAGTTATTTTTAGAATTTAAGCATGCCCAAGGTATTATAATGTATGTATTTACCACCACTTTTCCGCCACTAGCAGGATGTGATACAAGGTCAATTTTTAAGCAGAGTTTAACAGATTTGAATTCAGTTTGTTTTTCTTAGAACCGATTGCCATAACAAAGGCCTCCTCCAGTTAAAGAGCCCAGTCTTCCTACTATTTATCTGTTGAATTGAGTGAGTGCAACTGTTGAATTGAACAACAATAACTAAATAAGCATAACAGAATTTGTCCACAAACAGTTGTTATTTTATAGCACTCCAGGAATAATGATCCTATTCCTTGAATTCTGATTGGGTGGTGGTTTAGTGGTGGTAATGGTAAAATTTGTAATCATTTTAGAATTAAAGCATCCACAAAATATAATTTATTATGCTATGTATGTTGAATCTAGATAATACCACTATTCTGCACTGCATAGTAGCAATGCAGGTTCTGTATTTGAGTTAAAGCTGCTTGCTGTCTTATCTGCCAATTTGAATGGTAATTGGAATCCCACTGCGATGTATTGCTTTCTATAGCCGGAGGAAGAATAGTTGGATGCATTAGTTTTCCCCCGAGAGTATTAGCGCTATGTGAAATGCTATCTCGCTCGTCTAGGATTTGAACTCGTGTCACTGGTCAATTTCCTATGCCATTACTCCACAGCACTTCCTATGAGATATTAGGATATAAGCTTATGATTGGAGAAGTGGAATGGCACTTTTCTTCCTTGCTATGTAAACTGAATCTTTGAAAAAAATTATTCACCACCTGTTGAAGGATAAATAAAACATATAACTACTTTGATTCACTTTTTTCTTAACCAACTGAAATATACTGTAACAATTTGTATAAAAAATAAATAGAATTTTACATATATGTACCACCTTGTTGACTAGGGCATAAAGAACATCGACTGTACTCTGCAGAGGGGTAAAATCCTTAATGGGGCCACCTGTTGGCCTATGGGTGGTGACCTGTAATGATTAAGGATAAAAGTGGCTGGGGTTACAATGCAACACCCACTTTGGCTCTATAGTCGGACAGCTCGGGGAGGCCCTCTCTGATCAATCGCTGGTCACATCAAGCCCTATGAACTATAATGATTGTCCCAAACTAACCTATTGCCCTTATGGCAAAACTTCAACCCTTTTTATCAAATGTGCTAGAAGTCAGTGGCTGAGGGTCTTAGTGGCCTGGTGTTATGAGATGTAAACTGCATTTAATGTTGAAGTTCCACTTCTGGTGGTGTGTGGTCCTGCCCCTTTATTGCCATCATTCCTAGGTCCAAACTGATCTGAAGTGCTAGTACTATTAGGGTCCCATCTATCGGTTAAAAGTAAAAAATGAGTTTTTTTAAATTGAGTTTTTTTAAAATTTTGATACCCATCAATAGAACAAAATATTTACAGCATAAAATAACCCGACAAGGGTTGACATGCTGTAAAATCCAACCACAAACTAAGCGACATATGTATTCCATAAATATTTTATTATTATCATTCTAAAATGAATTAAAGAAATACCAGGGCTGTGGAGTTAGTAGCAATTATAGGTAAGGAGTCGGTAAAACTATACAGCTCCAACTCCAAGTTGAATTTACACTTTATATGGTCCTAGTTTATAATATAGGATATCAGTGCAACACACCTTATCAATAGAATTAAAAAAAAGGTCATGGTCATATATTCATTTGGTAGGTCATAATCACTTAATTACATAAAGAGTGATCAGAGTTGGAGGTGCCAAAAATGAGAGTCAGATGTCAGTTTTTAGCCTGAAATGAACATGACACATATTTTGTAAACAATCCAGGATCATTATTCCGATATAAGTGATTGACTCCATATTTGTTAAAATTCAGTTTTCAAGGTTATAACAAAATCCTTTCAAGTTGTATTAAAGTATTAATAATGATAAATTACAATGCGCATCATTAGAAGAATCAGTTTGGAATGTTTTTTTTTAACTACTGGCTACAAGAGCGATTTTGAAGAATATTATCCATGTCTGATCAGCAAATGAACACTAGACAAGGAGCTTACAATGTAAACTATGTTTGGGAGGTGTTATTTTTAAAAAGAAACACACATTTTTTTCTCCACACATAGACTTATTGTCTTATTCATCATCATCACATGTCATACTGACAAGCAATGGATACATATGACTCTCTTTGCTATCCCATCCTGGCGACTTCTGCACAGTATCAAACGTTGATATTGTGCTCAGTGACCTTTTAAACTATTCAATAATATTTTATTGATTTAAAAGAAGTCAATTTAACAATTATTTTGCAGATATTTGTTTTTTTGTACGATAGATTGTCTTTAAAAACTGGTAAGCATTGCCCATGGCATGATAATCCACATGCATAGAATATTTGTAGATAGCACTAAACATGAAGTTGAAAGAAATTCTTTTTATTTGTGGGGATTTTTTTTTTCAATTACTTTTATATTTTTTACTATTTTCCAATTATTTCATGAAACAAAACACATTGATTTTATAATTCAGCAGAAAGTGCTCACACACAATGCAATATACAAGGGGTCTTTAAAAACCTTACATTTTAAACTAACACTGTGCAATAATTTTGTTATGTATATAGACTATGATAACTCTACCATTTGGTGGTTATAGGAACATCAACAGTGCAAGAATATTTGTTATGCAACATAAACATATCCTTAATAATACTCATTCCAGTAAATGAATGAGATGGAGGAGCTGGGTGATAAACTTAATCAGCAAGTCTTATTCTTTTGTATCAATCCAACTTTTATTGTTGACATGCAAACAAATATCCCTGAAAAACAAGATTTCATCTGTATTCTTTCAGTCCGCAATTAGAGAAGTCATATATAGGTCATAGTTTCATCTTCACTACACTTGTTCATGGTATTTTTATCTCTGATGAGTGGATAAATTTGATGAAACTTCTTGTTCCTGGACTGTGGATGCATTTTTGAAATGTTGAGGCTCCTCCCTTGCTTCTCAACTTCTCTTTTTCAATCAGACTGAATTTGATACCTTCAATTGCAGATTTGCAATATTCAAACATAGATTTTTGGAAAGGATTTCTTTGTAGTTTTGTCTTTGAGAACTTTCTTTTGAAATTATCCTTTTCACTGCCACCTTACCATACACATGGTTGTTTACCATGACCTTGTTGCAAAGAAATTTGATTTTGTATTGAGTCCAAAATCTTCTGATGGTTGCACAAATTGGGCAAAGTTCTTAATAATATCTTTGTATTGCGCTGTGTAACCATCAAGTAAAATACTCAATATTTTTTTATATTTGGCAAGGTAGGCGTGATTACCGTCAATCATTTTATTTCTGTACCATATAAACAATGCTACATATGTGAGTTGTTAACTTGACATAATGCAGAAACATTGATTTGCATGCATTTTCAAGTTTAAAGTAGAGTACCACTGGATTAAAGTACATTTGTGAGGTCTCAGGAAACTCTGGATATCATCTTGAACTACAATTTATAGTTCTCCGCAAAATCTCCCAGGAACAAAACTTCACAATCACTAATCTCCTTTCTTGCTTTAAGTATCTGGATTGTGATTTAAACCAATTAAGAAATGAGGTGCTAATTTATTCAGTTGAAAACAATTAAATAATGTAAGCTTGACACTTTCTTTTTGTGTTATCAAAGTCAGTAGTTGTTTCCATTGAGAGAACTCTATTGATTCAGCATTATCAATATCTTCGATGGTGTCATAAACATTTTTTTTCAAGCTGCCCTAATGAATTTAGGACAATTTGCCACCTAATGATCAAATACACCCTTTTTCTCTGCTACTGTATTACAGACCATATATTTCAAGAGATCTTGATATGATACATTCAGTGGTTCCAGTAATAATTTCATATTTTTGATGGTACAGATTGCACATACGGCATGGTGTACCTGCACTATCCAGCAAGGACACTCATTTTCAGGCCTTAGAACTAAAAATTTTGAAACTTTCAATGATACTACAGGTTTCTGTTCCTTGAGTGGTCTGAAGAGCTCAATTTTAGGTTGCACAAGATAAGTCTTTTCTGCTGATGAATATTATGTTTTAATACTAACATAGTCCTTTCTACCTGGCAATCAGTCGAGTATAGTTCATCATCTTGGTAAATGCATCCCACTAGCTTGTGCAATATTAGCAGCGCAAGACTATATCCCCCTTTTGGTTCTTGGCACAGCTAAAATACCTCTTATGAACAAATTTATGTAGCCTTGCGTCAATGTGTTCTGAAACTCCAAACACACACATGACTTTTTAGGGGAAGTGTTCAAGATTTGTATTTTTTATGTTGGGTTGATTCAACTCTCTTCATTTTTGCTACAAGGCTTTATCATTTTATCAAAGTACTTTGCTTTATCTAAAATCTATTTTTGAATTTCGCCTCATCATCAATAGCTCAAAGTCAAACATTTAATGAGCTGGCCTACTTTGGTCTTTATACATTCAATGCAAGAAGAATGTTTCAACCAACATAAAAATACAAAATCTTGACACTTGCCCTACAAAAAAGTCATGTGTGTGTTTGGAGTTTCAGAACACATTGTACGCAAGGCTCATAAATTGTGTTCATAAGAGGTATTTTTAGCTGTGCCAGAACCAAAAGGGGATATAGTCTTTGCCTGCTAATATTGCACAGCTAGTGGATGCATTTTACCAAGATGATAATATACTCGACTGATGCCAGGTAGGAAAGACTATGTTAGTATTAAACATAATATTCATCAGCAGAAAAGACTTATCTTGTGCAACCTAAATGAGCTCTTCAGACCACTCAAGGAACAGAACCTGATAGTATCATTGAAGTTTTCAAATTTTGTAGTCTAAGGCTGAAATGCAGTGTCCTTGCTGGTAGTGCAGGTACACATGCCGTATGTGCATGTACCATCCAACAAAATATGAAATTATTACTGGAACCACTGAATGTATCATATCAAGATCTCTTGAAATATATTGTCTGTAATACCAGTAGCAGAGAGTGTATGATTCATAGGTGGCCAAATTGTCCTAAATCATTAGGGCAGCTTGAAAAAAATGTTTATGACACCATCGAAGGAAATATTGATAATGCCTGAATCAATAGAGTTCTCCCAATGGATAACAACTGACTGACTTTGATAACACAAAAAGAAACGTGTCAAGCTTACATTTATTTAATTGTTTTGCAACTGAATAAATTAGCACCTCATTCTTAATTGGTTAAATCACAATCCAGATACTTAAAGCAAGAAAGGAGATTAGTGATTGTGAAGTTTTGTTCCTGGGAATTTTGCGGAGAACTAAATTTGTAGTTCAAGATGATATCCAGAGTTTTCCTTGGAGTACCTCACAATGTACTTTACATCCAGTGGTTACTCTACTTTAACTTGAAAATGCAATGTTTCTGCATTATGTCAAGTAACAACTCACATGATGTAGCATTTGTTTATATGGTACAGAATAAAATGATTGAGGTAATCACGCCTACCTTGCCAAATATAAATATATTGAGTATTTTACTGATGGTTACACAGCGCAATACAAGAATTATAGAACTTTTGCCAATTTGTGCAACCATCAGAAAGATTTTGGGACTCAATACAAAATAAATTTCTTTGCAACAAGTCATGGTAAACAACCATGTGATGGTATAGTGGGGGCAGTGAAAAGGATAATTTCAAAGAAAGTCTCCAAAGACCAACTACCAAAGAATCCTTTCCAAAAATCTATGTTTGAATATTGCAAATCTGCAATTGAAGGTATCAAATTCAGTCTGATTGAAAAAGAGGAAGTTGAGGAAGCAAGGAGGAGCCTCAACATCAAAAATGCATCAGTCCCAGGAACAAGAAGTTTCATCAATTTATTCACTCATCAGAGATAAAATAGCCATGAAACAATGTAGTGAAGATGAAAACTATGACCTAATATATGACTTCTCTATTGGGACTGAAGAATAAACAGTGAAATTTGTTGTTTCAGGATATTTGTTTGCAGGTGCAACAATAAAATTTGGATTGATACAAAGAATAAGGACTTGCTGATTAAGTTTATGCACCCAGCTCCTCCATCTCATTCATTTTACTGGAAGAGATTTTAAGGATATGTTTTGTGCCATTAACAAATATTCTGTGCACTGTTGATGTTCCTATAACACCAAATGGTAGAGTTTATCATAGTCTATATACATAACAAAATTTATTGCACAGTGTAGTTTAAAATGTAATGTTTTAAAGACCCCTTGTATATTCATTTTTATATCACTTCTTCTGAATTAAAAAATCAAATTTTTGTTTCATGAAAATAATTGAAAATAGTAAAAAATATAAAAGTGAAATTTGAAAAAAAACCCCACAATAAAAAGAATTTCTTTCAACTTCATGTTAGTGCTATCTACACAAATATTCTATGCACTGTTGATTATCATGCTGGGGCAATGCTTACCAGTTTTTTAAAGACAATCTATCCGTACAAAAACAATATCTGCAAAAATATTTAAATTGACTTCTTTTAAATCAATAAAAATAATATTATTGAATAGTTTAAAAGGTCACTGAGCACAATATCAACGTTTGATACTGTGCAGAAGTCCTGCCAGGGATGGAATAGCAAGAGAGTCATATGTATCCATGCTGTCAGTATGACATGATGATGATGATGATAAGACAATAAGTTCTATGTGTGGAGAAAAAAATGTGTGTTTCTTTTTAAAAATAACACCTCCAAACATAGTTTTTACATTGTAAGCTCCTTGTCTAGTTGTTCATTTGCTGATCAGACATGGATAATATTCTTCAAAATCTCTCTTGATAGCCAGTATAAAAAAAACATCAAACTGATTCTTCAATGATGGCATTGTAATTTTATCATTATATATACTGTAATACAACTTGAACAGGATTTTTGTATAACCTTGAAAACTAATTTTAACAAAATATGGGTCAATCACTTATGATCCGGAATAATTTGATCCTGGATTGTTTACAAAATATTTGTCATGTTCATTTCAGGGCTAAAACCTTTGACTCTGACTTCTCTTTTTGGCACCTCCAACTCTGACTCCTCTTTATGTAATTAAGTGATTATGACCTACAAATGAATATATGACCATGACCTTTTTTTTTAATTCTATTGATAAGGTGTGTGCACTGTATACCTTTATAGAATAAACTAGGACCATATAAAGTGTAAATTCAACTGGAGTTGGAGTCTGTATAGTTTAACCGACTCCAGTTACCTATAATTGCTACTACTCCACAGCCCTGGTTTATTTCTTTAATTCATTTTAGAATGATGTAATAAATAAAATAATTTTATGGAAGATACATATGTCGCTTAGTTTGGTTTGTTGGATTTTACAGCATGTCAACCCTTGTCGGGTTATTTTATGCTGTAAATATTTTGTTCTATTGATGGGTATTCAAAATTTTAAAAAACTCAATTTAAAAAAAACTCATTTTTTACTTTTAACCGATAGATGGGACCCTAATAGGTACTAGCACTTCAGATCAGTTTGGACCTAGGAATGATGGCAATAAAGGGGCAGACCACACACCACCAGAAGTGGAACTTCAACATTAAATGCAGTTTAACATCATAACACCAGGCCACTAAGACCCTCAGCCACTGACTTCTAGCACATGATAAAAAGGGTGAAGTTTTGCCATAAGGGCAATAGGTTTGGGACAATCATATAGTTCATAGGGCTTGATGTGACCAGCCGATTGATCAGAGAGGGCCTCCCCGACTGTCCGACTAGTAAGAGCCAAAGTGGGGTGTTGCATTGTAACCCCAGCCACTTTTATCCTTAATCATTACAGGTCACCACCCATGGCCAACAGGTGGCCCCATTAAGGGATTTTACCCCTCTGCAGAGGTACAGTCGATGTATTCTTATGCCCTAGTCAACAAGGTGGTACATATATTGTGAAAATTCTATTATTTTTTATACAAATTGTTACAGTATATTTCAGTTGGTTAAGAAAAAAAGTGAATCAAAGTAGTTATATGTTTTATTTATCCTTTCAACAGGTGGTGAATAATTTTTTTCAAGATTCAGTTTACATAGCAAGGAAAGAAAAGTGCCATTCCACTTCTCCAATCATAAGCTTATATCCTAATATCTCATAGGAAGTGCTGTGGAGTAATGGCATAGGAAATTGACACAGTGACACGAGTTCAAATCCTAGACGAGGCCGGTAGCATTTCACATAGCGCTAATACTCTCGGGAAAACTATGCATCCAACTATTCTTCCTCCGGCTATAGAAGCAATACATCGCAGTGGGATTCCAATTACCATCAAATTGGCAGATAAGACAGCAAGCAGGCTTTAACTCAAATACAGAACCTGCATTGCTACTATGCAGTGCAGAATAGTGGTTATTTATCTAGATTCAACATACATAGCATAATAAATTATATTTTGTGGATGCTTAATTCTAAAATGATTACAAATTTGTACCATTACCACACTAAGACCACCACCCAATCAGAATTCAAGGAATAGGATCATTATTCCTGAGTGCTATAAATAACAACTGTTTTGTGGACAAATTCTGTTATGCTTATTTAGTTATTGTTGTTCAATTCAACAGTGCACTCACTCAATTCAACAGATAAATAGTAGGGAAGACTGGGCTCTTTAACTGGAGGAGGCTCTTTGTATGGCAATCGGTCTAAGAAAAGACAAACTGAATTCAAATCTGTTAAACTCTGCTTAAAAATTGACCTTGTATCACATCCTGCTAGTGCGGAAAAGTTGGTAAATACATACATTATAATACCTTGGGCATGCTTAAATTCTAAAAAACTACAAATATGTACCAAAATATTTTCTATATTAACTTCTACTTCAATTTGCAATCAAACAGATTTTTTTTTTTAATTATTTTTTGTATAGGTAGGAAGAGCTAAAAACTTAAAAAGAAAAAAAAGAGCGAAAAGATAATTCTATAATAGTATAATAAATAGTTGTATCGAAAGTGCTGTAACCCAAGTATCAGCGAAATGATAGGAAAAAACACATCAAGTATTAAGGAATGAGGGAAAAAGGTTTACTAAGCAAAGATACAAGGTGAACAGAGAAATTAGCAATCGTTAGGTTGAATTAACAAGTCCTGTGAGATCTTGTTGTTTCTCTGTTCTGAAAAGTTAACAATACATAAAAGGAATTAGTGAACTAAGTTTAAACTCCATCTGAGAGATTTTACTGTAATACATTTGGGAAAACTTGAATAGTTTGTGTGATAGGGGGCAAGTGGCTATACAACTGCTTCCTTGTGGGTGTTGTTTTCCACGATTCATTTAAGATCGCATGCAGCATTCTTGTGCAGCTCCCATCTAGCTTATTCTCTAGGTACTTCGTTAGCGTCCAAGTGGTGCAGCCATACAATAGCACTAACCTATCTAGGGCTTGGAAGAATTGTTGGTTTGACTTGTCAATGAGACTTTACTTAAAAATTGACCTTATGTCACATCCTGCCCATAGTGGAGAGTTGGGTAAATGTATACTTGAAGAAATGAGCACTGCTACGTAGTACCCTGAGAGATGCATTGAAGGGTGATATTTGGCATGGTACTGTAACAACCACATCTAATCTCTCCTAAAAATGTAATACTTGATATTTGATCTGCAATTCTTATGGTATTTTTAATAGAGAAAAGGGTATGAAATAAATATGATGAACATGAATGACATAAAATAAATCAACAAAAATCTATTAGAAATTGTACAGGGTGGTCCGAAAGTCTTGTCACTTCCACATATTGTTTCATTATTTTTTGTTTTAGTAATATATCATTAATTATAAATATAATTTTGTTTAATTTCCAGTGGTTTATATCATGTAATTATAGTTGACTAGCAGGACCTGTGGATATACAACAGTAATGATGATTTAATTATTACAATGTTTGATATGTTTACTTAAGGGCTATTGCCAAATAGTTCAATATGTAAAAGTATAATAATCTTGACTTGTCACTGGGCTGTGGCAATTGCCTATCTCTCAGTCTTTTTCTTTCTTTTCATCTTTTCATTATGTTCGATTGAAACCGATTTACATTATCGCTTCCGCATGCTCACTCTCTTATTATTTTTTTCCTATGTAACATTCTTCCCTTTCTTTCTTTATAATAAAAACAGAATGGTCCATTATTTAGTTGAAATAGGAAATAAGAATTCGGCGGATAAGCAACACCAGATAATCATGGTTTACATTTTTGCATTTCATCTTGGGCGATTTGGACGGTCTCACTTTTAACCAGGTGTTGCAAGATGATAACAGTCGTATAATTAAGGAACACTAGTATTAGTATATACTATATAGATTAGTGAGAGTAATATTTTGGAGGGATGACAAGACTTTCGGACCAGCCTATATATTTGACAGGTCTAAGATTAGATGAAATTGGCCATCAGTCTCACAGAGCATAAAGGGAAATTTACTTTTAAAATACTTTAGAGTTAGGTGAAGTAAATACATTTATTTAAACATTATAAAATTAGTCATTTTTCTTGTTTTCTTTTTTCTTTTTTTTTTTTCAAAACATCAAATGCAGCTTTTGTTTTGGCTTTCAATTTATGTGAAATTAATATGTATGACTTTTAAAATGTGAAATCCAGAAGAACCAAACCTCACATCAGTTGTGGAAAAAGAGTATGAGTATGCCAAAAGAGTAGTAACAAAAAAATTGTTTGAAAGAAAAGTAAACACTAATGATGATGATGATGATGATGATGATGAAAAGAAAACTTGTCACTGGGCTGTCGCAATTGACGTTTTGTCTTTTTATATTAAAACTTTTATCTTTTGTTTTCTATATACTATTTCCTTACCATCTATCTATCAATCTATCGAAGACGACAAAATGGGAAATTAAAGACTCGAAAGAAAAAAAAAAAAAAAAAAAAAAAAATAGTAGTAATAATAATAATAATAGATGCATTTTGTGTAAAAGTTAAGTAATAATCTATATTTAAAAAACAAATTTCCATTCAAGGAACTCTGACATATCCACACCAAACAAATAATTTATCATACCTATTCACACACACACACACACACACACACACACACACACGGAAAAGTACATCAATAAATAATACCTATATCGTAAAATTAAAAAGAAACGTATAAAAATATACAACAAGTCGCTAAATACGCAATTTTTAAGTTAAATATTGTGACCCCCTAAAAATAAGAAGAGCAGTCTCCAACAGAATGAGGGGGTATAGCGGTTCTTTTCACATGACAGGTGTGTGTGTGTGCATTACCAAATAATACGCATTGAGTTGTATTTAATTACAGATTCGTTGAATTCATTTCCACTGTAACCCTTAGGTACTAGACGACTTATATATTGTACTTTAAAGTGTCTCCAAATAAAAAGAAAGTCATTAATTAAAAATCCAATGCACTTGCCTTAGTTTAGTAGAATTGGCACCAATTTTATGCACGAGAACTTACAAGTTACGTCGTACAAAAATAAATTCTGCGTAGTAAGTTTCTTCTTTTTCTTTTTTTGCAGTTGTTATTGTTTACGCCGTAAACTTTACGGTATCAGCTTTTTAATTATTTATCATTTCATTATTATTATTACTATCATCATTTTTTATTATTTATTAATATTATTATTAATTATCATTTTTTATTTCTTATTATTATTTATCATTATCATCATTTTTTATTATTATCATTTTTTTAATTATTTATTAATATTATTATTAGTTATCATTTTTTATTATTTCTTATTATTCATAATTATTACTATCAGTATTTATTATCATTTATTTTTCTTATTATTTTTAATTGCTTTTTTACTATTATTTTTTATTATCATTATTTATTTCTTCTTATTTTTTCTTATAATTATTTATTATAATCAATAATCATTTATTATTATTTATTATTATTGTTGTTGTTTACGGTATTATTTAAAAAAAATTATTTTTGCAGTTATTGTTTACGGTATTATTTTCCTCCTACACCCGTCGCATCCCTGACTATTATTTCATACTCTTTGAGCAGATCGATCTTCTAAGACACAAGTATTCAAGTTCTAATATAATTAAATAAATATTATATTGAATTAGAAAGACTGATGAAATTAAATAAGAACACAAAAAAGATTTTAGATTACTTATTTTTACTTTATTCTAATTGATTTGAAAATAAATTATACATCATATGATTGCTTTTATTACGTTTGAGAATAAAACAATAATATTAGAAATCAATAACACCAAGTAATCATTTATTAAACACAGTATTGTTAAAACCGGTCCACATGCATAGTATGCAAACATTTATTTCTTAATAATATATAACACACATTGCAGGATTTTAAACAACTTGATTAATAATATAGGCTGTTTTAAGGCAAAACTATCTCAGCAAAACCTTAATAGAGACACTGTTAATAGATAAGATGCTAATTAAGATTAAATAATGGTTATTTAATAATTGAGAATAAATGTAAATAACTAAAGGAATTGTGACGTTGGTGGTGACGTGATTTCGGTTACAGACAGACACGTAATCTCCATTATGATAAGATATAAGATACATTGCAGGATTTTAAACACATAATAAAATGGGCTGTTTTGAAGAAAATCTAACTCAAATTTTCATAGTAGACATTGTTAATAAATAAAATGTGTTGGTACGCGCGAGCGCTGCTGACCGGTACATTAAGTGTCAGGCGTGCGCTTTTCATTAATACTGCGGACTTTTATGAAAATAACAAGAAAAATATTGACCAAAAAAAAGTCCAAGACATATGGAGATCTACTTAAAGAGCATAAAATAATTGTCATGGATAAGATGGTAAAAGTATAAGGATTTCAGTAAACGACATTTTTGGCGGTTAATATTTTTTAAGATAAAAGTTGGAAAAAAGCATTATAAACAAAACCTTCTTAATGCATCAAAAATTTTTTTTTTAATCACTAATAGTAATACATATCTGCTCTGTTATTTTTAAGATAAGTAAAATTTTAATTAGAATTTATTTATTTATTTTTAAAATAAGCAAAAGTAAGTCAAATAAAAAACAAAACAACACGAATCTATTATTAATAATATAATTTTTAACTTTCTTATTTAATAATAAACTGTATTTCTACGAATAAATTGATTTTTTTTAATCTCGCAAAAATGCGCAAAGAAAATCATATTTTAAATAAATATTTTTTAAAAATAAACAGAAAAAATGCGAAAATATTCAACAACTGTGAAAACTGAAATTGCGATAGAGAAGATTGAAGGAAGAAGAAATTTAAGCAATAAATAAAAAATGCATCATGTTTTTCTTATAATACATACTTTTTCAACGTCGTATTGAATATTCAAATAAAAATTCTCGGAATTGATAGGGTACAAATTCCAATGTGCATATTAAATCAATCAAAACAGAAGGTAAACTGTGAGTAAAGAAGAAGAAAAACACAAATCGGTATCCATAAATGATTTTTTTTTTCTTCTCTTCTTCACACACAAAACTTCCGGAGAAAGCTTTTTGGCAAGCAGTGAATTTGCGCTGAAGTGAAAGCTCGATTCTGATTGGTTAAAATTAAAATCGGCGCCATTGACAACAACCTCGCTAGGGTCGTCCAAAAATATACAGAAGTTACGTTTCGTACCGTCATTTTATTTTTTATTTTTTTACTCATATTGTACAACTAAATTCTAATGTGCTTCGATTTCAGCGATTTAAAAAATAAAATATTTTTTTTTTATGATACCACTCCGACATAGAGAGCGTCTTTTTTCTCTCTCCCCTCCAAACTTTCTAAAACTAGAATGCTGTACTAGTGTACTTTATGCACTAGAGGTGAAGTTTCATTTAAAAGTACACAATTAGTAAAAGGCTCATTAATATAACCTGTCTCGTGTGGTGTAATGGTTAGCAAGCTAGATTAACAGACCATTATTAGTAAGCTGGGCGCCCCATACTTCTGGCCTTGTGCCACATCTTAGCTTAGTAAATAATAAACTAATGGTTAGCAATCTCAGCTAGTAGACCTTTACTAGTGAGTTCGATTCTTACTAAGTGCCCCATACTTTTGGCCTTATGCCACATCTTAGTTAAGCTTAATAAATAACTAATGGTTAGCAATCTCTTGGCTAGCAGACCTTTACTAGTGAGTTTGATTCTCACTGGGTGGTTCATACTTCTGGCCTTGTCACATCTTAGCTAAACTTAGTAAAAAAAACAAAAAACTAATGTTTAGCAATCTTAACTAGTGAGTTCGATTCTCACTGGGTGGCTCATACCTCTGGCCTTGAGACACATCTTAGATGAGCTTAGTAAATAATGGTTAGCAGTCTCTTGGCTAGTAGACTTTTACTAGTGAGTTTGATTCTCACTGGGCACTTGATGCTTCTGGCCTTATACCAAACTAAACTAACCTTAGTAAATGTAAATGATAGGTATCTACAAAAATAAGCACCTGCTATAGCACTTTCTTTAAAGAATTCCCTCAAAATCGGCTAATTATCAAATCTTAAAATATTTTGATATTTAAAGCAATAAAGATACTAATGCACTTTAGTGCGCAAGCAATAATACCATTAGATTACATATAACACATCTTTTTAAACTCATTTTTTCTACTTAACCCATAAATGGGACCCAACAGGTACCACCACTCCAGATCAGAGTGGACCTGGGAGTAATGGTGATGAAGGAGTACTTCAAACTCCCCAGAGGTGGACAACACATTGATGATTATACACTCAACAATTTTAGCTGTTCCTTAAAAAAGATCTGCAAGAGAAAAGAAATTGCCTGCATGAAAAGATTAAAACAAAACTCCCATTTTATAATCAAGAAAAAAAGATTTACAGGTGTCAATATTATTTTATCAATGACTAGCAGAAATACCTAGTGTTATTCACATCAACATGTATTTTTCTGAAAATAACACCATACAGTAATGTCAAAATTTGGCTCACATTACATATAGAATTATATATATATATATATATATATATATATATATAATCCAAAAGTCCAGAGAATGAATCTTCCTTACGACACAAGAGTTTTATTTAAAAAACCTGTTGCAGTTTGAGAGCTCAATGTGTGCTCTTAATGTTAGAGTCACAAAGCAAATATATAAGTAAAGAAATAACAAAAGACTTAGAGATTTTGCATTATAGTCTATTTCAGGGAGATTTTCTACAGCTCCCTGAAATAGACTATAATGCAAAATCTCTAAGTCTTTTGTTCTTTCTTTACTTATACTAGCAAATATATGCACCCTACGGGTGCAAGTATTTAAGTTTTAATATAATAAAATATCATATTAAATTAGAAAGGCTAATGAAACTGACTAAGAATGCAGATAAAAAGATCTGCAACAGAGGGGTATAATCGAAAAATAGAACAACTTTGAAACTAACTATTCCATCATTTTACATTACTCCCCTCTTTCATTGGTAAATTTTCCTAATTTAACTATTTAGTTAAAATAGGAAGTAAAGGATAATATTACAGTTATTTCTTCTTGTAAATAAATTTCTTTTAAGATTTATCTACGAGATTTTTGTTTATATTTCTTAAGATAAAACCAAACAATTAGAAATCAATAATACCAAGCACATATTTATTAAAATAAAATTTTAAATATCAATATGCAAATTAGCCTTCTCGTTCAAACTGTAAATCGCTATTTTGTTGTATATATAAATACAATTGCATGTTATTAGTACGTAGATATGGCCAACAGTATTAATAATGTAAAACAATTTTTATTAATAACTGAAGGTTTAAAAGAATGAAATCATGGAGAATTTGACGTAAATAATTAAAGGAATTGTGATTTGAGTAGTAATATAGTTTCGGCTTCAGACAAAAATGCAGTCTATCCCATTATATATAGAAGATATATATATATATATATATATATATATATATATATTGCTATTAGAATTATAGCTATTTGTTTGTTCCCTTTTTAAAAAAAAATGAGTTCAAAGCTTCTGGATAACAATATTCGGTTATTTCCTATAAGTCTAACATAAACGAAGGGAAACCACTCTTGACTGAATAAATATCTATTTATTTTCCCATTAAACTAACCCTAAAATTCTAAACCCTAACCCTAAACCCTTTTTTTAAAATTTATCAGTCAAGAATGGTTCCCCTTTTTTATATTGGAGTTATAAGGAAATAACCATTTATGGAAACATAAAGGGAAACAACTCCTACATCCCTATAACGGGATGCTCTGCTGGTCACTTTACTTTGGTTATCATCTATATAGTGATACTCTTGTTCCTTAATCTTCCGATCGTTATCATCTTGCAAACACCCTCTCTTAAAAATGAGACATCCAAATCGTTCAAAATGAAAATACAAAAATCTAAATCCTGATTATCTGGTGTGTCGCTTAAATCGCCGGATTCTTATTTCTAATGAATTTTGTCACCTCAACTAATAAAGGACCAGTCCTTTTATTATAAAGAAAGAAAGGGAAGAAAAAGGATATGCTACACAGAAAAATATAATAAGAAAGAAAGAAAGAGAGTAGGGAAGAGAGAGAGAGGAGAGAGGGGGGGGCACACAGAAGTAATAACACTAATTTATTTCAATTGAACATAATGAAAAGATGAAAAGAAGGAAATAAAGAAGAAGAAAAAAAGAGTGAGAGAGGTTTAAATCAAGATTATCATACTTTTTACATATGAAACATTGTAATGATTGAATTATCACACTGTGGTATGTCCACAGGTCTGGCTAGTTTCTCAAGAAAGCTGTTAACTGAATGTATTCAATTTCTTTTTACCATTCATTCATAAAAAAAGATAGGGTTGATATTCACAATTTATTGAATGAATTTTACAATTAAACAGAATCTCTGTTCATTTAGAATAATTTTGTTATTCAATTTCATCATCATGATTGTTCTCTTATTTTTAGTCAGGATATTGATAAATTTGACAGTTTTATTTAGATTAAATGCATGTTAATGAGATTTGGAATCAAATTATAAAAGAATGGAATTCTTTAATCTTGCAATACAAAGTTGTTATTCAAGGATTTGCTGTTATTAGCATGCCAGAAGAACTTTAGATAAAAAATACCTAAAATATATTATTTATATACCAGCAAAATATGTGCACTGGAGTACAAATATTTAGATTCTAATATAATTAAGTATCATATTGAATTAGAAAGACTAATGAAATAAAATATGAACACAGAAAAAAATAACACTTATTTTACTTTATTCTAATTGATTTCAATATAAGATTATACATAGGATTGTTTTTAATACATTTGAGGATAAAAAAAAATAATATTAGAAATCAATAACACCAAGTAATTATTTATCAAACAGGTTTTATTAATCCGGTATGCAATTATTCAAACATATTCAATGTAAACATTTTATTCTTGATAAGATAGAACACACATCACAGGATTTTTAAACATATTGATAATATGGGCTGATCTCCGCTAGATCTTAATAGAGACATTGTTAATAAATAAGATGCTAATTAAGATTAAATAATGTTTATTTAATAATCATTGAGAATATAAAATAACTAAGGGAATTGTGACATTGTGGTGACATACAGACATAATCTATTGTTACATAATCTCTGCATAGATTATTGTCAACCCTGTATTTCTGAAGGGATGGCCCTTTTCATATTACGGGCGGACTTCCATGGAATATTACAGAAAGCCTGCAAAATACGTGAAGTCACGTGGGACCTGGTTGCTCTCAGTTTCAGCTTGGACGTCAGCAGATAAGGTCTTCTGCTTAGCTGAAGCTCACTGTGCATGCGCGCGTTATGTTAGTTAAGTAAATAAAAGCTTACATAGATAATATGGTTTTTGTGGTTGATGAATGTCTTGGCAAACAAGACTGAATCTAGAAGAAGAAATGAATTAAGTGTGACCAACCACGAAGACTAGGTCCAGACGCTGGAAGAAGAACCTAAGATACCAAAGATGAGCAGAAGAAGAATAGAAGTAAGGAAAGAAAGGGTATACAACATTATATCATAATAAGATTATTCAGGAAAAATTTAAAATGTAATGAGTTGTCTCTCTATTCTCAAAACAAATAAGTCCTATTCATTATTTTTCTTATTAGAAAACAAACAAAACTTTTGAAATGTATTTGTAATGTTTCTTAGATAATTTTTCTTTTAGGGAATAAATCTAAAGACCTATTAAAAAGGCCCTTTACACAAACTTTAAAAGAATTCAACTTGGTTTGAAGTACCTGATTAATTTCTATCCCATCTTATCATCAGTATTAGGAAACATTTTTTCACGCTCAGAGTTGCGGAGACATGGAATAAACTGCCCGTGTCTGTGTAGGCTGCGAAGCACTGAATCTTTCAAAGCCTCCATGCTTCCTGTAGTCCGCCGACACTATACCTGATGCACTCTCCACATACATAAAGCACACACGCGCACACATACATATATTACTACTGTAAACTGTTCATGTTTCCTGACACTACATTATCTGTGTACTTGACATGAGACTTTGATGAGTTGCAGCCTGAGCACTGTACACAATAAATTTCATTATTATTATGCAGTGTATATCCACACTACACGCTATATAAATAGAATGCACAAAAGTAAATAATCTATAGTAAATAGATTCGGTCTCTATTAGTCTTTAACTGAAACTATGTCACTCCCTACATCACAGTCATTTCAGAATTAATCATTACCACATAAAAAATTAATAATATTAAAATCTATTTAAAATCGGCAAATTTTCAACAAAAATTTTAATACTTATTCACCTTTAGATGGATTTATGTTAAAATAGTTTTTCTTAAGATATATTAGGGGAAATCTTTTTTTACTAGGTCACCTCCCCCATTTAATTTATGAAATCCGAACAAAATATATTTAACTCATACGATTTAAAAATTTTCCTCTCTAAAGATAAGGATTTTGAATAATTAAATCAGAATCTTTTAGAAACGTTTGGAGGTTCTTCCTGTCATAGAAACAAAATATCTCAGTTGACTGGAGTGAATGTGATACTTTTTAAGTTAGTAATTTTTTTTTAAATATTAAATGTTCTATCTTATTTATTTAATTTTCCACCCTCTCAGGCAATATTTTGAAAATGTATATTCAATGAGGGTGTTTTTTTATGCTAGTTCCTTAATTACATATAGCATCTAAAACCAAAAACCATTTCCTGTAGCAATTGACTCATTTTCTGTTATTATCATTTAGTTAAGTAAATCAGTTATTTAGGTAATGGAGTTAGTTAAGATATCAATTTCAAAAGGTAAAATTGGCAGAGCAATTCTATATTGATTTTCTACTCTTGTATAAAGAAATATATATCTAAGGTAAGTGGGTTGTCTCCCTTGGTCAATATACCTGTCAAACCAACCAGGCATCAACTGGCCCACACATGTTGTTTTCAAAAGATATTTCATTATGACAAATTCTTCCAATGAACCCACTATAACACATTAAAATAATTACTGCCCAACTGCCAGGAACAGTCAATTAAGCTGAGGAGGTGTTTGTCTGTTCCATCCTGTCCAATAGTTAACAATCTGTGACAGTCATTTCCAGGCTGCAGGTTCAATCCTGGTTAAGGTGAGAGTAACACAGAATAATAATTAACAACACCTCTTTCAACCAATCTCTGTAAGCAGCAGACCATTGAAATTGTTTTCTGCTACAATATCAACAATAAAAAAACGTAGACAGCCATGTGAAAGTACATAAACATTAATGTAATTGCATCATCTTCCACCAAGGACTTCAGATAAGCGGACTAATATATGTTTTTGGTTGGTTTGGTTTGTTTTTACGGCATATCAACCTCAGTGGGTCATTTAATGCCATAAAGTTTTGAAAAAATCATTCTTAATGGATAACAATTTTTTTATAAATACATTTTATTTAACCCATAGATGGGACCCTAAAGGTAACTACACTCCGGGTCAGAGTGGACCAGGGAAGCAATGGTGATGAAAAGGGGGTGTCCCATTCCCCAACTCCAAAACTGGACATCACCATCAGATAGAGTTTAACGTCATTCCCAGGACATGTAGACCCGCAGCCACCCCGCCTTCTAGACCCATATGATAAAAGGGGTTGGGACTTGTGCCATAGCAATAATTGGGAAAATTATATAGGTGTAATATATGTATATTTTATATAATAACAATATAGCTGCAAACAGAACATTTGTTTGCAACTGAAATATTGATACAAATTGTAATTTTATTTCTCGAATGTTGAGTGAGGCTTGAAGATTGAGTATTATCTGCGTTATTCGAACTATTGTACATCATTGTTATTTGTAGCAACGTTTCGGCCGAGTTTATACCCTCCGGCTTTCTTCAGGTATTTCTTTGGACTCGGGAACTTCTTACGGACTCGGGAACCTTCTTAGACTGCGGGAACCTCTTCGAATTCGGGACTTTCTTGTCGTATTCGGTTCCAAGTTCTGTGATGGCTCCCGAATACGAAAAAAAGTTCCGAGTTCGAAAGAAGGTTCGAGTCCAGAAGGTTCCTAGTCCGAGAAGGTTCCAGAGTCCGACAAGAATATCTGAAGAAGGCCGGAAGGTATATCGCCGAAACGTTGTACAAATAACAATGAAGATGGGGACAATAGTCTGAATAAACGCAGATAATATAAATTTGTATTTTCTTTATATATGACTGTAATACGGAGATAATTCGTTTGACCCTTTTGACCGTAACCACCATATTTTGGGAGATAATTCCCCACATTTGTTGACCTTTTGACTCTCTTTCATTGATGGCTTTGGCATAAATAACTCACAAAGGTTGGTGTGCCATTAAACAAAGAAACTAAAACCAAACCCTACAAAAAGGAAGAAGTTTAAAAAAAACGTGAGTGTTTTTAAATGATTGATTTGAATGTAGATTTGAATATATTGATTCATTCCGAACTGCAAAGTTGAGTCCCCCATGGTATGTGGCTAATGTGCTGGACTGCAACATATGATAAGCAAATTGAACCTAGTCATGCTATTATATTACCTTCAGACTAATACTCTTGAGAGAGATATGAACCCCCTCAGCTATGGATTAAATAGTACCACTACTGTTCTTCTACAAGGATGGCTTTGGCATTTAATGACCATGAAAGTTGAAATATGCCATTAACAAAAAAAGGACAAAACCCATCATTTGTCATTTGTAAACTTTATCAATAATAGACTAGCCTTGCTAAGGAGGATGGAGTATATAATAGAATAAATAAATACGCTATAATATAACCAACAAGGTTACCAACCAACAAATACCTTCATTTTTTTCATATTTGAGGTTGATTTTTGAAAAAGGCAGCAAAGAATTGTTAAAAATCAAGGTAACCTGCCGTATTTATTTATTTCTGATTATTCATACTCATCCTCCTTAGCAAGGCTTAGTCTAATTATTGATAAAGTATTACAAAATGACAAATGAGGGTTTGTCCTTTTTTTGTTTAATGGCATAATCAACTTTCCATGGGTCATTAAATGCCAAAGCCATCCTTGTAGAAAGAACAGTAGTGGTACTATTTTAATCCATAGCTGAGGGGTTCATACTCTCTCAAAAGGTAATAGTCTAAGGTAACTAAATAGCAGACTAGAGTTCAAATTTGTCTTAATATAATGTGCAGTCCAGCACATTAGCCACATACCATGGACTTCAACTTGCAGTTCGGATGATTCAATATATTTCAATCTACATTCCAAATCAGTCATGTAAAAAACACTCACGTTCTTTTAAACTTCTTCCTTTTTGTAGGGTTTTGTTTTAGTTTCTTTTGTTAATGGCACAACAACCTTGTGAGTTATTTAATGCCAAAAGCCATCAATGAAAGAGAGTCAAAAGTCACAAATGTGGGAATTACTCCCAAAATAATGGTGGGTACGTCAACAAGGTCAAACGAATTATCTCCTGTATTACAGTCATAATAAAGAAAATCAATTTAATATTAAATCTGCGTTATTCAGACTTTGTCCCCATCTTCATTGTTATTTTACAACGTTTCGGCATATAACGCCTCCGGCCTGTCTTCAGTATATTTCTTGTCGGACTCTGGAACCTTCTCGGAGCCTCAGGAACCTACTCGACTCAGGGAACCTTCTTCGAACCTCCGGGACTTCTGTCGATTCGGGAGCCATCACAGAACTTGAACCGAATTACGACAAGAAAGTCCCGAATTCGAAAGAAGGTTCCGAGTCTAAGAAGGTTCCGAGTCCGAGAAGGTTACGCGATCCGCAAAAATACCTGAAGAAAGCGCGGAGGGATACTCGGCCGAAACGTTGTATCAAATAACAATGATGGAACAATAAGTTCGAATAACGCAGAATAATACTAACTTCAAGCCTTCATCCAACATTCAGAGAAATAAAATACAATTGTGTATCAAATATTTTTCAGTTGCAAACAATTGTTCCTGTTTGCAGCTATATTGTATTATTAAAAATATAAACATGATATTACTACCTATAGTAATTTCCCAATTTGCCCTTATGGCCAAGTCCGCAACCCTTTTTATCACATGGGTGCTAGAAGGCGGTGGCTGCGGTCTACATGTCTGGAATGACGTTAAACTCTGATCTGATGGTGATGTTCCACCCTTGGAGGTTTGGGGCATGTGGAGCACCCCTTCCATCACCATTGCTCCCTGGCCACTCCTGACCCGGAGTGGTGTACCTGTTAGGGTCCCATCTATGGGTTAATAAGAAAAAGTGTTTTAAAAAAAAATGCTTACCATTAAAATTGAATTTTATTTCAAAAACTTATTGCATTAAAGACCCACTTGAGGTTGATAAATGGAGTAAAACAAACCAAACCAAACCAAAAAAATATATTAGTCCGCTATAATCTGAGTCCTGTGAAGAGATGATACATTAATGTTTTATGTACTTTCACATGGCGTCTACTTTTTATGTTGATCATGGTAGCAGAAACATTTCAATGTCTGCTTGCTTACAGAGATTGGTTGGGAAAGAGGGTTGTTAATTATTATCGTGTAGCTCACCCCTTAAGCCAGGATTGACTGCAGCCTGAGAATGACTGTCACAGATGCTAACTATTGGACAGGTGGAACAGACACACAGCCTCCTCAAGCTTAATTGACTGTTCGCTGGCAGTGTGGCGAGTAATGATTTATGTGTTATGAGTGGGTTCATTGGAAGAACTTTGTCCAAATGAATTCTTTGAAAACCAACATGTGTGGGCATTGATGCCTGGATTGTTGACAGTATACTTGACCAAGGGAAGACAACCACTTACCTAGATAATATATTTCTTTTACAAGAGAAAATCATATTAGAGATTGCTCTGCCAACATTTTACCTTTGAAATGATATCTTAACCACACTCCTATACCTAAATAACTGAATTTACTAAGCTAAATGATAATAACAGAAAATGAGTCAATTGCTACAGGAAATGGTTTGGGTTTTAGCAAATCGCCTTATGGTAATAAAGAGAACTAGCAATAAAAAAACACCCTCCATGTGTAAAATAATACATTTCAAAAGATATTGCCTGAGAGGCGCTGGGAAAATGTTAATAAATAAGATAAGAACATTTAATATTTAAAAAAAAAATTATAACTAAAATAGTATCACATTCACTCCGAGTCAACGAGATTATTTTTGTTTATGACAGGAAGAACCTCCAAACTTTCTAAAAGAATTCTGAAGTTTAATATTCAAATCCCTTAGTCTTTAGAGAAAAATTTTAAAATCGAGATGAGTAAAATTATTTGTTCGGGATTCATAAAATTAAAATGGGGGAGGTGACCAGTAAAAAAATAATTCCCTAAATATATTCTTAAGAAAAAAACCTATTTTAAACATAAATCATCAAAGGTGAATAGTGATTAAAATTGTGAAATTTTGCCGATTTTAAATAGAATTAATATATTTAATATTTTATGTGGGTAATGATTAATTCGCTAAATGACTGTGATGTAGGGAGTGACATATGTCAGTAAAGACTAATAGAGACCGAATTATTACTATAGATTATTTTACTTTTGTGCCAATCTATTAATATGCTTTGAGTTGTGATATTATCACTGCATACAATAAATAATGAAATTATTGTGTACAGTGCTCAGGTGCAGCTCACAAAGTCTCATTCAATACTACAGAATAATCGGTAGTGTCAGGAACAATAACAAGTTTACAGTAGTAATTGCATTAATGTGTGGCGGTGTTGCGATATGTATGCTGGAGAGTGGCATCCCACGGTAATTAGTTGTCGCGGACACAGGAAGCAGGGCTTGAAGATTCAGTGCTTCGCAGCCTACAACAGACACGGGCAGTTTATTCATGTCTCCGGCAACTCTGACGTGAAAATGGTTCCTAAACGATGTAACGATGGGATAGAACATTAATCAGGTACTCAAAAACCAGTTGAATTTCTTTAAAGTTTGTGTAAAGGGCCTTTTGTCATAGGTCTTCTAGATTTATTAACTAAAAAGAAATATCTAAGAAACATTACAAATAATTTCAAAGTTTTGTTTGTTTTCTAATAAAAAATAATGAATAGGACGTATTTGTTTGGAGAATAGAGAGACACATCATTACATTTAAATTTTCCTGAAAACTTAATTATATATATATGTGTAAACCCTTTCTTTCCTTACTTCTATTCTTCTTCTGCTCATCTTTGTGTATCTTAGGTTTCTTCTTCCAGGCGTCTGGACCTAGCTTCGTGTTGTGCACACTTTTATCATGTCTTTTCTTTACTAAGATCAGTCTTGTTGCCGAAGAAATTCATCAAGCACAAAACCAATTAATCTAAGTGTAAGCGTTTTATTACTTAATAACATGACGCGCATGCACATGAGCCTTCAGCTAAGGCAGAAAGACCTTTATCTGCCTGACTCCAAGCGCCTGAAACTGAGAAGCCAACCATGTCCCACGTGACTGTCACGTATGTTTTGCAGGCTTTCGTAATATTCCATGGAAAGTCCCGCCGTAATATGAAAAGGGCCATCCTTCAAAATACAGGTTGACAATAATCTATGCAGAGATTATGTAACAATAGAGATTATGGTCTTGTATGTCCACTAACCCATGTCACAAATTCCTTAGTTTTATATTCTATGATATTAAATAAACATTATTTACATCTTAATTACGCAATCTTATTTATTAACAATGTCTCTATTAAGATCAGCGGAGATGCAGCCCATATATCAAATATGTGTAAATCCTGTGATGTGTGTTCTATCTTATCAAGAATAAATGGTTTCATGGAATATGGTTTGAATAATTGCATACGATTAATAAAAAAACATGTTTGATAATAATTCTTGGTGTTATTGATTCTAATATATTGTTTATCCTCAAACTGTATGAAAACATCCTAATGTATAATCTTTAATTGAATCAATTAGAATAAAGTAAAAATAGTGTATGTTTTCTGTGGTCAATTTTTATTTTCATTAGTCTTCTAATTCATATGATACTTATTTATATGACGAATCTAAATATTGTACTCGGAGTGCACATATTTGCTGGAATATATATAATATATTTAGGTAATTTTGTTATCTTCAAAAGTTGCTTCTGGCATGCATTAATAACAGCAAATCTTGAATAACAACTTGTATGCATAGATTAAAGAATTTTCATTCTTTTATAATTCTTGACTCCAAATCTCATTTAACAATGCATTAATCTAAATAAAAACTGTCAAATTTATCATAATCCTGACTAAAAGAATACAGATAAGAATGATAGAAATTGAATACAAAATTATCTAAAGAACAGAGATTCTGTTAAGTTGTGAAAATCATTCAATAAATTGTGAATATCAACCTATCTTTTTTACAAGAATGAATGGTAAAAGAGAAACGAATACATTCAAGTTAACAGCTTTCTGAAGAAACAGCCAGACACTGTGACATACCACAGTGGTAATCAATCATTACAATGTTTCATATTAAAAGTATGATAATCTTGATTTAAAACCTCTCTCATCTCTTTTTTTCTCTCTTGTATTTCCTTCTTTTCCCGATCTTTTCATTTGTTCAATTTGAAATAAATTAGTGTTATTACTTCTGGTGCCCCCCCCCTCCTCTCTCCTCTCTCTTTCCCCTACTCTCTTCTTCTTCTATTATATTTTCTGGTAGGCAGTATCCTGCTTCTCCCTTTTTTTCTTTATAATAAAAAGACTGGGTCCTTTATTTAGTTGAGGTGACAAATTCTTAAGAATAAGAACCGCGTTAAGCGAACACACAGATAATCAGGATTTAGATTTTGTATTTCATTTTTGAACGATTTGGATGGTCTCATTTTGAAAAGAGAGGGTGTGGCAAGATGATTAACGATCGAAGGATTAAGGAACAAGAGTATCACTTATATTAGATAAACCAAGTAAAGTGCCACAGAGCATCCAATTTAGGATGTAGGAGTTGTTTCCTTTAATGTTTTCCCATAAAATGGTATTTCCGATAGACTCCAATATAAAAAAGGGGAACCAATTCTTGACTGATAAATTTTAAAAAAAAAAGGGTTTAGGTTAGGTTTAGAATTAGGGTTAGTTAATGGAAAATAAATAGTAATATTTAGCATCAAGAGTGGTTCCCTTCGTTTATGTTAGACTATAGGAAATAACCGAATATTGTTATACCAGAAGCTTTGAACTCATTTTTTTTTTAAAAAGGGAACAAACAAATAGCTATAATTCAATAGCAATATATAATATATATCTATATAATATATATATATATATAGTCTTCTATATAATGGAGAATAGACTGCTTGTGTCTGAAGCCGGAACTAATATTACTACCAAATCACAATTCCTTTAATTATTTACGTCAAATTCTCCATGATGTTCATTCTTTTAACCTTCATTATTATAAAAATTGTTTTACATATTAATACTGTTGGCATATCTACGTACTAATACAGCAATTGTATTATATATACGACAAAATGCGATTACCGTTTGAACGAGAAGGCAATTGCATATTGATATTAAAATTTTTATTTAATAAATAAGTCTGCTGTGTATTATGATTTCTAATGTTTGGTTTTATCTTAAGAAATATAAACAAAAATCTCGTAGATAAATCTAAAAGAAATTTATTTACAGAAAAATAACTGTAATATTATCCTTTACTTCCTAGTTTAACTAAATAGTAAATTAAGGAAAATTACCAATGAAAAGGGGATAAATGTAAAAATGATGGAATAGTTAGTTTTCAAAGTTGTTCATTTTTCGATATACCCCTCTGTTGCAGATCTTTATCTGCATTCTTATCCAGTTCATTAGCCTTTCTAATTTAATATGATATTTTTATATTAAAACTTAAATACTTCACCCGTAGGGTGCATATATTTGCTAGTATAAGAAAAGAAAGAAACAGTAAAGACTAGAGATTTTTGCATTATAGTCTATTTCAGGGAGCTGTAGAACTCCTGAATAGGACTAAATGCAAAATCTCTAAGTCTTTTGTTATTCTTTAACTTATACATATTTGCTTTGTGACCTAACATTAAAGCACACATTGAGCTCCAAACTCGCAACAGGTTTTTTTAAATAAAACTCTGTTCGTAAGGAAGATTCATCCTGGACTTTTGGATTATATATATATATATATAAGTATACAAATATAATTCTATATAGTAATGTGAGGCAAATTTTGACATTAACTGTAGGTGTTTATTTCAGAAAATACATGTTATGTGAATAACACTAAGGTATTTCTGCTATTCGTGTTTTGTTCATTGAAAAATAATATTGACACCTGAAAATCTTTTTTTCTTGATTATAAAATGGGAGTTTTGTTTGTCTTTTCATGCAGCAAGTTTTTTCTCTTTGCAGATCTTTTAAGGAACAGCTAAAATTGTTGAGTGATATATCATCAATGTGGTGTCCACCTGGGGATTTGAAGTACTCCTTCATCACCATTACTCCCAGTCGCACACTGATCTGGAGTGGTGTTGACCTGTTTGTCCCCATTTATGGGTTAAGTAGAAAAAATGAGTTAAAAAGATGTTTATATGAATCTAATGGTATTATTGCTTGCGCACTAAAGTGCATTAGTTATCTTTATTGCTTAAATATCAAAATATTTTAAGATTTGATAATTAGCCGATTTTGAGGGAATTTTTAAAAGAAGTGTAGCAGGTGCTTATCTTTTTGTAGATACCTATCATTTACATTTACTAAGTTAGTTTAGTTTGGTATAAGGCCAGAAACATCAAGTCCCAGTGAGAAATCAAACTCACTAGTAAAAGTCTACTAGCAAGAGACTGCTAACCATTATTTACTAAGCTCATCTAAGATGTTCTCAAGGCCAGAGTATGGAGCCACCCAGTGAGAATCGACTCACTAGTTGAAGGTGCTAAACATTTAGTTTTTGTTTTTTACTAAGTTTTAGCTAAATTGACAAGGCCAGAGATATGAACCACTCCAGTAGAATCAAACTCAACAGTAAAGGTCCTGCTAGCCAAGAGAGTTGCTAACCAGTAGTTATTGTTATAAGCTTAAGCTAAGATGTGCATAAGGCCGAAGAATAATATGGGCACTAGTTAAGAATCGAGACCTCACCAGTAAAGGTCTACTGCTGAGATTGCTTAACATTAGTTTATATTTACTAAGCTAAGATGTGGCACAAGGCCAGAAAGTATGGGCGCCCAGCGTTACTAAAATGGTCCTGTTAATCTAGTCTGCTAACCATACACCACACGACAGTTATATTAAATGAGTCCTGTTTACTAAGTGTACTTTTAAATGAAACTTCACCTCTAGTGCATAAAGTACACAGTAACTAGCATTCTATTTAGAAAGTTGGAGGGGAGAGAGAAAAACAGGACGCTCTCTATGTCGGAGTGGTATCATAAAAAAAAGTATTTTTAGTTTAAACTCGCTTGAAATCGAAGCACATTAGAATTTATGTACAATTATGAGTAAAAAAAAATAAAAATAAATGACGGTAACGTAAACGTAAACGTTCTGTATATTTTTGGACGACCCTTAGCGAGGTTGTTGCAATGCGCCCGAGTTTGTAATTTTAACCAATCACGGAATCGACGCTTTCACTTCAGCGCAAAAATTCACTGCTTGCCAAAAAGCTTTCGCCGGAAGTTTGTTGTAAAGAAGAGAGAAAAAAAAATCATTTATGGAGTACCTATTTGTGTTTTTCTTCTATTATCTCCACAGTTTACCTTCTGTTTTGATTCGATTTAGATATCACATTGGAATTTGTGTACCCTATCAATCCGAGAATTTTTATTTGAAATGATTCAACACTACGTTGAAAAAGTATGTATTATATAGAAAACATGATGCATTTTTTATTTATTGCTTAAATTCTTTCTTCCTCAATCTTCTCGTACGGCAATTCAGTTGTCCAGTGTTGTTGAAATTCTTCGCATTTTTCTGTTTAATTTTTAAAAACATATTTATTTAGAATTTGATTTCTTATGCGCATTTTTGCGAGAATTAAAAAAAAATCGAATTTATTCGAAGAAAGTACAGTTTAATTATTAAAATAAGAAAAGTTAAAAATTATATTATTTAATAATGATTCGTTGTTTGGTTTTTTTATTTGACTTAACTATTTGCTGTATTTGTAAAAATAATAATAAAATCTAATAAAATTATTAACTTATCTAAAAAGTAACAGAGGCAGACTATGTAGTTACTATAGTGATAAAAATTTTTGATGTCAATTAATGAAGGTTTTGTTATAAGTCGCTTTTTTCCAACTTTTATCTTAATAAATATAACCGCCAAAAATGTCGCTTTACTGAAATCTTGTAGTACTTGACCATCGTTATCCGTGACAATTTATTTTTGCTCTTTAAGTAGATCCCCAATATGTCTTGGACTTTTTTTTGTCATATTTTCTTGTGGTATCTTTCATAAATAGGTCCCGCGAGTATAATGGAAGAAGCGCACGCCTGGACACTGTAATGTACAGTGGTCAGCAGCGTCTCGCGCGTACCAATCACATTTATTTATTTAACAATTTTACTATGAAAGTTTGAGGTTAGAGTTTTCTTCAAAAACAGTCCCATTTTTATTAAGTGTGTTAAATTCCTGCAAATGTATCTTATTTTATCGAATAATGGATGATTACGTGTAGTGTCTTGTAGACCGAAATCACGATCACCGACAACGTCAACAATTTCCTTTATTTATTTACAGTTTAATTCTCATTATTAAAAACCATTATTTATTCTTAAGTAGCATCTTATCTAATAAGCAGTGTCGCTATTGAAGGTTTGCGGCAGATAGTTTTAGCTAAAACAGCCTATATTATAATCAAGGTGTTTAAAATCCTGCAAGTGTGTTATATATTATTAAGAAATAAATGTTTGCAATAGCTATGAACAATGTGGAACCGGTTTTTACAATACTTGTGTTTAATAAATGATTATCTTGGTTGTATTGATTTCTAATATTATGTTTGTATTCCTTCTTATAACGTAATAAAAGCTATATATAATATATTTATTTATTTCAAATCAATTAGAATAAGTAAAAAGATAATAACTAAAACGTTTTTGTGTTCTATTTTTCATCAGTCTTCTTAATTCAATATAATTATTTATTTTAATTATATTTAGAACTTGAGATACTTGTGTCTTAAAGATCGATCTGGTCTCAAGATTGAAAAATAGTCAGGGATGCGAAGTTAGGAGGAAAATAATGCTCGTAAACAATAACTGCAAAAATGAATTTTTTTTAAATAATACCGTAAACAGCAACAATAAATAAATAATAATTAATGATTTTGAATTATAAAGTAATTATAAATGAAAAATAAGAAGAATAAATAATGATAGATAAAAAATAATAGTAAAAAATGAATTAAAAGATAATAAGAAAAAAATAATATGGATGAATAAATACTATAGTAAATAATATGAAAGATAAGAATAATAAAAAAATGATAACTAATAATAATATTAATGAAATAATTAAAAAAATGGATATAATAAACAATGATGAAGAAAAATAAAAAGAAATAAAAAATGATAATTGAATAATTAATATTTAATAAAGTAATAAAAGAATGATTGATAGTAATAATAATATAGAAATGATAAATAATTAAAAAGCTGATAGCCGTAATTTAGCGGCGTAAACAATACACTGCAAATAAAAAAAGAGAAAAAGAAGAAACTGTACTACCAGAATTTATTTTGTGACGTACGGTAACTGTAAGTTCTTCGTGCATAGAAATTGTGCCAATCCTACTAAACTAAGGCAAGTGCATTGGATTTTTAATTAATGACTTTCTTTTATTTGGAGAACAACTTGAAAGTACAATATTATAAGTCGTCTATACACTAAGGGTTACAGTGGAAATGAATCAAGCGAACTCTTGTAATTAATACAACTCAAGTCGATTATTTGGTAATTGCACACCACACACCTGTCATGTGAAAAAGAACCGCTCAGTACCCCTCATTGCTGTTGGAGTACTGCTCTTCTTATTTTAGGTGTCAAATTATTAAACTTAAAATTGGTATTAGGCGACTTGTTGCATATTTTTATCGTTTGCCTTTAATTTGACGATATAGGTATTATTATTGATGATTTTCTCGTGTGTGGTGTGTGTGTGTGTGTTGTGTGTGTGAATAGGTATGTAAATCATTTGTTGGTGTGATATTGTCGAGAGGTCCTGTAATGAAAAGTTTGTTTTTTTTAAATTAGATATTCACTAACTTTTACACAAACATCTATATATTTATTATTACTACTATTTTTTTTTTTTTTTTTTTTTTTGTCTTTCGGTCTTTAATGTTCCCATTTTGTCGTCTGTCGATAGATTGAAATAGATAGATGGTAAGGAATAAAGTATGATAGAAACAAAAGATAAAAAGTTTTTAATAGTAAAAAGATACAAAACGTCAAGTGCGACAGCCCAGTGGCAAGTTTCTTTTCATCAGCATCATCATTATCATCATCATTAGTGTTTACTTTTCTTTCAAACAATTTTTTTTTGTTAGCTACCTTATTGGCATACTCATAGCTCTTTTTCCACAACTATGTGAGGTTTAGAGTCTTCTGATCACATTTTAAAATCATACATA
>CM042137.1:45577385-45727786 GCA_023376005.1 Doryteuthis pealeii | reverse complement strand
AGGTTCCTGACACTACACTTATTCGTGTACTTGACAGGAGACTTTGAGATTGCACCTGAGCACTTACACAATAAAATTTCATTATTATTTATGCAGTGATATATCCACACTACAAAGCCGATATTAAATAGAATGCACAAAATGTAAAATAATCCTAATTAGATAATAGATTCGGTCGCTATTAGTCTTTAACTGAAACTATGTCACTCCCTATCATCACAGTCATTTCAGGAATAAATCATTACCACATAAAAATATTAAATAATATTAAAATTCTATTTTAAAATCGCAAAATTTCACAAAAATTTTTAATACTTGATCACCTTAGAGGCATTTATGTTTAATAGTTTCTTCTAAGGATAATTAGGTGGCAAATCTTTTTTTACTACGTCACTCCCCCATTTAATTTTATGAAAATCCGCAACAAAATATAGTTTTACTCATACATTTTAAAATTTTTCTCTAAGATAAGTATGAATACCATTAAATCCAGAACTTTAAAACGTTTTGGAGTTCTTCCTGTCATAAACAAAAAATATTCAGTTGACTGATGTGAATGTTGATACTTTTTAATAGTAATTTTTTTAAATATTAAATGTTCATCTTATTTATTAATTTCCCACTCCTCTCAGGGCAATATTTTTGAAAAATTTATATTTACAAATGGAGGGTGTTTTTTATTGCATAGTTCTCTTTAATTACATATAGCGCATTCTAAAAAACCCAAAAAACCATTTCTCGTGTAGCAATTGACGCTCAAATTTTCTGTCCATTATCAATTAGTTAAGCCTTTATTAGTTAATAGATATAACAATTTCCAAAACGGTAAAATGGCAGGAGCAATTACGAATATTGATTTCTATTTGTATAAAAAATTATATCTAAGGTAAGTGGTGTTCCCTTGTCAATATACTGTCAAACCAACCAGGCTTCACTGGCCCACACTGTTGGTTTTCAAAAGATATTCATTCATGGACAAGAGTTCTTCCAATGAACCCACTATAACACATTAAATAATTACTGCCACAACTGCCAGGAACAGTCAATTAAGCTTGAGGAGGTGTTTGTCTTTCCACTGTCCATAGTTAACAATCTGTGATCAGTATTTCCAGGCTCAGGTTCAAATCCTGGTTAAGGGTGAGGTACACAGAATAGATAATTAACAACCTCTTCAACCAATCTCTGGAAGGCAAGCAGACATTGAAAATTGTTCGCTACATATCAACAATGAAAAAAACGTAACAGCATGTGAAAAATAAAACATTAATGTATCATCATCTTCACCAGACTTACAGATAAGCGGACTAATATATGTTTTGTTTGGTTGGTTGTTTTACGCATCATCAACCTCAGTAGGGGCATTAATGCCAATAAAGTTTTGAAATAACATCAATCTTAAATGGATAATCATTTTTTTAGAAATACGTTTTCTATTTAACCCATAGATGGACCATCTACACAGTACCTAACCACTCCGGGTCAGGTGACCAGAGGAGCAAATCGGTGATGAAGGGTGCTCCACATTCCCCAAACCTCCAAAATGGAACATCACCATCAAAGAGTTTAACGTCATTCCCAGTACATTAGACCCGCAGCCACCGCCTTCTAGCACCCATATAGATAAAAATGGGTTGGACTTCCAAAGGGCAATAAATTGAAACAAATCCCTATAACCATTATGGTGTAATATATCGTTATTATTTTATATAATACAATAGCTGCAAAACAGAACAATTGTTTCAACTGAAAATATTGATACATATTGGTATTTTATTCTTGAATGTTGAGATGAGGCTGAGATTAGATATCTGCGTTATTCGAACGTTGTCCCCATCATTGTTATTGTACAACGTTTCGGCCGATATACCCTCCGGCTTTCTTCAGGTATTTCTGTCGGACTCGGGAACCTTCTCGACTCGGGACTACCCCTTCACTCTAGACTCCGGAACCCTTCTTTTTCGAATTCGGGAACTTTCTTGTCGTATTCGGTCAAAGTTCTGTATGGCTCCCGAATACGACAAGAATCCCGAGTTCGAAGAAGGTTCCCGAAGTCGAGAAAGGTTCCTGCATTCCTGAGAAGGGTTTCCCAGAGCCTGATCAAGGAAATACTGAAGAAGGCCGGAGGTATATCGCCGAAACCGTATGCTACAAATAACAATGAAGATGGGACAAATAGTCTGAAGTAACGCAGATAATATTAAATGTATTTCTTTATAATGGACTGTAATACAGGAGATATTCGTTTGACCTTTTTACCGTACCACCATATTTGGAGATAATTCCCACATTTGTTGACCTTTGACTCTCTGCATTGCATGCTTGGCATTAAATAAACTCACAAAGGTTGTTTGCCATTAAACCAAAGAAACTAAAAAACCCTACAAAAAAGGAAGAAGTAAAAAAACGTGAGTGTTTTAAATGAGTGATTTGAATGTAGATTTGAAATATATTGATTCATCCGCAACTGCAAAGTTGAGTTTCCCCATGGTATTGTGGTCTAATGTGCTGCGACTGCAACATTACTGATAAGCAAATTTTGAACTCTTAGTCATGCTATTATAGTTACCTTCAGAACTAATACTCTGAGAGAGTATGAACCCCTCAGCTAGGATTATAATCAGTACACTTGTTCTCTACAAGGATGGCTTTTGGCATTAATGACCCATGGAAAGTTGATATGCCACTTAAACAAAAAAGGACAAAACCATCATTTGATCATTTTGTAATACTTTATCAATAATAAGACTAGCCTTAGCTAAGGAGAGAGTATATAATAGAAATAAATAAATACGGCAGGTATACTTGATTTTTAAATCTTTGCCTTTCAAAATTCAACTCAATGAACAAAAAATGAAGGTTTTGTTGGTTGGTCAACCGTTGGCGTTTTTATGCCGAGCACTAGCTGTGCTGGTGTATCTAATCATGGCTTTGTTAAATTAAGTCCTTGTGAAATTGATTCTACTACTACTATAGTTCTATGGTGAAAAGTGTGTAAAGGTGTTCATAATCGAATTCGCTGGGACGCAGTGCATCTCAATTAATATATCATAAGTCCCACGCAGTGCTTTAATCTAGCACAGGGACGCAACTCTATACTGTTATTAATTTAACGCGTTTAGTATATTAAAACATGAATTAAATGGAACTTGCAAGTATTCAAAAAACTACAAACTTTTTATGTTATTGCGTTCGTTTTAATTCATTAAATTGCTAAATCATTAATATTAAAATTCTAAATCTAAATCTATTGTTTACAAGTGATCCTTCGGATTACTCCCTTTCCTGTCATTTAAGTGTTAGAAAAATCAAATAAAAAACCAACAAACTTTAACTGTTTCGTTTGCGTATCTTTCGTATGTCAGTGTTTTAACGCTTCTATCCCACGTAAAACAAAAATGACTATGGTGGTTGGTTAGTTTTTATGGCATGTCAACACTTGTTGGGTCACTTTTATGCGAGAGCTGCTTTGTTTTATTCATTTTGTGGTATTCAAAGTCTTTAACTCAATTAAAAAAAAAAAAAAAATTAAACTCATTTTTTCTATTTAACCCATAATGGGACCCAACAATGTACTAACACTCCGGCGTCAGGGTAGACCTGGGGTTAATAGCATGAAGTACTCCACACCCCAAAGCTCCAGAATTGACTCACAACTAGTGCATTGTAATGTCATAGCCATGGCACTAACACCCACAGCCACGGTTTCAGCATATATATGATACAAAGATGAGGCTTGCCATAAGGTAATAGGAAGTGGAGTGTTGCAAGTCATGGATTCGTCATCCACCAGTGTTCCATCCTTAATCATCACGGCTCGCCCACCCACAGCAAACGTGCCCCATTGAGCGGGTGGGGGTCTACCCCTACAGAGGTGCAGTCGGTGATTCTAAAGTGGCAGCCACAGGGTTGCTCTCTTTATGAGTGCTACTTGTAACACGCTTCACCAAATGAGCGTAAAAACTTGACTGAGAGCTAAAAATATATATATATATATATATATATATATATATATATTATATATATAATGATGGTATGAAAAGGTGAATGAAACATCACACAATGCTGTTAAAGAGAAAACAATTTATAGCTAATCATAGCTGATATTGATCAATTTCGATTTTACAAAAATCATCTTCAGCTCATTTACTCCGTGGTGTTTTGATCGGAATAAAAAGTCAAATATTTTAAACTGATTTGAACTTTATCTCCGATCACAAACACCACGAGTAAATGAGCTCTGAGATGATTTTTGTAAAATCAAAATATTGATCAATACAGCTATGATTATCTATAATAAATGATTTTCTCTTTAACGGCATTGTGTGTGTGTTTCATTCCACTTATACTCAATATATATATATATATTATATATTATATATGAATATAGAAGAGAGCGAGAGAAGAGACAGAGAGAGGAAGGAAGAGCAGAAGAGAAAGAAATTGCCTATTTTCAACAAGAGTGGACCGATTTGTTGGAAAATAAATCGTTTGTATTTCCAAATGAAACTCAGCTGTTAATATATATTACCAACCCCTCCGTTACGAGCAGGATGTGACACAAGCAGCAAACTTATTAGCGGAGTTTAACAGGTTTGCAATTTCGAGTTTCCTTTCTCGCAGACTGGTTACCTAGCCAAAGTTAAGAGTCCAGTTGCCCTGCATTACCATAGCTGGCAGGAGAGTAGATTCAACTTCCCAAAGGTATTAGGCGCTATTGAAAATGCAATTACCACGTCCAGGAGTTTAACTCGGGCGACGATCCATTTCCATGACTGTTAACCATTCCACCACGCGCTTCCTAAACTCATGTTAATAAGAAGTTTCTGAAAAAATCATCTCTTTGAACATTGACTGAAAATTGCTCCGTTATTATTCAAATTTTATGCAATTTGTTATAAAGCTATACAGTTGCACGGAGAAAAGAGCTAACACATATAAACACGTAGTACATCTATTAAAGATATATATATATAATCACACACACACCACACACACCACTAATAAAAGATAATCCACTATATTATATACTAGTTATATATATATATAATTAATTGTAAGTGGCACTAGTATACAGAAAAGTAGTAAGTAATCAAACGTGTATTAGAAGAGTGCCTCAATATCTGTGACTACAGCTTGAATGAAGTGCCAAATAAAAGTTTAGTTTTATCATTTATTGTGGGAACGATATTACTACCAATGGTTTCCTGCTAAAGCTTCATCAGGTAACGAAATGGTTTTTTAAAAAAACTATTTCGTTTACCTGTAATGATGCTTTAGCAGGAACATTGGTGTAATACGTTCCCAAAATAAATGAATAAAAGACTAAAACTTTTATTTGTCCACTTCATTCAACTATATATAGTGTTATTATATATAGTATATATATATATAATATATATAAAGTAGTTGTTGGCCCCCTTGGATGACACGCCTTTCTTAACCAACCAATCACTATCCAGCATATGTTGGCGCCAGAGAAATCAAAAGATATTCATCATGTTTAGTTTTTCTAAAAAGGCGGACCGTTTAAAAATTGTCACTGCACTAGGATCAGGAAACGGCGAGCCGTGTGCTAAGTACATAAAACAGTAACCAAAAACTTCAGTCAAGTGGATTGATGTTTTTAATTTACATAATACAATATAGCGCAACAGGAACTAATTTGTTTGCAACTGAAGTTATTGACCACACTATATTTTCTTTTATAAGACTATCAAGTATAAACATCCTTGAAACTCGCCTTAACCCACCATATTTCGACCTAAAATCACCATAAATATTGTGTCCCTCTATATGCCAGCAATACCCCAGCGATAAGCTTGGGAAGTGAACGTTGGACATTTGTACACATGTCCGTTCTTAGCGAAAAGGTTTCGAGTTTAACAGTCAAAGAAGTCGTCTGCCGGTATGAGGTGTATTGTGAAGTAGCGACACGTTTTTAAAGAATTACAGAAAATGCATTTTTTAGCTTGTGATACTTTTAACTGAGAATAAACATCTAGTCGTTAGTTCAATGACCGTTCACCTATGATCGTGCGGCAGTCTCATTAATTGTTAAAACTGTTAACCATGATAAAAAACACAAGTTATTTCGTTAGAACGTTTCTCCAGTTCTACTTTTACCTATACGAAATGTAGTTAGGAATTATTCTGATTAAATTTCAGGTCATTGAAATTCAATTATAACTTATGTTTAAAAATGGTCAGGATCATAAAGATTTGGTTACAAAATATTAAATAAGATTAAAAGAATTGAATCAAACACTCATTCAAATACCACGAAGAAAGTTTTATAAGAACAGTGGTTTGAGTTATAACCAAAACTAAGTCTATAAAGCATCGATGCATCCATAGATACACCAACACTGAGCATTCGGCGAGAAAACAAACAACGAACTCGCATGAACCAATGCCACACTACAACTTGTCAATATACATAACAATAAAACAAATCACAATACATATGTCACATGAACAAAGTGTAATGGCGAACATTGTAGAAAAAGAGCTACCGTGTTGCATGTTTTTTAAATGCGATTGCCCACTAAATGCTCTCGAATTTGGAGACTAATTGTCTCTAATTCTGCTTCTACAAACAAGAACTGAAAACATATCCTTTTAGCTTCACGGAAACAGATGTTATCTGTCTGTCCAACAGGACAAAAGAAAAAAAAGTTTGAATGGGCCTGAATTATCACATGACCAACTGACACATGACGTTGAAAAAACACGTACACAAGTCAAGGTACCACGTGTTTGTTTGTCTCGCCTAGTGTTCCCCTGAAAACTGTGAAATAATTTAAGTAAAGATTGGGTACTCCATTCGAGGATGAACGAACTGTGTACCTATTTTAGGATAATATGGATCATACTTTTGCATAGTACATCCTCTACATGGTTTGGAACTGATCAGTGCCGCCAGATCAGCGCCATCGATTTCAGCGAAAGTCCCGTTCAACACAAACCAATCAGCGAAGACATCCGAGTGCCAGAAGAAACTGATTTACAGTTGTTCAGCGGTTTACCTGCAATTTAAGGAACATTCAACGACTTTTCAGTCTGTCTTAATCAGTTGTAGACCGTATTTGAAACGATGAAATCCACTGCTAAATTTAGAGATTTGTAACATATTAGTAAACAATTCAAAGTCAGGGAATTACTGGTATGTCAACTTTTCACCGTTTTTTGTTTTGATTCAGCGGGACATAGCGACGTTTTCTACGGAAAAGACACACACACACACCACACACACACCAATATATACTATATATATGAACTCCGCTGAAGAAATTGACCTTGTGCAACCATCACTGCCCGTGTGGATGGATATTATCTCATCAGCATCATGTCGGCGCATCTGCGCGATATCCATGACAATCTCTTGCCAACCTCCTTATCACTCATTGCCCACCTGGGAGGTCCTCTGCGGAGCATCCAGATCCTCGATATTTGGTCAATGTAGATCCTTGATGGCGCCCACACTTGCATTCCATTGGTTGGCTTCCACAGTGAGAACGTCGCTTAGATCGTCCTTGCTCTCCAACAGTGTTCCTGCATGCCTTCCGTCTCACTACGGATAGTTGTGAGCATACACCGTACAGTGTTACTCGGTGTTGTGCTGCTCTTCACGACTTGATTCTCAAGAACACACACATCATTCTTGCTTGGCGCACTCCATCTATGGCTTATTCTCAAGGCGCTTCGTTAGCGCGTCCATGGGCGCCACAAACAAATTATCAGTCGTATGGATCCGATCTCCCTGACAAACTAAAAGAGACCCGTTCTTCCCAGCTGTGGTGATATCCCAGTAGCTGCTATATGGACCGAATATACCACATCACCCCTAACGATCCAGCGTGTGACATTAAGCAGGCGCAAGCATGCCACAAGAATGCTTCGCCGCAGTCTTGAACCAAGTCTGCGAAGGCAGCACCCCACGAGTAGACAACTTGTACGGTCACTGCCCCCATTCTCACAAAACTATCCGAGTGAGACGGACAAGGCCATGCAGACACTGTTTGGAGAAGCAAGGACGATCTCATAAGCGACGTTCTCCTCGTGAAGGCCAACACATGACATGCAAGTGTGGTGGCGCCATCAAGGATCCACATTGACCAAATATCGCGCAGAGATACTGGCATGCTCCGCAGAGGACCTCCTAGGTGGCCAATGAGTGATAGGGAAGCGTGCAAGATTGCATGGATATCCGTGCTAATTGCCGACATGATGATGATGATACTTATATATATATAGTATATAATAATCCATCCCACACGGGCAGCGATGGACACAAGGTCAATTTTCAGCGGAGTTCATTAATATTATATATATATGGTGTGTGTGTGTGTGTCGTGTGTCTTTTCCGTAGAAAACGTCGCTATGTCCCGCTCGGAATCAAACACAAAAAAACTGGTGGCAGAAAGTTGAACATACAGTAAATCCTGACTTTGAATTGTGTTACTACATTATGTTACAAATCTCTAAATTTAGAGTGATTTCATCGTTTCAAATCACGGATCTACAACTGATGTAGGACAGACTGAAGTCGTTGAATGTCCCTTTAAAACTTGCAGTTAAAACGCTGAACAACTGTAATCCAGTTTCTTCTGGCAACTCGTGTCTTTTCGCCTGTATGGTTTGGTGTGGAAGTGACTTTGCGCTGAATCGATTGGCGCTGATCTGCGCAGCTGATCAGTTCCCAAACCCATGTAGAGGATGTTTGATCCTGATGCAAAAGTCCAATGATCCACTATTATCCTAAATTGTAGAGTAACACAGTTACGTTCATCCTCGCATGGATACCAATCTTACTTAAATATGCACAGTTTTTTCAGGGGACTACTAGGCGAGAAAACATAAATGTGTACCCTTGGCATTGCTGTACGTGGTTTTCAACGTATGTGTCAGTTGGTCATGTGATATTCAGCCCATTTAAACTTTTCTTTTGTCCCTGGTCTGCGAACAGATAACATTCTGTTTCCGTGAAGCAAAAAGGATATGTTGCAGTTCTGTTTGTAGAACAGAATAGAGACAATTAGTCTCCAAATTCGACAGAGCATTTAGTGCAACTCGCCCATTAAAAAACATGCCAGACACGGTAAGTCTTTTCTAGCCAATTTCGCATTACCACTTGTTCATGGTGACAGTATGTATTGTGTTATTTGTTGTTACTGTAGTATATTAAAACAATTGTATTTGCATTTCATGCGGTTCGTTGTTTGTCTTTCCGCGCCGAATGCATCAGTGTTGGGTGTATCTATGATTGCATCGCATGCTTTATAAGGACTTAGTTTTGGTTATAAACTAAACCCACTGTCTATAAACTTTTCGAGTATTTGAATGTGTATGTATGATTCAATTCTATTTAATCTTATTATATTGCTTGATAAAAACCAAATCTTATGATTCCTGACCATTTTTAACAATAAGTTATAATTGAATTTCAATGACACTGAAATTTAATCAGAATAATTCCTAACTACATTTTCGTATAGGTAAAATAGAACTGGAGAACATTCCTAAAGAAATAAACTGTGTTTTATCATGGTTAAAGTTATAACAATTAATGGACTGCCGCACGATCATAGGGTGAACGGTCATTTGACTAACGACTAAGATGTTTATTCTCAGTTAAAAAGTATCACAAGCTAAAACATGCATCTTTCTGTAATTCTTTCAAAAACGTGTCCTACTCTACAAATACACACTCAACCGGAGCAGCGACTTCTTGGAACTGTTAAACTCGAAACCTTTCGCTAAAACGGACATTGTCAAATGTCCAACGTTCACTTCCCAAAGCTCTATCGCTGTATTTCTGCATATAGAGGGACCACAACTTATTTATGGTGATTTAGTCGCAAATATGGTGGCGTAAGGCGAGTTTCAAAGGTGTTATATTATTAGTCTTATAAAAAGAACAAATAGGGTTGGTCAATAACTTCAGTTGCAAAGCAAATTGTTCTGTTTGCGGCTATATTGTATATGTGAAATAAAAAACATCAATCCCACTTGACTGAAGTTCTGGTATATGTTTTAATGTACTTCACACGGCTCGCCACGTTTTCCCTGATCCTAGTAGCCGCAGTGACAATTTTAAACGTCCGCCTTGTAAAAAAACAAACATTGATGAATATCTTTGATTTCTGGCGCCAACATATGCTGTTAGTGATTGGTTGGTTCAAAAGGCGTGTCGACCAAGGGGGCCAACCCACCTACCTTTATATTATATATATATATATATATATATTATATATATATATAATAGTTGAATGAAGTGACAAATAAAAGTTTAGCTTTTATTCATTATTGGGAACGATATTACTACCAATTGGTTTCTGCTAAAGCATTCATCAGGTAAACGAAATAGTTTTTTAAAAAACCCATTTCGTTTACCTGATGAATGCTTTAGCAGGAAATACCATTGTAGTAATATCGTTCCCAAATAAAAATGAATAAAAGCTAAAAACTTTTATTTGTCACTTCATTCAACTATCAACGCTCTATCACAGATATTGAGCACTCTTCTAATAACACGTTTTGATTACTACTACTTTTTCTAATACTAGTGCCAACTATACACATTAAATTATATATATATATATTATACAAATAATATATATATTATTAATGTGGTGTGGGCCGGTGTGAATATATATACTATATCTTATAGATAGTACGTACCGTTATTCATATTGTGTTAGTCCTTTTCATTCCGTGCAACTGTTATAGCTTTATAACAAATTGCATAAAATATGAATAAATAACGAGCAAAATTTTCAGTCATGTTCAAAAGAAATTTTTCAGAAAATTACTTATTACACATGAGTTTGGAAGCGCCGTGGAATGGTTAAATCATGGGAAATGGACTCGTCGCCCCGAGTTCAAACTGGACGTGTAATTGCATTTCACTTAGCGCTAATACCCTTGGCGAAAGGTATGAATCCTACTCTCCTCCAGCTATGGGTAAATAGCAGGGCAGACTGGACTCTTTAACTTTGGCTAGGTAAACCAGTCTAGGAGAAGGAAACTCTGAATTCAAACCTGTTAAACTCCGCTTCAATAAGTTGACCTTGTGTCACATCCTGCTCGTACGGAGGGGTTGGTAAATATATATTACACACGAGTTTCATTTGAAATCAAACATTTATTTTACAACAAAATTAAGGGTCCACTCTTGTGAAAATAGCAATTCTTCGCTCTCTCTCTCTCTCTCTCTCCTCTGTCTCTCTCTCTCTCTCTCTATATATATATATATATATATATATTATATATATATATGAGTATAAAAAGATGGAATGAAAACACCACAACAATGCCGTTAAAGAGAAAACAATTTATAGCATAATCATAGCTGATATTGATCAATATTTTGATTTTACAAAAATCATCTTCAGAGCTCATTTACTCCGTGGTGTTTGTGATCGGAGATAAAAGTCAAATCAGTTAAAAAATATTTGACTTTTATCTCCGATCACAAACACCACGGAGTAAATGAGCTCTGAAGATGATTTTTGTAAAAATCGAAATATTGATCAATATCAGCTATGATTATGCTATAAATTGTTTTCTCTTAACAGCATTGTGTGATGTTTTCATTCCACCTTTCATACCCATATAATATATATATATATAATATATATATATATATATATATATATATATATTGTAGCTCTCAGTCAAGTTTTTACGCTCATTTGGTGAACAGATGTTACAAGTAGCCACTCATAAAGTGAGCAACCCTGTCGGCTGCCACTTTAGAATACACCGACTGCACCTCTGTTGAGGGGTAAGACCCCCCACCCCTCAATGGGGCCACGTTTGCTGTGGGTGGCGAGCCGTGATGATTAAGGATGGAACACTGGTGGATGAGCAATCCATGACTTGCAACACTCCACTTCCTATTACCCTTATGGCAAGCCCTCAATCTTTGTATCATATATATGCTCGAAAACAGTGGCTGTGGGTGTTAGTGCCCTGGCTATGACATTAAACTGCACCTAGTTGTGAAGTTCCAATTCTGGAGCTTTGGGGTGTGGAGTACCCCTTCATGCCTATTAACCCCAGGTCTACCCTGACCCGGAGTGTTAGTACTTGTTAGGGTCCCATCTATGGGTTAAATAGAAAAAATGAGTTTAATTTTTTTTTTTTAATTGAGTATAAAAACTTTGAATACCCACCAAGAATGAATAAAACAAACGTCCTTCGGCATAAATGACCCAACAAGTGTTTGACATGCCATAAAATCTAACCAACCAACCATAGTCATTTTTTTTTACGTGGGATAGAGCATTAACACTGAAATAGAAAGAATACGCAAACGAAACAGTTTAAAGTTTGTTGGTTTTTTAATTGATTTTTCTAAACTTAAAATGACAGGAACAAGGGAGGTAATCCGAGGATCACCTTTTAAACAAAATAATTTAGATTTTACGAATTTTAATATAAATTGATTTAGCAAATTAATGAATAAAACGAACGCAATAACATAAAAAGTTGTATTTTTTAATACTTGCAAGTTCCATTTAATTCATTTTTTAAATATATAAACGCGTTAAATTAATACAGTAAGAGTTGCGTCCCTTGCTAGATTAAAGCACTGAACTAGAATATATGAATGACACTGCCTGTCCCAGGAATTGAACTTATGAACACCTTTACACAACTCTTATACTCAATAAACTATAGTAGTAGTAGAATCAATTTCACAAGGACGAATTAACAAAGAATGATTAATACAAGCCAGCTAGTCTTCGGCATAAAATAACCCAACAAGGGTTGACCAACCAACAAAACCTTTCATTTTTGTTCATTGAGTTGAATTTTTGAAAAGGCAGCAAAGAATTTTAAAAATCAAGTATACCTGCCGTATTTATTTATTTCTATTATATACTCATCCTCCTTAGCAAGGCTAGTCTATTATTGATAAAGTATTACAAAATGACAAATGATGGTTTTGTCCTTTTTTTGTTAATGGCATATCAACTTTCATGGTCATTAAATGCCAAAGCCATCCTTGTAGAAGAACAGTAGTGGTACTATTTAATCCATAGCTGAGGGGTTCATATCTCTCTCAAGAGTATTAGTCTGAAGGTAACTATAATAGCATGACTAGAGTTCAAATTTGCTTATCATAATGTTGCAGTCCAGCACATTAGCCACAATACCATGGGGGACTCAACTTTGCAGTTCGGATGAATCAATATATTTCAAATCTACATTCAAATCAATCATTTAAAACACTCACGTTTTTTTAAACTTCTTCCTTTTTGTAGGGTTGGTTTAGTTCTTGTTTAATGGCACACCAACCTTTGTGAGTTATTTAATGCCAAAGCCATCAATGAAAGAGAGTCAAAAGGTCAACAAATGGGGAATTATCTCCCAAAATATGGTGGTTACGGTCAAAAGGTCAAACGAATTATCTCCTGTATTACAGTCATATATAAAGAAAATACAATTTAATATTATCTGCGTTATCAGACTATTGTCCCCATCTTCATTGTTATTTGTACAACGTTTCGGCCGATATACCCTCCGGCCTTCTTCAGATATTTCTTGTCGGACTCTGGAACCTTCTCGGACTCAGGAACCTTCTCGGACTCGGGAACCTTCTTTTCGAACTCGGGAACTTTCTTGTCGTATTCGGAGCCATCACAGAACTTTGAACCGAATACGACAAGAAAGTTCCCGAATTCGAAAAGAAGGTTCCCGAGTCTAAGAAGGTTCCCGAGTCCGAGAAGGTTCCCGAGTCCGACAAGAAATACCCTGAAGAAAGCCGGAGGGTATATCGGCCGAAACGTTGTACAAATAACAATGATGGGGACAATAGTTCGAATAACGCAGATAATACTAATCTTCAAGCCTCATCTCAAACATTCAGAGAAATAAAATACAATTTGTATCAATATTTTCAGTTGCAAACAAATTGTTCTGTTTGCAGCTATATTGTATTATATAAAATATAAACATATATTACACCTATATAATTTTCCCAATTATTGCCCTTATGGCAAGTCCCAACCCCTTTTTATCATATGGGTGCTAGAAGGCGGTGGCTGCGGTCTACATGTCCTGGGAATGACGTTAAAACTCTATCTGATGGTGATGTTCCAGTTTTGGAGTTTGGGGAATGTGGAGCACCCCTTCATCACCATTGCTCCCTGGTCCACTCTGACCCGAGTGGTAGTACCTGTTAGGGTCCCATCTATGGGTTAAATAGAAAAATGTATTTATAAAAAAAATGTATTATCCATTAAGAATTGATTTATTTCAAAACTTTATTGGCATTAAATGACCCACTGAGGTTGATATGCCGTAAAACAAACCAAACCAAACCAAAAACATATATTAGTCCGCTTATCTGAAGTCCTTGGTGAAGATGATGAATACATTAATGTTTTATGTACTTTCACATGGCTGTCTACGTTTTTTTATTGTTGATATTGTAGCAGAAACAATTTCAATGTCTGCTTGCTTACAGAGATTGGTTGAAAGAGGGTTGTTAATTATTATTCTGTGTTACTCTCACCTTAACCAGGATTGAACCTGCAGCCTGGAAATGACTGTCACAGATTGTTAACTATTGGACAGTGGAACAGACAAACACCTCCTCAGCTTAATTGACTGTTCCTGGCAGTTGTGGCAGTAATTATTTAATGTGTTATAGTGGGTTCATTGGAAGAATCTTGTCATAATGAAATATCTTTTGAAAACCAACATGTGTGGGCCAGTTGATGCCTGGTTGGTTTGACAGGTATATTGACCAAGGGAGACAACCACTTACCTTAGATATATATTTCTTTATACAAAGTAGAAATCAATATTAGAATTGCTCTGCCAATTTACCTTTTGAAATTGATATCTTAACTAACTCCTATTACCTAAATAATGATTTACTTAACTAAATGATAATAACAGAAAATGAGTCAATTGCTACAGGAAATGGTTTTTGGGTTTTAGAATGCCTATATGTAATTAAAGAGAACTAGCATAAAAAAACACCCTCCATTGTAAATATACATTTTCAAAAGATATTGCCTGAGAGGGTGGGAAAATTAAATAAATAAGATAGAACATTTAATATTTAAAAAAAAATTACTAACTTAAAAAGTATCACATTCACTCCAGTCAACTGAGATATTTTTGTTTTATGACAGGAAGAACCTCCAAAACGTTTCTAAAAGATTCTGATTTAATTATTCAAATCCTTATCTTTAGAGAAAAATTTTAAAATCGTATGAGTAAAATATATTTTGTTCGGATTTCATAAAATTAAATGGGGGAGGTGACCTAGTAAAAAAAGATTTCCCCTAATATATCTTAAGAAAAAACTATTTTAAACATAAATCCATCTAAAGGTGAATAAGTATTAAAATTTTTGTGAAAATTTGCCGATTTTAAATAGAATTTTAATATTATTTAATATTTTTATGTGGTAATGATTAATTCCTGAAATGACTGTGATGTAGGGAGTGACATAGTTTCAGTTAAAGACTAATAGAGACCGAATCTATTACTAATAGATTATTTACTTTTGTGCATTCTATTTAATATAGCTTTGTAGTGTGGATATACACTGCATAATAATAATGAAATTTATTGTGTACAGTGCTCAGGTGCAACTCATCAAAGTCTCATGTCAAGTACACAGAATAATGTAGTGTCAGGAACATGAACAGTTTACAGTAGTAATATGCATGTATGTGTGCGCGTGTGTGCATGTGTATGTGGAGAGTGGCATCAGGTATAGTGTCGGCGGACTACAGGAAGCATGGAGCTTTGAAAGATTCAGTGCTTCGGCAGCCTACAACAGACACGGGCAGTTTATTCCATGTCTCCGCAACTCTGAGCGTGAAAAAATGTTTCCTAATACTGATGATAAAGATGGATAGAACATTAATCAGGTACTTCAAAAACCAAGTTGAATTTCTTTAAAGTTTGTGTAAAGGGCCTTTTTAATAGGTCTTTAGATTTATTCCCTAAAAAAAAATTATCTAAGAAACATTACAAATACATTTCAAAAGTTTTGTTTGTTTCTAATAAGAAAATAATGAATAGGACTTATTTGTTTTGAGAATAGAGAGACAACTCATTACATTTAAATTTTTCCTGAATAATCTTATTATGATATAATGTTGTATACCCTTTCTTTCCTTACTTCTATTCTTCTTCTGCTCATCTTTGGTATCTTAGGTTCTTCTTCCAGCGTCTGGACCTAGTCTTCGTGGTTGGTCACACTTAATTCATTTCTTCTTCTAGATCAGTCTTGTTGCCAAGACATTCATCAACCACAAAACCATATTATCTATGTAAGCTTTTATTTACTTAACTAACATAACGCGCATGCACAGTGAGCTTCAGCTAAGGCAGAAAGACCTTATCTGCCTGACGTCCAAGCTGAAACTGAGAGCCAACCAGGTCCCACGTGACTTCACGTATTTTGCAGGCTTTCTGTAATATTCCATGGAAAGTCCGCCCGTAATATGAAAAGGGGCCATCCCTTCAGAAATACAGGGGTTGACAATAATCTATGCAGAGATTATGTAACAATAGATTATGTCTGTATGTCACCACCAATGTCACAATTCCCTTAGTTATTTTATATTCTCAATGATTATTAAATAAACATTATTTAATCTTAATTAGCATCTTATTTATTAACAATGTCTCTATTAAGATCTAGCGGAGATCAGCCCATATTATCAATATGTTTAAAAATCCTGTGATGTGTTTCTATCTTATCAAGAAATAAATGTTTACATTGAATATGGTTTGAATAATTTGCATACCGGATTTAATAAAACCGTGTTTGATAAATAATTACTTGGTGTTATTGATTTCTAATATTATTGTTTTATCCTCAAATGTATTAAAAACAATCCTATGTATAATCTTATATTGAAATCAATTAGAATAAAGTAAAAATAAGTGTTATTTTTTCTGTGTTCATATTTTATTTCATTAGTCTTTCTAATTCAATATGATACTTAATTATATTAGAATCTAAATATTTGTACTCGGAGTGCACATATTTTTGCTGGTATATAATAATATATTTTAGGTATTTTTTATCTAAAGTTCTTCTGGCATGCTAATAACAGCAAATCCTTGAATAACAACTTTGTATTGCAAGATTAAAGAATTTCCATTCTTTTATAATTTGATTCCAAATCTCATTTAACATGCATTTAATCTAAATAAAAACTGTCAAATTTATCAATATCCTGACTAAAAATAAGAGAACAATCAAGATGATGATGAAATTGAATAACAAAATTATTCTAAATGAACAGAGATTCTGTTAATTGTAAAATTCATTCAATAAATTGTGAATATCAACCCTATCTTTTTTTATGAATGAATGGTAAAAAGAAATTGAATACATTCAGTTAACAGCTTTCTGAGAAACTAGCCAGACCTGTGGACATACCACAGTGTGATAATTCAATCATTACAATGTTTCATATGTAAAAAGTATGATAATCTTGATTTAAACCTCTCTCACTCTTTTTTTCTTCTTCTTTATTTCCTTCTTTTCATCTTTTCATTATGTTCAATTGAAATAAATTAGTGTTATTACTTCTGTGTGCCCCCCCCCTCTCTCTCTCTCTCTTTCCCCTACTCTCTTTCTTTCTTTCTTATTATATTTTTCTGTGTAGCATATCCTTTTTCTTCCCTTTCTTTCTTTATAATAAAAAAGGACTGGTCCTTTATTTAGTTGAGGTGACAAAATTCATTAGAAATAAGAATCCGGCGATTAAGCGACACACCAGATAATCAGGATTTAGATTTTTGTATTTCATTTTGAACGATTTGGATGGTCTCATTTTTAAAGAGAGGGTGTTGCAAGATGATAACGATCGGAAGATTAAGGAACAAGAGTATCACTATATAGATGATAACAAAGTAAAGTGACCAGCAGAGCATCCCGTTATAGGGATGTAGGAGTTGTTTCCCTTTATGTTTCCATAAATGGTTATTTCCTATAACTCCAATATAAAAAAGGGGAACCATTCTTGACTGATAAATTTTAAAAAAAAGGGTTTAGGGTTAGGGTTTAAAGTTTAATGGGAAAATAAATAGATAATTTATCAGTCAAGAGTGGTTTCCCTTCGTTTATGTTAGACTTATAGGAAATAACCGAATATTGTTATCCAGAAGCTTTGAACTCATTTTTTTTTAAAAAGGGAAAAAACAAATAGCTATAATTCTAATAGCAATATATATATATATATATATATATATTAATATATCTTCTATATATAATGGAGATAGACTGCATTTTTGTCTGAAGCCGAAACTATATTACTACTCAAATCACAATTCCTTTAATTATTTACGTCAAATTCTCCATGATTTCATTCTTTTAAACCTTCAGTTATTAATAAAAATTGTTTTACATTATTAATACTGTTGGCCATATCTACGTACTAATAACATGCAATTGTATTTATATATACAACAAAATAGCGATTTACAGTTTGAACGAGAAGGCTAATTTGCATATTGATATTTAAAATTTATTTTAATAAATATGTGCTTGGTATTATTGATTTCTAATTGTTTGGTTTTATCTTAAGAAATATAAACAAAAATCTCGTAGATAAATCTTAAAAGAAATTTATTTACAAGAAGAAATAACTGTAATATTATCCTTTACTTCCTATTTTAACTAAATAGTTAAATTAGAAAATTTACCAATGAAAGAGGGGAGTAATGTAAAATGATGGAATAGTTAGTTTCAAAGTTGTTCTATTTTCGATTATACCCCCTCTGTTGCAGATCTTTTTATCTGCATTCTTAGTCAGTTTCATTAGCCTTTCTAATTTAATATGATATTTTATATATTAAAACTTAAATACTTGCACCCGTAGGGTGCATATATTTGCTAGTATAAGTAAAGAAAGAACAAAAGACTTAGAGATTTGCATTATAGTCTATTTCAGGGAGCTGTAGAAAATCTCCCTGAAATAGACTATAATGCAAATCTCTAAGTCTTTTGTTATTTCTTACTTATATATTTGCTTTGTGACTCTAACATTAAGAGCACACATTGAGCTCTCAAACTGCAACAGGTTTTTTTAAATAAAACTCTTGTGTCGTAAGGAAGATTCATTCTCTGGACTTTTGGATATATATATATATATATATATATATATATATATATAATTCTATATGTAATGTGAGCCAAATTTTGACATTACTGTATGGTGTTATTTTCAGAAAAATACATGTTGATGTGAATAACACTAGGTATTTCTGCTAGTCATTGATAAAATAATATTGACACCTGTAAATCTTTTTTTCTTGATTATAAAATGGGAGTTTTGTTTTAATCTTTTCATGCAGGCAATTTCTTTTCTCTTGCAGATCTTTTTAAGGAACAGCTAAAATTGTTGAGTGTATAATCATCAATGTGTTGTCCACCTCTGGGGAGTTTGAAGTACTCCTTCATCACCATTACTCCCAGGTCCACTCTGATCTGGAGTGGTGGTACCTGTTGGGTCCCATTTATGGGTTAAGTAGAAAAAATGAGTTTAAAAAGATGTGTTATATGTAATCTAATGGTATTATTGCTTGCGCACTAAAGTGCATTAGTATCTTTATTGCTTTAAATATCAAAATATTTTAAGATTTGATAATTAGCCGATTTTGAGGGAATTCTTTAAAAGAAAGTGCTATAGCAGGTGCTTATTTTTGTAGATACCTATCATTTACATTTACTAAGGTTAGTTTAGTTTGGTATAAGGCCAGAAGCATCAAGTGCCCAGTGAGAATCAAACTCACTAGTAAAAGTCTACTAGCCAAGAGACTGCTAACCATTATTTACTAAGCTCATCTAAGATGTGTCTCAAGGCCAGAGGTATGAGCCACCCAGTGAGAATCGAACTCACTAGTTAAGATTGCTAACATTAGTTTTTTGTTTTTTTTACTAAGTTTAGCTAAGATGTGACAAGGCCAGAAGTATGAACCACCAGTGAGAATCAAACTCACTAGTAAAGGTCTGCTAGCCAAGAGATTGCTAACCATTAGTTATTTATTAAGCTTAACTAAGATGTGGCATAAGGCCAAAAGTATGGGCACTTAGTAAGAATCGAACTCACTAGTAAAGGTCTACTAGCTGAGATTGCTAACCATTAGTTTATTATTTACTAAGCTAAGATGTGGCACAAGGCCAGAAGTATGGGGCGCCCAGCTTACTAATAATGGTCTGTTAATCTAGCTTGCTAACCATTACACCACACGAGACAGGTTATATTAATGAGCCTTTTACTAATTGTGTACTTTTAAATGAAACTTCACCTCTAGTGCATAAAGTACACTAGTACAGCATTCTAGTTTTAGAAAGTTTGGAGGGGAGAGAGAAAAAAGACGCTCTCTATGTCGGAGTGGTATCATAAAAAAAAATATTTTATTTTTAAATCGCTGAAATCGAAGCACATTAGAATTTAGTTGTACAATATGAGTAAAAAAAATAAAAAATAAAATGACGGTACGAAACGTAACTTCTGTATATTTTTTGGACGACCCTAGCGAGGTTGTTGTCAATGGCGCCGATTTTAATTTTAACCAATCAGAATCGAGCTTTCACTTCAGCGCAAATTCACTGCTTGCCAAAAAGCTTTCTCCGGAAGTTTTGTGTGTGAAGAAGAGAAGAAAAAAAAAATCATTTATGGATACCGATTTGTGTTTTTCTTCTTCTTTACTCACAGTTTACCTTCTGTTTTGATTGATTTAATATGCACATTGGAATTTGTACCCTATCAATTCCGAGAATTTTTATTTGAATATTCAATACGACGTTGAAAAAGTATGTATTATAAGAAAAACATGATGCATTTTTTATTTATTGCTTAAATTTCTTCTTCCTTCAATCTTCTCTATCGCAATTTCAGTTTTCACAGTTGTTGAATATTTTCGCATTTTTTCTGTTTATTTTTAAAAATATTTATTTAAAATATGATTTTCTTTGCGCATTTTTGCGAGATTAAAAAAAATCAATTTATTCGTAGAAATACAGTTTATTATTAAATAAGAAAGTTAAAAATTATATTATTAATAATAGATTCGTGTTGTTTTGTTTTTTATTTGACTTACTTTTGCTTATTTTAAAAATAAATAAATAAATTCTAATTAAAATTTTACTTATCTTAAAAATAACAGAGCAGATATGTATTACTATTAGTGATTAAAAAAAAAATTTTTGATGCATTAAGAAGGTTTTGTTTATAATGCTTTTTTCCAACTTTTATCTTAAAAAATATTAACCGCCAAAAATGTCGTTTACTGAAATCCTTATACTTTTACCATCTTATCCATGACAATTATTTTATGCTCTTTAAGTAGATCTCCATATGTCTTGGACTTTTTTTTGGTCAATATTTTTCTTGTTATTTTCATAAAAGTCCGCAGTATTAATGAAAAGCGCACGCCTGAACTTAATGTACCGGTCAGCAGCGCTCGCGCGTACCAACACATTTTATTTATTAACAATGTCTACTATGAAAATTTGAGTTAGATTTTCTTCAAAACAGCCCATTTTATTATGTGTTTAAAATCCTGCAATGTATCTTATATCTTATCATAATGGAGATTACGTGTCTGTCTGTAACCGAAATCACGTCACCACCAACGTCACAATTCCTTTAGTTATTTACATTATTCTCAATTATTAAATAACCATTATTTAATCTTAATTAGCATCTTATCTATTAACAGTGTCTCTATTAAGGTTTTGCTGAGATAGTTTTGCCTTAAAACAGCCTATATTATTAATCAAGTTGTTTAAAATCCTGCAATGTGTGTTATATATTATTTAAAATAAATGTTTGCATACTATGCATGTGGACCGGTTTTAACAATACTGTGTTTAATAAATGATTACTTGGTGTTATTGATTTCTAATATTATTGTTTTATTCTCAAACGTAATAAAAGCAATCATATGATGTATAATTTATTTTCAAATCAATTAGAATAAAGTAAAAATAAGTAATCTAAAATCTTTTTGTGTTCTTATTTAATTTCATTCAGTCTTTCTTATCGATCTGCTCAAAGAGTATGAAATAATAGTCAGGGATGCGACGGGTGTAGGAGGAAAATAATACCGTAAACAATAACTGCAAAAATAATTTTTTTTAAATAATACCGTAAACAACAACAATAATAATAAATAATAATAAATGATTATTGATTATAATAAATAATTATAAGAAAAAATAAGAAGAAATAAATAATGATAATAAAAAATAATAGTAAAAAAGCAATTAAAAATAATAAGAAAAATAAATGATAATAAATACTGATAGTAATAATTATGAATAATAAGAAATAATAAAAAATGATAACTAATAATAATATTAATAAATAATTAAAAAAATGATAATAATAAAAAATGATGATAATGATAAATAATAATAAGAAATAAAAATGATAATTAATAATAATATTAATAAATAATAAAAAATGATGATAGTAATAATAATAATGAAATGATAAATAATTAAAAAGCTGATACCGTAAAGTTTACGGCGTAAACATAAACAACTGCAAAAAAAGAAAAAGAAGAAACTTACTACGCAGAATTTATTTTTGTACGACGTAACTTGTAAGTTCTCGTGCATAAAATTGGTGCCAATTCTACTAAACTAAGGCAAGTGCATTGGATTTTTAATTAATGACTTTCTTTTTATTTGGAGACACTTTAAAGTACAATATATAAGTCGTCTAGTACCTAAGGGTTACAGTGGAAATGAATTCAACGAATCTGTAATTAAATACAACTCAATGCGTATTATTTGGTAATGCACACACACACACCTGTCATGTGAAAAGAACCGCTATACCCCCTCATTCTGTTGGAGACTGCTCTTCTTATTTTTAGGGGTCACAATATTTAACTTAAAAATTGCGTATTTAGCGACTTGTTGTATATTTTTATACGTTTCTTTTAATTTTACGATATAGGTATTATTTATTGATGTACTTTTCCGTGTGTGTGTGTGTGTGTGTGTGTGTGTGTGAATAGGTATGATAAATTATTTGTTTGGTGTGGATATTGTCAGAGTTCCTTGAATGGAAATTTGTTTTTTAAATATAGATTATTACTTAACTTTTACACAAAATGCATCTATTATTATTATTATTACTACTATTTTTTTTTTTTTTTTTTTTTTTTTCTTTGGTCTTTAATTTCCCATTTTGTCGTCTTCGATAGATTGATAGATAGATGGTAAGGAAATAGTATATAGAAAACAAAAGATAAAAGTTTTAATATAAAAAGACAAAAACGTCAATTGCGACAGCCCAGTGACAAGTTTTCTTTTCATCATCATCATCATCATCATCTCATCATTAGTGTTTACTTTTCTTTCAAACAATTTTTTTTGTTACTACTCTTTTGGCATACTCATACTCTTTTTTCCACAACTGATGTGAGGTTTGGTTCTTCTGGATTTCACATTTTAAAAGTCATACATATTAATTTCACCATAAATTGAAAGCCAAAACATAAAGCTGCATTTGATGTTTTGAAAAAAAAAAAAAAAAAAAGAAAACAAGAAAAATGACTAATTTTATAATGTTTAAATAAATGTATTTACTTCACCTAACTCTAAAGTATTTTTTAAAGTAAATTTCCCTTTATGCTCTGTGAGACTGATGGCCAATTTCATCTAATCTTAGACCTGTCAAATATATAGGCTGGTCCAAAGTCTTGTCATCCCTCCAAAATATTACTCTCACTAATCTATATAGTATATACTAATACTAGTGTTCCTTAATTATACGACTGTTATCATCTTGCAACACCTGGTTAAAAGTGAGACCGTCCAAATCGCCCAAGATGAAATGCAAAAATGTAAACCATGATTATCTGGTGTTGCTTATCCGCCGAATTCTTATTTCCTATTTCAACTAAATAATGGACCATTCTGTTTTTATTATAAAGAAAGAAAGGGAAGAATGTTACATAGGAAAAAAATAATAAGAGAGTGAGCATGCGGAAGCGATAATGTAAATCGGTTTCAATCGAACATAATGAAAAGATGAAAAGAAAGAAAAAGACTGAGAGATAGGCAATTGCCACAGCCCAGTGACAAGTCAAGATTATTATACTTTTTACATATTGAACTATTTGGCAATAGCCCTTAAGTAAACATATCAAACATTGTAATAATTAAATCATCATACTGTTGTATATCCACAGGTCCTGCTAGTCAACTATAATTACATGATATAAACCACTGGAAATTAAACAAAATTATATTTATAATTAATGATATATTACTAAAACAAAAAATAATGAAACAATATGTGGAAGTGACAAGACTTTCGGACCACCCTGTACAATTTCTAATAGATTTTTGTTGATTTATTTTTATGTCATTCATGTTCATCATATTTATTTCATACCCTTTTCTCTATTAAAAATACCATAAGAATTGCAGATCAAATATCAAGTATTACATTTTTAGGAGAGATTAGATGTGGTTGTTACAGTACCATGCCAAATAATCACCCTTCAATGCATCTCTCAGGGTACTACGTAGCAGTGCTCATTTCTTCAAGTATACATTTACCCAACTCTCCACTATGGGCAGGATGTGACATAAGGTCAATTTTTAAGTAAAGTCTCATTGACAAGTCAAACCAACAATTCTTCCAAGCCCTAGATAGGTTAGTGCTATTGTATGGCTGCACCACTTGGACGCTAACGAAGTACCTAGAGAATAAGCTAGATGGGAGCTGCACAAGAATGCTGCATGCGATCTTAAATGAATCGTGGAAACAACACCCCACAAGGAAGCAGTTGTATAGCCACTTGCCCCCTATCACACAAACTATTCAAGTTTTCCCAAATGTATTACAGTAAAATCTCTCAGATGGAGTTTAAACTTAGTTCACTAATTCCATTTTATGTATTGTTAACTTTTCAGAACAGAGAAACAACAAGATCTCACAGGACTTGTTAATTCAACCTAACGATTGCTAATTTCTCTGTTCACCTTGTATCTTTGCTTAGTAAACCTTTTTCCCTCATTCCTTAATACTTGATGTGTTTTTTCCTATCATTTCGCTGATACTTGGGTTACAGCACTTTCGATACAACTATTTATTATACTATTATAGAATTATCTTTTCGCTCTTTTTTTTCTTTTTAAGTTTTTAGCTCTTCCTACCTATACAAAAAATAATTAAAAAAAAAAACATCTGTTTGATTGCAAATTGAAGTAGAAGTTAATATAGAAAATATTTTCTGGTACATATTTGTAGTTATTTTAGAATTTAAGCATGCCCAAGGTATTATAATGTATGTATTTACCAACTTTTCCGCCACTAGCAGGATGTGATACAAGGTCAATTTTTAAGCAGAGTTTAACAGATTTGAATTCAGTTTGTCTTTTCTTAGACCGATTGCCATACAAAGAGCCTCCTCCAGTTAAAGAGCCCAGTCTTCCCTACTATTTATCTGTTGAATTGAGTGAGTGCACTGTTGAATTGAACAACAATAACTAAATAAGCATAACAGAATTTGTCCACAAAACAGTTGTTATTTATAGCACTCAGGAATAATGATCCTATTCCTTGAATTCTGATTGGGTGGTGGTCTTAGTGTGGTAATGGTACAAATTTGTAATCATTTTAGAATTAAGCATCCACAAAATATAATTTATTATGCTATGTATGTTGAATCTAGATAAATAACCACTATTCTGCACTGCATAGTAGCAATGCAGGTTCTGTATTTGAGTTAAAGCCTGCTTGCTGTCTTATCTGCCAATTTGATGGTAATTGGAATCCCACTGCGATGTATTGCTTCTATAGCCGGAGGAAGAATAGTTGGATGCATAGTTTTCCCGAGAGTATTAGCGCTATGTGAAATGCTACCGGCCTCGTCTAGGATTTGAACTCGTGTCACTGTGTCAATTTCCTATGCCATTACTCCACAGCACTTCCTATGAGATATTAGGATATAAGCTTATGATTGGAGAAGTGGAATGGCACTTTTCTTTCCTTGCTATGTAAACTGAATCTTGAAAAAAATTATTCACCACCTGTTGAAAGGATAAATAAAACATATAACTACTTTGATTCACTTTTTTTCTTAACCAACTGAAATATACTGTAACAATTTGTAAAAAATAATAGAATTTTCACAATATATGTACCACCTTGTTGACTAGGGCATAAGAATACATCGACTGTACCTCTGCAGAGGGGTAAAATCCCTTAATGGGGCCACCTGTTGGCCATGGGTGGTGACCTGTAATGATTAAGGATAAAAGTGGCTGGGGTTACAATGCAACACCCCACTTTGGCTCTTACTAGTCGGACAGTCGGGGAGGCCCTCTCTGATCAATCGGCTGGTCACATCAAGCCCTATGAACTATATGATTGTCCCAAACCTATTGCCCTTATGGCAAAACTTCACCCTTTTTATCATGTGCTAGAAGTCAGTGGCTGAGGGTCTTAGTGGCCTGGTGTTATGATGTTAAACTGCATTTAATGTTGAAGTTCCACTTCTGGTGGTGTGTGGTCTGCCCCTTTATTGCCATCATTCCTAGGTCCAAACTGATCTGAAGTGCTAGTACCTATTAGGGTCCCATCTATCGGTTAAAAAGTAAAAAATGAGTTTTTTTTAAATTGAGTTTTTTTAAAATTTTGAATACCCATCAATAGAACAAAATATTTACAGCATAAAATAACCCGACAAGGGTTGACATGCTGTAAAATCCAACAAACCAAACTAAGCGACATATGTATCTTCCATAAAATTATTTTATTTATTACATCATTCTAAAAATGAATTAAAGAAATAAACCAGGGCTGTGGAGTTAGTAGCAATTATAGGTAACTGGAGTCGGTAAAACTATACAGACTCCAACTCCAGTTGAATTTACACTTTATATGGTCCTAGTTTATTCTATAAAGGTATACAGTGCACACACCTTATCAATAGAATTAAAAAAAAGGTCATGGTCATATATTCATTTGTAGGTCATAATCACTTAATTACATAAAGAGGAGTCAGAGTTGGAGGTGCCAAAAATAGAGAAGTCAGAGTCAAAGGTTTTAGCCCTGAAATGAACATGACAAATATTTTGTAAACAATCCAGGATCAAATTATTCCGGATCATAAGTGATTGACCCATATTTGTTAAAATTCAGTTTTCAAGGTTATACAAAAATCCTGTTCAAGTTGTATTACAGTATTATAATGATAAAATTACAATGCCATCATTAGAAGAATCAGTTTGATGTTTTTTTTTATACTGGCTATCAAGAGAGATTTTGAAGAATATTATCCATGTCTGATCAGCAAATGAACAACTAGACAAGGAGCTTACAATGTAAAAACTATGTTTGGAGGTGTTATTTTTAAAAAGAAACACACATTTTTTTCTCCACACATAGAACTTATTGTCTTATCATCATCATCATCATGTCATACTGACAGCATGGATACATATGACTCTCTTGCTATCCATCCCTGGCAGGACTTCTGCACAGTATCAAACGTTGATATTGTGCTCAGTGACCTTTTAAACTATTCAATAATATTATTTTTATTGATTTAAAAGAAGTCAATTTAAATATATTTTGCAGATATTGTTTTTTGTACGGATAGATTGTCTTTAAAAACTGGTAAGCATTGCCCCAGGCATGATAATCAACAGTGCATAGAATATTTGTAGATAGCACTAAACATGAAGTTGAAAGAAATTCTTTTTATTTGTGGGGTTTTTTTTTCAAATTTCACTTTTATATTTTTTACTATTTTTCAATTATTTTCATGAAACAAAAACATTTGATTTTTTAATTCAGAAGAAAGTGATAATAAAAATGAATATACAAGGGGTCTTTAAAACATTACATTTTAAACTACACTGTGCAATAAATTTTGTTATGTATATAGACTATGATAAACTCTACCATTTGGTGTTATAGGAACATCAACAGTGCACAGAATATTTGTTAATGGCACAAAACATATCCTTAAAATCCTCTTCCCAGTAAAATGAATGAGATGGAGGAGCTGGGTGCATAAACTTAATCAGCAAGTCCTTATTCTTTGTATCAATCCAAATTTTATTGTTGCACCTGCAACAAATATCCTGAAACAACAAATTTCACTGTTTATTCTTCAGTCCCAATAGAGAAGTCATATATTAGGTCATAGTTTTCATCTTCACTACATTGTTTCATGGCTATTTTATCTCTGATGAGTGGAATAAATTGATGAAAACTTCTTGTTCCTGGGACTGTGGATGCATTTTTGAATGTTGAGGCTCCTCCTTGCTTCCTCAACTTCCTCTTTTTCAATCAGACTGAATTTGATACCTTCAATTGCAGATTTGCAATATTCAAACATAGATTTTTGGAAAGGATTTCTTTGGTAGTTGGTCTTTGGAGACTTTCTTTTGAAATTATCCTTTTCACTGCCCCACCTATACCATCACATGGTTGTTTACCATGACTTGTTGCAAAGAAATTTATTTTGTATTGAGTCCCAAAATCTTTCTGATGGTTGCACAAATTGGCAAAGTTCTTATAATTCTTGTATTGCGCTGTGTAACCATCAGTAAAATACTCAATATTTTTTATATTTGGCAAGGTAGGCGTGATTACCTCAATCATTTTATTCTGTACCATATAAACAAATGCTACATCATGTGAGTTGTTACTTGACATAATGCAGAAACATTGATTTTGCATTGCATTTTCAAGTTTAAAGTAGAGTACCACTGGATGTAAAGTACATTGTGAGGTACTCCAAGGAAAACTCTGGATATCATCTTGAACTACAAATTTATAGTTCTCCGCAAAATCTCCCAGGAACAAAACTTCACAATCACTAATCTCCTTTCTTTGCTTTAAGTATCTGGATTGTGATTTAACCAATTAAGAATGAGGTGCTAATTTATTCAGTTGCAAAACAATTAAATAAATGTAAGCTTGACACGTTTCTTTTTGTGTTATCAAAGTCAGTCAGTTGTTATCCATTGGGAGAACTCTATTGATTCAGCATTATCAATATTTCCTTCGATGGTGTCATAAACATTTTTTTCAAGCTGCCCTAATGATTTAGGACAATTTGGCCACCTATGAATCATACACTCTCTGCTACTGGTATTACAGACAATATATTTCAAGAGATCTTGATATGATACATTCAGTGGTTCCAGTAATAATTTCATATTTTGTTGGATGGTACATGCACATACGGCATGTGTACCTGCACTACCAGCAAGGACACTGCATTTCAGCCTTAGACTACAAAATTTTGAAAACTTCAATGATACTATCAGGTTCTGTTCCTTGAGTGGTCTGAAGAGCTCATTTAGGTTGCACAAGATAAGTCTTTTCTGCTGATGAATATTATGTTTAATACTAACATAGTCTTTCCTACCTGGCATCAGTCGAGTATATTCATCATCTTGGTAAAATGCATCCACTAGCTGTGCAATATTAGCAGGCAAAGACTATATCCCCCTTTTGGTTCTGGCACAGCTAAAATACCTCTTATGAACACAATTTATGAGCCTTGCGTACAATGTGTTCTGAAACTCCAAACACACACATGACTTTTTTGTAGGGGCAAGTGTCAAGATTTGTATTTTTATGTTGGTTGATTCCACTCTCTTCATTTTTGCTACAAGAAGCTTTATCATTTTATCAAAGTACTTAGCTTTATCTAAAATCTCATTTTTGAATTTCAAAGCCTCATCATTCAATAGCTCAAAGTCAACATTTAATGACCTGCCTACTTTGGTCTTTATACATTGCAATGCAGAAGAATGTTTTCTCTTACCTAAATGAGCTTTTCCAGAGTAATGAAGTCCTTTTGTTTTCATTGGAGAAATTCCAATCACAGAGAAACATTCATTGATATTTCTCTTCTCTGTTTCTGCAGAAGTACTTATATCAAGCTTTTTCATCGCTGATCTGATACATGTCTTGGTTCTTCGTTATTACTACTCTTTTCTGATTCTGCAGAAGTACCTGCTTCAAGCTCTCTTTTATTTCCTCATCAGGAAGAAGTTTGTGGATTTGTATTTGACAATTAGGACAGAGTTTCTTGTCTGGGATTAGTACCAACTTAGCTTTTGCCTTGTCTGCCATCTCCAATGAAATTGGTTTCAAACTGCCTTTAATTTGCTTTTTATGATTTTTAAATGGAATACAGCAGGGTCATTCCATGTCATTTCACCAGGGTGTTACACCCACCGACACCGAATTACTTGAAATTTGGCACAAATGTTCCCCTTCATGAGTTAGGAAAGTGTGCCAAATTATTTTGTCTTAAACCTTACCGTTCCGATTTTAGAGGGGGGGATATAATTTTGCTTCAAAATTAAGGCCGTGCAGTGTGGCAAAATCTGTGTTTTTTTTTTTTTAAATTTAAAAAAATACTTTCATACATTCAATATTTCATTCCAAATATCCAACTATTTTAACCCTATACCTGATAGAAAATTTTATTTTGCCCACCCAAATGCATGACTCCAAAATCAACAACTTTTCACCTATGTAGCTTACGGTCAGTCTATTGAAAATGGGTCCTCTTCAATTTTTATAATATTTTTTTCTTAACATCTACTATGTATGCCTAAGTTCATCAAAGAATTTTGTGTGGGAGCAAAGTCTACTTTAGAAGATATGAACCTGCCAAGTTCAGAGTTTTTTTCCTATGTACGTGCAGGATTTCAGTGAAAGATTATAATTAAAGACAATCATCCTAATGCTCCATGAACTCTCAAATGTTGATATTGTGCTCAGTGACTTCTTAAACAATTCAATAATATTGTTTTTATCAATTTAAAAAAAAAAAATTAATAATGCCATTTTGTTTAGTACAGGTATAATTACCGACACAGGAACATGTATCATGAATTAAAATTAAGTTGGTGCTCTGTGGATCACCTCCCTACTTTCCCACAGTCACTGTTTCTCTCAATAGCAATGTTCCACCTTCAAATGAGAGTATGTATCCCTATTTTGTTAACTGTTCTTTGAGCCACTTCTTCACTACAGATTTCACTTCCTTGTCACTGGAATAATGTTTTTATTGAAAAGAAAGAATGAAAGATGGTTTTAGAAGCAAACATTATTGTTCTATTTGTACTGAGCTAACAGTTGAAAATGTTATTCCATGATAAACAGGTTGGAGTGATTCCAATTGATCAGTTGGATGCGATGGATATAAAGCTTATTGCCTATAGAACAGGATTGTGATGAGGATAAAATACAGACTATCTGTTACCATCACAAACAGACCTTGTTGACTAAATATGAAAGGCTTGAAAAGAGATGTTGGGTCATTCCGTGTCAAAACACCGGAAAAATTTGAAATCTGCACCCACCAACACCGAATTACTTGAAATTTGGCACGAATGTTCCCCTTCAGGAGTTAGGAAAGTGTGCTAAATTATTTTGTCTTAAACCTTACCGTTCCGATTTTAGAGGGGAGATATAATTTTGCTATTTTGCCTCAAAATTAAGGCCGTGCTGTGTCGCAAAATCTCAGTGTTTTTTTTTTTTAATTTAAAAAAAAATACTTTCATACATTCAATATTTCTGACTGTAAGCTACATAGGTGAAAAGTTGTTGATTTTGGAGTCATGCATTTGGGTGGGCAAAATAAAATTTTCTATCAGGTATAGGGTTAAAATAGTTGGATATTTGGATTCTACAGTCCTTATTTGCCTTAGATACCAAATTTCAGAAATATTCAATGTATGAAAGTATTTTTTTTTTTTTAATAAAAAAAACCCAGAGATTTTGCGACACAGCACGGCCTTAATTTTGAGGCAAAATTATATCCCCCCCTCTAAAATCGGAACGGTAAGGTTTAAGACAAAATAATTTGGTACACTTTCCTAACTCATGAAAGGGAACATTTGTGCCAAATTTCAGGTAATTCGGTGTCGGTGGGTGCAGATTTCATCTTTTTGCTGGTGTTTTGACATTTTCCATACATACCAAATTTCAGAAATATTGAATGTATGGAAGTATTTTTTAGATTAAAAAAAAACCCCACAGATTCTGCAACACTGCACAGCCTTCATTTAGAGGCAAAATAGGAAAATTATACCCCCTCTAAAATCGGAACGGTAATATTTAACACAAAATAATTTGACACACTTTCCTAACTCATGAAGGGGAACATTTGTGCCAAATTTCAAGTAATTCGGTGTCGGTTGGTGCAGATTTCAACTTTTTGCTGGTGTTTTGACATGGAATGACCCAGTATTAAAATGAAAATGTTTAAAAATCTTGTGGTAAACTTTTAAAAGAAATGTTGATATCTGTACCTCTTATTCTCTAAATAATGGTTTACAGGAATTTGAGTGCAGAATCAGGAAGAACATATAATTTTACATAAGAATTCCAAGTTCTATCAAAATTGCTCCAAAAATTGTGAAGAAATTACTAAATTTCTTGTTTTGAATTGGTCCGTGATTTGACATATTTTTTTAACAAAATCATGTCTACTTTTGTACCCCCAATTTTGGAACTTTAAATTTTCATAACTTTTGAACCACTGGGGATATTTGCATAATTCAAACAGTCCTGAACTCCATTTACAGAGCTCTATATAACTAATGTGATTAAATGACAATAACCTCAAATAAAAAAAGAAAAATCAACTAGGAATGCTACTTAAAAGTAAATATTCATTATGGAACCCCAATGACTTAATTGGTTATAGTAAATATCCATGTCCACAGATATATTAAGCTTTTGGGGATTATCCCTTAATCCTTGCTTCTTTTTGTTTTTATCTATTATTACAGTGTGGATTATTGATTAGCACATTCCTACACTTTGTAACTGTTATAACTATGTATATTCTGTATTTGCTAATTTTGTTTTCATCAAATGAAAATATTTTCTTCATTGTTTTTTTTTTCTTTCTTTTCTTTTTTCTTTCAGAGTTTTAATTGATACCTACCCATGTTTAAAGGCAACATTGGAGCGTAAGTCATGATTATATTTATTCACTCTATTGCTAACTTTAGTTTTATTGAAGTCAGTAAGTCTACTGTTGGTTTGAATAACAGCAGCTAAGTACAACTTAAGCAGTGTCCAAGACAGTTGGTATATATAGAAATCAAGAATGACCCATTCATGAATTTGGGTGATTTAGGTCATTCCATTCCTTGAGTTCTGCTTGGCTGCTTGACTGCTTGATTTGAATGACATTGTAGAGTCTTATATATATCCTGTCATTCTGCAATAGACTTTGTGACATTCAGGTTTGTATTTCAGTTACAATCGTTTGTTGCCTTGTCTTCCCAGTTCAACAGTAATTGGAACTTTAATTATTCTTCAAGTTTATATGAGGGTAATCCCAAAAATAAGGTCTCCACAACACTGGGGATGCAGGGGAACTATTCATGCAGCTCTTGGGAACATTGTTGTGTGTAGAATTTCGTATCAGGTGATCAGTATTCAGCAGTATTGCAAGTTGAATCTGCACCAAGCACCAAAGTGTTGGTAAGTGGTTTATATACAGGTTTGGACTGTTCCACTACATACTTTGGCCAAGCTCATTTCCTGGACTTTAATTGGCTGCTGGTTTTCAGTGTAGACACTGATCCATAAATACCCAACACATAGCTATGTTCTGGTAGTTAGCACAGGGCCTGTATTAGGTTACAGCCTGTCCATTTTCACTATCTTTCCCCTACTCTCTTTCTTTCTTCCTTTATAATAAAAACAGAATGATCCATTATTTAGCTGAGTTGACAACATTCATAAGAAATAAGAATTTGGCAGATAAGCAGCACCAGATAATCAGGATTTACATTTTTGCATTTCATCTTGTACGATTTGAACGGTCTCATTTTTAACTAGAGGGTGTTGCAAGATGATAACAGTCATACAATTAAGGAACACAAGTATTGATATATAGATATTAAGTTAATAAAAACAGATACTACACTCTGATCTTAGTATAAGTTGTATCAGAAGTTGCATTTGAAGGACGACCCTAGAGATCAGATTATACTAAAATGGAAAAGTCAATGCTAGAGAACAATATTGATTGGAAAGGGTCATTCCATCTCACTTCAAACAAAAAATGGGAAAATGTAACCCAAAAAAATAGATTTTGTTCATCTTGATATATATTGTAGATCTTATAGCCATTAGAAAATCTTGAAACTTTTAACCCTTAACATCCTGTTGAGAATTTTCTTTGTCCAGAGCCCCATTCCCATAAAGATTTATCAAAAAATGGCCTTTTCATTTAAAGTTACCTGTTATATCCCTTGAATTAAAGACTTCTAGATATGTTTAATATTACATTTAAACAAAGGATATCGTTTGGGAGCGGATTAGTAAAAATGAATGTGACTTCAAGCCGGGCGGAATGAGGTGGTATAGGACATTAAGAGTTAAGAGAAAATTCCTAACTATTCTTAATATATTGCAAGTTGAAATTTTGTTGAATCAGCATTTTCCATTTTTGCACTTACAAAATCCCTTGGCTCTTTTGATCCACTGGCCAGAAATTAATGAAATTTGTTACCCGTATAGATATTTAGTTTAGAATTGGAAGTTTTGAAGAAAGTTAATGAAACCTATTGGGATTTATTTCCCCAAATACTGTAGGGACGGGTTAGCTCAGTCGGTAGAGCGTCCGACGAGGAACCAAAAGGTTCCGGGTTCGATACCGGCCTCTCGCCAACTCAGCGTATGAGTAGCACAGGGATTTGTGCAGTAAAGTAAGGAGCTGATGGTAGGTATGTCGCTCCACCTTAGATGCAAAAAACATTCTCCTTGGTCTAGCACTAGTGAAAAGGGGATATACTCCCTCACTGATTGGCTGATACTGACTTTAGGCCACCCCGACGACTTTAATTACTTGCTACATTTAGGGTCTGAAAATATTTCTCAATTTTTCCGTGTGGTGGACTGCCTAAAAAATTTTTTTTTTTTTTTTTTTTTTTTCGCCAGAAAATTACAGATATGTACTTTTTGTTTATGCCCTATAAAATTCTAAAGGGATGTTTGGTTTCCTTGACTAAAAATCTATAAGCGTATGAAATTTCATTAATTTCTGGCCAGTGGATCAGATAATATAAGGGTTTCTGTTTCAGCAAAATGTAAACTTGCGATATCTTGAGAACAGTTTGGAATTTATGCTTACAATTTTCAGGATTTTCTAATGGCTATAAGATCTACAACATATATCAAAATGAGGTGCATGGTGTAATGGTTAGAGTCGTTGAAAATGGACTGTTTGCATTTCACATAGTGTTAATACACTTGGGAAAGGTATGCATCCAACTACTCTCCCTCCAACTATGGGTAAATAGTAGGGAAGACTGGGATCTTTAACCATAGATATGTAACCAGTTTAGGAGAAAGAAAACTCTGAATTCAAACCTGTTAAACTCCTTAAGAAATTAACCTTGTGTCACATCCTGCTTATATGGAGGGGTTTGTAAATATATGTTGCAGATTAACTATTGTTTCAATTCTTTTGGTGCGAAAAAAATTAAAAAAGACAAAGGAATTGAGAAACAAAGGATGTTCCAGATAGAAGTCTGGATAGAAGAAAGAAGAAAAGTGATAAACATCTAAGGCTTGCTGCTTGACCGGGTCAAACAAACTTTCCGGAAAAATAACAAAAGAAGGATAACAAAAGACTTCCTATTGACTGTGTGACAAATCTAGGATTGCAAGTCACGTCCTACAGTTCCGGTGTAATTTGAATAGACCAGAGCATGCTGGGTAAAAAATTGAAAAAGTGACGGTTAGACCGAGAGTTTGACAGTTGAGATTTGGTAGCCGCCGAGTTCAGTCGCTCCCGTCGACTCTCCGAAGAAGACATTTGTGATAGCTACTGTTCGTTTCACCACTCATTCAAGCAGGCGCTATCACCACTCGCACCTCCTTTTCATCCACACCAACCGAGGAAAGAAAATAAAAGTCCAGCTTTCTTTTGTACAACCTGTGTTGGTTTTTAATCCAGTTCACTACACACCAGCGCTGTCAATTGATACAGTATATAACATATATATCAAAATGAACATAATCTATTTTTGGGGGGTTACATTGATTGGTTGAATTGATATGAAATGATCCAGATTAGATTGTGATAAGAGATAAAGAAAGTTATTAAAACCACAGAATGGAAATGGGCAGGACACTGCTAGAAGGTAGGATAACAGATTGTGCAAAATATCATAAAATGTGTTCTTAATAACAATTAAGTTAATTTCAAATAATGCGCAGGCACAATTCCTATGACGATAACCATTGCACCACAAGCACCTCCCGACTATTGTGTATATATTTATGTGTCTTGTATATTTGTTTGTAACTGCTTGTAAGATTTATTTAATTCTATGATATTAAAGCCAAGAAGAACACAAAGAGAGCCAAATTAGTTCATTGACAATATCAAGGTTAATTTAAGTAATTAAAGACCTTAATTTCCTGTCATTCATTATTGTTTGTGAATTCAACAATCAAGTTGTATATATTTTTTTTCAAAACAGGCGGACTGGCCGAAATGTACTCGAAGGCAAAGAAATTCACTGTGACTCCGCAGGGTTTGATAATTTTGAGGACTACTTCACTGATTCAGGTAATGGGCTTGATAATTTGTTGATATTTTAAAATATGAAAACATTACTTTTATTGCATAGCCTTCTTCTTCTCATACTTAACTTATATGCTGGCTGGATCCTTTATCTTCTATCTGGGCAGATTCCTTTCTTCTGATCTTCTTGGGTGGGTTATGAGTATTTCTCAATCTTTGTGACCATCTAGTCACTGATGATCTGACTATGAAAAAAGATGTGCTAGATGGCCGTTGAACAAAGAACTTCCTCCGCCCTTTCACAGGGCTTGTTTTTCCTTCTGCAAGGGTGTCTAACCACCCTCCTCAGCAGACAACGACAGATTTTGTCTGCTGAGGAGGGGGGTTAGACACCCTTGCAGAAGGAAAAACAAGCCCTGTGAAAGGGCGGAGGAAGTTCTTTGCTCAACGGCCATCTAGCACATTATTTCTAAAGTCCAACCTCTCCTCGTTGCGACAGGGCCGTGTAAACTTGGTAGTGTCAGAGCCATGCTGTCAGGAACTTAAGTTCCTAGTAGGGTCACTCGAGGTGGACAGATCTGGCACCCAGTGGTATTAGGGTTATAACCTGGCCAAAGGGGCTCTGGCGAAAATCAATAGGGTGTCTCCACCATCGTCAGGAATCAACAGCTTTTGGCATACTTGTCACTGCATCTATGGAAAATCTGTAGCAAACAAGGGCATCTCCTTCTTCCGACCGGGATATGCATGCAGGGCTTATGGACCGTTTGTGAATTTCCTATTCCCTTGTTGCTCCTTCCATGGATTCACCACAGGTGAATTCATTGGTTGGATCCGGCTCAACTGACCCAGGGTGAATGTTGTCACAGAACAGAACAACAGTGCCCATCGTTTGTTCTTACAAATGAACACAAGACTTAGTATATATTTTGACGTCTTTATTTCAAAACCCAAGTTCCCAAAAGTAATCAAAATGCATGGAGAGAGCCATTTTTGTGACCGTTCGCCACAGCTCTTTGGACTACTCTAATCTCTAACCCATTCTCACGATTGAACCAACCAATCAGGGACTTACAGTCAAGTCACATTGAAAGCACTGGTATCTGCTAAATCGCTGAAGTAAAGCAGTGATGAACCTATTTAATACTTAGATGGGTAACCATTTAAGCAACCAGATATCAAAGTGACTTGATTTGGCTTAAAATGACCTGAAAAGGGTTGATATGCCGTAAAACAAAACCAACCAAACTGACCAACCAGAGAACACCTTAAAAAAAGGTCAGTTTCAGGTTAAGCCTTGTCTATCATTTTACTGGTTATTTTCCATGGCTCGTTTTTCTAAAAGAATTACTAGTTAACTTTTGAATTCTACACTATTGTACATAATCAATAGGCCACCTATTATGAAATCCTTTTTGTTTCTTGTAGAAAATAATATTTATAAGCAACAAGGATCATGTAAATCCTTTTTGCTCTGTTAATGGTTATGTCAAGCCCTATATGGTTGTCCTGACTGTATTCTTTAAATTGCTCTTATCGCAAACACCCTCCCTTTTTTATCATATAGGTGCTAGAAATCAGTGACTGAGAGTCAACCACCAGTATCGTTACAATTTATGGATGTCATAAATTGCTAGCAGACCCTGTAAACTAGAAATTTTAAGAAACAGGTCTCTCATATTAAGAATCAAGGGAACCAGTGGAAATTTACCACTGACAGTTAATAACCCTTGACCCCTAGAGGTGTGAATCTCACACGCCATGAGAAACACGTGATTTAGTTTAGAGATTAGATTCAACCTAACCACCAGAGAGAGCAAACATACTCTGAGGTCGATCTCTCATCCACGTGGAAAATTATGGGCTAAATAATAAACTTGATCAAGAGAAAAAACATAGGTCTTGTTTTAATTACAATGACCAAAATCAGCCAAGCCCTTAGTTAGAAGAAATAAGAAGAAGATGAAGCAGTTAGAAGAATCAACACATAACCTGGGAAATAAAGATCACCAACATCATCTCTAAAATAAGTCTCTAATCTGTCTCTCTATCATCCGAGAACTCTCACTTATATAACCGAAGTTGATCGGGGTATACAACAGTATTTATTAATACACATGAAGTTAAACAATACATAAATAAAAACCAACAATAATTTTTTTTTCTTTCTATACACACACAGTCTTTTTTTATATCCTATTTTACACTATAAAATTTCTTTTTTTCAGCATCCAGTTCACAAGAGAAGACTCCTGAAACTGTGGTAAGTGATTTTATTCTACTTTTATTGTAGACTTAAAAGTTTCAGTTCAGGAAAAGAAGATTACTGTTATTTCATTAGGTTTTTCACATTGCCAATTATTTTTGTCTTGTTTGCAAATGGTTGATACCATTTGTATATCATTGACAATACTTAGATGTTGAACTATCTTATCCATATTATCAGAAGTTACCCCCACCCTGTTGGTGGGGCTTTTAATATGCTTGTTGTATCCTTTGCAACAGGGTAAGATCCCTTAAAAAGGGGGGGGCGTGTCTTGGACATAACACTAAACTACATCTGATGGTAAAACTCCAGTTCTAAGGAGGACAGTATCTCTTCATTGCTATTACTCCCAGTTCCACTTTATTCCTGTTGGGGTCTCATCTCTGGGTCAAATAGATCTGCATGAAAATCATTTGTATTCAATAAGAATACTGTAAATTATGTGTATTAGAATAGTTACTTGAAGCTATAATTGTTTATTAAGGATAATTATTATTATTACTTAGTTGAAACCATATAACTGTGTGCAAACAAATGACTACTATTAAAGAGAAATAATTACTTGAAACCATATAATTATTAGTATTAGATAGTAATATTTGAAACTTTACAACTGTGTGCAAATTATTTGTATTAGATAGGAATACTTGATATCATATATGTGTGTAAAAAAAAAACCTTAAGAAACAAACAAAAAAGATGTAAATATGAATGTACAATGAATGCAATTCCCTAACCCCTGGGCATAAAATAACCCTGATGGGTTGATATGCCATTAAAATCAATCAATTGCTAACTTTGTAGTTGATACCATATCGGGGTTTTTTCCTGTGTTTAGTAAAAATATCTCCAACACCTTGTGTTATTCAAGTTAGATTTTTATATACTTTTTTACTGTATGATAGAAAACTGACTTTCATTGAAGTTGGATGTTTTGCTCCAAAAATAATTTTTAAGTAGAGTTTGCTTTATTTATTTATTTAAAGAAATCTTTATTCAATGTTTCATTTCAGCGTCAAACTTCAATTAAATCCTTTTTAAATTCGGAGAAATCAGTGCAGGATGGAGACTCTCCTCTTTCAAAATTACCATCCAAGAAAAGGTATGAATTATAATATATTTCAATATGTGATATGTGCTATCAAAATGAATGCCAATTGTATTGTTGCATTGAAGACTCGATTAAAAGGAGTTTGTAGTAATAGTAATAATTCTATACTTCTTACTGTTCAACTATTCTCTTGGCTGGATCAGAGTTGCTGGATCTGTCTGTGTCCATTGGTGGATCTGTTGTTGGGCTGGATGGCTGTCTCACTGTCCTTCGAGTCTGGAAATTACTTGGGAATCTTTTGGGATATCTTGTCTTATGCTGTTGATATTTTTTAGTAACGAATACAAGACATTCTTGTTTATTCTGAGCTCATTTATTTTATCCCAAGTAAAAATGCCTTGGAGAACAGACACTCATCATTGCGTTTGTTCTATCAAAGACAGCTCAGACTGCCAACTCTTCACTCTCTATCTTTCTCTCACTCTCCACCTGTTGGCATCCATCGACCAATCAAAATGACAGGTAGCCTTTTATGTCATCCCAAAAGTTGTAACTTTCCACTCTTATCTACAACTTTTGTTTTTTCCATCTCATCATATTACAGTATTTAACAAATTTTGCCAGTGACTCTAACAAAAACATTATGTTGCACTGCATATATTTATATATGAATATGAATAGAAAAACATCAGATCCTTTAATCCAGTTTAACAACATCTTTAAATCGTCAACATTTATATGGGAATTTAAAAATCATCTAAGACAAATTATGGTGTTGTAATATTCAAGTTTAAAATAACAGAAAATTTATTAGATAATTTTTACCCTTGAAGAAATTTGCATGGCTTATATTACAATGATGACAGATTTTCTCATTACTCAATGCGCCTATCACTTTGCAATGGAGAAAATCACATATATATGTGTGTGTGTATACAGGTAATTTGTTATAGTGCACAATACAATTAAAAGGCAATTGTTACCATTGGTTTCAAAGCAGTGTACTAGCTACTTCTGATCAGGTAAATACATGTAATGTATACAGATTTTCTCATTACTCAATGCGCCTATCACTTTGCAATGGTGAAAATCATGTGTGTGTGCGTGCGTGTGTGTGTGTATATACATCTAATTTGTTATAGTGCACAATACAATTAAAAGGCAATTGTTACTGTTGGTTTCAAAGCAGTGTACTTGCCACTTCTGATCAGGTATATATATGTATACAGATTTTCTCATTACTCAATGCGCCTATCACTTTGCAATGGTGAAAATCACGTGTGTGTGTGTGTGTGTGTGTATACATGTAATTTGTTATAGTGCACAATACAATTAAAAGGCAATTGTTACCATTGGTTTCAAAGCAGTGTACTAGCCACTTCTGATCAGGTAAATACATGTAATGTATACAGATTTTCTCATTACTCAATGCGCCTATCACTTTGCAATGGTGAAAATCACGTGCGTGTGTGTGTACATGTAATTTGTTATAGTGCACAATACAATTAAAAGGCAATTGTTACCATTGGTTTCAAAGCAGTGTACTAGCCTCTTCTGATCAGGTAAATACATGTAATGTCTTGGTTGCTATTATCTTGAGATTTGCAAAGTCTTGGGGATTTTGTTAGGATTTTTCTCAACATGATTGTTCAATGTAATAATAATCTTATCCAACATTTTTTTTTTTTTTTTTTTTTTTTCAGATTATCATTCAAAGCTGATGCAACTTCAGATTCTGATTCTTCCAGTATTACATCGTTAGTATCTTTTTTTGTTTGTTAGATTATTTTAATAAGGAAAATAGCACTATATCGTATAAAAACATAATAAAATAGAATGTAAGGAATTATGTACTGTAATGTGTTTTGATGTTTTCTTTGGTGTAATAAATTTGAAAATTTAAATGTTTTTAGTGAACTTGTTAACATAATCGTATCTGAAACTCGCTTGTACCTCAAATTTTAGTTCACAACACAAATATAAAAAAAATTGACAGTGACAGCTTGTAACACAGACAACTCATAAGTTGGAACATTCTTAAGTCAAGGTAGCACTGTACTATTTTTTAATATAATCTGATTTTAATCCATTTCCACCATTATCCACAATTATCTATAATTTTCTAATGGAATATGATTTTGTAGCTAAAAAATTGAAAAGCAGGAAATTCTGTTGGTTACTATGTAAGGGTTATTAATGTTGTGACTGAATTAATCAATTAACATCATTGAAAATCTGGAAAAGGTTTAATACTTTTTGTGCTGGAATTATAAATAAGAGTCAACACACAGTTCTCCAACAGTCTGACTAGCTACATGATTAGTAGTAACTTGACTACAAAAACCTTGCGTATTCATATATTTTTGTGTTCTGTTTGATGAGTTTAACTATCTTGTTTAAGTTCTGTTTAATGGCATATTAATCTCCATGAGTCATTTAATGCCAGAAAATGTTATTTCGGATTTCAGTCTTTAAAGTAGTGGTTTTGTGGAGGTATTCGGTTGTGTTTTGTTAGATCTTGTTGAAAAGGTTGCTTTTTTTTCTTTTTTAGGAAATTTAAAATGTCTTCTGGGTTTGTATATTTAAAGAGGTCTTTTAGGTTTTTTGTCTGATAAAATTTGGTGCGGGTTTGTTTGAGGCTGTTACAATTTAGGAGGATGAGTTTGATAGTGAGCTGTGCATTGCATATTGGGTATACTGGGGTGTCCTCCTTTTTTAAAAGGTGAGAATGGGTGATGTGGGTGTGCCCAATACGCAGTCTGGTGGGTATTACTTCTTCTTTTCTATGGCCTACCGGCCACCTTGTATCTCATGGAGCTTATTTTTAATTTGATTATCCCATGATTTTTGCCATTTGTCAGATATGAATTTGTTGATGGCTGGTTTTAAATCAGTATATGGGATTGGGGAAATATCTTCCCTTACAACAATTGATACCATCAAACCAGCACCAGAGACTAAATTTTAGATAACTCGATAAACTAGAAATGTTTTTTCATTAATGATCTATTTGTAAAAATGTTAAATTTAAATTTTTTTCTGCAGTTTTCCACCACGCAATCGGCTTATCAGTAAGCGTGGCATGCAGTCTTTTCCTGAAGACGAAGATGAAGATGATGAGAAAAGAAGTTTGGAACAACTCAGCCTCCATCCTGTCACCGTCAAAACCTACTCTCCTACAAACAAGAGTTATATCTTACATTCCCATTCCAAAAAAGAGTATTCAAAAAGAATTAGCAAACGAGGAATGAAATCTTTTCCTGATGATGACGACAATGAGGATGATGATGATGATGTTTATGAGATTCTAACAAATGATGATGATGATGGGACTGTCGATGATATTACTACAACCCCCGATTACCTCTCTCCACAACCAATAGTAAGACAGAAGATGATTGAAGTTCCGCAACAAAATCTCCTATCGGGGGGAAATAAAGGTAACTCATTGTTGTTGTGATTTAGAGAAAGTATAAAACTTTTTATTTCATTTGTCTGAATTTTTGAGATGAGGCCTGATAATTTCTATTATTTAGATTTTTCAGACTTTTGTCCTCATCTTTATTGTTATATACACAACATTTCAGCCAATGTGCCCTCCAGCCTTCTTTCTTCAAGTGTTTCTTGTTGAACTGATGGAACACATCTCTATTTGTATGAATTTTTAAGATGGGGCCTGATAATTTCTATTATTTAAGATTTTTGGATGTTTGTTTTTTTTAGAAGCATTGTTGAATAAAGTATATATTATTATTTATATTTTTGCTTGAAGGCAATTACAATGCATGTATCGCATAAAATTTGATACTTATAGAAAATAATCTTGACAAGTAAATCCCGGCAAAGGATTGTTCAGTGTGTAGTACATCGTACAGACTGTTTTGACTTTATCAAGTCTCATCAGCGATCGTTATTATACATCACTGATGAGACTTGATAAAGTTGAAACAGTCTGTACGATGTTCTACACACCGAACAATCCTTTGCCGGGATTTACTTGTCAAGATTATTTTCTATAAGTATCGAATTTTATGCGATACATGCATTGTAATTGCCTTCAAGCAAAAATATAAATAATAATATATATTCTATTATTTAGATTTTTCAGACTGTTGTCATCTTTATTGTTATATACCCGTTTCGGCCAATGTGCACTCATCGGAAGCCTTCACAGAACTTTGAACCAAACCCTTTATTTAATCCATTCGGGTAGATTTTTCTCATTCCATTAACCATTACTAGGTACAAGTGTTTAGCTATGTTAAGTATTCTGTTATTTTCACTTGTGGTCAGGATTGAACCTGCAACATCCAGATGATTGTCACTTAGAACTGTATTAACTCAACCCTTATATCTGAATGTTGTTGACAAATTTTGTCATTATAGGATTATAATTTATACAGAGATTATTATGTTGATATTAATAATTTTACTGTGTTATTTTTGGTAAATATTGATGGATTCAAATCTTCAAACATTTTGCTGGTTACAAATGTTAACTGTAAATGATGACCACTGAAACAACACCTTGTCACAATTCCAGCTATTTAATACGAGAGCAATCCCAAAAGTAAGGTCTCCAAAGCTCTGGGGATGCAGGGAAACTGTTTATGCATCTATTGGCAACACTTGTGTTTTTGCGCCTGCCCTGCCACGGTCAGTCTTGGCTTGGCAGTCATTTCTCCCAATTAACGCTACCACCAAGTGTGAAGTTTATGCAGTTAATCAGTTTTTGAACACAAAAGGTATTAAACCGCTTGAAATCCATTGCTAATTAACAGAAGGGAGTGTGCAACAACAACAAAGTTCAAGACTTCCTCAATCACACGGCAGTGAGCTTGTGGTTGGCATTCTTCCATCTACGAGAGACGATGGAGTAGTGTCCCCCCCAATTTTTTTTTTTTTTTTTTTTTTTTAACTACATGGCCTGGGCAGGTTCATATGGAGGATGAGCTGTTGCCCAAACAGCAAATCCCCCCTCTGCATACTGCCACTGTGATTCAAAGGAACGGTAAGAAACCAATGCCGTTTGGTAGCGGTAGTGTCGCAGGAGTTGCTGGGTAGCACTGGATTTCACCATCACACCACCTTAGGGACTACGGCTCCTGATTTATTTTCAGGGTTTACTCTCCTACGGGCATACAAAAACTGCCACAATGCCTACAAAAATGCATCGACCCAAATGGTGATTAAGTAGAAAAATAGATACATGTTCAAACTTGATATATAAACATCATTGACAATAAACAATAAACGTTTCTATGATTCTTACCTTTGGGATTACCCTTGTAATAATTTCCAGAACTTTTTGTACAAGTCTTTGATTTTTCCTTTTAAAACATTAAACTTTCAGAAATTGTATTAATTTTCAGAAGATAAAGGCAGCCCTCGCAAGATCCAGATTGCTGAAAATATTGAAAGATTGGTGAGTTGTGAATCTAACCCCCTCCCCCCTCCCCCCAAAAAACCTAATGATGCTTTATGACTTTTATTCTAAAATGATTATAATTAGATGCGTGTTGAAAATGGAGAGAAAAAAAAACAACAAAAAATAACTTTGCACTTCCTTCAAATAATTTTCAAACCATCTTATGTCAGTCACCTTTCTTTTACAAAAAATTCTCTCTCTTCCTCTTTTGTTATCATTATTGCTTCTTCTCTGATGTAATTATACGTGAACCATCTTTAAGTAATTTTCTTGCCTTCCTCGTTAATGTCTGATTTAATAATGAACTGATCATTATCTTGATTATTTTTTCTTTCATTTTTTGGATCTGTATTTTTTCCTGTCGTCTGGCGATCTTTTTTGTGTTTGGATCCAATTGATATAGAATATTTCCCATACTGGTTATCATCGTAGGAAATGGACTTGGCAGCCCGTGTTCAAATCCGGGATTGCATTCACATAGCACTATTACCCTTAGAACAGGTATGCATCCAACTATTCTCCCTCTAGCTATGGGTTAATAGTAAGACAGAGTGGGTTCTTTAACCATTGTTAGACAACCAGTCTAACAGAAGGAAAACTCTGAATTCAACCTGTTAAACTCCGCTTAAGTAATTAACCTTGTGTCATATCCTAATGTGGAGGGGTTAGTAAATATATAGATGCATGTGGAAAATGCCAGAAATTGTGACCCTGAGCTCCAATGAAAGAGAGACAATAATCAGGTGTTTGGTGTAGATGTTATTTTGATATTAAAAATGGTGCTGGTTATAATACAAAGATCATTCAATTAATAGGGTGAATTTTGTCTACAGAGTTGACTGTTTACAGTTGCAACTTTTTCAAGGAGATCAAGAGTGGTAGGTCCTTTCATGTCTCAGGAGTGTCAGCATGACCTTCTTTACTGACCACTTTGCCTGGACCTTTTTCTTTTTGTGGATAGTGTGTTTTCATTCCATGGACTGTCTTTTCTACTTGGGCTCATAGTGTCAAACCCATATTTAGTCATTTTTAAATTTTTTAACTAAAACATGCTTGTCCGTACACATCACACATTCTGATGTTTTTCATGGTTTTCAATTCTCAGACATCAAAAAATTTGATGACAGACTTCTGTTCAAGTCTGAAGCACTCTAATTAGTGTCCATTTTGAATAGTTTCAAAACAAATATTTTTGCAATATATTAAAATAATTTTTGCTATAATCCACTTCCAAACAATGCAGAGTTCACATTTATGAAAAATCAAAGATTTCATGATTCTGTTCTCTTTTTTGGTGGCTGGGGTCCAAGGAGACACACACTTGCAAGGATAGGGAATGAGGAGCAAACCAAAGATACCAGAAGAGTCTATTCCTATATGAACAAAAAAGCTAGTCTGCATGTTTGTTATCCATTTCTTCCTGCTTCCATGGGCTCAGAAACTGAACAGAGAGAAGGAAGCAATGTGGTCCTAAGATGGATTTTGTTAGTGTTTTTTTCCCTCCACATCCAATGATTAGCCATCACTGACATAGCAGTCACCAGTGACTATGCTATACTAATGTTCTTGCACAGAAAGAATGCAGATGGTTTTCAGCCTGCATACCTTGTTAGGGAGGGTTATGTATTTGACACATACAAACCCCATAGGTAATGAGTTAAAATACCTGATCAGATGCTGATAGGTACGCATCCTGCATCCTTGACAAATAAAAATCTAAAAGGACACAGTCAAATCATATCCATGCGTCCCAGTGTTTTTCTTTTTTCTTCCCTCACAATTTCAAGCTAACTGTAAATACATTTCAATAGTTTCTTAGAAACGAATTACATAGGATAGGTTACAAGGTAGGAGTTAGACAGCTTTAGTTGTTTCCCCAGATCATAAATAAAACCCTACAATCTATTAAGATATTTTAGTTGGGACTCATCAAATTTCCCGGGGACTCATTCAAAGCAAATATATGTGTCCCAGGACACACTAAATCAAAAAGCTATCAGCATCACTGACTGATTATATAAAATCATTTCTTGAATTTTAGTTCAGTACAAAAGAAAAAAATCAGCTACTGAATATTTTTTAAGTTTTTGAATTTTAATATTAATTTTTTTTTCTTTGTAGTCCCAAAAGTCATCCTCTTCACCCAGCATAATCGTGATGCCGAAACCAAGAGAGAAAGCATCAAAAAAGTAAGATATGTTGCCATTAATTATTTTGATTTACTGGAAAAATTATGTTGAGTATAATTTTTCTTTTCATTGTGACTGGTCTCTTCAAATCCACATAATAATAATATATGGATGTATTGTAAGGTGCAGTATAAAGATAGTTAAATAAGTGTTAAATTTTTCAGTATTGGATGTTAAAATCTTTTGACATTGCTTTAGCTAAGAATGGGGAAATTTTAAAGAATCCTGGTCTTTGTATAATTCTATTTGAAAGTGAGATTAATTTCCATTTTTCTTGCCAACACACACACACACACACATATATATATATATATATATATATATATAGGTTTGTTGGTTGGTTTTGAAGGCTGTCACAATGCGAGTGTAAAGAAAAAAGAAGGTAACTATGATGTTTTTTGTTAACTTGTCATTTTATTCTTTTAATATTTCGGGATGAAAAATCCCATCATCAGAAGAATACACCGCACACACACACAACAGGATTACAGGGCACCTGATAGACAGTAAATTTACACACCCGCACCCATAAACAATCAAGCAATATCTGGAATCTTAGTCTCAGACACATATCAATAAAAAAGAGATCAGATGATCCTGTTAATAAACAAACAAACAAAAAAAAAATAAAAATAAAACCTTGCTTACAGGCAAATCAAATCTGGAATAATAATTAAAATAAAATAAAAAGAAATGATCAGACACATAGACATAAGCACCACGCACACACACATACGCTTACATTTACACACACAAGCACACACACACTTACACACACAAACACACACATAAGCAAGCACTCCAACCACACACATACACACACAGAATTTGGAAGACCCAAGACAGAACGAATTTAGCAGCTGCTAAGACAACTTCAGTTCCAGTATTCTTCTGATGATGGGATTGTTCATCCCGAAATATTAAAAGAATAAAATTAACAAAACATCATAGTTACCTTCTTTTTTTCTTTACACTCGCATTGTGACTGCCTTCAAAACAAACCAATATATACACAATGCTTCAAGCAAATTACAAAACCCTTTTATATATATATATATATATATATATATGTAATGTGATTAAAAATTGAGGAAGAACGGATAAAGCTTTGTTAACATGCCGAGGTGAAATATCAATTGAATGAAGATGTTTTTGCTTTATCCGTTTTTCCTCAATCAAATTTTGTTGGATCTTACCTAATCTGTTACTTCTCTCTCTCTCTCTCTCTCTCTCTCTCTCAGCGTCTCAAAAATCTTTCAAAAAATTATTTTTTTCGAACACTTCTAAATTCTTTTAACTTCAAATATCAAACATCTTGCCCTGAAGAAGGCCATTTTCTTGGTATACTTAAAAAAATTTTATATTTTTCTATTATTATTATTTTATTTCATATTTAAAATAGTAATAAATAGAATACAATCTGTACATGGACAAACTCTCAGCCTAAACATGTGTTGGCATTTCATTAAACCATTTTCATCCATTCACCATTTTCTTTCCTTTTATTTATTTATCCTTTCAACATATTGTCGGATTCATTTCCATTTTTCAACTTATATGTATATGGAGGCTAGTGGTTAGAATCATGGAAAATGGATTCGTCGATTTGAGTTCAATTCCTAGATGAAGCTGTTGGCATTTCACATAGCGCTAATACCCTTGGGAAAGGTATGAATCCATATATTCTCCCTCCAGCTATGGGTTGAATAGTAGGGCAGACTGGGCTCTTCAGCCTAGGGTAGGTAACCAGTCTAGGAGAGGGATAACTCTGAATTCAAAATTCCTGAGGTCGGTCGTTGATTGGGTTTGTGGCAACCTTTGATGCACTAATTCTTTCCTATCAACTGTGCCAAAAACACAAGCCTTCACCACTATAAACAAATCCCTGTGTGGGAGTTCATTGTGTGTATGAACCCTCATACGTCGATAATCGATGGGAGAGTCCATTTTTTATTATTTTTTATATATATATATATAACTTATATATATATATATATAATGTCTATTTGTATCAACTCAGAAAATTCAAAATTACCCATTAATTATCTCACTGGTAGTAACTAGTTTATCAATAATGTTTTTTAAATGCATTTTTATTATTTTGTTGTTGATCTTGTTTATTATTTATTTATATGCAGCATGCCAGTTCAGAAATGGTACATCTGGGAGGATAATAGTATCACTGATGGCGCCAAAATCATAATCACACCGTATGGTGTGCATGAAGACACCGGTGTCAAAGAAAACTTTCAAAACTTGGGGACCAATTTGCAGTTGATTGACGAAGAAGAATCTCAGCTGCCAAGTCAGAAAAATTGGAAACCCAAAAGATCTAGCGGTGGCGGACGTAACTTAGAATTGAGCGGGGCTTCATCTGAAGAAGAACCTCAAGAAAAGACAAAATCCTCAAATGAAAAACCAGCCGAAGACAATCCAAGAAACTTCCGCCGAGAAAAAGCGACAGAAAACAAACACTGAAACAACCTGAAGGATTGCCATTCAGTAAAATCTCGACCAATCAGGAACCTCTTGAAGACTCCTCAGAGGTCGATCTGTTGGTGACTAGTGAATCGACGTTAGTTAAGAAGAACTCATTGCCAAAGCCTCCGAACAAGTTAGAGGATGAAGTGGTATTCACCGATATGACAATGACGACAGACGATGAAAGTCAAAAATTCAAGAGCCAACAAAAAAAGATACTAACGCCGAAACTTCGAGTGTCACCTCGTAGGCAGAAAACATATCAGAGAACAAAATCTCTTTCGATTGGCCAGAGACGATCATCACCAGTGAAACGAAATCTAGAACCAACAAATAGAAAATCTTTACCGGCCGTAGAGAAGAGAAAGAGCACAACGTCCTCACCGAGGAACAAACAGGCCCTCACTGTGAGCAAGAAGAAGCCATCCCCGCTCTAAGTAAGAAAAGTTCTGTTCCATCAAAGAGGAAAAGAAGTCGGTCGTCAGGAAAGGCTTCTTCTCCCCCACCCGCTCCTCCTCCGCCGCCACAGGAGAAGCAGGAAAATAAATCTGTTAATAGAAGAAATCGTAAGCGACGTGCAAGCAGGAGTCCTGAAATTAAAGTTCCTGCTAAAAGACACAAAGTAATTAGTAAACCAATCACCAGGACATCTAACTATAATACAAGATCATCTGCATCAAAACCTAAAAAAGAAAATATATCAAATGATAAAAAACAGAAAAAAAACATTTCTCAAAAGGCGGAAGAAGCGAAAACTAATTCAGGTAAGAACATCAAAAATGTTTTGAATTTCTTTAGATTAAAAAAATGCACAAATGGATAGGAATAATGTTTGAAAAAAAAAACAACTTGGTGTCTAAATGATTATTTAGCAAGTTTTACATTTTACACCCACCATACTAAGTCCATTTACATTTTACACCCACCCATACTAAGTCCATTTAACCGTTGGTTCTTTAACTTAATTCTTTAACTTAATTCATTCCAAAATTATGTTCAAGAACCGATTTGTTTGAAAACTGAAACAATATTTTCCATAAGAAATAGTGTAAAGTGGATTTATGCGTTCTTGATCATCAAATGAATGCCTATTAGTAGTATCACTAATACTTTTTTTAGTGATCCATGAATAAGGGTTAAAGTAATCGTAAAATAGAGAATGAACACAAACGAAGTGAAGAATTTGCACAAAAACAATATCAGACATTCGTCCAAGATAGTGACTGACGCTAACAGATGCTGATTTGGTAAATTCGACTTGCTGTTTGTCCGTCTTTGGTTTGCCTCGGCAGTCATTCGTATGACTACTGTTTTCATTGGTTCGACATGTGTGCTCGAAGTCTGAAAATTTATTCAACAATTGACGATCAAAAATGCCTTTGAAGGCTATCACAATGCAAGTGTGAAGAAAAATGAGGTAACTATGATGTTGTTCATTTACCTTTGATTTATTCTCTTTCGATGAAAAAATCCCTTCATCAGAAGAATTCTGAATGCACGGATCCCTCGAAAGGGAGGTTAACAGTCACTAGATCTGTTCATTCTGTTGTATGCATGTTTAGTAATGTCTTTTTTCTCCGAAAAAATAAATGCACTAATGGATTGGAATAATGTTTGAAAAAAATACAACTTGGTGCCTAAATAGTTAATTCTTAAAATCTAGCACTTATTTACCAAGTTTATCATATGACACCCACTGTACTAAGTCCAAGTAAAATTGGCTGTTGAATACTGCTCTGTTGGCTGAGGCTGTAGAATATGCCTACTGCATCTCTGTAAAGGGGTAAGACCCCACCCTTTTTGGCTGTGGTGGCGACCCATAATGCTTAAGGACAGAATTGTGGTGGCTGAGCAGTCTGTCACCTGGATACTAAGTGGTCTTGTGACATGCAACACTCCACTTCAGTCCTTACTTGGACTAAATGGGCGGTCAGAGAGTCCCCATTTGATCAATTGGCTAGTCATGTCAAACCCTAGCACCTATATGATTGTCCCAACTGTATTCTTCAAATTGCTCTTATGGCAAACACACCTAACCCTTTTCATTATATGGCTGTTAGAAAGCAGTAGCTGAAGGCAGACCACCTGTTTATTAACTCTTAACATCCTGTTGAGAATTTTCTAAATCCAGAGCCTCATTCCTTAAGTATTTATCAAAAAATGGCTAAAAATGTCCTTTTCATTTCAAGTTACCTGTTATTTCCCTTAAATCAAAGACATCTAAATATGTTTAATATTACATTTAAACAAAGGCTATCATTTGGGGTAGATTAGCAAAATGAATGTGACTTTTGGCCAGGCGGAATGAGGCGGTATAGGACATTAAGAGTTAATACACAGTTATTTCTTCTAATTTATTGAAAACATGAAGTTAACTATTTCCATCAGTTTGTTAATACACATGAATTTAATGAAAAATCTAACGTGAAATAATTTCTACCAATATACTGATAACCATTGAGTTAATGAAAATTATTTCAAAAATATTTACCAACAAACTATTCATTTATAAATCATATATAGAAAAAGATAAGATTTGGCATTGGGCAGCTCACAAGGGTTTGATATGCAATTAAACAAAATAACCAACCAACATAGAAATTATTTCTTCCAATTTATTAATATTCATAAAGTTAAACAAATCATATATAGGATTGGAATGAAAGTCTTGTCTGATACAAAATAGTATTTATTTAACCAATACTGTTTTGTATCGGACAAGACTTTTGTTCCAATCCTATATATATATATATATATATATATATATATATATATATGTATGTATGTATGTATGTAATTCAATCCAATGAGTGAGTTATGAAATCTCCCTTATGATGTAATAATTTATAAGTCATAATTGATAGAGCTCAGTGTGCCCTAGGGTCATGGAGCAAAAATATATTTGGAAAAAATAATCAATAAGAATTAGTGTATAAGCATAATAGTCTATTAGAGGATTATAGATTCCCTAAGTAATCTTCATCAAATGCTAGTATGGTGGTGTCATTTATTATTCCTTATATTCCAAATAAAAAATGACTCCACCATAGCATTTGATGAAGTTTACTTAGCCAATCTATATTCCTCTAATAGACTATTATGCTTATACACTAATTCTTCTTTATTTTTTCCAAATATATAAATTTGGTAGTAAATAACCTACAAGGATTGAGATGCCATTAAATACCAACCTACTAGGTTGGATAAATATTTTTAACATATTCAGACAAATCTTCTCTTTGAATTGAGTGCAGTATTAAAGAAGAAGAAAAAAAGACTTCTTCAGTGCTGTCTATTTACAGAAATAAACATTTATAGACATTTCATTTTTAACTTGCAAATGATCACCTTACTCTGCCATGCTGGCTCATCATGGTGTAATGTTTAGCAAGCTAGTCTCGCAGATCCATTAATACTGAATAGCAAGTTTGATCCTCGCTGGATGACCCATAATTGTGACCTTGTGCCACACCCTTCCTGTGGCAAATCGATAGGGTAAATACCTACTCTGCCATTCTGGCCTATAATGTAATCGTAGATGGGTGAGGGGTAGAGTTGTTCTTCTCATAATCTGATCGTCCACCAAGGCCAGAGTGCTCAATATCCTCCCATATCTAGTGCAAGAAGAGATGATTCATGCTTTTTCAAGGGCATTAGCTGCATCTAATAGTGAAGTTCCAATTCTGGAACTCTGAGGAGAGTGGAGTACCCTTTATTGCCATTACTCCCAGGTCCACTCTGACCTGGAGGGTTGTACCTGTTAAAGTCCCATCTATGGATTAAATAGAAAAAAATGTGTTTAAAAAACTGTTTAAAAAAATTTTGAATTCTCATCAAGAATGAATAAAACAAAACACCTTTGGGATGAAATAACCCAACAAGATTGACATACCATAAAATCCAACCAACCACTTTGGCCCTTTCTTAGGCTAGACGGACGGTCGGAGAGCTGGCCACATCAAGCCCTAGCACCTATATGAATGTCCCAACCCTATTGCCCTTATAGCAACCCACAAACGTTTTTTTATCAGTATAAAATAACCAAAGTGTTGACATGCCATAAAACCCAACCAACCAAGGGCATTAGTATAAGTTAAAAAGTTTTTAAGCAAAGGTTTCTGTGTGGGGAGAGCTTGAATATGTTTGTAATTTTTTTCTAATTTTAAAATTCTTTTTACTTTTTCAAAGTATCTAAGGACAAAGGAGTGATTAGCTCAAAGGATTTTTTTTTCATCACATCTCCTATGTAATAATTTCTCTCTAGTTAACCTTTTGATATTTGATTTTTAGATTCAATCATTTCACTGGCCATTGATTCTATTACATTCTTTTAATACAAGAATTTCTCAAATAATTTTACATTTTGCTATATTCTTAATTTCAACAGATATATTCTCAATTTAACTTTTAATCTATATATGAACATAATTCAGTTCTATAATTAACCAAATTATTTTTGTATAATTAGAACAGCGTTTGTCTGTCAGTCCACCACATAAAATTTTGACCCCTCCAAGAATCTCTCCGTCAAAGACTCCTGAAGGTAAATAAGTTCCATCCAAGTTTATTTGTTTTTCCACTGTTCTCTTTTAAATAATTATTACTACCATTTTCTGTTGACTAATGCTAACTTTAAAGTATTTTAATTTTTAACTTACGACAGAATATCCTGTTGTAATTGTAATTTTTTCCAGTGTATGTATTTAAAAAAAAAAAAAAGTGCTCATGTAGTTGACAGAAATATTTATATAATATATGTAAAGTAAAAAGTCAAGTCGACGGAGTAGCCTATTGTCGGTATCAGCCAAACAGAAAAGGAGTCCATCTCCTTTTCGCTAGTGCTAGATCAGGGAGATTCTTTTTGCATCTGAAGTGGAGCACTAAACCTACCATCAGTTCCCTACTTTACTACACAGATCCAAGCTGTGCTATTTATGCGCTGAGTTAACAGAAGCCGGTATTGAACTCAGAACCTTGTGGTTCTGAGCTGGATGCTCTACCAATTGATCTAATCAGTTTAAAAATATCAAGACAGAAGCTGTATTTACCAAGACAAATGAACAATGAATAAAACATTAATTTTCTTCAAAATAGTCTGCTTGGCATTCAACACACTTATTCCAGTGAGGTTTCTATTGGTCAAAGCACCTCTGAAACCTTTTTTTTCATAAGGTGCATTTCTTTTAATGTCTTCCATATCCTTAAATCTTTTCACTGAAATGAATTTTCAGTTTAAGAAACAAGAAAAGAGGCATGGGGGTTAGGAATGGTGAATATGGGAAGGTGCACTTGCACAATCCCGTGTTTCACCCAAAACTGCAATTCAAAAGTCACTTTATGTGACTTGTACATTTTCATTTAAATTTTAAGTTTAAAAATAAAAAAAAACATATTCAAAGCTTCAATCTTGATATGTTTCGATATGTGCCTCATAACTATATATTCCTGTGAGTTGATGAGGCCTCATAGCTATACGTTCCAGTGAGTTTTCCATTAGTCAAAGCACCTCTGAAACTCCTTTTGATATGGTATTAAGCAGCAGTGTTTTATTTTAATGTTCTCCACATCCTCAAATTTTACTCTTGATATGATTTTTTTAGTTTAGGAAAAAAAAAATGTCAGTCAAAACTAAGGTTAGTTAGTATGGAGGGTGCTGCACTTGCACAAACCTGTGGTTCGCTAAAAGCTGTTGTATCAAAAGTATCAAGACTGGTTTCACAATTCTTTTCAAATTAGCACTTATGAAATATGTTTAAAATTAGGAAAATATTTTAAAGTTACTTAATCAAAATATCATATTTGTGTATATGTATTTACCCAAGCCTCCTGCATGAGCAGAGGTTGATTTTTTACTAGGGTTATTCCATTCCTTCAATTTTGATTGGCTGCTTGGCCTCACTGTGGTCATGGTGTCAGATAAATAATCTACCATTCTGCACTAGGCTTGCAACAATGCTGGAACCATATTGCATTATGGCTTGCTTGTTGCCTTGTCTGTCAATTCAATGGTAATTGGAGTATTGTTTCTTGAGTACTGACTCTCTTGAGCCTTGGACAAAGAAGTGTAACAAATTTTTCTTTTTCACTTTTTTAAAAAGATTTATTATTATTATTATTATTATTAGTTAGTAGTAGTAGTAGTAAAAATGTGCACCTTTGAGGGTGCAAGTATTTAAAATTTAATGTGATGAAAATATATTAAATTAAAAAGACTAATAAAACTGAATAAATAAGAATGCATATTAAAAGATTACACTTATTTTTGTTCTATTTTAATTGATTTCTATACAAAATTATACATACTATTGCTTTTACTACATTTGAGAATAAAACAATAAGATTAAAATTCATTAGCACTAACTAATGGACACTACGGTTGAGTTAATTCAGTTCTAAGTGACTATTATTTGGAGGTTGGAAGTTCAATCCTGACTACAGGCAAAAATAACATAGAATACTTAACATAGCTTAACACTTGTACCTGGTCATGGTTAATGGAGTGAAAACAAACTACACCAATGGATTAATAAAAGGTTTGGAATGAAGTTCTGTGAAGGCTCTTGATTATGACATGAAAGCTCTCAAGTTCAACAAGAAGGTTCCTGAGTTCAACAAGAGACACCTGAAGAAGGCCAGTGTGCACATAACAATACATCTATATAATACAAATTATCACCTTATTTTATAAGTTACTCAGCTGTGAACATATCTTCATCTAAATTTTGAAATTAAAGTTAATTTACAGTTTAGTTTTGATACATTTTCATCTCATTTATGTAATAATTTCTCTCTAGTTAGGCTTTTTGATCTTTTCATTTGACTGGCCATTGATAGTATTACATTTTATTTATACTAGAATTTCTCAAATAATTTCTCATTTTGCTATATCTTTAATTTCAACAAATATATTTTTGATTTAACTTTTAATCTATATATGAACATAATTCAGTTCTATAATTAACCAAATTATTTTTGTATAATTAGAACAGCGTTTGTCTGTCAGTCCATCATATAAAATTTTGACCCCTCCAAGAATCTCTCCGTCAAAGACTCCTGAAGGTAAATAAGTTCCATCCAAGTTTATTTGTTTTTCCACCGTTCTCTTTTAAATAATTATTACTACCATTTTCTTTTCACTAATGCTAACATTAAAGTATTTTAATTTTTAACTTACAACAGAATCTTGGATATTTTGATAACATTATAAGAATAGTGGGTATTATTTTATAACCAACACCAAGTCCTTATAATGCATTGGTGCATCCATGGATACACTAAACTGAACATTTGGTGAGGAAAAATGTAGTTTTGAATTATTCTAATTAAATTTCAGTGTGACTGAAATTCAATTATGACTTATTGTTAAAAAGGGTCAGGAATCATAAAGATTTTGGCTTTTATTGAGAATATAGTAAAATTAGATAGAATTAGACCAGATATACACATCAAAATACTTAAATATCTTTATAAGAATAGTAGGTTTTAGTTTATAACCAACACTAAATCCTTATAATACATTAGTGCATCCATGGATACACTAACACTGAACATTCGGCAAGGAAAGGCAAACAACTAACTCGCATGAGCAATACACATATGAATGTTTAATATACATAACATGTAATTAACTTTCAAAATTAGGTACGACTTCAATTAAGCACATATTCTCCCAAAAATTGTCGGCTAAAAAAAAGCCATATCAAAACACATCGCTTGTGTATTTACTTCTCATACTGTCGTGTAAAAAAGTCACTATAAGAGGAATAATACCTACTTCTAAACAAAACGAAAAATCTAAGAAAGTCCGGTTGGTGTAGGGGTTACGGTCTTCGCCTGTCAGCTTGACAGTCAGAGTTCGAATCACGTACAAGGCGGTTTTCCTATCTGATGAGGCTTAATAGGCTGAAATGTACATACAGAGATTGATTTTTCTCGATTTGTTTAGCCTTACATTTAACTAGGTATGCCCGCCTAATTAATTAATTATTAATTAATTAACTTTCAAAATTAGGTACAACTTCAATTAAGCACATATTCTCCCAAAAATTGTCGGGTAAAAAAAAGCCATATCAAAACACATCGCTTGTGTATTTACTTCTCATAACATGTAATGTAACAACAAAATAATGCAATACATATGTCTTTAAACAGGCTAATTGTACAATATGTTCCATGAACAAACTGTAATGAAGAAATACTGAAAGACTGATAAGGTTAGAAATGTCTTATTCATGTTACTTGGATGATTTGTGGGGCGCAAGTAGCCATACAGTTGCTTTCTTGTGGGGTGCTATTTCCAAGATTTATTCAAGACAGTATGCAACATCCTTGTGTAGTTCCCGTCTAGCTTCTTTTTTCCCCACTATATTATGAAGAAAGAGAGATTTTGAAAGATACAATAAAGAAAATCATTTTTTACATTCTTTTATCTTTTTCATGGTTGGGGCTTTAGAATACCCCGACTGCACCTCTACAGAAGGGTAAGAACCCTCCAAATGGGGCCACCTGTTGGCTATGGGTTGCGACTCTTGATGCTTAAAGACAGAATCCTGATGGATGAGCAGTCCATGACATGCAACACTCCACTTAGACCCTTACTTAGGCTAGATAGGCGGTTGGAGAGGCCCTCTCCGATCAATCAGCTGGTCATGTCAAGCCCTAGCATCTATATGATTACGCCAACCCTGTTGCCCTTATGGCAAGTCCCAACCTTTTTTATCATATGGGTGCTAGACGGCGGTGGCTGAGGGTCTTCCTGGAAATGACGTTAAACTCTATCTGATGGTGAGGTTCTAGTTCTGGAGGTTTGAGGAAAGTGAAGCACCCTTTCATCACCATTGCTCCCTGGTCCACTCTGACCCGGAGTGGTAGTACCTGTTAGGGTCCCATCTATGAAAAATGTGTTTATAAAAAAATTGAGTATCCATTAAGAATGAATTTATTTCAAAACCTTTTCGGCATTAAATGACCCATTGAGGTTGATATGCCGTAAAACAAACCAAACATATCTGTTGCAGTTAAGCATGTTTTCACACTTGCTACAAATAAATTGCCAGTTACATTGGCCAGAAATCACAATAGGAATGTTTCTTTCAAAATCCTAAAAGGTTTCTAATGTCAACCATTAAATTTCAGCCTAACACAATTTCTAGTAGTTTTTGCTTGTAGAGATAAAAGAAAGAATATCTCTTATTCACAAATTAGTAAATATTAATATGAGAACATACTTGTTTACTGTGTCAACCCAAAAAGACATTCTTCATGACCAATATTGATTTCTTAGAAAATCATAGAAAATCTTCTATAAATAAACACCCCTAATAATTTTTTAATAAGTTAATTTTCTTATAAACCAAAGATACCAGGAATTTATTATTTCTAGTGGAGATATAAGATATTATTACCAAATTCTATAGCATTGAAATTCTGTACCCAAAAATGAAATTGCATATATATATATATATATATTATATATTATATATATATAAAATTAATTAAAATATCCTATTTTATTCATTCAATACTTTCTTTCCTTTATTTATCTTTTCAACATATATATATATATATATATATATATATAATTAATCCTACAGTATGTGTAATGATAAATAAAGGTGAAAAATAAGTCATGAAAGCTGATTTATTAATATTTTAAACATTTTTTGTCGACATGTAAAAGGTTTTGATTATTAAATATTTGAAAATATTAATTAATCATCTTTACCATTCTTATTTTTCACATTTATTTTTTTTTCTCACACACACACACACACACACACACACATATATATATATATATATATATATATATATATATATATATATAACTGCAATAGGGTAATAACTCTTACAACTGTATCCATAAAATTATATACTTTTAGTCTGAATGATTTTTACTTTCTCTTTATGAATATTGAGTCCCTTCCATTTCTATGGAAGCCTATATTGGATATTTACATGACAAGTATCATCTGTAATACTGTGAGGTATATAGGTTTTTGTACCCTAAAATTTCACAATTTTACTTGTGGCTACTTCAAAAGATTAATCGTCTGAAGATTACTTATTTTAAGATAATCTTTTTAAAAATACTTGAACAGAGCCAGATGTTACAGTGGCCTTAACATTGTGTATATACACAATAAAGATGAGGACAACAGTCTGAACTATAAAAATTATTCATATGAAGCCTCATCTCATAAATACATACAAGTATATAAAACCTCCATTGTCATTCCTAAATGTATTTATGTAAAATATTTCTAAAATTCACCCATTAAATTGTTGAAATTAATTCATTTCCATGTTGAAATACAAATATATTCCTAACTTAATTCTTTCATTCTAAATTGGCTTGCATTTTTAGTCAATACTTATAATTAAAAACTATTTCAGGTTTAGGAATTAGTTGTTCATTAACCTTTTGAAGTAACCACAAGTAAAATAGTCAAATTTTAGGGTACAAAAACCTACATACCTCACAGTATAACAGATGATACTTGTAATGTAAATAACAAATATATGCTTTCATAGAAATGAAAGGAATTCACTATTCATAAAGAGAAAGTATTTTCTAAAACATAGGGCTCTGTTCAGGGTTTTTTTTTAATTTTTAATTACCTTAAAATAAGTCATCTTCAGACGATTACCCATGGATTCAAAAGTGGTTTCGAAGCTAAAATTGCTACCATTCATTTAAGAGGGCTCCAAGCAGCATAAATGCTACCAGACTTATTGAACAGAAATGCGATTAGATATAGAAAAATATAATGGAAGAAGTTACTTATTCAAAAAACAGAAATTTCAAAATTTGAATTCCTGGGTAATCATCTGACTTATTTTAAGGTAATTTAAAAAGAGCATCTGAACAGAGCGCAAGGTTAATGTGGCCTGAATGTTGTGTTTATGCACAATAAAGATGAGGACAACAGTCTGAAATATCAAAATTAATGGAGGTTTTCTTTAAAAAAATAAATTCTATTGGAAATATGCATGGTTTTTATTACAACTGATCAAAGTTTTTTTGTTTTTTTAAAATTTAACTAACCCTGCATGCTTCCTAATATCGACAATTTTTGGTTTAATTTTGTTTTAAATTTATAAGAGGTTCATAGGAATACAAGGGTGGGCTGAAAAGTTCATATGATGATATTATATCTACTTTTGATGACTTTTTTGACCAATGGTATCCAATTACTGGAACAATAAACCTCATTTGGTTACATCCCATGAGAGTATCTTGGTCAGCCAATGAATTTTCAGCTGACCTCATGAATCAATTGTCCAAAAATAACCGGTTTAATCCATTTTAGCTTCTTGTTATATAAATCATAAACATTCTTTTATTAATTTGTTTCATTGACTTTTTTTATTCTTTATTTCTGTTTGTGTTAATTCTATTTTAATTATTTTCTCCTAATCAACAATTATATATATTAATTAAATTACCACAACCATTTCTATAATTTTAATGATAATTTTGCTTTTATTCATAAACTTGGATTCTTTGTCTTTGGACTAGGTCATCGTCATTTCATGTTTTTGTCTAAAGTATTTAATTGGAAATTTTTTTATTTTTTTTTATTACTTGATGAATATTGGAGAGAATCTTAATGAAAACTCCATGAAAGGAAAAGGGATAAAAATAACAATTTATGGAAAGAAAGAAAAAAAAAGAAGCAAACTCATATCTATATTAAGATTCTGTGTGTGGAGGCATTTGTGGTGTAATGGTTATTATCATAGGTCATGGACTCAGTGACCTGAGTTCAAATCCTGGACAAGGCTATTTGAATTTCACATAGCACTAATACCCTTGGGAAAGGTATGCATCCAAATACACTCCCTCCAAGTATGGATAAATAGTAGCTGAGGCTGAACTCTTTAACCTTGCTTAGGAAACCAGTCTAGGGTAAGGAAAACTCTGAATTCAAACCTGTTAAACTCCACTCAAGAAATTTACCATGTGTCACAACCTACTCATGTGGAGATACTGGTAAATATATATATATATATATATATATAATTTTGTTTATCTGGTGGTTAAGCTCTTACCCTCCCTGCAGACAAGTGGGATATTCTTCTATCCTCCCCCCTGACTAAGTGATATATTCTTCCACACTCCTCTTCAGTCAACTGCAATATCCTTAAACATGGAAACTTACTTTGTTTCTGGACCTAACCTTGCTGATAAAAACACCTTTTCATGGCCAGAAATAGTGGTTGTTCATTATACAAAATTGTTATTACTACCATTTTCCCTGAAAATAAGACAGAATTTATATTAATTTTCACTCTGAAATATAACACTAGGGCTTATTTTCAGGTGATGTCAAGTATTCGTGTCGCATGATGTGATTGTGAAGAATGTCTATTTCTTTTGTCTATCTACCGCTCTCAACTAGGGCTTATTTTAAGAGATGGCTTATATTAATATCATCCTGAAGAATTATGCTACTAGGTCTTATTTTGGGGGGAAAACTGTACTAGCAGGATCTTTGGAAATTCCATGGAATTCAAAAAATCAAAAGGAGCTATTTAAGCAAGAAATGATAATTTGCAATTTTATTATATATAAATCCTATTGTATGTAGTATAATAAAAACACTGCAAAAAAGAATATTTGACGTCATATTTAAAACCGTTCATTTGTTCAACGTTCTTTTTTCTCAAACTTCAAATTTTAAACAGACCGATAAACAAGGACTATTACTCGCCTTTCTCCTTATTCTGAGATAAAAAAAATTTTATCACCTTCCACATACCAACAAAAGCCCTGAAGATGATCTAATAAATAGATCGAAACACTGCAGCGTCGGCCAATAAACTCACCACTTAACTCATTTAAACCTGTGTTTTTTCAATTTTTTATTATACTACATATCGTCGGTATATAGTATTTATAATCGGTATAAATCCTATTGTTGCCTTTGCAATAAATAATACAAAAATATACAATAAAAAATCAGATTTTAATATACGCTAATTAATGTTTACTCTGCTACTTAGTGAGGATAGAAGAAGTTATCACAGGGCAATTCTCTCAGATTTTAACACTGATCTGATGCAAATCATTATTTCATGCTTAAATATTTCCTCTTGATTTTCTTTCTTTCTTTTCTTTTTTCATTCCATGGAATTTACATGGTTCCTGCTCGTAATAATCAAGTTTATCGGATGATTCTCGTTTTTAATTCTGCAGCTGTTTTACATTTGCACTTCTTTCCCTTTAGATGTGCCAGCAGCCAACCGTAGTCTATCACAATCAAAGACTGAAAATTCTCCAAGCATTTTACTCGGGTTCGACTCTCCACGAAGCAGCCTCAGACATAAAGAAAAAGCCATTAATAACAAAGGATCAAATAAACTTAATTCTTCAACAAATTCAAATAACAGAATAGATATTTTAGGCGTATTTGATTCAAGAGAATTGAACTCAAAATTAGATAAAACCAATGAGAAAAATAAAAAAATATCCTCAAATGCAAAGTCTAATGCAGAGGATGGTAAGTACGGATTTAATTCAAATCTTAAATTTCACAGCAAGCAACAAAAAAATTACGTACATATATATGTGGAGAAAATGTAGAACAAACATGGGATGTTACAATGGATGGAAATTTATTAGACGTAGTGTCAGTGTTCAAACATTTCGGTTTATAAAGAAACCATTAGGACAATATGAAAGTAGTCAAGGAGAAAAAAACCTTTTCTACACATTTTCCAAACTGAACACATTCAAATCATTCCTCATCTTTTTAACTACATAAATCCCTTTTTTTTTTTTTTTTTTTTTTCCTTGTTTTATATTGTCCTGAAGAAGGTTTCTTTATAAACCAAAATGTTTGAACATCAACACTACAACTAATAAATTTCCATCCATTGTAATATCCTGTGTTAGTTCTACATTTTCTCCATATACTGTCAGATTAATTTCCTCATTTTACTCCCATATATATATATATATATATATATATATATATATATATATATATTAGCTATATTCATAAGTAATAAATGCTCAATATCATTGATTGAGCATGTATATCTAAGTTAGGATAGCAAAGACATGACTTGGTTTGAAAATTGCATGGGCAAGAAACTATCAGTTACCTAGCACTGTTGACTTCATGTCTTTGCTACCATAACTAATCTTTTCCTTTTTATAATTTATTTTTTCTCATATTAACTATTATTTTCAGTATTATATTTATATTTTAAGTTCGTTTTTTGGGGGTGTTTTTTAAAAAAAAATTTTATATATCAAACCTTTGTAAAGTCCGTTTTTGTTAATAATCCAGGTTTCAAAGTGCAATAAGGGTAACTCAAACATTTTTAGACCTTATTTTTTTTTTTTATGCAGGTATCATTGGGGAATGGGAAAATATAAATTTTATTTAGTTAACTAATGTCACTACTGTTTTTCTACAAGGATGGCTTTTGCATTAAATAATCCATGCTGGTTGATATGCCATTAAACAAAGAAACCAAACCAAAACTTACTAGTCATAAACTATGAAAATACTTTTTAGACTCAAATTTTTAACAATGGTTGACAAGTTAGGTTGTTGAAGACACATGGTGTTATGGTTATCTTCATAGAAAATGAACACAGGGAGACAAGTTCAAATCCTGGACTAGGCCATTTGCATTTCACATAACACTAATAACTTTGGAAAAGGTATGCATACAACTATTCTCTCTCCGGCTATGGATAAATAATAGGGTAGCCTGGGCTCTTTAACCTTGAATTAGGTAACCAATCTAGGAGAAGGAAAACTTGTTAAACTCTGCTTAAGAAATTGATCTTGTGTCACATCCTACTTGTGCGGAGGGGTTGGTAAATATGTATATGTGTACCTGTTATAACCCAGAATGTTAAGAACAATAATAATACAAAACAGTTAAATGTATTATTAACTCAACAGTATTTGTTATTGTTCACCAACCATGATACAGGAGGATTGATATGGATTAGACATTAACTGTCCACATGTACATGTTCATGCAGCCATCTTGTTGATCATGCTGATCATTGCTTTGTACTACTCTTTTACTAAAGAGGGATATCATTCATTAGGGAAGAGTTATCTCCCCTAAAGTACCAAAACATCATTAATCATCATCAGATAAGTCTGTTTTTAAGCTCTTAGATTATTTACTTTGTTCATCCAATTCTTTATTTTTTCATCCTAATCTACAATTAACAACTACTGTTTCTTTTTAATTGGTACCAATATTTTCAAGGTAATTTACAGTAGTGAACCTATGTGCATGTAAAATCTTAAATCTCTCTTAAAAGTCTATCTGTTCTTTTGTTTTAGGGCCAGTTAATGCTCTTCAAAAGCTTGTGCAGAAAAAACGATCTTCCACTACACCAGTAATTCTTCCAAGAAGTAAGTTTTTTAATTTTCCATTTTTAATGATACTCAATTAGAAAATTAGAATATTAAAAGGCCTACTCATCTTATAGGTAAAGTCAAAAACTGGGGGCTGACAATTTCCTTTTGGTTTGAGATTTCACTTCTTTACTTTTGTAGTTTACTTAAGAAATTCAATGAAAGTTTTGCTTTTACACTTGGAATAACTTTTACCATTATTCAGTTGAAATAATTATAAGATCTATTTATTTTATATCCTTTGGACTTAACTATATTATTTTATATTTATTGTAAAAAAAACAAACTTTTGGGGTCTAAAATTCACTACTATGTAGTCACACCTTAAGAAATTCAATGAAAGTTTTGCTTTTACACTTGGAATAACTTTTACCATTATTCAGTTGAAATAATTATAAGATCTATTTATTTTATATCCTTTGGACTTAACTATATTATTTATATTTTTGTAAAAAAAAAAAAACTTTTGGGGTCTAAAATTCACTACTATATGTAGTCACACCTTAAGAAATTCAAAGAAAGTTTTGCTTTTACACTTGGAATAACTTTTACCATTATTCAATTGAAGTCTAAAATCTATTTAATTTATCTCTGTTGGACTTAACTATATTATTTTATAAGTAAGTAAAAGTAAAGTTGGCAGAGTGACCTATTGTTGGTATCAGCCAGACAGCGAGGAAGTCTATCCCCTTTTTGCTAGTGCTAGACCAGGGAGATTGTTTATGCAGAGGTGGAGTGCCACATTTACCGTCAGCTTTCCACTTTACTGCACAGATCAGATTACCCAATCAGTGCTACTCATGTGCTGAGTTGGTGGGGAGCGGTAGCGAACCCGGAACCTTGCAATTCCTAGGTGGGTGCTCTACCGACTGTGCTAAACCAGCCCCTTATATTCTTCTATATTTATTGTAAAAAAAAAAACTTTTTTGATCTGAAATTCACTATTAAAAAAATTTCGGAATCTTTTTAGTCTTAGAAATTTATTTAAAATTTGTAATTTAAAGTTAATTTAATATTTAGTAAATTGTTGGCCTCCAGTTTTCAACATTAACTGCACAATGAGTATGTCTTTTGATATAGAACACCCGGTTCAGGGCACATACTTTTTTCATCATACACTGTATGAAGATATTTTATCAACCTTGTTTTTATGTTGCATTTGGAGCTGTTCAATATGAGACCTTTCTTTTTTATAAACTTCATAAAAGTGTTTAATATCCTGGGTATGATGTTAAACTGCATCTAATGATGAAGTTCCAATTCTGGAGCTCTGGGATGTGTGGAGTACCCCTTCATCACCATTACTCCCAGGTTAACTCTAACCCAGAGTGGTAGTACCTGTTAGGGTCCTACCTAAGAGTTAAATAGAAAAAAATTACCCATCAAGAATGAATAAAATAAAACGTCTTCAGCATAAAATAACCCAGCAAAGGTTGACATGCCATAAAATCTAACCAACCAACCTGTTGTTCTCAACTTCATTTTTTCCAAACATGACATTGTAATTCTGATGGTACCAGGGCAATTTCCCAGCATGTCCATTTTTTTTGTTGGAATATATCTTGACTCATGATCAAACCAAAAGGCATCCTTGTTAAACCAGACCGGTCAAAGAGGCTGTTGAAACAAGTCAGAAGCTGTTTTTTCTCATCTAACTCCTCAATGGATCAAGGGTTTCCATATTAAAAGGCATACTCATCATGCAGGTAAAGTAAAAAAACTTGAGGCCAACAATTTACTAAATTTTAAATTAACTTTAAATTACAAATTTTAAATAAACTTCTAAAACCAAGAAGAATCCTAAATGACAATTTTTTTAGTAGTAAATTTCAGACCAAAAAAAGTTTGTTTTTTACAATGAATTTAAAATGATATAGTTAAGTCCAAAGGATGTAAAATAAATAGATTTTATACTTACTTTAATTGAATAATGGTAAAAGTTATTCCAAGTATAAAAGAAAAACTTTCTTTGAATTAATCCTTTGCTGAAATTTTGGTTCCTACTAACTTGTGTTGGATTTCTTCCTCCAGGTTGGATATTCTCTAGTGGCACCGTTTAATTGCTCTCTCATGTCCAGACATACTTACAGTTGACTATTGTTTTGTTTTATTTGTTTTTTTTCTTTTTCTGTCAGTTTCATGTTGCATGTTATCAAGAGCAGATATATCATCATATGCATGTTTCAGCCCACTCTCATATCTTCATAAAATTTTAAGTATTTAATTTAAATCTAGATTCCTGATAATGTCATACAAATAATATTTATTAAAAAAATTTCAGCAGTAACTGGATAGTTGATTCATATTACTAAAATTGCCAAGTTTTTTTTTTGTTTGTTTGTTTGTTTTCATTATTATTAATTTTTTTCACCTAAATTATTTTAGCAAGACGGAGAAGTGGACCCCTTTCCTCAGAGGATTCTATAATGCTTTTTAACAAAGGTATTTTTTTGTGTGTTTTAAAAATTTTTTTATTAAGTATTATTACTGCTTGGATCATAATTTTCCTAAAACAATCTGATTTTCTTAGAAAAATAAATATGTCCCTGTGTAATCACTTTGATATTAATTTAATTGGCTTGCTAGGTTAGAATAGGGTAATATTGTAACTAGAACCATTTTTAATATCAAAATATCTTTACCTCCAAAACCTTATTATTGTCCTTCTTCCATTGGAGCTCAAGGACACAATTTCTGATACTCCACTTACATTTAATATTTTAAAACCATACTATTATTACAATCCTATTACAAAATTTAAATAAGTTATTTATTTACAGAATAAAGATTACTATAATAGACCAAAATTAAATAATTGTTGTTTCTTTTTTCTTTTTTATGTCTTTTTTTTTTCCCCTATGTTTTTATTAATTTGAATTTTCTAAATTATTTTAGAGGAACAACGAAGTGGGTGCCTGTCTGAGGAAGATTCATTAGTGGCGTTTAGTCAAGGTATTTTTTTTAAAAACTAGCCTACACACAATCCATAAACTTACATTAACTTATGATATTTTTGTATTATTGTAAAACTTATATTAACTTATTTTTTTCATATTATTGTATAAACTTATATTAACTTTTTTTTTTTCATATTATTGTATAAACTTATATTGACTTATTATTTTTTTTTTATCTTTCTACTAAAGATTAATCACTTGGGGTCAGGATTATTTTTATTTTGATAAAAACATTTCATCAATCATTACTAGGACAGTTATTACTTTCACCATCATCATCATTACCCCATCTATGAATTGTTTTTTGAATCCTTATCTAATTTACAGTTGAAGTAAGAAGATCCCAGGACAAAAAAATGTTCATGATATATCTCATCAGCTGCTTCAGAAGCAAAGAAATATCTTTTCAGCTGCTCCCAATGATATCTTCTTTCTCTCTCTCACTGCCAACTTGTAAATACAGCCCCACATGTCACCTAAGCAGGCAGATTTCTAACAGGCTGATTTGTTTTATAACCAATTTATGTCTAATTTGTCTGAAAAATAAAGAGTTTCATAATTTGCTTGAAGCATTGTGTATGTATTGGTTAGAAGGTTGATTTAGAAGGCTATCACAATGCAGTTTGGAAAAAATTAAAAAAATAATAATACGGTAACAATGGTGTTGTGTGTTGACCTGTATTTTTATTCTTTCTTGAATTTTCGAGGTAATACCTCTTTATCAAAAGAATTGAACTGAAGCAGTACAGCTATGGCATTTCTTCCCAAATGAATTTTTTTTTTTTTTTTTTTTGAAAATGATGTTATTTTTTAAATAACTGTATTCTTGTGTGAACTAAATAATTAAATAAAATAAGTAAATTAAATAACTGTATTTCGTGTCTGAAAAATGTTAAAACTACAAAAATACACAAACTGATTTTTTTTTTAAATATTTTTCTTTAGAAATCTAATAATAAAAGATTGTAAACAAAAACAAACAATCAATAGTTATAAAAAATGTATGCAGTAATACAAAAACAAATACTAGTAAAAAAAAAAAAAGCTCAAACAAATTCTGCCATTTGGCTAAATGGAACCATAAGTCCTCCTAGAAAAATACTGCTTCTCTGTAGCATCATCACTATCATTGCCTACCATGACCTGGGAATACATTTCACATTGAAAACATCTAATTAATTTTTTTATGATATAACCTGAAATCATAGAGAAATTGTTAATAAGTTGTTTTTTTTTATTTACTAGTATTTGTTTTGTATTACTGCATAATTTTTTAATAAATTTTTTTAATTTTTTTTTTTACAATCTTTTATTATTACATTTCTGAAGAAGAAAAAAAACACAACCAGTTTGTGTATTTTTGTACAGTTTTAACATTTTTCAAACAAAACAGACATAGATTGATTATAAAAGAAATCAACCTGTTATAAATCTGCCTGCTTATGTAACATGTGGGGCCATATATAATAGTGGATTGTGTCTCTCTTTCTATTATTTCTATTTACTGTTCTTGTCTGCTACTCACCTTGAACCTGTGCATCCTTTCTCAAACAGTCATGGCCTAGGCCAGAAATTCTGAAAAAGTATCGTAATTACCTTTTTTGCTTGAATATCAAACTAAAAAAGAATTGTACATACAACATAGTGTTTGATGTGAAGATGAACACCTATGTTGAAAAATATCCCACTTGGCTGTGGGGAGGATATATAAATGAACTTAATGAATGGACAAATATGCAGAATTATAATATTGATATCAATAAATGTTCAATGAATGTTAACCTTTGACTTCTAAGCAACTTAGAACTCACTTGAACTTTGAACTTTTAAAAAAAATATCTGTAGGATTCAATATAATAAAAAAAATTCTTTCTTCTTTCTCTTTTCAAATAGGATACTCCAAAAGGATTAGTGCCGAGAAGTCAAAATCTCCGACCAAAGCAAATCCAATATCAAGTAAGATCTTTTATGATAACAAGAAAACATTCCCCAATGATACCTGCATTGGAAAATTAAGATTTAAAAATGTTTGGTTTCAGGTTACCACTCTTACTGCTCTTTAACCTGGACCATTAAATTTTTTAATCTTATTTTTTTTTTCCTTTTTTTTCTTTTGTCTATATTTTTATTTAACAGTCATTTTAAATGTAAATACTCATAGAATGTTCTGTATTACCACATTAAACCAACCTTTTGTCATTCTGACCTCAGCTCTGCTGGTTGGAACTGTAGAATACAGACCCTCACAATGAGGCCACCTGTTAGCACTGGGTGGTGACTCATGGTGCATTAGACGGAATCTAGGTGGCTGAGCAGTCCATGACATACAACACTCTACTTGGCCCTTACTTAGGCTAGACAGGCAGTCAGAGAAGCCCCCTCTGATCAATCGACTGGTCATGTCAAGCCTTACCACTTGTATGATTGTCCCAACCATATTGCTCTTATGGCAAACTCCCCCAACCCTTTTTATCATATATATATGTGCTAGAAGGCAGTGACTGGGGTTGTCCTGGGTGTGATATTAAACTGTATCTAGTGATGAGGTTCTGAAGGTCTATGGAGTGTGGAGTACTCTTTCATTGCCATTAGACCCAGGTTGACGCTGACTCAGAGTGGTAGTACCTATTAGGGTCTCATCTATTGGTTAAATATGTCCAAAAAATGAGTTTAAAAAAATTTTTTGAATGCTCAACATGAATGAATAAAACAAAAATAACTTTTGTTTAGGACTGCATGCAGCATAAGATGATTTGTATTTTCTGTAAGTACAAGGAGATATTTTTAAAACAAAGAAGTATAATCAAATTTCTTGATCACTTCACTAAAAAGAGTTGGTTTTTTTTTTTGTTAATAATACTACAAGGAAAAATATGTGCCTGGACCCTCCAGGCACGTATTTTTCCTTGTAGTATTATTAACAAAAAAAAAAAAAACAACTCTTTTTAGTGAAGTGATCAAGAAATTTGATTATACTTCTTTGTTTTAAAAATATCTCCTTGTACTTACAGAAAATACAAATCATCTTATGCTGTATGCAGTCCTAAACAAAAGTTATTTTTGTTTTATTCATTCATGTTGAGCATTCAAAAATCTAAGTATCTAAGTTTTAGTTAATATTTTAGTTACGATTAACTTAAATTATAATGACTCATGAAACTAGATAAGAATGCATATTAAGATTATTTTATACTAATTGATTTCTGTATAAGATTATTCATATGATTGCTTTTAGTACATTTGATATATAAAATCATAATATCATAAATCAATAACACCTAGTAATTATTTATTAAATCTGTTTTTGTTAAAACCAGTATACAAATTATCCACACCATAATAGTATATTTTGAAAATAAATCTTTATTTTTTAGTGATAAGATTTAAAAATATTTGGTTTCAGGTGACCACTCTTACTGCACTTTAACCTGGACCATTAAATTTTTTAATCATTTTTTTATTTATTTTTTTAATTATTTTAAATGCATTGGTAAAATAAAAGATAGACTTTGAATAGAAATTGTTGATAAATAAAATGCTAATTAAGATAATCATTATTTGATAGTCATTGAAAATATAACATAAATAACTAAGGGAATTGTGACGCCAGTGTTGATGTAGTTTCAATTACAGACAGACACATGATCTCCATTCTAATAAGATTTATTCTATTTTTTAGACAACAAGAAAAAAGGAAATGCCAAATATGGTAAGTAATATTGTGCAGTGTTGTTTTCCAAAAATCACTTTTAGTTTGTAGTAATTTGTTAAAATATGGCACTTACAATTTTCTATGCAATTTGTTTAGCATTTTGTTATTTTGTAAGATACAACTGGAAAAGCAAAAAAGACATTTTAATCTAATGCTAATGGATTGCATGATGCCTATAATGTGCACATTAATGTATTCTTATATGCATGCATCATCATCAAGTCATGCTGAAAGCACGGATTCCCATTTGCCACCTGTCCCTATCAGTCATCACTCTTGGCAAGTCTTCTGCACGGCATCCAGTGTTTGTTCAGAGCTCTTGTATGTAAGTTTTTGCTGGTCAGCCAACACTGATGTATCCATGTGTAGATGTCCACAAGAGAATGTCACATGAGTTTATCCTTTCTTCTCCAGCAATGTCTAGCATGTCTTACTTGGATGGTTTGTGTGATAGGGGATAAGTGGCTATACAGCTGCTTTTTAGGGGGTGGGGGTGCTTCCAGGATTTTTTTTTTTTTTTTTTTTCAAGATAGTGTTGAGAAATTTTTTATATAAGGTGCGTGCTAGATACCTGCTCCTATTTATAGACTCTGCGATAACCATCTGATCATACTCTTGGCCAATCACTGGCAGTACTCTGCTGCTGATACAATACTTATACTGGCAGTACTGGTCATAACTACTCATAACTGCTTTGACTTTAGTGGACGACGGACATAGGATTAAATCACTGGACCTTTAACAATACGCTGGATAGGACTTATATGCTTACCAAAGGATTCCATAACTCAGGACTTATTTACTTTAAGCCCTTTTCAACTGGCCAAGGATGGCATTTAAAATCTTAACAGGTTACGGGCCAAGGTACGCTTGGATCTTCTTCAATGGCGACGAGTCGAGTTACGAAATTTGTGAAACAAAGTTCCATGTGTATCTGAGAACCCTTCAGTTGTATGACATAATCAATGCACCATCGGACCAACCGGAGGACCCAATTTTCGTGGACAAAAATGCAACAATATATGCAGAATTAATCCAGTGTTTGGATGACCAGAGTCTCTCACTCATAATGCGCGAAGTGAGAGATGTTAAGGACACACTACTTGTTGAAAAGCAAGCCTAGAATTGTAGGGCTATATCGCCAATTAAGTTCGTTGATTAGAACAGATTATGAATCCATCACTGTAATTACATAATCCAAACTGAGAGCATTGCAAACTCATTAAGGGAGGCCGGGGAGATTATTTGTGATGACTTATTAATTGCCATGGTATTGAAGGGCTTGCCCTCAAATTTCAAACCCTTTGCAACAGTAATAACTGAAAGGGATGAGACTATGACGTTCAGGATGTATTCAGGGAAAAATGGTTGAAACTAAAAATAAAATTTTAAACAAAAAAGAAACTGAGATATTGTCGCTAGTTCATTGCGACTTAGCTGGACCTATACAACCCCTTGGCAAAGGCAATTACAGGTATGTACTCAATTTTATTGACGATTTTTCTGGACTTATGATGTTATACTTTTTAGCCCATAAATCTGATACACTGCCAGCAACCAAACAATATCTAGTAGACGTCAGTCCATATGGTAAAGTCAAGCGCATACGAAGCGATAATGGAAGTGAATTCCTGTCAGAAAATTTCCAAAATTTATTAATTGAGAATAGGATTAAACATGAACAATCTGCCCCCTATTCTCTGCATCAGAATGGCAGAGTTGAAAGAGCATGGCACACTTTATTTTCAATGGCTAGATGCTTGCTCATTGAGTCTAAACTACCAAAAAGTCTCTGGTTTTACGCAGTACTTGCATCTGCCTATATAAGGAATCTGCCTATATATAGGAAGTGCGTGGTGTAATGGTTAAAGTCATGGGAAATGGACTTGTCGCCCTGAGTTCAAATCCTGGACGTGGTAATTGCATTTCACTTAGCGCTAATACCCTTGGGAAAGGTATGAATCCTACTCTCCCTCCAGCTATGGACAAATAGTAGGGCAGACTGGGCTCTTTAACCTTGGTTAAGCAACCGGCCTAGGAGAAGGAAAACTCTGATTTCAAACCTGTTAAACTCCGCTTAAGAAATTGACCTTGTGTCGCATCCTGCTCGTGCGGAGGGGTTGGTAAATATATATATAAGGAATCGTTGCTTTAATTCATATTTAGGGAAAACCCCTTTTGAAATTTTTACCAGTTCAAGACCGAACTTAAGTCGTATGCATATTTTTGGGACGACTTGTTTTTGCTATGTGCAAAATAAAAAGAAATTGGACCCCCGTGCCGAGGAGGGTATTTTTATCGGGTATGATAAACAAAGTCCAACTTATCTCATTTACTTCCCTGAAACAGGTGCTATTAAAAAATCAGATGTGTAAAATTCACTGATTCCTATGCTAAAACCCGAAATCAGATGAAATCGCTGACTTACTAGTCTTGCCAACTTATCCCGATCATGTTTATGCGAATAAACCGCCAACTGGTGAAACTCAACAACTATTAAAATCACGGTACCCAATACATGAAAGAAAACGGCTAGATTTCTTTGTAACTGATAATTTCAAGGTAAAAAGTTTTGACTATTGCTACTTATTGTCTACCATTCCCAGCAATTATGATGAGGCAATTCGCAAGATTCGCAACAATGGGCGTTTGCTATGCAAAATGAATATAAACACTCCTTGAAAATGATACATTTGAATTAAAACCTGTACCAAAAAATAAAAATGTTATCGGTAGTCGTTGGATCTACGATCTGAAATACAAGGAAGATGGCACCTGCAAATATAAAGCAAGGTTTGTCGCAAAAGGATTTTCACAGATTTATGGTGAAGATTATCTTGATACCTTTTCTCCAACGACTAACCTAACTTCTATATGAGTTTTAATTCAGTTGGCAGTCCAATATAACTTGCGAATACACCATCTAGATGTCAAAAGTGCTTATTTAAATGCTCCATTAGACTTTGACATATACATATATTCCCCAGAAGGTTTTGAAAATGAAAAAAAAATTGTGTATGGAAACTTAAAAAGGCCCTATATGGTTTGAAACAAAGTGGGTTCCTGGAATAACACTTTTCATAATTACCTGATTGACCAGGATTTTAAACCCTCTATTATAGACCCTTGTTTGTATACCAAGGAAATTAACAAAGAAATAGCAGTAATTTTATTATTATGGGTGGATGATATCCTAATTGCTTAAAAAACAGAAGCTGATTTAATAAAAAGTAAAGACAGCTTAAGTTTAAAATTCAAAATGACCGACCTGGGAAGGCTGTCTTGGTTTTTAGGGATACAATTTGAACATAGTGAAAATACTATTAGAATGAATCAATATAGATATATTGAAAGATTGTTGGTCAAATTTAATATGACCGATTGTAAACCACGTCATACTTTTGATAATGAAAATAAATTAATTGATAATAAGCTCTACCGTGAAATTGTTGGTTCCTTAATTTATATTATGATGGCTACTCGGCCAGATATATCGTATATAGTTTCCAATTATCTCAGTATTTGGATAAACCTACACCAATCCATTTAACAAGGGCAAAGCATGTTTTGCGATATTGAAAGCTCAATAAGTTAGTTGCTAGTATTTAAAAAATCAACTGAAACCTTGAAATTACAGGGATTTTGTGATGCCGATGCAGGTTCAAGTGACCGAAAAAGTATATCAGGATACTGTTTTAAATTATTGGATGAAAGTTGATTATTTCTTGGAAATCTAAAAAACAACCAGTTGTTTCTTTGTCAACGTATGAGGCCAAATTTGTTAGTCTAGCATCAGCAAGTCAAGAAGCCCTTTATTTAAGGACATTACTTAAAAGTGTCGTAGAACCAGGGATCGTTAATAACCCTGTAACTATTTATTGTGATAATCAATGAGCATATTACTGGCAAAAAACCCATCATACATCAGTGATCAAAAATATTGATATAAAATATCAATTTATAAGGGATGAAATTAAAAAGGGGTCTATACTCTTGCAGTATATAGAATCGGAAAAGAATATTGCAGATCTGTTCTCAAAACCATTGAATAAGATAAAACTTAATACTTTTAAAAATATCATGGGGGGGGGGGCAAAATTAAACTTATGATTTCGCCCTGTCGGCTTGGGCCCATAGAATAGGCCGACTGTATTCCATGCAGAGGGGTAAGACCCCCCAAAAAATGGATGTCTTGGACATGACATTAAACTTGTCCAACCAAATACTAACTCACTAACTTGTATTGCATTGTATTGTATTTTTCTAATTAACAAAAAAAAATGATTTTTAAAAATTAAAAAAAAAAAAAAAAAAAAAAAAAAAAAGGGGACAATACTAATTTGACAGTAATGTTGGCAGTAATAATAAGGTTAAGAATTAGATTAAGAATAACAAAATAATAACAATAATAAAAATAGGATTAAAAAATAGGATTAGAAGTAATAAAAAAAAATAATATTATTATAAATTTTAATATTTTAATATTTCTGAATGAAATGATTTAATATTTCTGAATGGAATCACCCACCTTATATCAAAATAGGGGTTGAGAAATTTTTTTATATAAGGTGTATGTAAACCACTCCTACTTATAGACTCGGCGAGAACTATGTGATCATACTCTTGGCCAATCACTGGCAGTACTCTGCTGCTGATACAATACTTATACCGGCAGTACTGGTCATAACTACTCATAACTGCTTTGACTTTCGTGGACGACGGACATAGGATTAAATCACTGGACCTTTAACAATATGCAGGATAGGACTTATACGCTTACCAAAGGATTCCATAACTCAGGACTTACTTACTTTAAGCCCTTTTTAACTGGCCAAGGATGGCATTTAAAAACTTAACAGATAGCATGCAGCATCCTTGTATAGTTCCCATCTAGCTTTTTCTCCGACTATTTCAGCCATACAATAGTACTGATATGGCTACCACTTTGAAGAATTCCCCTTTTGACTTATCATAATTTATAATTATGTTAATGCATATATGGGACTTCGAACCGAACCCTTGATTTATTCCATTGGGGTAGATTGTTCTTATTCCATTAACCATGACCTGATACAAATATCAAGTTATGTTAAGTATTCTATGTTATTTTTCACCTGTAGTCAGGATTGAACCAACAACCTCCAAATGATAGTCACTTAGAACTACATTAACTCAACGCTTATATCTGTTAGTTGGTGTTATTGATTTCTAATATTGTTTTATTCTCAAATTTATTAAAAGCAATAGTATGTATAATTTTGTATAGAAATCGGTAATTTATGAGGAAGTGCTTCCCGGTCTCCTGCCTCAAAAATTGCTACTCGGTGACTATTAAAATAACGACCCCAGCTACAGTGTTACTTGAAAGAAAACAACCAACTTAGGGTGTTAAATGTTTTTTTTTGGGGGGGGGCTTCTCTTTTTGTAGTAATTCTTATTTATTTATAGAAATTTGTTGTAATTCTTGTTTAGATAGATAAACAAACAAAATGATATAGATAGATATGAACAAATGGAGATAGATATGAAGATGACTAGACAGTTAGATAGATGGGTGGATAGATAGATATAAACAAACTAAAAAATGAACAAATTGAGATAGATAGATAGATATCCATCTTCATATCTAAACAGGAATTATGATAAATTACGATAAATAAACAAGAATTACGACAAAAAAAGAGACCCCCCCCAAAAAAAAAAATACATTTAACGCCCTAAGTTGGTTGTTTTCTTTCAAGTAACACCGTAGCTGGGGTCGTTATTTTAATAGTCACCTGGTAGCAATTTTTGAGGCAGGAGACCGGGACGCACTTCCTCATAAATTACCTAGAAACCAATTAGAATAGAATAGAAATAAGTGTAATCTCTTAATATGCATTCTTATTTAGTTAGTTTTATTAGTCTTTCTAATTTAATATAATATTTCATCACATTAAATTTTAAATACTTGTGCCTTCCAGGTGCATATGTTTACTAGTAATATTAATAATAATTGTTTTTTTTTTTGTGATGTGAAAAAGAAATTTTGTTACACTTCTTTCTCTAAGGCTCCCAATTATGTCAAGAAACACTTGAAGAAGGCTGGAGGGTACACTGGCCGAAACATTATGTATGTATCAATAAAGATGAGAACAACAGCCAAAAAAATCTAAATTATACAAATCATCAAGCCTCATCTCAAAAATTCAGACCAGAAAAAGTTTATTCTATTCTTGATTTGGTTGATAACTTTTCTGCAAATTTTGTTTTAACTCTGTGTGTAGGTTTAAGTTTAAAAAAGAAATAAGAATAAAAGTTAATTTAAAAAAAACATTCCTGCTAGTACTCCATGTTTGTATAATAAATATTTATATACACTTAAAAAGACATTTTATAATAATCCTTATATTAAATACTAATTCAACATTTGTATCTTCATTTATACATTCAACTGTAAATTGTTCACACAGAAACAGTTAAAAAAATATATCCTATTATAATGGAGATTATGTAATTGTTGTTATGTTAAATATTCTTGACAGTTATGAAATAGTCATTATTTAATCTTAATTAGAATCTTATTTATTAAGTGTCTCTATTAAAATCTAGCTGAGTTAGATTTGCTTCAAAACTGCCTGTATTATTAATGCATTTAAACCCTTGAAATATGTGTTATATATCTCTAAGAAATAAAAATTTACATAGTATATGGTAAGAATAATTTGCATAATGATTTTAACAAAACTGGGTTTAGTAAATAATCATTTGCTGTTACTGATTTCTAATACTATCATGTTATTCACAAATGTATTAAAAACAATCCTATATATAATCTTATATAGAAATCAATTAAAATAACATTATAATCAATTAAAATACACCTATAGTTTATTTCTTGGAACCCTACTTTAATATATGCATGGAAGAATAGCACTGATGCCATTTTGCATACAGCTCTAAAGGCTCTCTTGCCAATCTCAAACTAAAGCTGTTTTATATATTAATACATTCATGGATTTTATTCAACAAATTATAATTTATTGAACATTGCTAAAAGAAAACAATACTTATATATTATAATAATAAAACTTTCAAAATAATTAATGGAATTTCTAATTGTGATAGACATTTTTTTTTTAATATTTTTTCCTTAAACTGGAAATTTACTATCATTACGACTAATTCAGGGCGATATTAAAGCTCAGAAACCACGTTTGAACTCAGGGTTATCGTCTGATGATGACTTTAGTTTAAGTTAAACAGAATACCTGAACAAAGCTCGAAGATACAGTGGCCTGAACATTGTGTTTATACATACCACAATAAAGTTGAGGACAACAGGCCGATACATCAAAATTATTCACATCAAGCCTCATCTATAAAAAAATATAGACAAATAACATTCTTCACTTGTTGTTTATATGACTGTTTATATGATTTTTTTTTTTGATTTTTTTTTTTTTTGTGTGTGTGTCAAAAATAATTCAAACAAAAATAATGCTTAAAGCTTATGTAATGCTTTTGTAAAAATGCTTTTTATTTTTTGAATTTTGGTCCTTGGATTATTTTATCATTTAATGTCAGCCATGTTAAAAACCTTAGAAACTTTTACCAAATGATAAAAATAACTTTATTTTTTCTCCTTTTTCTTTTTTGATATCTGAACTAATTTTTTTTCTTCCTTTTAGATTGATTTTTAGATTCTGGCTAAAGTCTGTAAAATTTGTAAATGCTTATTTCATTCTAGAAGATCTCAATGTGTCTAATTTCAACACTTATGAAGACCCACCCGATTGGCTATGTTTAAACTGCAATGGCTCTATTCCCCAATGCTTAATGTCTTGCATTTTTTGTGGCTTCCGAAGACCAGAGAATTGCGAAGGTAGGAGGATGTCTAGATTGAGGACAAATTGAAACTATCATAAATTTAATACAAATTTTCAGATGATATTAGATAAATTTTTAGATATTAAATAAATCTAATACAAATTTTTAGATGATATTAGATAAATCTTTTAAATCAAATTTTCACAACCAGAAAATTTGGCAAACACTGTGTTAGATGTGCAGAACACTGGACAGCGGTTTTGACCCTATTAGGTCATATAAGCCGTATATACCACGATCACTGCCACTTAAGATTGAACCAGCGACCAGAGTTTCAGTTCTGCATTCTGTGGTCGCTGGTTCTATCTTAAGTGGTGGAGATTATGGTATACATTGCTGATGGGACCTAATGAAGTTGAAACAGATGTCCAGTGTTCTGTATGTTGCACACAGTGTTTGCCAAATTTTCTGGTCAGGGTAATTTGATTTAATTGATATATAATTCCTCTATCTACAAATTCTAGATAAATTTAGTACAAATTTTTTGATGAGTTTTCATTAAGATTTAAATTAACTTCAATTCTGTTTAAACAAAATTTCACCATTTGTATTAGTTTGTATTATTTGGATTTTTCGGACTGTTTTCCTCATCTTTATTGATATATACACAATTTTTCAGTTGATGTGCTCTCTTCAGGTGTTTCTTGTTGAACCAAGATTGATTAGAATGTTCTTGACAGACAAGAAACAACTGAAGAAGGCCAGTGGGCATATCAGCCGAAACGTGTATATAACAATAAAGATTAGGACAATAGTCCGAAAAATCTAAATAATACAAATGATCAAGCCTCATCTAAAAGATTTAGACAAATAGTATTGCTATTGTTAGCCTAAAATAAATTTAAATTATATTTCCCAATTATTAAAAAAACCTTTCCCCATTTTTTTTCTTCTTTTTGATATTCCCTACTTTTAATACCATTTTTCACCATATGAAACATTGGTCCCCTTATAAGATCTTTAATCTTCACTTTTTATCTCTCTTATGAAAGAATAAGAATTAAAAACTTCAATAAAATTCTCATCACAAAATTGTGAATATAGATAATTTAGTTTCTGAATGAAGTATATAAAAATATTAAATGCTTCTTTCATTCTAGAAGATTCCTATGAGTTTGAGAGTGACTCTCAAGAAGAAACAACCCACTGGCAGTGTCAAGGCTGCGATGCCCTCATTCCCATCTCCTTAGAGGCATGCATTTTTTGCAGTTTAATTAAACAGGAGGGTTCTCAAGGTAGGATATTTGGTTTGAAGGGGTAAAGGAAAAAACGGCAGCATCAGTTCTATAGAATACATATCGAGTGACGCAGGTTTTTTATATTTGATGGTATATAAGATCCCCTTTAACCTAGAAAAGATCTTTTAGGCTTTATATTTGTATTTGAACTTATTTGATAGATTAATGTTTACCCAGATGTTACAGACTACTAATATTTGTAAATAGACTAATTTCATAATACTGATATATATTCAAATAAAATGCAGGGGGCTTATATGCTATTAAATACAAAAGTAAAATTTAAATTCTTCAATTAAATTAAATTCAGCAATTTGCCACCAATATATATATTTCCCTTTTTTATTTTTAGGGTTGTCTCCTTTATAAATCGCCATGTATAATCATTGTTAAAGATCTGGGTAATCTGAACATTAGTTACATAAATGAGAGTAACCTCCCCTTGTTTCTTTCACTTTGAGGAAGCCTTATGTTTTGGTCGGCCATTTTCATTTCACCGTAAATCTACACCAAAAATACAAATTTGTTTGAATCAATTTGTTTGAATCAATACAACTGCATGTTTTAACACGGAAATATCATAAAATGTGTTCTTAATAAAAATCAAGTTAATTTCAAATAATGCGCAAGCACAATTAAGAACACATTTTATGATATTTTCGTGTTAAAACATGCAGTTGTATTGGTTCAAACAAATTCATATTTTCAGTGTAGATTTACGGTGAAATGAAAATGGCTGACCAAAACATAAGGCTTCCTCAAAGTGAAAGAAACAAGGGGAGGTTACTCATTTATGTAGCTAATGTTCAGATTACCAAGATCTGTATGTTAAGACAGTTTTTCTCTCACTATTAATGACTTTCTCTGGTTGCTATGAACATTGCAGCTGGAAATCTATCCCAGTTTTTCCCCCCATGAAAATTTAGTCCAAGTATAAAATGCTGTTTCCTCTATGTAAGAGATATGGATGGATTACTTAAGTCAGTGGTTTTTAAACTTTTTGGGGAGCCATATAGATAAAAATAAATTCTCGTGAACCCAATCCCCTCTTCATATAAATAAAAATGAAATCTTGTGGACCCCTGCCCCCTTATAAATAAAAATGAAATCTTTTGGACCCCTCCCCCCTTATAAATGAAAATGAAATCTTGTGGACCAAATGAAAATGAAATTTTGTGGACCCCTCCCCCCTTATAAATGAAAATGAAATCTTGTGGACCCCTCCCCCCTTATAAATGAAAATGAAATCTTGTGGACCTCTCCCCCCTTATAAATAAAAATGAAATCTTGTGGACCCCTCCCCCCCTTATAAATGAAAATGAAATCTTGTGGACCCCTCCCCCCCTTATAAATGAAAATGAAATCTTGTGGACCTCTCCCCCCTTATAAATAAAAATGAAATCTTGTGGACCCCCTGACTGCAAATAAAAATGAAATTTATTAAGAATATGTAATGAAAATCACATCCAATATTTGCACTGAGTAATGACATTTTGGAAGAAGGGTGTGCTTGCCTTCATTGGCATAAATTGTCAATTCTTAGTGATATTTTCAACTAAGATACACTCAATTCACTTGGCACAACAAGTCTAGATCTGTATTAGGTCATCATATTGGTAAGTGCTATTTTGCATAAATATGTTATTGCAAAAAGGTAGCAGCTTTTTGAGACAATAGATACTAGGAATCTATTCTAAGCCAACATTTTGGAAGTGGTTGCTATTTAAACTGAATTTTCATAGTTTTGAGTACTAGTAAGTAGAAATACGAATTTGCAGTTCTGTCGTTAATTGGATGGTATGAATTTTTAAGACACCCTTGCAGCGTCTACAGACTCCGTGCTCCTCAGACAATTGTTTTGAAAACCACTGGCTTAAGTTAATAACCTCGCTAATACCTATTTGATTGTCTGCTGCTTTTTATATTGCTTCTATCTTTTGTTACTCTCCACTAACTGATTAATTACAATGATTCAAGTTAAACGAAAAAATTTGAGTTAATATTTAAAACATGACTTCATTTGTTTTTTGTTGTTTTTTTTTTAATCAGGATCTCACACGACAAAGATTCTTGGTCTTTTTACTTTCTTCAAGGTCAATGTAGAGTACCTTTTTTTCTTTTCAACTCAATTTTTCCATTTTTCATAGACAACATATACAAATCATAAGACTCAGTTGAATATACAATTACTGGCCAATAACTAATATAAAATAAGAAACCATTATCATAAGCAAAATCAAAATTATCACAAAAAGGTAACTTTATGTCACACTCACACTCAAACAGTTTTTGGCATTAAATAACCCACAGTGTTATCATACCATTAAATAAACCAAACCAAACCAAATGAAGTTAATGAAAATTATTTATACAAACTTGAAGATATTAAGAACTTGAAACATAGAAACTTTTAACAAAATGGCATGTTTCTGCATTAAATGACCCGAAAGGGTTGATATGCCATAAAACAAACGAACCAAACCAAGCACTTAGTTAAAGAAGAATTATGTGGAAATTCTCTGGATCCTGTTTGCCTGGATTATAAGTGGGATTTTCAGTTTTACAAATTTTATACTAAAAACAACAACACCAAAAAAAGAGGAGGTACATGGATATGTGTACAGACTAAATCCTGCTTATTAGTAGGATTTGCCTACTAATGTTGATCAAGACCATCATTACTTTAAAAAAAGATACTATACTTTTCTTTATAGACTTAATTGCTAACTTTAATTTCATCTTTTCTGATAAACAGGAAAAAATAAAAAACATTCCTCCCAAAAGTTAAAGGAAAAACCACAGAAAGGAAAAAAATCAGTAGGTAAGTAAATCAAAAGTCTTTTATTAACTCAATCACCCCCCCCCCCAGCCTCCCTCCTGAAAATATTTAGAACTTTAATTTTCAGCCCTCTGCATCTTTTCATGCTCAGGGTTGCTAAAGCATGGAATAAACTACTTGCATCAGTTATTAGTTGCCTAGATACTGCACTCTTTAACTCTTTAAGCTGCTTACAGCAGCTCTCCCACCACTGCAAAGCAAAGTACAAAAACTGATGGTTAGTTCATTATAATATAGAAGGAGGACTCAGATTACAATAATAATAGGACTTTATTTGAATAGAATGAGTTCTGAGGTGAATAGGGAACTGTGAAATATCCTATCATACAGTAAAAAATACCAAGAAAATTTGGTACAGCCATGGGGTAAATTTGGTAGGCAAAGAGTTAAAACCTCCATGCTTCCTGAAATTCACCAAAACTATACCTGATATCCTCCCCTCCATACACACACATGTATATCATGAATCATACATTGTCCATTTTCCTGATACCGTGTTTCTCCCAAAATAAGATCTAGCATTTTTCTGTATGATTTTGATACAAGCCCTCCCCTTAAAATAAGCCCTAGTTGAAAGCAATAACATTCCAGAGGATGATATGAGGAGTGAAATTGCATTCTTTCACTAAAATCGCACACTCAGTGTGCATTGATCAATTTGGAGCTGCAAAGAGCAAAGAAAGCACCGTGCGTACAGCCAATAGAAGACAGCGAGAGAAGGGCTGACTTAGAGCTGAGCAAAGGCTTCTTAAGAAGCAGCTTAAAGAAATATCAGAGGACCGAGTGTTAGTGAGAAAACAATTATTAGAGTTAAAGGGAAGAATTCTTGCCATTTCATGAGCGGAAAACGCGAGGAAGCGGTGACAAAAGAAAAGCTAGGCGCAATTTTCGAAAAAACCCACTTAAATTCACCAAAAAATTATTTGAGGGAGAAAAAAATGGAATTCTCAACGTTCCGAAAGAGGATTTAGAAGCACATCTTCGGGAAAAGTACACTGACCCACTCACCAATATTCCTCTGGGTCATCTTAATGAACTAAACCGTCCACATCCACCAGAGGAAAAATTTGACAGTTCACCTCTGAAGCTAGGTGAAATAAGAGACTTTGTTAAAAAAGCAAGAGCTAAGAGCTCACCGGGGATTAACGGTATTTCGTATAAGCTCTATAAAAGATGCCCTAAAGTATTAACACTTCTCTGGAGGCTCTTACGGAAAGCCCACATAAAGAAATTTATTGCGGATGATTGGGGATTAGCTGATGGAATCCATATTCCGCAAGAAAAAAACTCCAAAAGACTAGACCAGTTTCGACCAATTTCCTTACTCAACGCAAAAGGTAAGATCTTTTTCGGTGTCATTGCTAAAAGAATGACTACATTTATACTGAACAATGCATATGTTAATACATCAATACAAAAAGCTGGAATTCCCGGCTTTCCAAGTTGTATTGAACATACCACTATGTTGGGGGACGCAATAAAAATGGCCAAAAATGATAAGTCAGCCGAACTTCACATCATTTGGCTTGACTTAGAAAATGCGTATGGTTCAGTAAGACACCAACTACTTGAGAAAGCAATGGAGTTCTTTTGGATTCCAGAAAATGCTGCGTGACTCTCGCGACCCACTGGTGAAGAACGCCCAGCCTTCCGTAATAACTGGTCGAAAATGGAAGGCACAACAAGCTGTAGGAAATGCAGAATCATCCCTCAAGATGAAAGAAATAATTGGAACTGTGGCAAAGGGAAGATCAGGGCTAGGTCTTCACCCACAGCGTTGGTGGTCGAAAGAATCCACGTTAAATAAAAGGATTATGATTTCGGAGGAAATTCACCAACTTGAGGAAGTCAAGCGTATTGCTACAGCTGTGGGACAAAGTAAACAGGGCGCATGGACCAGGTGGGAGAGTGCAAAAGAGAGAGCTGTAACATGGAGCGACATCAGACATGGAGCCTAAAAAATTAAGTTTCCTGATAAAGGCAGTCTATGACATATTACCAACACCAGTCAATCTTCATGTCTGGGGGTTAGCTACATCAGACCTATGCAAAGCATGTGGGAAAACTGCTAGCCTGAAACATATTCTCATGGGATGTGAGTATGCTCTAAGAAGCTACACGTAGAGACACAATAAAGTCCTCGAGATTGTTGCGGAGGCATCGAAGATAGGTTGTGAGACTGCAAATAAAGCTGTTAATAACATCAACAAAGCAGTACATTTTGTGAAAGAAGGAAACATTTCAAAATTTTTGCATAAAAATAGGCACGTGTCGTCAATATTTGATGGCTCCACGGGCTGGCGCATTGTATACGACTTGGAACATCAACTCGTTTTTCCAACTGAAATAACGTTAACGGCCCAGTGTCCTGATATTGTCATTTGGTCTGTTAATCAAAAGAAAGTTTTTATCGTTGAATTGACAGTTCCATTTGAAGAAAATCTTGATTGGGCCCATCAGCGTAAGTTGGAAAAATATGAAGACCTACATGAACAATGCGTCAGAAACGGATGGATAACAAATGTATTTCCCATCGAAGTCGGATGCCAGGTATTTATTACCAACTCAACCATGGCATTTTTGTCTAAACTTGGACTTTCTCCACCAGACAAGAGGAAATACATAAAAAAGATCCAGGAGAAAGCTCTAACCACATCAGCGTGGATATGGCAGTCCTATATTGTGACATCAAACCGACAAAGTCTGGTGGTATCTTATGTACTGCTGGGGCGCTCTGGTTTAGTGGTAATGATGCTTCGGCCCCGAAACCATGCCTGAACCCAGAGTCATCATCTGATGAAGGCTTTGTTGGTTGCAAGGCTACTGTGTAAATAGCAGTCATTGTATGAAGATTATTATTGATTATTTTTGAATAAATTGTCATTAATGAGTTTTTGAAGAAAAGAACATGTTAATGATAAATAAATGTAGATTGTTTTTCGTAATGTCTGTTTATTTAGAAATTTCATAATTTTCTACTTCTTAATGCCGTTTTTCGATATAATGAAGAATAAAGCATACCCCCCACCTCCACCCAAAAAATATGCCCTAGTGTTATGTTTCGGAATGAAAATTGATATAAGCCCTATCTTATTTTCAAAGAAACACAGTATTTTTACATTATTCTAAGTACTATATATGCACCTTTGATGAGTTGTAGTGCACCTGAGCCACCTGAGCACAATAATTTCATTATTAGTATTACTTTCCTTGCAGAAATTGCTTTTAAAGATGCCAAGATTTTGTGCACCTAGTAATTTTTGAAAGCCTCTTTTCATTCAAGCTCATTTTTGCTGTTGTCATAGCAACAGAACTACAAATTTCAAATATACTATCATTTGCCAACTGCTTAGTTGCTGCTCATACTCTTTCTGCTGTTACCTGATACTATTGTTGGTACCTTTCCGTCCACTAAGGACGACAGCGAAAAAAAAAAATTATCTGCACAAGTGACTCTGCAGGCCAATTCTTGAGTGACAGTCTTTCGTGCACTGAATGCACACAAACTGTGATGCTTTCTGGGGCTGCTGTCTTTTCTCCCTCTTTCTGATTCTCTTTGCTGTTGAGGCTACTCTCCTCTCCACCTCACCCCTCTTTGTGCCTTGCTTATTATACTTTTACCTAAAGAGTTGTATCATTCGTTAATGAAGAGTTATCTCCCCTAACAATTAGATATATAGCATCTGTCCTTGCTGAGGGCTACATGTTTGACATGGTATTTACCACGTACTCCACACGTATGGGTTAGGCACAAGGCCCTATTAATGTGGGACCACCCACAAGCCGTGGCTTATGCGTGGCGGGTGCAAAAAATGCGTTGATCCCATCGGTATTCCCCCTCAAGAGGGTGCCTCAGGCACTGGGCAATAAACCCAGTCTACCCCCTTGATTTAAAGGGACAGGGCAGGGTTTATATGATTGCCCAACCCTATTGCCCTTATGGCAAGCCCCAACCCTTTTTATCATATATGTGCTAGAAGGTGGTGGAAGTTTTAGGGAATGTGGAGCACCCTTTCATCACCATTGCTCCCTGTTCCACTCTGACCCAGAGTAGTAGTACCTGTCAGGGTCCTATCAATGGGTTAAATAGAAAAATGTGTTTATAAAAAAAATTGAGTATTCATTAAGAATGAATTTATTTCAAAACTTTGTTGGCATTAAATGACCCACCAAGGTTGATATGCCGTAAAACAAACCAAAGAACAAAAGTGTTTATTTAATTTTTAGCACTCTATATACAACTTCCTAGGTGCTCGTGGAGTAACGGTTACTGTCATAGGAAGTGGACTCAGCTATCCGAGTTCAAATATTAGATGAGGAGGTTTGCATTTCACATAGTGCTAATACTCTTGGGAAAGGTATGAATCCAACTATTCTCCCTACCCTCAGCTGGGGTAAATAGTAGTGCAGATCGGGCTCTTTAACCTTGGTATGGTAACCGGTCTAGAAAACTTTACCATATAAATCCTCCTGTACCTCCTGAGTGAGAAATAAAAACAAATAGGGTTGAGTTAAAAAAAAAATGCATTTAACTGTTTTGTATTATATCTTGTTCTTAATATTTTGGGTTATGACATTAATAAATTGATTTTCAAATAAAAACATGAAACCAAAGTTTTATAGAAGTTAACTGAAAGTTGAATAGAAAATAATCTGAAATTTCTTTTGCTATTTCTCCATCTTGTCGTCACAAAACTGTCTTATTCCTTATTCAAACTTTTACAGGTGGAACATCGAAACCTGATTCTGCAGTGATACAACAATCAATGAAAAGTAAGTATTTTCTCTGATCACAGAGAATTCAGCATAAAACATTATTATTTCTACATTTTGTGGGATTTTTCTTGTATGTTCAAAATATATCAAAACTTCAAATACAATGGAACCTCAATTTTCGAACATAATTCTTTATAAAATTATGTTTGAGAACCAATCTGGTCGAAAACTGAAATAATATTTATCATAAGAACTAGTGTAAAGCGGATTTATGCATTTTTGACCATTAGACCTCACAACTTTCCTCTTTCCCTTTCCGGTAGTATCACTGCTGCCTTTCTTAGGATCCATGAATACGGGTTAAAGTAGCCGTAAAATAGAGAATAAACACAAGTGAAGTGAAGAATTTGCACAAAAACAATATTAGACACTCGTTCAAGATAGTGACTGATGTTAACTGATGCTGCTTGGGTAGATTTGATCAGTTCAGCCATCTTCGGTTTGCCTCGGCAGTCATTCACACCACTTCTTTTTTCATCAGCTCAACTCATGTGTTCAAAGTCCAAAAATTTGTTCAATAACTGAGACTATTTTTAATCAAATTTTTTGTTTGAACTCTAAATTGTTCAACTTTAGGGTCATTCAAAAACCGAGGTTCCACTGTATTATTGTCTTGAGAAGTTCAGATAAACTTGTATGGTTCAATAAAATGCTATTGTTTTTTTTTGGGGGGGGGGGGTAACTAAAGGGTAATTCCAGGTCAAATCATCCAGATAAAAGTAAAATTGTCACCCACCCCCTTCAATTTTTCTGAAAATTTTTTCCAGGTATGGACTATGTTAATGTTAAACAATCCCCAAAATTTGAGCTTCCTATTCCAAAAATTGGCGAAGTTATGTCAATTTTTAGCTCTCCTAATACGGTAGGGGTTCATGAAAAATAGCGACATTTTATAATCTATTTTTGTCTGTAAAATGAGTTTTAGAGCTTCCCTACTACTAAAAATTGGTTTATAAAAGCATTTTTGGCCAAAAATCTTAAAGTCAACTAATTTTAAGTTATTGATGATTACTGATTATTTTCATAGCAAGATCAATATCCTGATGTGGCACTGCATCTATGACAAAAAAATTTCCTATTATTATTTCACATATATTGAACATTATTTGTACCAAAAAGATTTTTTAATTTGACATGGAATTACCCTTAAACTCAGAGATCAGTTATCTGTATTTGGTATGATTGATTTCATAGCAAAATACAAAATTGTTAAAACTTTTTATTTAAGAAATATTGTATTATTTAAATTTTTTTTACTGTTGGCCTCATCTTCATTGTTATTTCGGCCAATGTGCCCTCCGGCCTTCTTCAGGTGTTTCTTGTCAAACTCTGGAGCCTTCTAGTCTTTCACAGAACTTTGAACCGAACCCTTTATTTAATCCATTAGGGTAGATTGTTCTCGTTGTGTTAACCATGACCAGTTACAAGTCTTAAGCCAAGTCGAGTATTCTATGTTATTTTCACTTGTAATTTTCACCTGTAATCTACTGATGATTGTCACTTAGAACTGTATTAACTCAACACTTATATCCGTTACACCATGTGTCCAACTGTATATAATAGGGACTGGCAAAAAAAATCGGATACTACGAGTTTTAAAAGCGAATTAAAAATAATTAAATCTATTATTTAAGGTTAAACTTTGTCTAAATCGATAAGTAGTAACATAATAACCATCATTAAAAAAAGAAAAATATAATTACATATGCAGTTTATTTTTAAAAGATTTAAAACTATTTTTTGGGGTCAATTTCAACGCAATCCGCTATTTTGGCTGTTTTTCAATGGTTTTAGGCGCTTGTTTACAATTTTAACGTAGCATTTGGGATGGGAAAAAAAATTTACCAAAAATCAGGGAATTATCGGATTTTAATGAAATTTTCAGTGTTTCATTATTTTCTGTAGGGGGGCTAAAGTCATTTTGTCAAAAACGCATTTTAGGCTCAGTTTGCCAGTCCCTAGTATATAACAATAAAGTTATTATTGTGATTGCATTCACTCTATGTCGGTTGAGCTAGCTCCATCTAATAAATTCATCATATCCTGAATGAACGAGATAATGAATTCATTAAAAGGAGTAACAAGAGAATAGGAAATTCACAAGGGGTCCCCAAACCCCGCATGCATATACTGGTCAGGGGAAGGAGATACTCTTGTTTGTATAGATTTTCTACAGATGCAGTGACTAGTACACCAAAAGCCTTCGATTCCTGATGATAATGGATAATAATAAAGATGAGGACAACAGTCAAAAAAATCTAAATAATATAAATTATCTAGCCTCATCTAAAAAAAAATTCAGACAAATAAAGAAATATTCTTGAGTTGTAGTAATTTTGAAATATCAAGTTTTTTTGGGTTTTTTCTCTCAATAAAATATATCTGTAAAATATATCTTGCAAGAGTCAGGATTAGCCCTCACAGAATTCTGGATCTCATTGCTGAGCGACAATTTTCTAAGAATTTTCTAAGCAGACAGAGAATTCAAAGTCAAAAATCTTAAGCAGATACCATATACCATATTTGACAGCATATAAGATGCACCCCCATTTCAGCAGGTCAGATTAAGGGAAAAAAAAGTTTTTAGTGTGTTTAAGCATATATTGTTGAAAACAGTCTAGCTGTGCATTACACAAGCGGAAACATAGCTGTATAAAAGCAATTTGGCAGTACAGGCAATCAATAAGCATACATAAGAAATCTCAATAGTAGGAAATAATAATAATAATAAAATTAATAATAATGATAATAAACTTCACCTACGATGTATAAGACACAGGGCAATTTTTTGAGTAAAAATTTTGGGGAAAAAGTGCGTCCTATATGCCGTCAAATATGGTACATGCAAAATTTACCACAATTTATCAACGTGCTACTCATATCATTGCGTGACATCTAGGACAGTTAATAACAGTTAATAGAAGCGCCTAATGTCATCAACAGGTGAAAGTAAATGCGTTGTTAAGAAAATCACAAAATACATTCAACTTAAAACTGCTAAGATGAACAGGTGTTATTATTCATCTATTTATCTTATCTTAAAAAAATTTTTTTTTTTTAAAAATACCTTGTCCGGTGGCCAAAATGCTTCTTGGTGGCACTAGGTGTGGCAGTCTTGCTTTTAGCTGCCGAAACTGTTATCACACCTAGTTAGCGGCTGATGAGGGCAGGGTATTGCATGTGGTATTTATTACACGCATGATGAAAATAATAATAATTATAATTATAATCTAACCTTAGTAATTTATAAAATATAATTTCATTTTCTCAATAAAATATAACCTTGTAAAAGGCATTTATTTTTATCACATTCTTTTTAATTAACATTGAAATATACAATTATTTCTCCTGTATTTTTTCTGCTGTTAATACAAGTTTATCTCTTGATTTTTCTTTACCAGGTTCATTTTATTTGAAAAACAGCTACACTTTTAAATCTTATACAGATATAAAAGTAGATCACAAAATTTCCTACTGTGTTTGTTCTGAAACTGACACAGCCATGGTTGGTATGATGAAACTTCAAAAAGGTGGATATAGGAACCCAAATTGGTCTCTTAAAGAAATGGTAAGTTAGAAAGCTATTCTTATTTATTATGTGTCCTGGGTATGATGTTAAACTCTATCTAATGGTGAAGTTTCAATTTTGGAGCTCTGGGGAATGTGGAGTAACCCTTCACTGACATTACTCCCAGGTTTACTCTTACCCAGTGTGGTAGTACCTGTTAGGGTCCCATCTATGGGTTAAATAGGAAAAAAATGAGCTTAAATTTTTTTTTTAAATTGAGTTTAGATAGAAAGAAATTTGGATACCCATCAAGAATGGATAAAACAAAGTATCTCCAGCATAAAATAACCCAACAAGTGTTGACATGCCATAAAATCCAACCAACCAGCAAATGAGGAAGCGAGAGCTTGACTACAGAAAAAATTGTATTTCAAACTATAATTTGATTAAATAGAGAATTTCACATGTGCTTACCTCTTCTTTGCCTCAAATATGCCCGCTGATGCAAATTGTAGTTGCTGCTACAATAAAACGGGGCTGATTAAATGTGGTGTATAACGGTGTACATACCTTCACAATAAGAAACATGTGGACAAAATCAAGGGAGATAACTCTCGGTCATTTACGCATTCATTATGTGGAAAAATGTAGACAAACATCCCGGGTTTGTCTACATCTCTCCCTATACTGTCGGATTAATTTCCTCACTTTACTCCCACATATTCATTATATATATACATAGGATTGACCAAAAATTCTTTCTGGTTTTATTATTAGACTAGCAAGACCTGTGGTCCACTTTCATTTTTCATTATATCTTCTTTTCACTTATTTAAAATTTTACCTTTTCATTTTTAATTCCCTAAAATGATAATTTCTTTCTTTTATTTTTCAATAGTTTTTCACAGTCCTGGAAGGAAAAGTCAAGGTGCAGATTAATAATGAAAAACGTTACTTGGGAATACAGGACACATTTGTAGTGGCTAAAAGTAAGAACCTATCTCTCTCTCTTTTTTTTTTCTGTTTTTAATATACTTTTTGTTATATAGAATATTTAATCTTATTTCATTTAATCATAAATAAAGTTTACTGTTACTAATTTTTGTAGTTTTTTTTAATGTTTAAGGTTTTTGCATAAAACATCTAAAAATCTAAAATAATAATCTAATCTGGCTGGGTTCAATGTGGCTTAAGCTCACTTGTGTAATAATCAATATATCTAATTGCATTCTTGCATTGATCATTATGATTAGTACATTATTATAATAGTTTGTTTAATGAAGAATTAAATATTTTATTTCCTATAATGGTCAGAAATTCCAGTCTGGAAAATTTGTATCAAGATTTGGTTATCAATAATTGATGATCAAATTTTGAAACAAATTTAAAACACAAGATAATATTTTTGAAAAAACTTTGACATTTAAAAAAAAAAATTGACAATATTTTTGAAAAAATTTAGAACAATAATATTTTAGATAAAATTTTGATATTTTTGAAAAAAAATTTGAAAGATGATATTTTTGAAAAAATTTTGATGTTTTTTAAAAAAAATTGCTAATTTTTTTTTAAAAAGATTATGATATTTTTGATAAAATTTTTGAAAGATAATATTTTTGGAAAAAAATTAGTTAAAAAAAAAAAAATTTGAAAAATTATTTTTGATAAAATAAACAAAGATAATATTTTCATTTATATATATATATATATATATATATATATATATATATATATATATATTTTTTTTTTTAACCAATTTTTGGAAACTGAATATTTCTTGCATAACTTCCAACACCAAATACTCCCAATATTTTACTTTTCAAAATTCTAATATATATTTTTTTATGCAAAAAATGTTATCTTTTATAATTCACTTCCATTTTTCACAAAGAATTTCACCTCTATGATGTATAATTCTATTGTTTTTTCTTTCTTTTTTAGATGGCGAATACAGTATAGAAAATGCCACTAGTAAAACATCCAGCCTTATCTTCACAATCATCAAATAAAACAAGATTCTCATCACCTGTCAAAGTCCACCGTCCTTTTGCTTGTCTCCTCCTCCTCTTATTTGCCACTACGAAAAACCATCTAAATGGTTGTATGCAAATTCCCTTTGCTTATTATTTTCCCGACCATAACAAAAATTGTATTCATCATATTCTCATTTGTAAATGTCATACCTCAAAGGGTTGGGGTTTCATTATTCTCCCTCTCTCTCCCTCTCTCCCTCAATTTATCTCTCTCTCTCCCTCAATTTATCTTCCTCCTTCTCTCCCTCAATTTATCTTCCTCCTCTTTTTATTTTTTGCATCCAAAGAGAGAAAGATGTTGACCAAGAGATTAAAGAAATATTCACACAAATGCAAAAACAGTTTATGTATTTATTAAAACCTTTTGGTCTAAATTCACTTTAGGTAACTTTGCTATTTTCATTAAAAAAAAAAAAAAAATTCTAACAGAATTTTGGTGCTTTCAATACATAAGACCTTCATATCCTCTGGATCATAGACTGCTGTTACTGTTACAGCATTCACCCTGGATCGGTTGAGCAAGCTCTAACCAACGAATTCATCTGCGATAAATTCATGGAAGGAGTATCAAGGGAATAGGAAATTCAATAGTTCCCCAAACCCTGCATGCATATCCCAGTATGGGGGAAGAGATGCTCTTGCTTGCTGCAGATTTTCCACATGCAGTGATAAGTACGCCAAAATCCGTTGATTCCTGACAATGATGGCGATGCCGTTTGGATTTTTGCCAGAGCACCTTTGGCCGGATTGTGGCCCAAATACCCCTGGGTGCCAAACCTTGGGTGACCTTAACCAGGAACTTAAAATCCCAACACCATGGCTCTGACACTACCAAGTTTACTCAGCCCTGCCACAATGAGGATGGGTTGGACTTTATAAATAATGTGCTAGATGGCTGTTGAGCAAAGAGCTTTCTTTGCCCTTTTACAGTTCTTGTTTTTCATCCTGCTGAGTATCTAGCCACCCTCCTCACCAGACAAAATCTGTGCGGTTACTGGTTTAGTCCCTGATGATCCGACTATAAAACAGGTAGTACTGGACGATAGATCTAAAATGCAGCTCTATATCACTATAGTTATTATGTTAGAAACTCACTTCCTCCCACATTAAACACTTTTAAAAAAGTTGATATTTTTCCAAACTAATGAATTTTTGAATGATACAGAAGTCTTATTAATTGAAAGAGCCAAACATTTCTTTAGAATTTTTTTTTTTTTTTTTTTTTTTTCTGAAAATGGTGAATTTACCAAAATCAAATATTGACCAAAATTGTGTAGGGCTTTGTATATTTTCTGGCTAAAAGTAAATTACTTCACTTAGTTTTGTGCCAACTTAGAAGCATTGCATTCTGCTTCAAATACTTTTCATAATTGCATTTTTAAATTGTATCATTTTATTCGCACCCCCAAATAAATAGTTTCCAAATATGCATCACTTGCTGTTATTAAAAGTAAAAAAAATAGATATACACACAAGCATTATAAATCAGAACTATATATTACTATTTATAATTTCATAATTTTCATGATCATCAGGCAATACTTGGGTTGAAGTCTCAGATTTTGAAGTCTCTTCAGAAGCTAAATGATAGTGAAACTATTTGTAGCAATATATGATTTTGATTTCTGTATTATACTACCTATAAGCATACTATAATCTTTAAACATGATTTTATATATATATATATATATTATATATATATATATATATATATATATATATAGTGTGTGTATAATGTCCATACACTTATACCTATATGTATTTATGAGATGTGATTGATGTGAATAATTTTAATATTTCAGAGTGTTGTCCTCATCTTTATTGTGTATAAACACAACATTCAGGTCACATTAACCTCGGGCTCTGTTCATATGTTGTTGTTTTTTAAATTACCTTAAAATAAGTCATCTTCGGATGATTTCCAAAAGCAAGTTTAAATTCATGAGTAATCATTTGAAGATGACTTATTTTAAGGTAATTTTTTAAAAACCCCATCTGAACAATGCCCGAGGTTACTGTAGCCTGAACACCATAAAGATGAGGACAACAGTCTGAAATATCAAAATTATTAATGTCTATACAGCTGAATGTTTTCTTCATTCTCAATAGACTTGAATCTTAAACATTTTAATTTTATCCTGCCATGTTTTTGGTGGACATTTTATTTCTTAATCAAGCTCGATACCTTTTCATCTGTAGGTTGTTTTTTGTCTGCAGGTGAAGAAATGACGGGTTAGGGGTTACTTATAGTTAGTCTTATCTTTAGTTTTCAAACCAGATTTCCTTCTTCTTTTATGGTTAATGAACCTTAGAACTGGGAGTTAAGTTTTTAACCTTTCAACCTACAGTCCAATGCTCTTTCTAACTAAGATATCTCTAAGGACAAATCCTTACAAGAAGAAGAAAAAACAAAACCTATCATATTACACACATATACACACATACCCTTGGGAAAGGTATGCATTCAACTTCTCTCTTTCCAACTATGAGTAAATAGTAGGGCCGATTGGGCTCTTGGCTAGGTTACCAGTCTAGGAAAAGGAAAAATCTGAATTCAAACCTGTTAAACTCCACTTAAGAAATTGACCTTGTGTCACCTGCTTGTGCAGAGGGGTTGGTAAATATATATACACACATACACAATGTTACAATCTTATAGATTTTTACCTTGTGTTTATTATTAGGTCTTGTCTGATTTTTACCTCATTGACTGTTATATGTATAGGGTGGTCCAAAAGTCTTGTCATCCCCATTCCAAAATATAACCCCTAATTAATCAACTATAATTATGTAAAATAAGCCGTCTGGAAATTAAATAGAAAATTATAGGCTTACAATCAAGTCATGTTGAAAGCACTGGTTCCCATTGGATCACTGAAGTTAAACAGCGATGAGCCTGTTCAGTACTTAGATGGGTGACTGTTTAAACAACAGCGGGTACTGTAAGAAACCGAATATCAAAATGACTTGATTTGGCATTAGATGACCCAAAAAGAGTTGATATGCCATAAAACAAAACAACCAAGAAAATTATATTGTTATTATATACTAAGGGGCTGGTTTAGCTCAGTCAGTAGAGCACCCACCTTGGAATTGCAAGGTTCTGAGTTCAATACTGGTCCCCATCAACTCAGCATATAAGTCACACAGATTGGGTAATCTGGTCTGTGCAATAAAGTGGGGAGCTGACGGTATGTGTGGCGCTTCACCTCAGCAAAAGAATCTCCCTGGTCTAGCACTAGTGAAAAGACTCCCTTGCTGTTTGGCTGATACCAACAATAGGCAACTTCGCCAACAACAACTAACAATTATATATCATAATTAATGATATTATGTTATATTATGAAAACAAAAAAATATTGAGAGTTTAAATAATATTTAGGGATGACAAGACTTTCGGATCACCTTGTATTTTGAAAGACAGGCTTTAAGTACTTTTAAGTTTTTAAAAAGAATTTTTTTTTTTATTGCATCCACATGTTTGGTGCAATTTAACTTTTACTTAAAAGGGAAAACCTGATTCATTTATGTTCAGTTTAACCCTCTATCTACCACTGCCATCTGCAATAACCATGTCCCAAATGGTTAACAAGCTAGTATCGGATCACTGATCCTTTACTACTGAATAGAAATGGATTCTTGCAATAAATTTTGTTTGTTTTTTTGTTGTTTTTTTTACTCTAAACTATTTTCTAAGAGCTGACGATCTTTGGCATTTTCGGGCAGTCCGGCATTTTGATCGTCAGACAGTTTGATGTGCTCTGGTAGATAAAGGGTTATAAACATAAAGTGGGAATATAATTTTTTTAAATAAACTCATTAGCAAATGAGAAGAAAACCAAGATTATTTTTATTATTATTTTGTTTTATTTATACCAATCTCTAAATTGTCAAAATTAACTTCTTTTTTTTTTTTAAATTCTTAATGATGAATTATTTGATTACTTAAATCTTTTGGGAATATTTTCATCTTTCTATCAAAATCTATTTCCTCATTTATTCATTCATTCCACACATTTTCATCATTGAACATTTTCAAATTACTTATTTGAATAAATTATTTTATTTTTATTTAAACATTTTTATTTTCATTTTTATTCAAACTTTTTTTATTTTATTTTTTAAAAATTGTTTTATAAATCCTTGCCATTTTATTTATTTATTTTATTTTATTTTTTTTTTTTTTTTTTTGTGACTATCTTCCTCCTCTGCTCCAATTGAATCATTCAGCTTTATCTACTATTATTATTTTCTTCTTTTTTTTCTAATAATTTATAAATTGATTTATCTCTAACCCTTGTAGAGAGTAAACAGTTGGCAACTAAAAATTCTTGGATATTTTCAGAAGTATCAATAACAGAGGAAATTAATCAATTATCAGTATTTAGATTTTTTGGACTATTGTCCTCATCTTTATTGTTATATACACAACGTTTCGGCAAAAATGTCCTCCAGCCTTCTTCAAATTTTCTTATCAAATTGATGTAACACATCTCTATTTGTCTGAATTTTTTAGATGAGGCTTGATAATTTGTATTATTTAGATTTTTCAGTCTGTTATCTTCATCTTTATTGTTATATACACAACATTTTGGCTGATGTATCCTCCTGCCTTCTTCAGGTGTTTCTTGAACTCAGGAGGCTTCATGTTAGAATCATGAGCCTTCATGGAGGGCATACTGGCCAAAACGTTGTGTATATAACAATAAAGATTGTATGTAACAAAGATGAGACAACAGTTCAAAAATCTAAATAATACAAGTTATCAAGCCTTATTTCAAAACTTCAGACTAATAATTCTGCATAATTTTAGCTACAGGACTGTCTAAAAGTCTTGTCAACCCCTGTAGTATACTAAGAAATGGAAGCACTGTTCTACCATTGTTTTTGTTATGAAACAGAAGTACTGTTTCAGCCATCTTGTTGACTTGCAAATAAAAGGTGGAAGTGATCACTTTTTGTGGTTAATGTCAGTTCGACTACCCATCTTATTATTTCGCTAAGCACGTTACAACAACCCCCTACATATATATATTTTTTTCTCTATGTGCCCTCCAACTTTCTTCGGGTATTTCTTGTCAAACTTAAGAACCTTCTTGTTGAACACTGGAACCTTCACAGAACTTTGAACTGAACCCTTTATTTAATCTATTGGGGTATAATGTTCTCATTCCATTAACCATGACTGAGTACAAGTTTGAGAACAGTCTACATTGATGGATTAAATAAAGGGTTCAGTGTGAAGTTCCATAAAGGCTCTCAATTTTTAAGGTTTCCAAGTTGGACAAGAAACACCCAATGAAGGCTGGAGGGCACATCTGCTGAAATGTGTCAAAGATGAGAACAACAGTCCAAATAATACAAATAATCAAACCTCATCTAAAAAAAAAATTACAGACAAATAATCAATTATCAGTTTTGTAGAAAACATAAAAAAACCCAATAAATCAAAGTTGAATAGATAGAACCTGTCGGTGGGGTGTTAGAATGCACCTCTGCAGAGGGGTAAGACTCCCCTCAATGGGGCCACCTGTTGGCTGTGGGTGGCGACCCATGATGCTTAAGGATAGAACCCAGGTGGATGAGCAGTCCATGACTTGCAATACTCCAATTTGGCCCTATCTTGGGCTAGACGGGTGGTTGGAGAGGCCCCTTTCCGATCAATCGGCTGGCCATGTCAAGCCCTAGCAACTATATGATTACCCTAACCCTATTGCCCTTATAGCAATCCCCAATCCTTCTTATATGGATGCTAGAAGGCGGTGACTGAGGGTCTACGTCCTGGGAATGACGTTAGACTCTATCTGATGGTGAGGTTCCAGTTCTGGAGGTTTGGGGAATATGGAGCACCCCTTCATCACCATTGCTATCTGGTCCACTCTGACCCAGAGTGGTAGTACCTGTTAGGGTCCCATCTATGGGTTGAATAGAAAAACATGAGTTTATAAACAAAATTGTATTATGCATTAAGAATGAACTTATTTCACAACTTTGTCGGCATTAAATGACCCACTGAGGTTGATATGCTGTAAAACAAACCAAACCAAAGTTGAATACTATATATACTTGCATATCATTTCAGCTTAATACGCAAGATACAAACTTTATGTGGTACACCTACAACATCCAGCTGCAAAAGGTCTCAATTTATGTTGCATGATACTCAAATATATATGGTACTACTATTTTCTCATAATATTTTTTACATTGCAAATGTGAATTGTTATAGGACAGAGGTAGTAAGATGCAATAACATTAAAATGCCTTCACAGCATAGCAGCAAATTCCTTTGCTACAAGCCAAAACTTTGAATTCTACACGATGGTCCGACAGTTTTGTCACCCTTACATATTGGTTTACCTTTCAGTATTTTTTGTTTTAATATATGTTATATAATTTTACCTTTAAAAAAATCAAATTATTTTCTAGAATCCCAGGTTGTATTATGTAATTATTTTACATCTTATGTGTGTGTGTGTGTATGTATATATATATATATATATATATATACACACACACCCCTGTAGATGGTACTTTGAAGTACCAAAAGTACTTGGGATAAAAACTTTGGACTAATCCATGGATTCCACCCAAATATAAAAAAGTTGGCCAGAAAGCTTTAAAAGGTTGTTAATAAAATTGTTTAATAGGAGACATCTCTTTGGTTTAATTCTACATGTGTGTAGATATAGATATAAATGAAGAGAAACACTTTAAATTTGCTTCATGTTCAAATTTATTTCAACTGCAACAAGTTTAGCTCATTACATCATCTTCAGACAGGGAGCAAAACATAGGTTATACTGATTTTTTTGAATATATTTTTTAGCTATGTTTCTGTTTTTTTGTTTTTTTTTAATCTGTGTGCGTGATTTACAGTACTACTCATGTTTTGTGTCTGAAGATCCTATAATGAGCTAAGCTTGTTGCAGTTGAAATAAATTATTACATGAATCAAATTTAAAATCTATTCCTTCAATTATCTATATTGCTCTGTCCATTCACACATCTGAAACAATGTACATCGAGCTCTCACTACGAATGACATCCACATAGAATAATCCTCAACACCAAGAACACATAGGGGTGATAAGACTTTCGGACCACCCTGGAGAATCCAATTTTTTCTGAAGAAAATTTTTTAAAATTAATCATAGTTGTATTGTTTGATATGTCTTTTGACAAACTGAATTGTCATGAAAATATTTTTAAATAGATTTTTTGCAAAAATGATATTGTATGAAGAGTCTTATTTTTTTTTCTTCTTCTTCTTCTTTATATTCATCATTAGATCAGTTTATTTGCCTCACCTCATTCACATTGTCCAGTTGTTGAATAAAGATTCAAATCATTTTCATCTCAATTAAAAATCTATAGTGGGCCAATTTAGCTCAGTCGGTAGAGCACCTAGTTAGGAATCACAAGGTTTCAGGTTTGATACTGGTCCCCACCAACTCAGCACATGGTTAACACAGATTCGGTAATCTGATCTTAAGTGGGGAGCTGACAATCAGTGTGGTGCTTCACCTCAGTAAAAAAATCTTTCTGGTCTAGCGCTAGTGAAAAGGGGATAGACTCCCTCACTGTCAACTTTACAAATCTAGCCTTCATGTTTAGTTTAAAAAAAGAAAACCTTTATACAAATTTAGCTGTCTTGTGTTTTAATGTATATTAATGTATATTTTCTAGGATTGTTCTATGCATAATGTCAACTGGTTTCGAGTTGTGTTTCTTGACTATATCCTGTCCTCTAAAATGAAAAAAAAGGATTCAATCAGAAAAAGAATAACAGTTCAATTTTCATTTGTCAACTGAACATGGATATCAATGAGCAAACAAAAAAATCATCTTCATTATATATATATATATATATATATATATATATATATACATACATACATACAAAATATTAGGGATACAGATAACTGCCTAAAAATATATTTTATCCCATGTCAATCAATATGTGAAAATTATAATTATTTTACCTTTAAAAACATCTTTAAAGATTAAATTATTTTCTAGAATTTAGGTTTGTATAATGTAATTAATTTACCTCTGTGTGCATGTGTATGTATATATATATATATATATATATATATATATATATATATAAAGGAAAAAACTATGAATTTGTTTTATGCAATAATTTATTTCAACTACAACAAAGCCACTCCACCAACTTTACTTATATATAAATGAAGGGAAAGACTGTAAATTTGTTTCTTGTAATAATTTATTTCAACTGCAACAAGCTTAGCTCGTTACAGCATCTTCAGACACGGCGCAAAACATGGGTAGTAATGATTTTTCAGAATATTTTTTGAACAAATATTGCTATGTTTCTGTGTTTTTTTTGTTTTTTTTCTGTTTCTGAGTGTGTGGTAAAAAATGCTAGGGATGTGGATAACAGCCTAAAAAAATATTTTATCCCATGTCAATCAATTCTAATATTCTTTACGTTATATTATATTCCCCTCTCCCTTGCTACATACCAAACTCTCTAAAATGTTTGTTTTTTTTTGCAATTTGTTGACCTGTTATGTGATTTTTTTTGATTGTGTGTTTCATTAGATCTTCTCTGATGGATTTTACATTGGCTGTTACATGGATTTTGAAAAACATTTCACTATTTCTTTTTTTTTTCAAATTGGTATGTTAGAATAATCATTAGCTTAAAAGATTTTTTTTTTCAATTTTTTTTTCAATTTTTTTATTGAGGCTACCAATAAGTTTTGTTAACAAAGCACTCAGTGATATAATTTCATGTTAATTTTTTTTAAAACAATTTGGTTAAAACTCTAGTTTAATATACACTCTTACATGTATTTTGAAAGGCATTTCACAACTTTTTTTTTTTTTAAATTTGGCATATTAAAGTAATTGTTCGCTATCGATATGTACTGTTAGCAACCTGGGTCCTTTATCAAAATAACTTTTCAGCATTAAATAACCCAAAAAGGGTTTATATACCGTAGAACAAAACAGCCAACCAACCATGAGTTTACATCTATATGATTATTATATTAATTTTTTTTAATATTATGTTAATTTTTTTTTAAACAATTTGGTTAAAACTCTAGTTTTAATATACACTCTAACATGTATTTTGAAAGGCATTTCACAACTTTTTTTATTTTTTTAAATTTGGCATATTAAAGTAATTGTTCGCTATCCTAAGCTTAAAAGATTTTTTTTAAATTGTTTAAATTTTTTTATTGGGGCTACCAATAAGTTCTGTTAACAAAGAACTTAGTAATATAATTTCATGTTTTTTTTTTGTTTTGTTTTTTTTTGACAATTTGGTTTGAACTTCTAGTTTGATATACAGTGGTACCTTGACTTATGAATGCCCCGATTTACAAGTTTTCCGAGTTACAAGCTGTCTCTTGGTCAAGTTTTTTTCTTTATGCTGTGAACTTAAATTTGAGGTACGAACTTCAGATACACTCATGGTTCACTAAAATCATTTAAGTTTTCAAATTTATTATGACAAAGAAAAATATTATTTATAAAAAGATAAGCATTAAAACATATTACAAGCACATAATTCATTACATTCTATACAGTGTTATTCTACGTATTTAAAAAAAAAACATATAAAAATGAATTAGGGTGTTTTGGGGAACCCTGGAATGCATTAATGCCAGTTCAGTTTATTTCAATGGAGAAAATTTGATTTGATAAATAAGTAAAGTTATTGAGTTATGAGCGGAATGAATTTAACTTGTGAATTAAGGTACCACTGGGTTATATCAGCTGATCTTATGATGCCAAAAAGTTTGTAAAATAACTTGGCTTTTCTTCTTTTTTTCTTTCTTTTTTTTAAAGATATCTAAGTTTTTTTTTTAAAGTTTTTATTCTTCAGAGAAGGAACTGATGTCTCTTAAGTTGCTTTATTGTAAGTGTAACTTACTAATTGTTACTTTCTTCCACATTGAACAGAAAAAAAAATGTTAATGTGAAATAATACTTTGTCTTAACATCTTTTTTTAATAAAAAAAAAATTCTTAATATTTTTTATAATATTTTAAACTAGAGTGACTAATGAATCTCTCTCCCTTATGCAAGGGTTGACTGGGTGGTGTAATAGTTAACAATCTAGAGTAGCAGACCATTGTTAATGAGTTTAGTTCTCAGAGAGTGTCCCATACTATTGGCCTTAAGCCAAACTAAGTTAAACTTAGTAAATCCCTATACAGGGTGTCCACAAAGTCCATGTGTACTTCAGAATTTTTATAACTTTATTTGTATTTGTGTATTCTTTAAAGTGCACTTTATGGAAATCAAAGGTCCTAGATAATAATCTTATTATAATGGAAATTCTGTGTTTTTCTGTCTGTAACCAAAACTATATTACTAATCGAGTCACAATTAACATACATTTCAACACATTCTTCATGATGTTATTTATATTTAAACCTCAATTATTAATAAAATTGCTTCACCTTTTCATTAGTGTTGTCCATATCTACATACTAATAACATGCTATTGTATTTATATATACAAAAAATAACGGTTTGCAGTGTGAACGGGAAGGCTAATTTGCATATTGATATTAAAAATGTGATTTTATTAAATATGTGCTTAGTATTATTGATTTTTAACTGTTTGGTTTTATTTTAATGAATATAAGCAAAAATCTCTCCAATGAATCTTAAATGAAATCCATTAACAAGAAAAAATAAGTGTAATTTTATTCTTTATTTCCTAATTTAACTCAATAGTTAAATAAGTAAAATTCAGCAATGAAAGACGGGAGTGATGGGAGAGTAAGTTTCATTTCTATTTTTTCTATTATAACCCCACTCTGTTTCAAATCTTTTTATCTGCATTCTTATTAGACTTTCTAATTTAATACGATATTTCATTACATTAAAACTTAAATACTTGCACCCGGAGGGTGCAGATATTTGCTAGTAATAATAATAATAATAATAATAATCAGTGTGTTTTGTTTTTAACTTTCATATTGTTTGTTTTTAGATAATTTGTAATAAACACTGGCATTAACTCTTTGCCTAATTTAAGCTCCTTACAGCAGCTCTTCCACCACTGTGATTCTACTGTAAGGCGCTAAAAGAAAACTGTAAGGCATTAGAATTAAACGAATTTAAGTTTAAACCAGTTAGATCACCAAAGTTAAGCAGCAAGGAATGTGTTTAATACTTAATTGGGTGACCAGTTAAGCAATAATAGGTACTGTTAGCAACCTGGGTCCTTTATCAAAATAACTTTTCAGCATTAAATAACCCAAAAAGGGTTGATATGCCGTAGAACAAAACAGCCAACCAACCATGAATTTACATCTATATGATTATTATAATTATGTACTAAAAATTTTCTAAAACAACAAATAAAATTAACGATATAAACCAGGACACATAGTCAATTTATTTATTAGACAACTTTATTATACTATAAAAATTCATAATTTCTTGTGACTAAAAAAAATTAAACAAATTTAGGTTTAACTTTGGCCTTTTTAGATTGAAATCGTTACAGTTGCAATATTAATGTTTACATTTTTACTTTTATAAAGAAGATTTAATTTACAACTCTGCCTTTCACTGGTGACCAATCTAAAGTTGGCTTTTGGAAAATAGATTCTTCATTGCGTCAGTAAGACAATAATATTAGAGATCAATAACACCAAGTAATTATTTATTAAACCCAGTTTTATTAAAACTAGTATGCAAATTAATCACACCATATATTATGTAAAATTTATTTCTTAGTGATATATAAGACAAATTGCACTAATAACATGGGTGGTTTTAAGGCAAATCTAACTCAGATTTTCATAGAGACCTTGTTGATAAATAAAATTTATTCTATGTGTTAATGATTTTCACTTTAAATTAAATACTCATTCATAAACTTACACAATTCCAGAGGGTATTGTGACGTAAACAGTGACATAGTTTCAGTTACAGACACCAAATCTCCATTATGATAAGAATTCATAATTTCTTGTAACTAAAAAAAAACTATATGGCATTAGGATTAAACAAATGTTTATATTTGATGATTTAATGAAATCCATTAATTTCATGTGACCCTGAATCTATTTGTGTGACCATTTAAGCAACAGCAGTTACTATGATCAATCCTTTGTTTATCAAAAATGATTTGATTCAGCATTAAATGACCTCCAAAAGGGTTGATATGCCATAAAACAAAACCAACCATAAATCTACATCTGATTTAACATTATATTGGTAATCATATAGTGTATCGATTTGTAACATTATTTTTTTTTAGATAACTTTATTCTCATAATAATAGTTTTGTTTAGTGTTAATCTATAAGTAAATCTAACAACCATTATGGAACAGATCTAATATTTCATAGGTTTTTTTAAATCAGTTCGGTAGAACACTCACCTAGAAATCACAATGTTCAAGGTTTGACACTGGTCCACACCAACTCAGCGCATAAGTAGCACAGATTGGGTAATCTGATCTGTGTGATAAAATGGGGAGCTGATGATAAGTGTGGTGCTCCATCTCAACAAAAAAATTTTTCCTGGTCTAGTCCTAACAAAAAGGGGATAGACTCCCTTGCTGTCTGACTGATACCAACAATAGGCTACCCCACCAACTTTCTTTTATATAGTTACATTTGACTCTTTACTCATATTCTTTACAAACTTGAGAAAGCTACTAACCCCCTTGTGCTCCCTCCCAGCTATTGGTTAAATAGTACCACTACTGTTCTTCTATAAGGATGGCTCTGGCATTAAATAACCCGTAAGAGTTGATATACCATTAAACAAAGAAATCAAACCCATCTACAACTTTCCTCCTGAGTCATCCATTTAAAAAAAAGAAAAGAAATATAATAATAATAATAATGAAGAATTGAGACCATCCAAACTACAGTACTGTTGGGATCGGCTAGAATACTCAGAAGAGTCCTGGAGACCTGAGGAGACTTGCTGTTACTCAGACTCCAGTGAAACACCAGCTACAGCAGGTGTGAAAAACTCATAATAATAATAATAATAATGGAATTAATGTGTACAGTGATCAGGTGCACCACAATTCATCAAAGGCTCATGTATACTACATAGAATAATGCACTTAAGTCAGGAAAATGAATAGCGTAACATTTTTTTATATTTTTTTAAACCCTGATTCAAAATCATTGTACATTATTGCAGATCATGCTAAGTTATAAGTTTCCATCATTCATAATGACATTACTTCATCATAATCAAATTAATCTTTAAATATCCAAAGTTTACAATTTAACATTTGTTTTGTACATTTTTCTCTTCAGATGTTTTAAGCAGTTACACCATGTTTTGTTTTTTTGGTTGTTTGTTTTTTAAAACTTTATGTGAAAGCCGCCATATTGTTTGAAGTGGAAATGTGAATTGTCAGATTAATTTGGAAATGTTTGTCAATTTCTGTTTAGAAATTCATTTTTGTTATCTGGATTTAAACTTGTTCCTTGTCAAATATTTTATTTCTGTTAAAAAAAAAATTAATAAATAGTGGAATTAAAAGTTTGTCAAAAAATTATACTTAAAATGTTATTCTGTGTTGAAAAGGAATTATTGTAAAAAAAAAAGAAAAACTTTGAATAATGCTGTCTTGTGCAGTGTTTTATTTGTCCGTCCGATGTTCTGTATTTTTCCAGCAAACATGAAAAAAAAAAAAAAAAAAAAAAAAAAAAAAAGAATGATAAAGAGCAAGAGAATGTTTTATATAAGTTTTTCTTCTCCCCAGTCTCACCATTATCCCATCCATTTCTTACTTCTTTTTTGGGTTTTACGGCATGTCAATCCTTGTTGGGTTATTTTATGCCAAAGATGTTTTGTTCTATTCATTCTTGATGGGTATTGAAATTTTTTTTATTTGAACCCAATTTTTTTAAAAACACATTTTTGTTAACTTATTTTCTTCTATTTAACTGTTAAATGGCACCTTAACAGATACTACCACTCCAGGTCAGGGTGGACCTGGGAGTAATAGCGATGAAGGGGTACTACACAATCTCCAGAATAATGTAATGAGATATATTAAATTAGAAAGACTAATGCAATTAAATAGGAATGCCTATAAAAAGATAACACTTATTTTAATTATATTTTAATTGGCTTCTATATAAAATCATTCATAGGATTGATTTTAATATGTTGGAGAATGAAACAATAATATTAGAGATCAATAACACCAAGTAATTATTTATTAAACCCGGTATTGTTAAAACCAGTATGCAAATTAACCCCACCATTTATTATGTAAACATTTATTTCTTAGTGATATATGACACATTGCAGGATTTTAAACACTAATATGGACTATTTTGAAACAAATCTAACTCTTTTCATAGAGACATCATTGATAAATAAGACTTATTCTATGTATTAATGATTTTGACTATAATATAAATTAAATACTCATTGATAAACTTACACTATTCCTGGGGTTATTGTGACGTAAGTAGTAATGTAGTTTCAGTTACTGACAGACAGACACCACATCTCCATTATAATAAGATATTGCACATTTATTCGGCCAGTAGACAATTTCTTTATTTTGATAAATCTTGAAAAAATTTCAATGTTAATTTTGATTTTTTGGACTGTTGTCCTCATATTTTTTTGTAGTATGTATAAACACAGCATTCAGGCTGCTGTATCCTCAGGTGTTGATCAGGTGTTACCTTAGACTAAAATTATCATCAGATGATAACCCTGAGTTCAAGCATGGTTTAGGAGCTTTAATATCATTACCACTAACCCAGGGCGCTCCTAGCAGCTTAAAATGCAACCAGACTTATTGAAAAAAAAAAAAAGATATAGACAAATTAATTTCAATGTTTATCTATTATTTCTTCTCTGCTTCCCCCGAAATAACTGAGTCTCGTCTTTTCTTTCAATAAGACATGAACAGTATGAGGCATTCTTTGTCATTTCACTCAAAGTTGTACAATTTCATAAATAATTCTGTAGATGATTTAAATTTTTCAGACTGTTGTCTTCATCTTTATTGTTATATACACAACGTTTTGGCTGATGTGTCCTCCTGCCTTTTTCAGGTATTTCTTATTTGAACTCGGGAGACATCATGTCTGAATCAGAAGCGTTCATAAAGGGCTAAAACATTATGTATATAACATTAATGATGGAGACAACTGTTTTAAAAAATCTAAATAATAAAAATTATCAAGCCTCATCTCATAAATTCAGACATAAATGTTACCTACATAAATTTTACCTACAGAGTGGTCCAAAAGTCTCATCACCCCTTACATTTTTTTTTTTTTTTTTTTTTTTTTTTTTTTTGAGGTAAAATAATTATATAATATATAGTTATTGTAAATAATCTAATTTTTAGATTTTTTTTTTTTTTTTTATAGGTAAAATGATTACATAACTTATATATATTATATATATGCGCTTGGCATAATGGTTAGAGTCGTAGGAAATGGAAACGTCGACCCGATTTCAAATCGTAGACAAAACTGTTTGCATTTCACATATCGCTAATACCCTTGGGAAAGGTATGAATCCTACTCTCCCTCCAGCTATGGATAAATAGTAGGGCAAACTGGGCTCTTTAACCTTGGTTAGGCAACCTGTCTAGGAGAAGGAAAACTCTGAATTCAAACCTGTTAAACCCTGCTTAAGAAATTGACCTTGTGTCGCATCCTGCTCGTGCGGAGGGGTTGGTAAATATATATATATCATATTATTAAAACAAAAAATGAAAACAATATGTAGGGTGACAATACTTTCGGACCACCCAGTACTTTGCCTCCATAATTTTCATTGTAAAATTTCTCTTCCCCCCCCTCTCTCTCTTTTCTCTTGCTCATGATTAAATTCTATCACTATACTGACAATGAATCTGTTCATAAAATCACCCACCCACCCCCAAGCTGTGATAAAATCCATCTACTCATAGCCACATTCAATCAAATATATACAGTTTTACATTTATTTATTTATTCATTATTGTTCGCTTTATACTGGGCTTTATCCAAGCATGGCGGAGTCCATGTGGCATAGTGGCTAACGTGCTAGACTGCTACATTATAGTAAGCGAGTTCAAACTCCAGTCATGCTATTACGTTTATTTTCAGACTAATACTCTTAGGAAAAGTATGACCCCCCCCTCATCACCCTAACTATCGTTTAAATAGTACCACTACTGTTCTCCTACAAAGATGGCTTTGGCATTAAATAACTCATAATGGTTGATATGCCATTAAACAAAGAAATCTAACCAACATTTATCCAAACCCCATTAGCAGTCCTTGTATTTTTTTTTTTTTAAATTGAAATCGGTATTGCTTAATTAGGGGCCAGTTTAGCTCAGTCGGTAGAGCACCCGCCTAGGAATTACAAGGTGCTGGGTTCAATAACAGTTCCCCCCAAGTCAGAGCATGATTAACACAGACCAAAAATTGATATTGATCATTTATCAAATTTAAGGTTTTTGTGGAGATAAAGAAAATGATACTTGGTATTCAGGGCATCCCATCATGGTGTAATAGTTAGCAAGCTAGTCTTGCAGATCCATTACTACTATATAGTGAGTTTAGTCCTCACTGGATGCCCCATACTTGCAACCTTGTGTCACATCCTACCCATGGCGAACAGGTCGAGTAATCAAGGGTTTCCCATCGTGGTGTAATGGTGAACAAGCTAGTCTTGCAGGTCCATTACTACTGAATAGCATGTTTGATCCTCATTGGATACCCCATACTTGTGACTTTGTGTCACATCCTACTCATGGCAATGGGTTGGGTTAATAACTACTTGATATTCCAACGTGTCCCATTCAAATACTAACAATGTTTATCATTGCTTAACCTCATCATCACCATCAGTTTATAACTGCATAATTTATACATATATAAAATCTTTAATGATTGGTCAAAGAAATTATTTTCTCTAGACTACTACTACCCCATGTAAAAAAATATGGAATTAGCACACTTAGAGGATGTTCATTTTGATTGGTTGGTTGGGTGTATTTTATGGCATGTCAACCCTTGTTGGGTTACTTTATGCTGAAGACATTTTGTTTTATTCATTCTTGATAGTATTCGATTTTTTTTTTTCTAACTCAATTTTTTTTAAACACATTTTTTAAAACTCATTTTGTTCTATTTAAATCATAGATGGGATCCTAATAGGTATTACCACTCTGGGTCAGTGTGGACCTGGGAGTAAATGACAGTAATATTCACACAGTTGTATGGTTTCAAGTATTCCTATCTAGTACTAATATTTTTTCACAATTATACGGCCCATCTATGGGTTAAATAGAAAAACAGGAGTTGATAAACAAAATTGTATTATGCATTAAGAATGAATTTATTTCACAACTTTGTCGGTATTAAATGACCCACCGAGGTTGATATGCCGTAAAATAGAATAAACCAAAAAAACAATTATATGGTTTAAAGTAACTATTTCTATTTAATGATAATCACTTATTTGTACACAGTTATATGGTTTCCAGTATTCCTATCCAATACGTATAATTTTGAAAAAAGATCTATTTGACCCATAGATGGGACTCTAAATCCAATTGGAAATTTTTTATAAAAATAGGACATGAGAAAGGTCAATTAACCAATATTTGGGAAAATTGGAACCACTTTAGTAAAGAATATTGCTTTAAATTAGTGAAATCCATGCTTGAAAGAACTAAGGCTGCCATAAAAGCTTGAGGAGGGAGATATTAAATATCCTAATTTTTTCAGCAATGAATTCCATAAATTTGTTTAACTACCTCTAAGTGTGCTAATTCAATTTTTTTTTTTTTTTTTTTTTTTTTTTTTTTTTGACCAAGTTAGCTCCTTTTAAATCTAAACATTCAGAATGGACTTCTACATAACAGAATATTTAGATTTAATTTCAATATGTAAAATATCTCTGCACTCACACATAGATATTCACATTTTTTTATGACCATAAAAATTCTTTGAACAGCTTTTTATAATTTTGTAATTTTTCAACCTAAACTCATTTTCATTGTCATTTGAACGTCTCATAAAAATGGTGGCATATGTAAACCAACCAAGAAAAAAAAAGAATTGTTTAGTTTGTAGATTTTTTCTTGTATATTGTTTAAATGTGATCATGTAGAAATTTGTTTTGAAAATAGTCCTTAAAATTTGAATTAGATCTTTAAAACAAAAATCAAGCACAAGAACTTGCATGAGATTTCCTATTTGATATATATATATATATATATATATATAATCTGATGAGTCTATTTATGTGTGTGTGTGTATATATATATATATATATATATATATATATAAGGGCTGGTTTAGCTCAGTCGGTAGAGTGTTCGGCTAGGAATCACAAGGTTCCTGGTTCAATACCGGCCCTCGCAACTCAGCGTATGAGTAGCACGGGGTTCTGTGCGGCAGTAAAGTGAGGAGCTGATTGTAGGTGTGGCACTCCACTTCAGATGCTGAAATAATCTCCTTGGTCTAGTGCTAGTGAAAAGGGAATAGACTCACTCGCTGTCTGGCTGATACCGAATTTAGGCCGCCCCGACGACAACTTTATTTATATAATGTGAAAATAATTTTTTGGGTTAGAAGTATGAAAGAAATGAGTGAAATATTATGTTCTAAATTCCATTTATTTACTAATATTTTGAGGAGCGTACGTTCCTCTTTTTCAAAGGTTTGTGTTAGCCTGACTGTTTCCTGTCTGTGTTACTTTTGTCTAGCCCTGTATTTGATGTTGATAGTACACGTCTACACACACTTACAAGGTCTCAAATCAGACCTAATATATATATATATATATATATATATATATATATATATATATACATACCCACAAAGAAGCATATATGGACTCCACAACAATATCATATATATATATATATATATATATATATATATATATATATGTGTGACTCAGATATATCCACAAAGGAGCATACATCAATTCCACATCATATATATATATATATATATATATAGTGTATGTGTATTTGATAGTTATAAATACGTTGAAAATTAGTATCCTGTATGTTTAAACGTTAACTTTTGAAAATTTTAATAGTAAACATTTTGTTTAAATGGTTATTTGATATTAGTTGAAAAGCTTAATGTTATCAAAGATTTCTTAGTTTATATGAATATAAAATATTTTATTCTGTTTTTTTTTTTTTTTTAAATTTGTTTTCTTTCTTTTAAGATGGAAAAAAGCTGCTGATACTTTTTTTTTTCTTTCTTTTTTGGGCAATGTACAACAATACTACGAATGAAATTGCTATTTTCTTATAATGAATGTCTATGTACAGAACTATTGTTTTTTATATTTGGTTAATATGTACCCAGGTACTTATTAATACAGCTACAAGGTATTTTGAATATTCTCCTGTCTGCTATGGAATTCTTTTCTTATAAATGACAATATTAAATTAAAAACTCTTGATAAACTGCTTTCTACTAGTTTGCTCTTTTTTGTTGTTGATGTGTAAAAAAAAAAAAAAAGTAATAATTATGGGTCTCTGTTGGGAAACGACATGTTAAAATAATATCATTTTCAAAATGCCCCCCCCCCTCCACTGGAGATTATGTCAGATGTTAATATAAGTAATAAAAAGCCTAGTATAGCCAGGGGGAGGTTAATGTATATGTGAACACATATGCTCGTGAGGGGGTGGCTTAAGGAAAAATTGTGATATTGTAAGAAGTATCTGGTCATTCCTAAAATGATTTTTGCTTTAAAAAAAAAAAGCATTGTCCAATGATTTTTATTATAAAAATCCATTTCCAACGTCTTTTGCTATAAAAATTATGAAATGATTTTATTACAAAAATGCATTTCTAATGATTTTTACTTCAAAGATGAAGTGGCTAATAAAAATAAAAATGTATTGGATATGATTTTTTCTTTCTTTTTTTTTATAAAAAATTGTTGGATTTTTTTTTTTTTTTTCTATAAAAACATATTTTACTTTATGTGTTAACTGTAACTTTTACAATGACTAATGAATTTTATACTAAAAATAAATCTTAATTGATTTTTATTATGAAAATTAGATCCAAATTCATAAATTTTTTTCTTTAAAAACATATTTTACTTTATGAAAACATATTTTACTTTATGTGTTAACTGTAACTTTTACAATGACTAATGAATTTTACACTAAAAATAAATCTTAATTGATTTTTATTATGAAAATTAGATCCAAATTCATAAATTTTTTTCTTTTTGTTCAACTGATGTTCAATTAAATTAATGGAACGTTGCTGGAGGAATAGAAATGTCTTATAATCGCCAGTGAGTAAACAACTCGTCTTATTAAATCGCTGGTGATTAAATTGTGGAAAATCTTGTTCTCAAATTATTAATTCTACCGTGGCTATCTTACTGTGATTTTTTTTTTTTTTTCCACTCTCAAACACTGACCAATTTTTCAGAATTTTCAACAGTACAGTAAAAATTCTAGCGGGAAATAATAGCATTACATCTCTTTTACAGTACAGGGGAGGTAACTTTATTACACCGAATGAATTATCTCCCTTGAATACTCGTAGAAATCGCAAGATTACATTAAAGACTGGCTATTTTGGTTATTTCCTATAAGTCTAATATGATCAAAGGGGAACCACTCTTGACTGATAAATTATTTATTGATCTACTAGGGAAAATAAATAAATAATTTATCAGTCAAGAGTGGTTCCCCTTTGATCATGTTAGACTTATAGGAAATAACCCTTTACCTACCAAATTCCCCCCTCCATGGGTCTTGATGTCAGAGAATAAATTGGTGAATATTACCAGATTATTCCATTCAACTGGTTCCCTATTGCAAAAGGATCAAATACCAGTTTCAGGATTGGTTCACAGACAAAACAAAAGATGGCAGGGGTGTTCACTTAGTGATTTTTCAGTATAAACAAGTGGTGGGAGAGCCGCTGTGAGCAGTTTAAAGTAGGCAAAGAGTTAAGTTTCAAATATTTAGAAATGGAATTAGATTGTTTTGAGGTATAAATTTCAATGTAGTACCCAACAAAGTGCTATATTAATAAGTAAACAGTGCTCAATATCATTGATAGAGCATTTATATCTAAGTTAGGGTAGCATGAACATGGAGTCAACAGCACTTGGTTACTGACACTTTCTCATCACTTGGTTTGAATAATTGCATAGGCAAGAAACTGTCAGTAACCAGTCGCCACTGACCCCATGTCCACACTACTCTTATATATATATATATATATATATATATATATATATATATATCTTAGAAAGGAAGGAAAAACTGAACACCATAATTCCATAATAAATTTATTTCAACCAAAATTGGGGCCTATATAAATCTAAGTTGATTTAATATAGCTCCCCAAAATCCAGTCTCATCAGATGGAAGATCAGGTTATTTGAATCGCATAAATGAAAAATTTTACTTCTCAAAAAAAATAAAAAATAAAAAAAATATAGATAGATTTAAAAAAAAGATTTTTTTTTTTTTTTTTTTTTTTTTTTTGAGAAGTAAAAATTTTCAGTTATGCAATTCAAATAACCTGATCTTCCATCTGATGAGACTGGATTTTGGGGAACTATATTAAATCAACTTAGATTTATATTTTGGTCGAAATAAATTTATTATGGAATTACGGTGTTGAGTTTTTCCTTCCTTTCTAAGATAAATATTGCTCTGTATATAATCTAAAAAGTTTATTATACATTGAGCTCTCTTTAGTGATTTAAAGATTCACTGTATTTATACATACTGGATCATACAATAATAATACCGTGTAACTTAGAAATCACATATAGAATCATCCCTTACTACCAAGTTTTGGATACCTCTCATATATATATATATATATATATATAAAGAAATACAACAGTAAAAAAAAAAAGAAAAGTATCTTTATATATGTACACACTTTTTTACTGTTCTTTTTCTTTGTGTATAATGCTGGAGATTTTAAATACACATCTGTATTAATAATAATTAATGATTATTTCTTTTCTATTTAGCTAGTAACAATTGTTAAAAGAAATTAATGATTTTCTTTAGCAATCCCAGCGAGAAACTCAATTAAGGTAAAACTGACATCATGTACTGGGGATCAAGTGCCAGTTTCAGAAAAAGTCAGCTGAACTGTGGAAAGACAAAGGTAGGTTGCATTAAGTTTGTTTTTATTATAACACCACGAAATGTTCAGCCTATACTAGGGAAAGTCATGTGATAAAACAAGGATCCTTCAAAAAGTTCTAAGCCTCACCAGAAAGAAGGGCCACTTCTTATAAAACTAGAAAAACTAATTCAGATTTCTGTTTTGGTACTATTCATAAAAAAGAACAGTATATATATATATATATATATATATATATATATAGTAGGAAAAATGAAAAAACACCGGTTTAAATGGGTTAAGTGGCGAGTTTATTGGCCAACGCTGCAGTGTTTCGATCTATTAATTAGATCATCTTCAGGGCATTTGTTGGTATATGGAAGGTGATAATAAATTATTTATCACAGAATAACGAGAAAAGCGAGTGGTAGTTATGTGTTATTCAGTTTAAAAATTTTTGAAGTTTGAAAGAAGATATATATATATATATATGGTGATTGCCACTTCTTCACAGAATAAGGCTATTTCTACAAATAGTTTGGTTGTGCGCAAGCAGATGGTCCAAGGATCCAGATTTGTTTTTATGTACCCTATCACATGTGAATCCCTTCTGTCTTCCTCACGTATGCAATGATACGTCCAGCCCTTGATGGGCAAGCCCTGTCACACAGGTCGGTCAAATGTAGGAGTTGTGTCTGATGTCAGTTATGTGCCACCTATGTATAGACCAATTCAGGATGGGGTGCTCGATCCACCTTACATCAAACCCCTTACAGCTACCATCAGCCTGCCCTTTCAATAGAAAGTGTAGCCAGCCCCCACTTCTGTTAATTGGTCCTCGTCGCTATAACTGTCTTCCACAAGGGCCTCGATGTCTACCCCATATCAAGAAAGTTTTGTCACGATTCCAGTTCGTCATTTGGGGTTTTCCAATCACTTAGAATCGAGAATTGTCCAGACATTCCAGGTGGCTATTGTTAGCCTGATTTATGTTGCAATATTTTCTTATTTTCGCCCTGCTAATAGGAACAGCCGTCAAACGGCATATACACACAGTAAAAAAAATAATGTGCACATATATATTGATCATAATGTCTTGTTAAGCCACTGCCACTCCTTCATTCATTGTCCGTATGTGAGCTTGTTCATGACTTTTCAATCTTGCCAAAGTCTTGCATAACTTTGAACATATCTGGCACATTCTGACATTACACAAGATAGTGTCCACCTTTTTCAATTCATTACTTAGCGAGTTATATATCAAGGGAAGTAACTCTTACAGTTATGTTGTAGAGACAACAATTGCAGTCGGGTAGCTCTCATGTGATTGACCAAGCCTTCCTATGACAACACAGCCTGGTCACACTCCTCACAGATCCACACATCACCAGAATTGGCCAGCAGAGTTTCACGTTTTCAGTATGCTCTCCTGAGTTTTGCTCAGTCCGCCCTTGCAGCTTCAAACAGTTCTGCTCCCCTGTATATCGCAGCCCTCCACTGCCCATGATCAGATGTCAGGGACTCCCAATTATTGACAGGAATACCAAAGTACACTAGACACTCCATTACACTATCACAAAATCGTTTTTTTGGCTTGTGTTCTGGTCTTTTACCAAAAAGGAGCTCACCATAAAAAAGTTGTTTTGGTAGTCTAGAGTCATCAAGACGAACAAGATGACCCGCCCAACATGTCTGATTCCTCATCACAATTGCAGCAATGCTAGTTGTTTTTGCTTTGGTAAAACAGCCATATCTGGAACATGGCTTTCCCTCTTCAGACCAAGGATATGTCTAAGACAGTGCTGATGGAATCTTTCAAGCTGCCTCATATGAGATTGATACGACGTCCAGGTTTCAGAAGCATAGAGCAAGGATGATAACACACATGCTTGATACACAGACATTTTAGTTGCCAGAGTTAGATCACCATCGGACCAAACCCTTTCTTCTAGCTTACCAAAGAATTATTTTATACGAATGAAAGGGTAAGCACACACACACACATATATATATATATATATATATATATATATATATTTTTTTTTTTTTTTTTTTTTACTGTTCTATTGCTTGTATATATATATATATAGAGAGAGAGATAGATAGATAGATAAAAATATATTTTATGAAAAGAAGGTCTGCAAAATAAATTTAAAAAAAAAATTCTATTATTCTACCTCGGCTAAAAAAATAATTCATTTTGCAGACCTTTTTTATAAAATATTAGATTTACTCCTGTTAGACCCTTAACAACACCTCATATATATATATATAAATAATAATGAAATTTATTGTGTACAGTGCTCAGGTGCACCACAACTCATCAAAATCTCATGTCTAGTACACAGAATAATGTATTAGTGTCAGGAACATGAACAGTTTACAGTAATATGCATGTATGTGTGCGCAGAGGGGCATCAGGTATAGTGTTGGTGGACTATAGGAAGCATGGAGGCTTTGAAAGATGCAGTGTTTCGGCAGCCTATTCAATGCCTCGGCAATTCTGAGTGTGAAACAATGTTTCCGAAAGTCATGTGAGCAATGCTGTTTTCTGACTTTGTAGGCATGCCCACGTGTGTTAGGAACATGGAGATCAAAAAGGTGCTCAAGATTGCTGTTGTTAAGATGATTAATGACCTTATGAGCGTTTACCAGGTCAGTTACCAGACGCCGAAGTTTCAACGAATCCATTCCCTGGGCAGCAAGACGTTCAGAATATGGCAGATGGAGGGTATTCGTTTGGTTGTACGTCTGTACAGTTTCTAGGAGGTTAATGTTCTGAGTGAGATAGGAGTTCCAGACTGGTGATGCAAATTCCAAGTGTGGCTGCACCATAGCTTTGTACAGCTTTAAATAGATAGCTGGTGTGTGGCTGACAAAAGTCTTGCTGAGCGACGCCAGGACACCCTCGGCCTTTTTGACAATTTTAGAGATGTGTTTCATCCAACGTAAATCACTGCTGACAGTAATACCCAGATCACGTTCACAAGAAGATTCCTTGATTGATATATATATATATATATCTAAGGGTAGTGTGGACATGGAGTTAATGGTGCCTGGTTACTGACAGTGTGTCTCCTATGCGATTATTCAAACTAAGTGGCGAGAAACTGTCAGTAACCAAACGCTATTATTTTTATCAAATTTATTGCAGTCTTGAGGGTAAAGTTGTAATCTCATAACTAAAGGGACATAACTGTAAGAGTTACTCCCCTTGATATATAACTCACTAAGTAATGAATTGAAAAAGGTGGACACTATCTTATGTAATGTCAGAAGAAACAAATGAAATTGACGATTTTAACACTTAACCCCTCCACATTGGTGTAAAGGTTAGCAAGTTAGTCTTGTAGATCCATTAATTCTGAAAAGTGAGTTCAATCCTCGCAGGATGCCTCTTTTGACCTTATGTCAAATCCTACCTGTAGGGTAAATAATTTCTTTTAAGCATCCCGTTATGGTGTAATGGTTAGCAAGCTGGTCTTGTAAATCCGTTACTACTAAACAGGTCTGTCATGAAGGCATGCATTGAGGAAGAAGAGACTTTGACTTTCACCCCCTGAGTTCATATATACCGTGTTTCCGCAAAAATAAAGTTTCATCTTAGACAATCTCATTTTTAACCAGAGGGTGTTGCAAGATTATAATGGTTGTACTTTTAAGGAACACGAGTATTAATATATAGATGGTTAATAATGCTTCATCTATATATTACTAAAATTTTTATTTTATTTATTTAAAAAAATATTTTGTGTGTGTGTGCATGGAGGGATGGAGGGAGGGAGGGGGAAGACCTAACACATAACAGCAATATTTTTTATTAGAACTGTTATGTTTTTACATACAAATAAAATATAGAGCACTGAATGAAAATGCAAGACCAGGTTGTTGGAAATTAACAAGGTTTTATTTAACACCAGGTAGAAAATGCTTCTACCCTAAAAGTGACTTGACTAGCTCAACCGTGCTGTGCACGTGCGTCCACTCTGTATAAACCCCAATCTAAAAGTGTCATAGTGAAAACCCCACTTCCGGGTTCCCATCAGTCCCCTATTGATCAAGGGGAGTAACTCTAGATTTTGTTAGGTCTGGACCTAACAAGAACAATACACTTAAAATGGTTATTTTCTATAAGTCTAACCTGATCAAAGGGGAACCACTCTTGACTGATAAATAATTTATTTATTTATTGATCTACTAGGAAAAAAGAAGACAGGGTTAGGGTTTAGAGTTAGGGTTAGTTTAATGGGAAAATAAATAAATAATTTATCAGTCAAGAGTGGTTGCCCTTTGATCATGTTAGACTTATAGGAAATAACCCTTAAAATACTCTAATTTAGAGAATAAAGCAACGTCCAGCCCAGTTTGCAACTGATTGATGATTTTGTAACGTCTTCAAACTGAATCTCATTTTTTAATCATTCAAATTTTCAATATAACATATACTACAAATTATAAATCATAAAATCTCCCCATTACAACCAACAACTATTAGGTTTCCCCGAAAAATAAGACCTACCTGCAAGATAAGACCTAGTTTGATTTTTCAGGCTGATTTTAATATGATCCCTCCCCTTAAAATAAACCCTAGTTGAGAGTGGCAAACAGACAAAAGAAATAAGCATTCTTCACAATCACATCATGTGATGCAAACACTTGTCAATGATCAAGACGAAGTGCATTTGCTTGTGCTATTTATCCGGATGCTCAGGAAAAGCTATAGCTACGCCCACACACACAAATTCCAAACTGTTTTTGTGGTCAAGGCAAATAAGTTGACTTCATAAAGTACACAACTTTCATGAATTTTTAAATAAAAGAACATGTCAATGGTAAATAAATGTAGATCGCTTTTCATAATTTCTGTTTATTTAGAAATTTCATAATTTTTTACTTTGTAATGTCGTTTTTCAATATTTGAAAGATAAGTCATCCCCTCAAAATAAGCCCTAGTGTTATATTTTGGAGTGAAATTTAATATAAGCCCTGTCTTATTTTCAGGGAAATCCAGTAGATTTGACATCTAGTGGCTAATAGCAGAACCCTTTGGCAGACAAGGGAGGTAATGATATTTTGTCTTTTATATTTCCAGGCTGCTACTGCTATTATGTATGTGGTAAAACACTCATTATCATCATCAGGTTAGGCTGACAACACAGATTCCCATGACTCTCTAACCACCCATTCCTATATTGGTCTTCCACTCAGCATTCACACAGAGCTGATTGATGTAATTTTTGCTGCTTGGCCTACATTTGTATGTCCATGTATAGGTGTTCACAGAAGAATGTCACTTATGAGTTTGTCTTTGCTTCTCCAGCATGTCTTGTTTGTATTGCTCAGATGGTTTGTGTGATAGGAGGTAAGTGGCCGTACAGATGCTTTTTTTATGGAGTGGTGCATTTTGAATCAGCATTAAATGACCCAATGTATCAATACATTGGGTCAGAAATAATTGTTTGTATAGAAAGTAAAGACCTACATACATAAAATTGTCTTTAAATTAAGTGGCAGAAGAAGAATTATCATTGAACTTTTAAAAGGTAAGCTTAATTATTAAAATGAAATACTTAAATGCAGCGATCAATTTTGAGTTCTTCTGTAGTTTATTGTTGCCTATCACATACAGTAGCATTATACCTCACAAAAAGAAACTAGCTTAATTGCCTCCCAAAATGGCGGCTTTTAAGCTAGTTCTTAATATGGCATTTGGTTTGTAACCTGTGAAATAGAAACAATTGTTCGTACGGAAAGTAAGGACCTATGTGCTTCAAATTGTCTTTAAATTAAGTGGCAGCAGAAGAAATATCGTTGAACTTTCAAAAAGTAAGCTTAAATATTAATGTAATATAATATATTAGTAATTTGAAGGTAAATACAATGCGTATGAAAAATAAAAACAAAAAGATGTTATTTTTGTCTTATTGATTTCGAAGCATGAACTTCATCATCAGAGATTCGTATCAGAAATGGACGTGCTTACGTTTTTATTTGTGTGGTTATAATTTCTCTTCTTATTTCTTTTTCCTCTCCTTTTTTTTTTTCTTTCTTCTTCTCCTCCTTTCTTTTTTCCTCATGTTATGAATGAAATGGGCGAATAACTGTAATTTCTTTTTTTTTTTGAATGTCTGTTGAGAACAAATGTATCCAATATTGATGACAAACAGACAATTTTGGATACATTTGTTCTCAACAGACATTAAAAAAAAAAAGAAATCAAGGGGGGCGCCTCAGGCGCTGGGCAATAAACCCAGCCCTGCCCCCAAGGTGGCAGGTATTGCCTGGGGGGTTAGACCCCTGGGACCGACGCTATTAATTGAACACACCGGTCCAGTGGCCGAAGCTAAGCTTAGTAAATGACTACCACTAAGCTATATCTGTAAAAAATAAACATTATTTATAATATGGATAATTTTCCATTTTACTTGGCTGGTTGGATTTTATGGCACGTCAACCAGTGTTGGGTTATTTTATGCCAAAGATGTTTTGTTATATTCATTCTTGATGGGTATTCAAATTTTTTTTTATTTAAACTCATTTTTTCTATTTAATCCATGGATGAGACCCTAACAGGTACTACCTCTCTGGGTCAGAGTGGAACTGGGAGTAATGGTGATGAATGTGTACTCCACACTTCCCAGAACTCCAGAATTAGATGCATTTTAACATTATACCCAGGACACTAAGACCTTCAGCCACCACCTTCTAGCACATATATGATAAAAAAGATTGGAAGGTTGCTATAAGGGCAATTGATTAGGTACTAGGGCTTGACGTGACCAACCAATTGATCGGAGGAGGCCTCTCTGTCCGCTCATCTAGCCTAAGTAAGAGCCAAAGTGGAGTGCTGTATGTCATGGACTGCTCCACCATTAGGATTCCGTCCTTAAGTATCACGAGTTGCCACCTACAGCCAAAAGGTGGCCTTTCTGCAGAGGTGTAGTCTCCATATTTTACAGCTCCAGCCAACAGGGCAGCAAAACATTTGAGTTCCTCATTAGTAAATAATAATTTACTAATAATTTCTATTGTTTTTCTAATCCCTAGCAACAAGAAGCAAAAGAAAACAGCTTCCTCCCTCTGGTAACCATGGTAACATTTTCCAGTTATAAGATTAGAAATTTTTCTCCCCTAGAGCAATACTGTGGCAGGTGTGTCAACTCAAGGTTATGGCCGCCACCCCTCTCTGTCTGCATGATGGTATAACAGCTACTTTGTTTTTAATCTTTTCTCTCTCTCCCTCACCCCTCTCTCTCTCTCCCTCACCCCCTCTCTCTCTCTCACCCCTCTCTCTCTCTCCCTCCTCACACCCCTCTCTTCTCCCTCAAGGAAATTGATCAGATTCATATAAAATATATTCAAATGTAAATATTAGTTCCCATCAAAATAATTATATCAACATGTTTAATATGATACGACTCACCAGAGGATTGGACTATATTTTTTTTTATATATGACCCACTGGTGGGTCGGTTTGCATTGAACATGTTAAATTATTGATTTCTTACTCACCTATATATATTACTAAAATTCTCATTATATTTGTATATATGAAACCATAATGTAGCAAAAAAACAAAAACGGAAAACTCAGCAAGATTTTTTTATCAGAGTAATATATTTAACTTAACTGTAACTTAAATAAATATAAATAATATATATATATATAATATATATATAAATAATAATAAAGTCTCAAATAATAAATAATAATAATACACTTGTTCCTAAATTTTCCGTCCATTATCATCCTGTAACACCCTCTGGTTAAAAATGACACTGTCCAAATTGTTCAAGATGCAATGCAAAAATATAAATGCAGATTATCTGGTGTCGCTTAATTGCAGATTTCTTATTTGTCCCATTTTATTTCACCGAATTTTAAAAATGAAACATTCTAAATGGGCTTTCATTGCTTAAATGCCCAACGTAAAATTAAAATGAATGGAAAAAAAAAGAAGTTACACATTTGTTTCATTTGTAATATTATTGTAATAATTTCCAGCCCAACTTAAATAATTTCCGAGTCGTGTTTTTGTCACTTTTTTGTCAGCAAATTAATGTAGATATTTTACAACTCCTCTTTTAAGAAAGAGTGAGAGAGAGTTAAATCAAGATTATTATACATTTTACATATTGAACTATTTTGCAATAGCCCTTAAGTAAACATGTCAAACATTGTAATAATTAAATTATCATACTGTGGTATATCCACAGGTCCTGCTAGTAGGCAATTATTTCTACATGAATAGCAGTTTGACTCCCATACCAGGAATCAAATTCAGCACTCCCTCATTTATATAAAATTGAAGGTCTCTTGTATGATATAATGGTTACTAGGCTAGCAGATCAGTGTTATTGAGCTTGATCCTCACTGAGTGCTCCATACTTCTGGCCTTATATCAAACTATGATAAGCTTAGTAAATTACTACTTTATATAAAACTAGCAGCGGCTACCCGGCATCGCCTGGGTAAAGGGGATTTTTTTAAAGTAGTCCTGCAGATCCATTATTACTGAATCATGAGTTGAATCCTCGTGGGATGCTCCATTTAAATCCCTATTTTAAAAAATAGATCTTGCACTGATCCAGCTACTCTGAAAAGAAATGTTAATGTCTACTATCTAAAATATTAAATGAACAGACAAATCCATGCTGTTATCATTTAAATTTTATTTTTCAAATCTCTATTATTTTTGCTCAAAAACCAAGCCCTGGTGATATTTAATGTGTATATATATTTACTTTGTCGTTAATTGTTTTATTTTCAAAGTTTCCTCCGGCCATACAGATACACACAACTGCCCTTTATATATATTGATTGATTGATTGAGTCAACACTGTTAGCCATTATGGTAGGATGCCAAAGACAATTTTGTTTTATTCATTCTTGATAGTATTAAAACATTATTTTTCTATTTAACCCATAGATGGGATCCTAACAGGTACTACCACTCCAGGTCAGATTGGACCTGGGAATAGTGGTGATGAAGGTGTACTCCACACTCGCCCGAGCTGCAGAATTGAAACTTCTCCATTAGATGCAGTTTAATGTCATACCCAGGACATTAAGACCCTCAACCACCACCTTAGCCATTATGCCACAGTAGAATGGTGAGTAAATAATCTTCATTTTCTCAAATTTTTTCCTGTGTGCTTCATACGAAAAAAAAAAAAGGATTTCCTAAGTTTAGTCTAACACAAGTTATTTTCTATATATATATAAAATAATGAAATTTATTGTGTACAGTGCTCAGGTGCACCACAACTCATCAAAGTCTCATGTCAAGTACACAGAATAATGTTGTGTCAGGAACATGAACAGTTTACAGTAGTAATATGCATGTATGTGTGTGCGTGTGTGCATATGTATGTGGAGAGTGGCATCAGGTATAGTGTCGGCGGACTACAGGAAGCATGGAGGCTTTGAAAGACTCAGTGCTTCGGCAGCCTACAACAGACGCGGGCAGTTTATTCCATGTCTCCACAACTCTGAGCGTGAAAAAATGTTTCCGAAAGTCACGTGAGCAGTGCTGTTTTCTGACTTTGATATATATATATATATCAACATTTTCTAGTGAGGACACCCTGTGAGGATCAAACTCATTACATGATAATAATTTAATAGATAAACTAGCTAATCTCTACTTCATGACAAAACAGGCAAATAAAAATGAATTGAAAATGCAATATATCTTAAAAACATTAAAGTTGTATTCCTGATGTTGCTTTTTTGTCAGTATATCTGATGATATATGTAAGTAAAATCATTGGGGTGGCCTAAAGTTGGTATCAGCCAGACAGCGAGGGAGTCTATCCCCTTTTCACTAGTGCTAGTTCAAGGAGATTGTTTTGATGTCGGAGACGGAGCACCACACCTACCATCAGCTCCTCACTTTACCACACAGATCCCTGTGTTACTCATATGCTGAGTTGGCAAGGGCTAGTATTAAACCCAGAGCCTTGTGGTTCCTAGTCAAGCGCTCTACTAAACCGGCCCTATAATATATGTATGTATTATATATATATATATATATCTATATTACATATTTGGGAAAATAATTTTTGGTTGTTTTTGAAGCATGAAAATAAATGAAGATCGGAAACAAAATGATGAATATTGTGTTCTAAGTCTTATTTTATTTACCAATATTTCGAGGTGCTCCCTCTTTATCAAAGATTTGTGATAGACAAGGAAATAACAGTCAGTCTGTCATCTTTTTGGGGGTCAAGGTGGTGTTTTGGCTATCTTTGATGTTGTTCTGTGCTGCCCCCCCCTGTTTTATTAAAATCATTAAATATATATAAAATAACAGTTTACAGAAAAGCCATGGTGCATAATGGTTATTGTCTTAAAAAACGAACACAGTGACCTGAGTTCAAATCCTGGACGAGGCTGTTTGCATTTCACTACAAAAGGCATTAATCAATCTGTTCTCCCCAGGTAAAGGTAAATAGTAGGGCAGACTAGACTATGGGTATGGCTGTAAAAACGACAGAATTACCTTTTTATAAATTTACCCAACTTATTTGTCAATCAGGAGTTGCTCTTCTAGCGATGGCAACCAGTCTAAGAGAAGGAAATCTAACTTTAAACCAGCATGACTCCACTAAAAAAATTACCTTATGTCACATCCTGCTCATGGTGATTGGTTGCTTGATTGGTTTTAATGGCATGCCAATCCGTCTTGGGTTATTTTATGCCTACAGATGAGGAAATTGTATTCATTGTATGTTTATATTTACATTTTTTGTGCAATTTTTATTCTTAAGAGTTTTTTTTTGTGTGTGCATACATTCCTATCAAATTTGACTCATAGATGGACAAACTTTATTTCACATCCCATTTGTTTTTTGTTTTCTTTTAAATAGAAAAAAAAAAAAAAATGTTTATTTTGTTTTGTTTTTATGTTACATATAGCCCAGATTAAAAGGGTGATAAGGGTAGCCAGACCAAACTTTTTTTATACCTTATTTTTTCCGATGCAGGTATCATTGGTAAATGGGCTTGTCTTGTTTATCAAAACTTTTCTCGTTTCCCAATATTTACCTGCATTGGAAAAATAAGATTAACAAAAAAAAAAAAAAAAAAGAACATTTGTCTTTGGGTTACCATACCAAGTCAGAATGAACCTGGGAATAATGATAATGAAGGGGTACTCCCATTCTCCAGAACTGGAGCTTCACCATCAGATGTAGTTTCGTGTGTGGGGGTCTTACTCCTCTGCAGGGGGGGGGATACAGTCAGTGTATTCTCAGCCTCACCAACCAGGCATTAGGTGTGGTGGAACAGTTGGGTAATTACAAACAGTTTACAGAAATTTTTATTTTATTTTATTTATTTGGGTAATGTAGATCAGACAAAAAAATCGGTGGGGGATTATTCCATCGTGGTTAAATACTATGTTTCCTCGAAAATAGGACAGGGCTTATATTAATTTTCACTCTGAAATATAACACTAGGACTTATTTTCGGGGGATGTCGATTGTTTGCATTGCATGATGTGATTTTGAAGAATGCTTATTTCTTTTGTCTGTCTGCTGCTCTCAACTAGGGGTTATTTCAAAGGGAGAGCTTATATTAAAATCATTCTGAAAAAAATCACTCTAGGTCTTATTGTTGGAGAAACACAGTAGTACTAATTATTTTTTTGCTTCATTATCCAAATAAGAAAAAAGAATATTAAGAAATGAACACATTTTTTTTATTCTGAATCAGACAAACTTTATTTCACATCCCATTTGTTTTTGTTTTCTTTTGTTTGTTTTCATTTTGTTTTTATGTTACATATAGCCCAGATTAAAAGGGTGATAAGGGTAGCCAAACCAAATCTTTTTTTTTATACCTTATTTTTCCAATGCAGGTATCATTGGTAAATGGGCCTGTCTTGTTTATCAAAACTTTTCTCGTTTCCCAATGCTTACCCGCATTGGAAAAATATGGTCTAAAAAAAATTGTCTTTGGGTTACCCTTATCACACTTTTAAATTGGACTAAAAAGAGAAATGTGACCTAAAAGAAAGTTTGAAGTTTTGTAACATGAGACAATCACTGACATTCAGTTTATTCATACGAACATCCTCAGGTTTTGTTGTTTTCCTTCTCCAATAATTCTGAAATGATTAACAAAATGATCATTTTCAAAGCAGCAATATTTTTAATTACTGAATTATTAACTTTATAAAATATTACTGCTAAATCCTAAATTGCAAGAAAGCAGCAATATGGAGAAAAGAATTGTGTATTCTGCATAATTAAAATGTTCCAGTTAATTTCAAGATTTCTGATTTTAACAAAACTTGGAAATCATTCATTAAGGCATATGATATTAAGGGCACCTCAACTAGATTAGTTGACAATTGTTAATGAGTTTGATTCTCACTAGGTGCCCCATTCTTTTGGCCTTGTGCCACAACTAAGCTAAGCTTAGTAAATAACTTAAGCTATGTGAATTTATTAAAATTAAGCACTTAAAAAAAATTCTTATGAGACATTTCTTTGGAAGAAAATCTCATTTTTAAAACCAGATTTTAAAAAAATAAAAAAAATAATTTTTTTTAATTATAATAAGATAATTTTTATCAAACAGGAAATTTTCTATAGCAATTAATTTTCTATACATTATTAATCCTAAATTTCCTTTGGTTAAAATAAAGGTTGTTTCAGGGTTTTAATCATCTATGACTTATGTTAAAGTTTCAGTTTTGTTTCTAGGATATAATTACTTATAGATTACAAATTGTTAACATTTCTATATTAAAAAAATAATTGTATCTTCTTTTAGTTTTGCCTATTATATTGGGTTAAAACAAATAAACAGCTGATAACCATGACTCCATCTTTTTTTGTCTGGCATCAAGTGAACATATACAAGTCACAAAGATTTCCAAATCAACAATATTCTAATTAACTGGCTTTCAAGTACTTCTGTACTCTTCATAGATATAGAATGATGATTTTTATTGTCCAAAGAAAAAAAAAATATATAAAGTTTAAATTCTGACTTCTATATAACAGTCAACTAGTTCCAATAGTTTTTTTTAAACATATATTGAAGGCTTCAATACAAAAATATTTTTTCTCAATAGAATTTCATAACATTTAACTGAATGTTAAATTACAATTTATGTATTCAAGATTATTCAACAACAATAACAACAACAAAGAACATAAATTTACTTAACTGAAAATGGATATTGGTTTTTAAATTTCATTTCGAGGATATTTGTCTGAATAAACATAGAAAAAAACAAATCAGGTTTGAAAACAATGGTTCTTAGAATATCCGAAGTTGAGTAACTGATTCGAAAACTCAATAAGCAAGAGAAGATTTTTTTTGAGACATTTAATGAATTAGTTTTAATCAATTTATCAGTGAAAGGAATACGTAGATAGAAATCAAAGTTTTCTCCATTTAAAACAAAAACATAAGTAAAAATGAGGGTCATATATATTTGAGGGTGTTTTTTTTTTAATTTCTTTTTTGTTATTTAAAATTTTTTGTTTTTTATTTACCCATAATCACCAGTGGAATATTTGAGTCTGTAATTTATGAATTTAAATTTTTCAAAAGTTGGGGGGAAAAAATAATACCAAAACCTTTTTTTTATTTAATTTTTTTACTAATTTTTTTTCCTTATTTTCCTAAATAGTAAGGCACCATTGATTTGAATAAGCATAGTAAGTCGGGGTATAAAAAGCATAACAAATAATAAATGTGTGTGAGTGTGTGTGGTGTGTATCTTTACACATTGACAGAAATTGTCAATATATATATATATATATGTGTGTGTGTGTGTGTGTGTGTGTGTGTGTGTGTGTAAAAAAAAAAAATAGTTCTTTCTTGAGACAAAATATCAATTTGAAAAACAATGATTTCAGCATGTTTTTAAAAAAACAGATTCCTCCACTTAGATATGTAACAACAGGCATTGTATGAAAGATTAGTAGAAAAGCATTTTCTTCTCACTATTATTACAAAAGAAAAAATAGGAAATGATTTTTCTTTTATAATACAAAATGTAGTAGAATGTTTGTTAAAAACTATTTCAAAATTAAACTAACTAAATGAAGGTAAAAGAAAATATTAAAAAATAACTTGGGTTTGATTCAGTCCTTGCTTAAAACTCTTGCTGTGTCAGCTTTTGTTTTTGGATTTTTTCTTTTTTTACATTTTGTAGCATTTAATTGATTCATGGTTTAGAAATTCTGTGAGAAATCTTGTTGTTTGTTGAGTCTTCCTGATTTAGCATCATTGATTGAACCCCAAAGATCAAAGATGAAGTCGTCTGTAAAACCAAAGGCTTCCAATTCAGAGGCATCAACAGCCATTGCAAAATCATGAGGATTATCCTTCTTGTTACCAATTTCCCAGATGCTTTGAGCTGAAAAAAAAAACAACACAAAAAATAAAATATATGAATAGTATTAAATTATCAAAGGTCAAAGTTTACGTACCAGGCATGTATGCTGAAAAGAGGCCCTTTAGGAAAAATTGTGATATTATAAAAAGTATACTTCTAAATGGGGTGGGGGTCATTCCTAAAATAAGGTAACCAAACGAGTACCCAGTACTATTAGTATTTTGTAATCTAACTATTATAGTTATTTCAGTCAATAACAAAATAAACAGAATTATCTTTATTAATTCTGATAATTCAATTGCAATCTAAAAGATTTCCATGTGCCATAGTTGAATGAGCTGTATATCGTGATTAAATTATAAAATGACTTGATTTGTTAAAGTTAATAGAAAAAAATGACAACTTACCTTTAAACAAAGTTAGAAATAATCATATATTAATTTATTATCAAGATATTACCAGGACCTGTGGATATACCGCAGTATGATTTAATTATTACAACATTTGATATGTTTACTTAAGAGCTATTGCTAAATACTTCAATATTTAAAAAGTATAATCTTGATTTCACTCTTTTTTCTTCCTTCTTTTCATCATGTTACTCACCCCCTCTCTATGTTTCTCCTACCCTTTCTTATATTTTTTCTGTATCGCATGCGCTTTCCTTCCCTTTCTTTATAATAAAAATGGAAAGGTCCATTATTTAGCTGAGGTGACAACACTCATAAGAAATAAGAATTTTTTGCAGATAACAAGAAAAATATGAAAAGCAAGAAATTATCATGACAGCTTTTTGAAAAAAGAAAAAAATTCCAGAAAATCATTAGTGCATAAAGAAAGGCTTAGGAAATGTTCTGACCTCCTGTCTTAACTTGTTTTTGCATAAATATCATTACAGACTGACTCATTTCACAAAGTTGCTTTTCAAAAGCCACACTACTTACTGACTTTTTAATACAGGCTTTTGGTTAGTTAGATTGGATTTTACGGCATGTCAACTCTTGTTGGGTTAATTTAAGCCAAAGACATTTTGTTTATTCATTCTTGATGAGTATTAGAAGATTTTTTTTTTTTTAATTCAACTTTTTTTTCTTTCTATTTAACCCATAGATGGGACCCTAACAGGTACTACCACTCCAGATCAGAATGGACTTGGGAGTAATGATGATGAAGGGGTAATCCACACTCCCCAGAGCTCCAGAATTGGAACTTCACCATCGGATAGTGTCTTGGGTATGATGTTAAACTAAGACCTTCAGCCACCACCTTCTAGCACATATATGATAAAAATAGGGAAGGGACAATCGTATAGGTTCAAGGGCTTGACAGGACTAGTTGATTGATCAGAGCGGGCCTCTCCAACTGCCTGTCTAGCCTAAGTAAGGGCCTAAGTGGAAGCAAGTTTGGATCTTGTGATTTGATCAGAGATTTATAACATTTAGAGAATTTAGTAGTATTTATTCAGGAGAGGGTTAAATCATATGTTGCTTACTTTGTTAAAGTTTTCTCCCCCCCACCCACCCCCCAAAAAAAAGAAACCCAGCCCCTTAATGCAATGATGGGAAATGTTCCAAAAAGGAATTGTTTGCCAAGATAAATTGCCAAATCTCCTTTGCGGCTCAAGACACAAATTCTACTAATTCTTTTTTTTTTCCTGTCCACTAAATTTAGAACGTTATCCAACTTGAGATAAATAAATCTGATTTAACTTCAATTCTGTGAGCCAAAGTTTAAAGATTACTTTGAATTAATGTGTTCCTTTTTCCTAATCAGTTAAGGCCAGCTCAATAAAATGTGCATGTGGCATTGACCCAAACATCAGTTTCCAATACAATTTTATTATAAATTGGCTTTTGTCACAAAGGAAAAAGATTTTTGGCACAATGTTTTTATTGTATGGTACAAAACAGAATCTTTTAAGTAAAATAAAATTAAAGTTTCAGGTTATAAATAAAAACAAATTCAGCAAAAGATGTTGGTTAGTTTTTATGGCATGTCAACCCTTGTTGGGTTATTTAATGCCAAAATCAGTCTTCTTTTTCTTTTTTATATGGTTTCAAGTATTCCTATCCAATACTAATAATTTGCACAGTATTATATGGTTTCAAGTGACTAATTTTATTTAATAAGAACTAGTATTCCAATCTAATACTAATTTGCATGAATTATATGGTTTCAAGTACTTAAAGCAATTATATAGTTTCAAATAACTAATAAGAATAATAATCCTATGTAAACAATTATAACGAATTATTTGTAATAGAAATAATTTGTATGCAGTTTGAGAACTGTGAAAAAAGGTTAATGATTTGGTTTTCTTTTTACAGCATATTAACCTGCTGTTGCATAAATGGTCACCCATCTAAGTATTGAACAGGCTCATCACTGCTTAACTTCAGTGATCTAGCAGGAACTAGTGTTTTCAACATACCTTGACTGTAAGCAAAAAATGTTAAGTGCTCCACATTCCATATATTAGGAAGATATCCTCATTCATATTTTCCCAATCTATTATCTTATAGTCAGTCAATAAATAAATAAGGGGAATTGTTCTGAAAAATTTTTTTTTTCTTTCAGAAATTTTTTTCAGACATATAAACTCTGCATTGTTTGAAATTGGTCAATAGCAAAAATTATTTCAATCTCATAAAAATATTTGTTTTGAGGTTATTCAAAATGGTGGCAAATCCAAGCTTGAACAGAGGTTTATTATCAAGTCTTGGTGGCTGAGAAGTGAAAATCATGTGAAATTTACAGAAGAACATGGGAAGTGTATGGAGAAGCAGGAATATTGCCAAAGGAGTTGGCAATAGGAAGCCCTATTTACAGTTGCACATTTTTCAAGGAAATCAATAATGATGGATTCTTTCATGTCACAGAAGACTGTTAGCATCAACCTTTTTTTACTGTCTGTTGCATCCAGAACCGAGTGTCAGTGTGTGTTTCACTCCATGGACTGTCTTTTCAACACAGGATTGTAGTGACAAACCCATGTTTAGCCCATTTGTAAACATTTTATATACTATAACATGCTTCTCTGTACCCATCACACATTTGTCTGTATTGAAGTAAGTCAGTCAGTCAACAATTGGTTTGAGCAATGTGACTGGCCAAGCACAATTGTATAGTTGAATGTTAGTCTGTATGGGAGGAAGATTGGTCATCTTTGTAAATATGTTCCAGTCTATCCTGAACTTCCTGAATTGTTGTGTGGTCATTTCTGAACTGAGTTGAGGAAGTTTTGCAGTTGGTGTTCTTGCATAATTAGCTGATGATGAGAGTGTCACTCGGGGATCCTTGGCTAGCTGTAGTATAGTGAGCATGTCACCATAGTCTTAATGCCAGTTCCTTAAGCATTGCACGATCCAGCATATGCAAGCTGGACCTTGCAATCTCTTCACTAGAAAATGTCTGGGCATAAGTTTTGGCAGAGGCAACAGATATGCCTGCCTCAATAAACAGTCTGTATATTCATATGGTTATCACTTCTCAGTCACCCAAAATTTGATGACACATGACAGACCATTCATCAAGCTGGAGCACTGATTTAGCACCATTTTGAATAGCCTCAAAAAAGCCGCACTCTGGATTGGGACCATTTTGAATAGCAGGAAGGTTTAAAGAAACTTGAGAGAACAATGTACAAAATGTGTAGAAGGAATAGATGAAATAGCAAGTACATTTCACAGCTCTATGTCATACCCTTCCTGGTTGGTCCAAGAATTTTCAGCAACCTCTCATACATGTATATATATTAATGCAAATGACAGTGTCAACATCTTATTATAATGGACATTGTGTGTGTTTGTAACTACCAACACCACAATTCCCTGCGATGTGTGTTATATATCATTAAGAAATAAATGTTTATATGGTGTGAATAATTTGTATACTGGTTTTAACAAAACCGTGATTAATACATAATTACTTGGCATTATTGATTTCTAATGTATAATATTATATTGAAATCAATTAGAATAAAATAAAAATAAGTAATCTTTTTTGTGTTCTTATTTAATTTCATTAGTCTTTCTAATTCCTTTTTTGTGTTCTTATTTAATTTCATTAGTCTTTCTAATTCAATATAACATTTAATTATATTAATACTTAAATACTTGTGCCCAAGGTTGCATATTTTTGTTAGTACTTGAAAAGCCTGTCATCAAAATCCAAGTAGTACTTTTGTTTATAACAAAAGTGTCCACCAATTAAATATCCTCAAATGGATGTTGTCAGGATACTTGACTGTTTAGTAAGTAGCAATGAGTACATACCAAATACTTTATGAGTGTTATTAATGACAAGTAGACAGAGAAATGAACATGTATTCCATCCTCTCTTCTCAAACACTTACCTAATTCTGTATCATTGATACCCATGAAGGATTCCAATAAACCATTGATTTTGTCTATTGCAATATTAACCACAGCATCAGGCTGAAAATTAAAGAAACACATGTAAGAGGATGGATAATATTTATATTGTACTTACATATGATAGAAAATATTAATTGAATAATAATAGTAATAGTAATGATATGATAATAATAGTAATATAAAAATGATAATGATAATATTTTTTCCAGTTCCAGCAAATCACAGGGTGAAGATGAAAGAAAACAAAAAGATAAATACCTGGACCTTGCTAGAGAATTGAAAAAATCTATGGAATATGAGGGTGAAAGTGATATCAATTCTAGTTGGTGCACTTGGAACAGTTTCTAAAAGTTTAAAACAGACTGGTGGAATTAGAAATCATAGGAAGAATTGAGACCATCATTGTTGAGATTGGCTAGAATACTCAAAAGCTAACACTGGTGGGAAAAACTCACAAGGAGTAAGATAATAACAATAATAATAGAAGTCAAAAACAGAAGACCTCAAGATATGAATGTGTTAATGTAACATAATATTGATTATACAAAGTTATTGAAAAGTCATCTTTTAAACTTAAATCTTGAAATAGTAGTACATGCCGGTTTCTAGCCTTGTAGGCAAACAGTTTAGGAGAAAGTCAGTACTGAATTCAAAACCAGGATATGAATAATAATGATGATAATGATTATACCCCCACCAAAAAAAAAGGAACCATCCAATCTGGCCATTTCTTAATATAAGGGTGGAGTCTGTTGATTAGTCCAAAGTTTTTCATCCTTAGTAGTAGTGTTTAAAGTAGTTGGATGAAAAACTTTGGTGGACTAATCAACAGACTCCACCCCAATATTAAGAAATTGGCCAGAAAACTTGAAGAGATCGGAAAGAAACTCATCAGACATGAGATGTCCATCTATTCAACACCATATGCACGGTTGAAACAAAAGACACGTCTCCTTTTAACAAATTTTATTAACAATCTTTTTGAGTTTTCAGGCCAACGTTTTTACATTGGATGGAATCCGTGGATTAGTCCAAAGTACTTTAGGCACTTCAAAATGCCATCATCAGGGGTGATGTGTTTGTGCTCCAGTTTTTACCGAAAATTCTAACAGAAAATAGCACCATTTTGCAACAAAGAAAAAAAAACAAAGAACAAAACGCTTTATACATCAAAGCAATATAAACCAACCTTAAATAGATTAATTTTGAATGCAGTAGCTCACATTTTAAAATCCTATAATTCACTTTTTCTATCCAATTCTCCTCCTTCCAGCCACCACACCGCTTAATAATAATTCTAGCAACGTTCCCCTCTTAGTTACTCTCACTACTAACTAAACTGGGGGAAAAAAAATGGAAGCACAAACACATCACCCCTGATCATGGCACTTCGAAGTGCCAAAAGTATTTGGGATAAAAACTTGGTGATTCCATCCAAATGTAAAAAAATTGTTCGAAAAGATTGTTAATGAAAATTGTAGAACAGGTGACGCGTCTTTTGTTTAATTCTACATGTATAATGAAAGAATGCTGGCCAAATACACACCACACGTGTATATATATATTATATATATATATATATATATATATATATAATAGTATATATATATATATTATATATATATTATATATATAATGTTGTGTAAGAAAATTGAAAGGGAATTGAATCCGACAATATGAGGAAAAAAATGAGTAAAGAAAGAAATGTAGATGGATAAAATGAATTTGTATCGATATCACTTAACAACGTGTTTCGATCCATTTATCAAAATGTATACGGATTTAAGCGCTTTATTATTATTAAATAATCAGTAAAGTTGAAATGATGATAATAATAATAATATGGAAAAACGTAAAAATATTCTGTAACACAGGAGATTTTTTAGCGACCTTCATCAAGTGGAATTTTCAATTTTTATTTTTTTTTTTTTTTAACAATCAAAAAATAAAAATTCACTCTGATGAAGGTCGTAAAAAATCTTCTGTGTATGGAATATTTTTAACATTTTTCGCTATTTTATTAATCGATCATTTCAACTTGCATTGTTATTTTAATAATATGAATAGCGTAAACTCATATTACATTTTTGATAAATGGACGAAACAACATGTGTAAGTGATATCGTTTAAAAGTGAAATTCGATAAAAATCATTTCTCCATCTATCATTTCTTTCTTTACATTCATATTTTTCCTCATATTATTATATATCTATATTATATTATACAGCATATTGTCAAGAAGGTAAAACAAGATTGAAAAATGTAGGCATGGATAGACCTAGAAAAGGGTATATGACTGATTCTGTAAACTTGGATATAGAATATCTAAAAATATTGAAAGATATCAGAGAAAGCCAAACCTTCATATGAGAGTAATGGAAAACTGGAGAGTACAAATCCCAGCAGGACAACTCTAGCAGCAGGAAAAAAAATAGGAGACCATTTTTCCAAGGCAGACTAACTCTTGCCACTACTATTGTTATAGCAATTGTTTCCACTATAACAGGATACTGGTGCTTTGATAGAATAAAGCATTCGCCTTGCGCGAAATAGGCAGAAACAATACTCTAACGAACAACAATATTTATGGGAAAGTTATCATGTGGAAGACTAAAATAAATGTCACTAGATCATATCATAACTGACCACATGTAATTGTACAAAACTGAAGTCATTATTAGCTGAGGACAAAAACAGGAAGAGGTAACAAAACAACTAATTAGATGCAGGTCTGAACCATGATCTATATCGACAGGTACTTTAGTGAGGGGGGGGGGTATGAGTTTGAGTTTTGTTTAACGGCATATCAACGCTTGTGGGTCATGTTAATGCAAAAAGGTTATTTTAGATGTTCAGTCTGTAAGTAGTGGTTCTATGGAGATAATTGGGTTAATGTCTGTTATATTTGTTGAAAAGGTTGCTTTTTTTTTTTTTATAAAATTTAAAAATGTTTTTCAGGGTCTGTTTTTCTTAAAGATGTCTTTCAGGTTTCTTGCTTGATAGAGGGTGTCTGATGTTAAAAAAAACAAACTAATGAACTATAAGAACATCACTTATGATGACATCCAACCAACATCTTAGGATGTATTTGCAAAAGATATAGTATAAAATGCTGAATAGGTCACAAATTTATCAAGTAACAAGAAAGAAATAAACTATATTTATGTATCTGAGCAATATAATTGCACCCTCCGGGTGCAAAAGTATTTAGTTTTAATGTAATAGAAAATATCGTATTAAATTAAAAAGGCGCAAATGAAACTAATAAGAAGGCAGATTAAAAAGATTTGAAACGAGTGGGGTATAATCGAAAATAGAACAACTGAAACTTACTCTTCCATCACTCTCGTGCTTTCATTGTTTATTTTTCAAGTTTAAGTATTTAGTTAAAAGAGGAAGTAAAAGAAATAAAATTAGTTATTTTTTTCTTGTTAATGATTTCAATTAAGATTCATGTGAAGAGATTTTGCTTATATTCATTAAATAAAATCCAACAGTTAGAATCAATAATACTAAGCACATATTTATTATAAATCAATTTTTAATATCAAGTATGCAAATTAGCGCTTCTCGTTCACACTGTAAAACCGCTTATTTTGTTGTATATATTAAAATAATTTGGCATGTTGTTTAGTATGTAGATAATGGTTAACAGTATTAATAATGTAAAACAATTTTATTTGTAATTAGGTTTAAATAAAAATAAAATATTGAGAATGTGATGTCAATAACTAAAGGGAATTGTGAATTGAGTAGTAATATAGTTTTCGTTTACAGACAGACAAACACACAATGCTCCATTATAATAAGATTATTAAAATCATTATGTTTGTATGGCCTTCTTTTTTACCACCCCCCCCAATAAAAAAGTTCTTTGCACATGAATTATATAATGATTTATGCATACGTGAGTCAGGTATCATAGCATAGACAAATAACATACATTGGCCTGACAAGTACTAAAGAGGAATATGTACATGTGCTGACTGATTTTGTTACTAATCGACATATGTATGTGAGCTATCTTTGTCACACGAATCAGTCAGCATTACATATTCGCTTTTAGTATTCAGCATGGTATGTATTTGTCGTTGATACCTGACTCACGTTACATAAATATTATATAGTATTCTGGCAAAGATACTTTTTTATTGGGGGGGGGGTAAAATAAAAGAAGGCATAACAACATAATGAATTTTAATATTCTTATTATAATGGAGATTGTGTGTTTGTCTGTCTGTAACGAACTATATTACTACTCAATTCACAATTCCTTAGTTATTGACATCACATTTCTCAATGAATTTTATTTTAATTTTAAACCCTTAATTACAAAATAACATTTGTTTTTACTTTTAATACTGTTAACCAATATCACATACTAACAACATGCATATATTTATATATACAACAAAATAGCGGTTTTTACAGTGTGAACGAGAAGGCTAATTTGCATATGATCTTAAAAAATTGATTTTAATAAATATGTGCTTAGTCTTATTGATTCTAAACTGTTTGATTTTATTTTAATGAATATAAGCAAAATCTCTTCAATGAATCTAAATGAAATCCATTAAGCAAGAACAATAACTAATTTTATTCTTTACTTCCTCTTTTACTAAATACTTAAATAGAAAAAATTAACAATGAAGACGAGAGTGAGAAGAGTAAGTTTCAGTGTTCTATTTTCGATTATACCCACCTCTGTTCAAAATCTTTTATCTGCTTCTTATTTAGTTTCATGCCTTTTTAATTTAATACGATATTTTTATTACATTAAAACTTACAATACTTGCACCCGGAGGGTGCATAATTTGCAGATATCATAATATAAGTTTATCTTTTTCTTGTTACTTTGTAAATTTGTTAGCCTATTCAGCATTTTTTATACTATATCTTTTTGCAAAATACTCTCTAAGAATGTGGTTGATGTATCATAAGTGATGTTCTTCTGTTCATTGTTGTTTTTTTTTTCGAGACATCATACACCCTCTATCAAGCAAGAAACCTGAGACATCCTTTAAGAAACAGCCCTGAAAACATTTTAAATTTTATTAAAAAAAAAAAAAGCAACCTTAACAAAATATAGCAGAACATAAACAATTATCTCCATAGAACCACTACTTTAAAGACTGGAAACTAAAGATAACTTTTGGGCATTAAATGAGCCACAGAGGTTGATATGCCGTTAAACAAACTCAAAACCATACCCCCCCCTGCACTAAGTGCACCTGATCGATATATGACATGTCTCAGCCTGCATCTAATGTAGTTGTTTGTTACCATCTTCTGTTTTGTCGCTCAGCTAATAAATGACTTCAGTTTTTGTACTATTAGCATGTGGTCAGTTATGATATGTCTAGTGATCATTTTATGTTTAGGGGTCTAGTCCACATTGATAACTTTCCCTATAAATATGTTGTTCGTTAGAGTATTAGTTTTCTGCTATTTGCTAGGCGATGCTTTATTCTCACAGCACAAGTATGCTGTTAGTGGAACAATGCTATAACCAATAGTAGTTGCAAGAGTTGAGTCTGCTTGGAAAATGTCTCCTGATTTTTTTTTCCTTCTGCTAGAGTTTGTCCTGCTGTATTTGTACTCTCGCAGTTTTTTCCATTACTCTCATTATGAAGTTTGGCTTTCTCTATATCTTCAATATTTTTAGATATTCTATTATCGAAGTTTACAGAATCATGTCATATACCGCTTTTCTAGTCTATCCATGCTACATTTTTCAATCTTGTTTTTCCTTCCTGACTATGCTGGTATTATATAATAATATTATATAATATATATATTGAGGAAAAATGAGTAAAGAAAAGAGTAGATGGATAAAAATGCATGTTATTTTATCGATATTTCACTTTTAATCGATATCACTTACACTGTGTTTTGGTCCATTTATCAAATGTATATGGATTTACGCTATTAATTATTATTAAATATCAGATGAAGTTGAATGATGATAATAATAATAATAGGAAAAATGTAAAAAATATTCCATACACAGAGATTTTTTACGACCTTCATCAGAGTGAATTTTTATTTTCTTGTTTGTTTAAAAAAAAAAAAAAATAAAAATGGAAAAATTCACTCTGATGAGGTCGTTAAAATAATCTCTCTGTGTTACAGAATAGTTTTTAACGTTTTTTCCTATTATTATTATTATCATATTTCACTTTATCTGATTATTTTAATAATAATAATAGCGTAAATCCGTATACATTTGATAAATGGACGCGGAAACACGTGTAGTTGATATCGATAAAATTCATTTTTTTCCATCTACATTTCTTTGTCTTTACTCATTTTTTCCCATATTGTCGGATCAATTCCCTTTTTCCATTCTTACACACCATATATATATATAATAGTATATATATATCTATATAATATTAATTATAATATATATAATATTATATATATATATATAATACACGTGTGTGTGTGTATTTGGCAGCATTCTTTATTATACATGTAGAATTAAACAAAAGACGCGTCACCTGTTTTAACAATTTTATTACAATTTTTCGAAGCAAATTTTTTTACATTTGGATGGATCGCAGCCAAAGTTTTTATGCCCACATACTTTTGGCACTTCGAAGTGCCATGACGGGGTGATGTGTTTTGTGTTCCTTTTTTTTCCCCCGTTAGTAGTAGTGAGAGTAACTAAGAGGGAACGTGTAAGAAAATGTATATTAAGGGGTGTGGTGGCTGGATAGGAGGAGAATTGTAGAAAAAGTGTTATGGCTTTTAAAATTGAGTACTGCATTCACAATTAATCTATTTAAGGTTGTTTATATTGTTTGATGTATAAAGGTTTTTTGTTTGTTTTTTTTCTTTGTGCAAATGTGTGTATTTTCTGTTATAATTTTTCGGTAAAACTGGAGCAACAAACACATCACCCTATGATGGCATTTTGAAGTGCCTAAAGTATTGACTACATCCACGGATTCATCCAAATGTCAAAACGTTGGCCTGAAACTCAAAAGATTGTTAATAAAATTGTTAAACAGGAGACGTGTCTTTTGTTTCAACCGTGCTATGGTTTGAAATAAGTGGACTCTCATGCTGATGAGTTTCTTTCCGATCTCTTCAGTTTTCTGGCCATTTTCTTAATATTGGGTGGAGTCTGTTGATTAGTCCAGCGCAAAGTTTTTCCATCCCTAACTACCTTTCAACACTACTACTAAGGATGAAAGCTTTGGACTAATCAACAGACTCCACCCTTTCTTAAGAATTGGCCAGATTGGCAATGGTTCCTTTTTTTTTTTGGTGGGGGTATAATCAATTATTCATCATTCATTATTCATAATCCTGGTTTTGAATTCAGTACTGACTTTCTCCATAAACGTTTGCCTACCATGGCTAGAAAACCGCGGCATGTACTACATTTCAAGATTTAAGTTTAAAAAGAGTGACTTTTCAATAACTTTGTATATTGAATCAATATTATGTTTACATTCACATTCATATCTTGAGGTCCTTGTGTTTTTGACGTTCTATTATTATTGTTTTTATATACTCCTTGTGAGTTTTTCCACCAAGTGTTAGCTTTTGAGTATTCTAGCCAATCTCAACATGTGGTCTCAATTCTTCTATGATTTCTAAATTCCCCCAGTCTGGTTTTCTACACTTTTAGAACTGTTCAAGTGCACCAACTAGAAATTGATATCACTCTTCACCCTCATATTCCATAGATTTTTCAATTCTCTAGGCAGGTCGCAGGTATTTATCTTTTTGTTTTTCTTTCATCTCACCCTGTGATTTGCTGGAACTTGGAAAAAATATTATCATTATCTTTTTATATTACTATATTCGTATCATACATTACTATGTTACTTAATTATTATTCATTAATATTTTCTATCAATATGTAAGTACAATATAAATATTATCCATCCTCTTACATTGTGTTCTTTAATTTTTCAGCCTGATGCTGTGTTAATAATTGCAATAGACAAAATCAATGTTTATTTGGAATCCTTCATGGGTATCAATGATACCGAATTAGGTAGTGTTGAGAAGAGAGGATGGATACATGTTCATTTTCTCTGTCTACTTGTCATTAATAACACTCATAAAGTATTTGTATGTACTCATTGCTACTTACTAAACAGTCAAGTTACTGACAACATCCATTTGAGGGATATTTAATTGTGGCACACTTTGTGTTATACCACAAAAGTATACTACTGGATTTTGATGACAGGCTTTTTACAAGTACTAACAAAAATATGGCAACCCTTGGGCACAAGTATTTAAGTATTAATATATTAAAATGTTATATTGAAATTGAAAGACTAACTGAAATTAATAAGAACACAAAAAAGGAATTAGGAAGCTATGAAATTAAATAAGAACACAAAAAGATTACTTATTTTTATTTTATTCTAATTGATTTCAATATAATATTATACGATTAGAAATCATAATGCCAAGTAATTATGTATTAATCACGTTTTCGTTAAAACAAGTATACAATTTTCACACATATAAATTTATTTCTTAATGATATATACACATCGGCAGGGGATTGTGGTGTTGGTAGTTACAAACACACACATGTCCTTATAATAAGCTGTTGACCTGTCATTTGCATTTATATATAATACATGTATGAGAGGTTGCTGAAAGATTCTTGACCAACCAGGACAGGGTATGACATAGAGGCTGTGAAATGTACTTGCTATTTCATGCTTTCTTCTACACATTTTGTACATTGTTCTCTCCAGTTTCTTTAAACCTTCCTGCTATTCAAAATGGTCCCAATCCAGAGTGCGCTTTTTGATGCTATCAAATGGTGCAAAATCAGTGCTCCAGGCTTTGATGATGGTCTGTCATGTGATCATGCTTTTTGGTGACTGAGAAGTGATAACCATATGTAAAGAGAGATGACTGTTTATTGAGGAGGCATATCTGTTGCCTTCTGCAAAACTTATGCCAGACATTTCTAGTGAAGAGATTGTTTCAAGGTCAGCTTGCATTGCTGGATCGTGGCAATGCTTAAGGAACTGGGCATAAGACTTGGGTGACATGCTCACTATACTAGCAGCTAGCCAAGGATCCGCCGAGTGAGCACTCTTCATCTCAGCCTAATTGATGCAAGAACAACAACTGGCAAAAACTTCCTCAACTCAGTTCAAGAAAATGACCACACAAACAATTCAGGCATTAGGATAGACTGGAACATATTTACAAAGATTGAACCAATCTTCCTCCATAGCAGACCTAACATTCAACTATACAATTGTGCTTGACCAGTCACCATTGCTCAACGCAATTGTTGACTGACTGACTTACTTTCATAGCAGACAAATGTGTGATGGGTACAGAGAAGGCATGTTATAGTATTAAAATGTTTACAAATGGGCTAAAGCATGGTTTGTCACTACAATCCTTGTTGAAAAGACAGTCCATGGAACGTGAAACACCACTGACACTCGGTTCTGGAGCAACAGACAGTAAAAAAAGGTGATGCTAAACAGTCTTACTGTGACATGAAGAATCGCATCATTATTGATATTCCTTGAAAAATGTGCAACTGTAAATAGGGCTTCCTATTGCCAAAACTCCTTTGGCAATATTTCTGCTTCTCCATACACTCCATTTGTTCTTCTGTAAATTTTCACATGATTTTCACTCTCAGACAAAGCCTTGATAAATAACCTCTGTTCAAGCTTGGATTTGCCACCTTTTGATAACCTCAAACAAATATTTTTATGAGATTGAATAAGTTTTTGCTATTGACCAATTTCAAGACATTGCAGAGTTTATAATGTTGAAAAAATTTCTGAAAGAAAAAAAATTTTTTCATGGAAAAATTCCTTATTTATTTATTGACTGACTATAAAGCTTACTAATAGATTGGGGAAAATATGAATGAAGGATATACTTTCCTAAATATATGGAATGTGGAGGCAGCTTAACATTTTTTGCTTACAGTCAAGGGTATGTTGAAAACACTAGTTCCTGCTAGATCAACGTGAAAGTTAAGCAGTGATGAGCCTGTTCACTACTAGATGGTGACCATTTATGCAACAGCAGGTTTAATATGCGTATAAAAGAAAACGCAATCATTAACCTTTTTTCAACAGTTTTCTCAAACTGCATACAAATAATTTCTATTAGCAAATAATTCGTTATATTGTTACATAGGATTATTATTCTTATTAGTTATTGAAACTATAATAATGCTTTAAGTACTTGAAACCATATAATTCATGGCAAATTATATTTAGTTGGAATACTAGTTCTTATTAAATAAAATTAGTCACTTGAAACCATAATAATACTGTGCAAATTATTAGTATTGGATAGGAAATAGACTTGAAACCATATAAAAAGAAAAAGAAGACTGATTTTGGCATTAATGAACCCAACAAGGGTTTGACAATGCCATAAACTAAACGCAAATCTTTTGCTGATTTGTTTTTATTTAAACCTGAAACTTAATTTTATTTACTTAAAAGATTCTGTTTGTACCATACAATAAAACATTGTGCCAAAAATCTTTTTCCTTTGTGACAAAAGCCATTTATAATAAAATTGTATTGGAAACTGATGTTTGGGTCAATGCCACATGCACATTTTATGGGAGCTGGCCTTAACTGATTAGGAAAAAGGAACCATTAATTCAAAGTAATCTTTTAAACTTTGGCTCACAGAATTGAAGTTAAATCAGATTTTTTTTATCTCAAGTTGGATAACGTTCTAAATTTAGTGGACAGGAAAAAAAAAAGAATTAGTAGAATTTGTGTCTTGAGCCGCAAAGGAGAGTTTGGCAATTTATCTTGGCAAACATTCCTTTTTGGAACATTTCCCATCATTGCATTAAGGGGCTGGGTTTCTTTTTTTTGGGGTGGGTGGGGGAGAAAACTTTAACAAAGTAAGCACATAATGATTTAACCCTCTCCTAATAAATACTACTAAATTTCTCTAAATGTTAATAATCTCTGATCAAATCAAAGATCCAAACTTGCTCACTTAGGCCCTTACTGGTAGGTAGACAGGCAGTTGGAGAGGCCCGCTCTGATCAATCAACTAGTCCTGTCAAGCCTTGAACCTATACGATTGCCCTTCCCATTTTTATCATATGTGCTAGAAGGTGGCTGAGGTCTTAGTTAACTCATACCAAGACACTATCCGATGGTGAAGTTCCAATTCTGGAGGCTGTGGGAGTGTGGATTACCCCTTCATCATCATTACTCCCAAGTCCATTCTGATCTGGAGTGGTAGTACCTGTTAGGGTCCCATCTATGGGTTAAATAGAAAAAAAAAGTTGAATTAAAAAAAAAAATCTTCTAATACTCATCAAGAATGAATAAACAAAATGTCTTTGGCTTAATTAACCAACAAGAGTTGACATGCCGTAAAATCCAATCTAACTAACCAAAAGCCTGTATTAAAAAGTCAGTAAGTAGTGTGGCTTTTGAAAAGCAACTTTGTGAATGAGTCAGTCTGTAATGATATTTATGCAAAAAAGTTAAGACAGGAGGTCAGAACATTTCCTAAGCCTTTCTTTATGCACTAATGATTTTCTGGAATTTTTTCTTTTTTTAAGCTGTCATGATAATTTCTTCTTTTTCATATTTTTCTTGTTATCTGAAAATTCTATTTCTTATGAGTGTTGTCACCTCAGCTAAAATATGGACCCTTTCCATTTTTTATTAAATAAGAAAGGAAGGAGAAGCGATGCGATACAGAAAAATATAAGAAAGGGTAGGAGAAACATAGAGAGGGGGTGAGTAACATGATGAAAAAGAAGGGAAGAAGAGTGAAATCAAGATTATACTTTTTAAATATTGAAGTATTTAGCAATAGCTCTTAAGTAAACATATCAAATGTTGTAATAATTAAATCATACTGCGGTATATCCAAGGTCCTGGTTATATCTTGATAATAAATTAATATATGATTATTTCTAAACTTGTTTAAAGGTAAGTTGTCATTTTTTTTTCTATTAATTTAACAAATCAAGTCATTTTATAATTTAATCACGAGTACAGCTCATTCAAGCTATGGCACATGGAAATCTTTTAGATTGCAATTGAATTATCAGAATTAATAAAGATAATTCTGTTTATTTTGTTATTGACTGAAATAACTATAATAGTTAGATTACAAAAATACTAATAGTACTGGGTATCGTTTGGTTACCTTATTTTAGGAATGACCCCCACCCATTTAGAAGTACCGGATATTTTTATAGATATACAATTTTTCCTAAAGGTGCTCCTTTTCAGCATACATGCCTGGTACGTAAACTTTGACCTTGATAATTTAATACTCGGGATTCATGGGGATATTTTATTTTTTGTGTTTGTTTTTTTTCAGCTCAAAAGCATTTTGGGAAATTGGTAACAAGAAGGATAATCCTCAGGTTGGCAATGCTGTTGATGCCTCTGTTGGAAGCCTTTGGTTTTACAGCGACTTTCATTCTTTGATCTTTGGGGTTCAATCAATGATGCTAATCAGGAAGACTCACAACAACAAGATTTCATCACAGAATTTCTAAACCATGATCAATTAAATGCTACAAAATGTAAAAAAAGAAAAAAATCCAAAAACAAAGCTGAACACAGCAAGAAGTTTTTTAAGCAAGGCTGAATCAAACCCAAGTTATTTTTTTAATATTTCTTTTACCTTCCATTTGTTAGTTTTAATTTTGAATAGTTTTAACAAACATTCTACTAACATTTTGTATTAATAAAAGAAAACATTTCCTATTTTTTCTTTTGTTAATAATAGTGAGAAGAATGCTTTTCTAGCTATCTTTCAGTACATGCTGTTGTTACATATCTAAGTGAGGTAATCTGTTGTTTTAAAAACATGCTGAAATCATTGTTTTTCAGAATTGATATTTTGTCTCAAGAAAGAACTATTTTTTTTTTTAGCACCACACGGGGAGCACCCACAGCACACACACACACACAAGTATATAATTATCTATAATTGACAATTTTGTCAATGTGTAAAGATACACACCACACACACTCACACACATTTATTATTTTGTTATGCTTTTTATACCCGCGACTTCATGCTTATTCAAATCAATGGTCCTTACTATTTAGGAAATTGAAAAATAATTAGTAAAAATTAAATAAAAAAAAGGTTTTTGGTATATTTTTTTCCGCCGCAACTTTTGAAAAATTTTAAATTCATAAATTACCACGACTCAAATATTCCCCTGGTGATATGGTAAAGTAAAAAACAAAAATTTAAATAACAAAAAGAAATTAAAAAAAAAAAACACGCCTCAAATATATATGATCGCCTCGATTTTTACTATGTTTTTGTTTAAATGGAGAAAACTTTTGGAGTTTCTCATCTACGTATTCCTTTCACTGATATTGATTAAAAACTAATTCATTTAAATGTCTCAAAAAAAATTCTCTTGCTTATTGAGTTTCGAATCAGTTACTCAAGCTTCGGATATTCCTAAGACGCATTGTTTTCAAACCTGAATTGTTTTTTTCTATGTTTTATCAGGACAAATATCCTCGAAATGAAATTTAAAAAAAAACCCATATCACATTTTCAGTTAAGTAAAATTATGTTCTTTGTGTTGTTATTGTTGTTGAATAATCTTGAATACATAAATTGTACTTAAGCTTCAGTTAATGTTATGAAATTCTATTGAGAAAATAATTTTGTTTATTTGAAGCCTTCAAATATATGTTTAAAAAAAAATATTGGAAACTAGTTGATGTTATATAGAAGTCAGATTAAACTTATATAATTTTTTTTCTTTGGACCATAAAACATATTCTATATCTATGTAAGAGTACAGAAGTACTGAAAGCCAGTTAATTTCGAATATTGTTGATTTGGAAATCTTGTGACTTTGTAATATGTTCAGCTTGATGCCAGACAAAAAAAGATGGAGTCATGGTTTTCAAGCTGTTTATTTTTGTTTTAACCAATATAATAGGCAAAACTAAAAGAAGATACATTATTTTTTTAATATAGAATGTTAACATTTTGTAATCTTATTAAGTAATTATAATCCTAGAAAAACTGACTTTAAACATAAGTCCATAGATGATTAAAACCCTGAAACACCTTTATTTAACCCAAAAGGAAATTTAGGATTATAATGGTATAGTGAAAATAATTGCTAAATAGAAAATTTCCTGTTTGATAAAAATTATTCTATTATAATTAAAAATAATTTTTTTGTATTTTTTTAAAATCTGGTTTAAAAAATGAGATTTTCTTCCAAGAATGTCTCATAAGAATTTTTTAAGTGGCTTAATTTTATAATTCCATAGCTTAAGTTATTTTACTAGGCTTAGCTTAGGTGTGGCACAAGGCCAAAGAATGGGGCACTAGTGAGAATCAACCATTAACAATTTCAACTAATCTTTAGTTGAGGTGCCCTTAATATCATATGCCTTGAATGAATGATTTCTCAAGTTTGTTAAAATCAGAAATCTTGAAATTAACTGGAACATTTTAATTATGCAGAATACACAATTCTTTTCTCCATATTGCTGTTTGCTTGCAATTTAGGATTGAGCAGTAATATTTTAATAAAAGTAATAATTCAGTAATTAAAAATTATGTGCTTTGAAAATGATCATTTTGTTAATCATCTTCATAGAATTATTGGAGAAGGAAAACAACAACTGAGGATGTTCGTCATGAAATAAACTGAGGTCATGTGATTGTCTCAGTTACAGAAACTTCACTTCTTTTAGTCACATTTCTATTTTGCCTAATTATTTTCTTTTGTTTGTGTTGGTGTATGCAAAGTGGTGATGTAAGGTAACCCAAAGACGAATTTTTTAAGAAAGTAATCTCTTTTTGTATATTCCTTTTTCAATATTGCGGGTGTTAAGGCATGTGGAGGCGAGAATAGTTTTGATAAACAAGATAGGCCGGTCCCATTTGACGAATGATACGCTGCATTGTGAAATAATAAGTATAAAAAAAAAGATTTGGTTTTGGCTACCGTCTTTATCACGCGCCTTTAATCTGGGCTAATAGTAACCCTATAAGAACAAAATGAACAACAAAAGTAAAACAAATGAAAAATTGGTATGTGAAGATAATAGTTTGGTCTGATAAGAATAAAAAAATGTGTTCATTATCTGTAATATTTTCTTTTTTGCCTTATGTTGATATGAAGCAAAAAATAATTAAGTACTACTTCGTGTTTCTTCCTAACAATAGGAGCTAGGATGTGATTTTTTTCCCGAATGAGTTTAAATATAATCATCCTCCATCCCTTGTGAATATATCCCTAGTTAGAGCAGCAGACAGACAGA
>CM042137.1:45534868-45577285 GCA_023376005.1 Doryteuthis pealeii | reverse complement strand
AAAGAATTAAAGATGAGGACAATAGTCCAAATAATACAAATTATCAAAGCCTCATTCTCAAATTCAGAGAAATAATCAAGCAGCCATGTGTTGTCTAATACTACCACTCCTTTTCAGTGAAGAGCCAGTAATTCGTTAGGGGGAGATAACTCTCTCCTAACCACACAAATTCATTTTCCCATTGAAATAAACTGATATGCTTTAACCTGTTCCCCCCCCCCCCCCCCAAATAAAAAAAAAATAGTTGTTTTTTTAGATAAGAAAAAAGCACTGTGTTGTATAAAAGAAAAACAATAAAATAGAATGTAATGAATTATGTGCTGAAAATATGGAACTTAAAATTTTTTTTTTTTCAGCTGGTCACGTTCAAGCCCTAGTACCTATTGATTTCCCAAGCTATTGCCCTTATGACAAGCCCCAAACCCTTTTTATCATATGGTGCTAGAAGGCGGTGGCTGAGAGGTCTACATGTCCCGGGAATGATGTTTAAACTCTATCTGATGTGAGGTTTCAGTTTGGAGTTTGGGGAAGTTGGAGCACCCCTTCATCACCATTGCTCCCTGGTCCACTCTGACCTGGAGTGGTAGTACCTGTTTAGGGTCCCATCTATGGTTAAATAGAAAAATGTATTTATAAAAAAAAATTGTATTATCCATTAAGAATTGATTTATTTCAAAACTTATCGGCATTAAATGACCCACTGAGGTGATATGCCGTAAAACAAACCAAACTCACTACTTAAAATGTTTTAGTGAACTTATTAACATAAGGGATCTGAAGGTGCTCATACCTCAAATTTATCTTTCAACACAAAGCAAAAATTTAACTGAGTTACACGTCATAACTAGGAAAGGCTGATAAGTTGGGGCACTCATAAGTCAAGCGACTACTGTATTTATTATCCTTGTATTTAATTTTGGATGCAAATATATTCTAATTTCTATTATCATTTTATGTTTTTGAGCTCTAAAAACAAATTCTAATTTTAATTAAAAAAAATGATTGGGTCTCTTAATTTAGGGGGAAAAAACAAACTTATCAGAATTGGTTCACCCTAAACCATGCATCTCAGATTTAATATTGACTGTACTGAAAGTTTGCCTCTGTAGACATGTTTATGGTCCACAAGGCTATTACAACATCCAGAAACTCTATTTTTTTATAATGTCATGCCCGCCCCCTCCAAGCATTGTTTCATTGCATTTTTAAAATTTAATAACTGCTACACAGGAATAATAGGTTAGGTTTTTTTGTTTTTTTTTGTTTTAATGGATATCCAACTTCTTTTGGTTATTTAATGCCAAAGCCCTTATAGAGAACAGTAGGGGTACTATTTAACTTATAGCTGGGGATTGGGGGTCATACCTTTCCGGTTAGTTCCATAAGTCTAACATAAAACAAAAGGGAACCACTCTTGACTGATAAATTATTATTTATTTCCCAGTAAACTAACCCTAACTTCTTTTTCCTAGTAGATCAATTAAATAAAAAATAATTTATCAGTCAAGAGTGGTTCCCCCTTTTTATGTTAGACTTATAGAAATAACCCCTTTCCCAATGTTATTTGTCTGAAATAAATATTCCTAGTCGAATTTGATTGATAATAAATAATAAAAGTGTTGGATATCATTGTTAGGTTTGTCATTCTCAAACTATAAGAGATTGCCAGTTGTGTTGTTAAATTGGGTAGATGTAATAATCAAATAAATCTGTTGAAAATTGTATTAATGATCATGTTTATATTACAAGGCGTAGAAAATAGTTAGGATAAATTGGATTGTGGATGTTCCAAAATTGTTTTCCAAGCTTCAATATGTGTAGAGAGCACCTGCTGAATTCACACAGCAAGCAAGACAATAATTTAGAACTTAAATGAATGTAAGTCAAGGACACAGTTGTTTCTTTACAGCAGATTGTGTAAAGAAAGAAAATAATGTATTATATTCTTGGAAGTTATCAGGTCAGAAATGGGCAAAATGTCGGCCATTGTTTTTCAGGTAAACTTGTAAAAAAGAGAAAAAAAATAAAAAAATGAGGAGAAAAGAAATCTAAATGTTTTCATTGACTGTCATCCAAAATGAAAAGATATGCTTTTTAAATATAAAATACATTTGCAGATTAATTAAAAATAGAAATTAAAAAAACAATCTATTTTTTTCTATAAGTATAATTATATAATTTATATAATATTTTTTATTTTTTAATTTTAAATTATTATATTAAATATCAAAATATATTATATTAAATATTATATTTTAATAGTTAATTATTTTTAATTATATATATTATATATATCTATTTTTTTCTATATTTATATATTTTCAAAAATTATTTATAAAAAATAGAAAATCGACATATTAAATATAATAAAAATATATTTATTATATTATAAAAATAAAATTAAAAAGAAAGATATGCTTAATATGATAATTAAGGCTGGTAAAGGTTGTTTTTTTTTATCTATTTCAAATGGATTTAAATTTTAGACCCTTATTCAATATAGTATTGTAGTTTTAAATATGATAATAATAAATATGGTTATTGTCAGCTTAGCTCAGTAGGAAGTGTTCCTCCTAGGAACCACAAGGTTCCTAGTTCATACCAGCCCTCACCCACTCCATATGAGTAGCACAGGATCTGTGTGGTAAAGTAAGGAACTGATGTAGGTGTGGTGCTACAACTCAGATGAAAAACAATCCCTTGCGTCTAGCGCTAATAAAAAAAGGTGATAGACTCCCTCGTTGTCTGACTGATACCAACTTAGCAACCCTACAACTTAGTTATTGTACAGTGTTGTGTGTGTGTGTATATTATATATAATATATATATATATATATAAAATAAATAATGTATGAATTGGATATCTCTGAAAATCAAAAGGAACTCACTCCACCAATCGGAAGAATGGACAAGGAGAAGAGATAGCTCTCTCTCCTTCTCTCTCTCTCTCTCTCTCTCTCTCTCTCTCTTTTATATTATATATATATAATATATATATGGAACAGAAAGCGTTAATCGAAGCCTGAAGAAGATAATTAGAGATTGGAAACGTGTTGGTGGCATAAAATTAAAAAATCTTTTGAAAAACAAAATTAATTTTGCTGATCTTTTTTTATAAAATATTTTCATTTTCACTCGTTGGACCCTTAACACTATATAAGTGTTAAGGTCCAATGAGTGAAAATGAAATATTTTATAAAAAAAGCCAGCAAAATGAATTACAGGATATATATATATATATATATATATATATATATATATATATATATATATACATGGTCTTGTAAGGTTTTGACAAGAATCATCTAAAATTTGATTTGCTGAATTAAAATTTGATATCATATTAAGATATTTCAGTGTTACTTCATATGAAGTGTTAGTGACAGCTCTTATCTGAAAAATAACAATTTAGCTATGAAAAAATTAATGCCAGTATGCCAGGTTATAAAACAATCTGTTATCAGAACATTACTTATGGAAAGAAATATTTTCTCCTACAGATTTTGGGAAGCTTTTGCAAAATCATAAATATAGTTTTCAATAATTGGAACCGTTTTTTCAAATTTCTTTTAAAGTTTCTTATTACTGATACATACTTGCTGTTACAATATATAATTTTTAAAACATAAAGCCCCCCCCTCCCACACACACTGTCTGTTTAGAACGAGAATTCTAAAGAGAATAGATGGGAAAATGAGTCAGTTGTGAACCAGTTCATCGTCCACAAAACATAGCTAAGAAATATATTTATACTTTAGTTCTGTGAAAAAATGACAGGATTATTCATATATAGATTGACACTTCAGTCTAAGATCAAAGTGTAGTATCTGTGCCCTTTGATTAGAACCAGTGTCATATATGTACCAATGGAAATCTTTGTTATTTAAAAACTAAATAAAATATGCAAATGAAAAGTTTGGTTGGTTTTGTTTTACGGCATATCAACCTCAGTGGGTCATTTAATGCCGATAAAGTTTTAACTAAATCAATTCTTAATGGATAATACAATTTTTTATAAATACATTTTTCTATTTAGCCCATAGATGGGACCCTAACAGGTACTACCACTCCGGGTCAGAGTGGACCAGGGAGCAATGGGTGATGAATGGGGTGCTCCACCTTCCCCAAACTCCAAAACTGGAACCTCACCATCAGATAGAGTTTAACGTCTTCCCAGGACATGTAGACCCGCCAGCCACCGCCTTCTAGCACCCATTATGATAAAAAAGGGGTTGAGGCTGCCATAAGAGGCAATAGGGTTGGAAAATCATATAGGTGCTAGGGCTTGACGTGACCAGCCGATTGATCGGAGGGCCTCTCCGACTGCCCGTCTAGCCCAAGATAGGGCCAAATGGAGCATTGCCAGGTCATGAACTGCTCATCCACCGGACTCTATCCTAAGCATCATGGGTCGGCCACCCACGGCCAACAGGTGGCCTCATTGGGGGAGTCTTACCCTTCTGCAGAGGTGCAGTCGGTGCATTCTAACGCCCCAGCCGACAGGGCGGTGAAAACTTTGGGAAGTATAACATTTTGATGCTGGTTAATGGTCAGTCGTAGGATAATGGATTTGTCGACCCGAATTCAATTCCTGGACGAAGCCGTTTGCATTTCACATGCCACTAATACCCTTGGAAAGTTATGAATCCAATTCTTTCTCCAGTTATGGGAAATAGCAGGGCAGAATGGGCTCTTTAACCATGGCTAGGTAACCAGTCTAGGAGAAGGAAAACTCTGAATTCAAACCTGTTACGGTCAATTTCTTAAGTGGAGTTTGTGTCGTATCCTATTTGTGTGGGGTTGGTAAATATATATATTATATATATATATTAATATATATATTAATAATAAAAGTCATCCACAGACACGTATTTCGGCATATCATGCCTCTTCAGTGTGGCTAGACACAACTATCCTTGGGTAGGGTTCGAACTCAGACTGACCGCATTGGTAGTCCGATGTCTTATCCCCTCGCCCACTGACAGCTGATGCGGGGACTGGTTGTTTTTTACAACTATTAAATACATACGAATTGATGTATCATTCGGTCACTGAGAGATCAAATTCCGGAGAAATGATCATTGCTTATTTGCTTAGTATGAGAGTTAATTTAAATTACCAATTAGAGAGCTCATACCAAATTTATGGGAGCATATATATTAATAATTAATAAGTCATCCACAGACACGTGTTTTCGGCATATCATGCCTCTTCAGTGTGGCTAGACACAACTATCCTTGGGTAATATAATATATATATTATTTAGATATGGAATGCTGGCAACGGCCTGTCAACTGCATGCCTGCCAGAACTCTTTCAGATGAGGTTGACAAATTTAAATATTCCATAAGCTACCTCAAATACATTTTTTTTCATATTAAGGAACTGCAGGAATTTGCAAATATTTGGTATAAATACTGCATATACTAAAAAAACTGAAATCAGAAAAATTGATGAATAAAACTTATATGGGGAAAGGGAGGGAGGGAAGGAAGATAATCCTAGAGAACAATGGTTCGTTTTATGATACTTGCCTGAAATTTTAATGATGATTTGTGAGGTGTGCAGTGTTAAGGGTCTTCAAGAAAATGACAAAATTTGCCAGATGGAATTTTCATGTTTTCAAGAGTTCCTTGTGTGTTGTTTATCAAGTTTCTCTCTCTCTTCCATGTCATCCATATATGTGTGCTGCATCAGTAGCCATTATTCCCCCCATCGTGAACCTATATATATATATATATATATATATTATATATGTAGTCGTAGAAGTTATTTCCCGACTGCGGTTTTGGGTTACTCTAACACCTCATCAAGGGAATTGAGTGGGTTTTTCGGTACTTTTATATAGCTAGACTGATATTTCTTTAATTCATAGAGTCCATAAAGGGATTTCACGGCTGTCCGTATTAATCTATGTTAGTGTGGAGGTAGTAATTTGTGTGTTTCTGTATTTATTTTATTTTAGTGTTTGAATGTATTGTCATATCGTGTTAAAAAATGAACGCTTGGTTTAAAATGTATAAATAAGATGTATAATATATAAATGATATTGTCATTTTTTTAATTTTAAAAGAATATTTAGATTTCCATGAGTACAGATACTACACTCTGGTCCTCGGCAGAGAACAAATATACAGTGGTACCTTGACTTACAAATTTAATTCATTCCACTTGTAATTCAATTTCCTTGTATATCAAATTAATTTTATCTCTTGAAATAAAATGAAATACCATTAATCCACCCCCCCCTCAACACTCACTTAGGCCCTTACTTAGGCTAGATGGCAGTCGGAGCCACCTCCTCTGATCAATCAGCTGGTTCACGTCAAGCCCTAGCACCTATATGATTGCCCCAACCCTTTTTATCATATGGGTGCTAGAAGCGGTGGCTGAGGGTCTTCATGTCCTGGGATACAGTAAACTCTATCTGATGATGAGTTCCAGTTTTGGAGGTTTGGGAATGTGGAGAACTCTTTATCACCATTGCTCTCAGGTCCATTTCTGACCCGGAGTGGTAGTACCTGTTAGGGTCCCATCTATGGTTAAATAGAAAAACATGAGTTTAATTTCAAAACTTTGTCAGCATTAAATGACCCACTGAGGTTGATATGCCGTAAAACAACCAACCAACCAACCAACCATCCCCCTCAAAAAAAAAAAAAAAGCACCCTAACTTTTTTTGTATTATTTGGATTTTTCAGACTATTGTCCTCCTATAACTTTAACAGGATTTAATCTATATAGAGATGTTACAGAATGAGTCTATTTCCAGACACAATGGCACCAGAATTTGTGTTTAATTGCCTTTGAAGTTTGTTTTAGGAGAGTCTGTTTGTTTTTGAGTAGCAAGGATAATTTATAATCTAGTTGATAGCCACCTGATGGAGTCAAAAACAGTTATTAAATTAAGGATAAATAAAACCATCCACAGGAAGATTCTCGATTTAAAATTTATTTTACAAAGTTAGATAAATGCGGCCCTTCTTTTTAGGAAGAAGACAAAGATGTTTTGACACTCAGGTTATTCAGACCAGAGGGACAGAAAGGTTTTGACAGCTGGTAGCCAGTGGATAGGACAGAGCAACTTGTGACTACCAAGGAGTCAGAACAGACAGATTTTTCCGATCATCAGAAATTAGTCAGGGGATGAGTGAAATCTGGCTAGTGAAGAGTAAAGTCTGCTATTGCGAGGATATTAATTAAGGCCATTTTAGATGATCTCTCACTATTTCATCTCCCCATTCTCCACCCAAAGTAAAGCTAACAGTGAAATAGAATCTCTAAATATCAGCATGCTAAACCGAATCTGTTATCCAGAAGAAGCCGGTTTGTTTTCCAGGAAAAAGAAAAATAGAAGCGAGGCTTTTGACACAGCATCCCAACCTGACAACCAAACGAAGAGGAAGAAGCCTCTTGACATAGCAGCCTGGGAAACTGATAACACCGCCTGACTGCTGGAAGACGGAACATGGTACATAAGTCATTTAGTGCATGACTGTGACATACGTTGTATTAGTGTTGTGACGATACTCTGTCTATAATACATATGTGTGTGTAATCCCATGGCCATTATACCAGTGTGATAAGTATTTATGTCTTTCTAAGCCTGTACCCAAGCCAAAAGTGAATATAGTACATTATTTGTTTGATCCGTGACAAAGTGCTCACATTACATATGTCGAGTTAGTAACATAATCATCAGCATGTTACATATTCCTTTAGTACTGTCAGCATGTATGTATTTGTCTTGATACCCTGACCCACGTTACATAAATATTATATATATTCTGTGCAAAATACTTTTTTTGGGGGGGGTAAAAAAGAGGCATAACAAACATAATGATTTTAATAATCTTATTATAATGGAGATGTGTGTTGTCTGTCTGTAACCGAAAACTATATTACAACTCAATTCACAATTCCCTTAGTTATTGACATCACATTCTCAATGATTTTATTTTTATTAAACCTTAATTACAAAAATTGTTTTACATTATTAATACTGTTAACCATATCTACATACTAACAACATGCAATTATATTTATATATACAACAAAATAGCGGTTTACAGTGTGAACGAGAAGGCTAATTTGCATATTGATATTAAAAAATTGATTTAATAAATATGTGCTTAGTATTATTGATTCTAACTGTTTGATTTTATTTTAATGAATATAAGCAAAAATCTCTTCAATGAATCTTAAATGAAATCCATTAACAAGAAAAAATAACTAATTTTATTCTTTTACTTCCTCTTTTAACTAAATACTTAAATTAGAAAAATAACAATGAAAGACGAGAGTGATGGAAGAGTAAGTTTCAGTTGTTCTATTTTCGATTATACCCCACCTCTGTTTCAAATCTTTTTATCTGCCTTCTTATTTAGTTTCATTGGCCTTTTTAATTTAATACAATATTTTATTACATTAAAACTTAAATACTTGCACCGGAGGGTGCATATATTTGCTAGTATTACATAATATAGTTTATCTTTTCTTGTTATTTTAAATTTGTTACCTATTCAGCATTTTTATACTATATCTTTTGCAAAATACATCTCTAAGATGTGTTGGATGTATCATAAGTGATGTTCTTTAGTTCATTGTTGTTTTTTTTTTTTTTTCAACATCATACACCCTCTATCAAGCAAGAAACCTGAAAGACATCTTTAAGAAAACAGACCCTGAAAACATTTTAATTTTATAAAAAAAAAAAGCAACCTTTTCAACAAATATAACAGAACAAACCAATTATCTCCATAGAACCACTACTTTAAAGACTGAAATCCAAAATAACCTTTTGGCATTAAATGACCCACAGAGGTTGATATGCCGTTAAACAAAACTCAAACTCATACCCCCCCCCTTCACTAAGTGACCTGATCGATATAGATCATGTCTCAGACTGCATCTAATGTAGTTGTTTGTTACCTCTTCCTGTTTTGTCCTCAGCTAATAAATGACTTCAGTTTTTGTACTATTACATGTGGTCAAGTTATGATATGTCTAGTGATCATTTATTTAGTCTTCCACGTTGGTAACTTTCCCTATAAATATGTTGTTCGTTAGAGTATTAGTTTCTGTCTATTTCACATAGGCAAATGCTTTATTCTCACAGCACCAGTATCCTGTTTAGTGAAACAATTGCTATAACAAATAGTAGTGGCAAGAGTTGAGTCTGCTTGGAAAATGTCTCCTGATTTTTTTCCTTCTGCTAGAGTTTGTCCTGCTGGTATTTGTACTCTCCAGTTTTCCATTACTCTCATTATGAAGTTTGGCTTTCTCTGATATCTTCAATTTTTAATATTCTATTATCCAAGTTTACAGAATCATGTCATATACCCTTTTCTAGTCTATCCATGCCTACATTTTTCAATCTTGTTTTTACCTTCTTGACAATATGCTGGTATTATATATTATATATATGAGGAAAAAATGAGTAAAGAAAGAAATGTAGATGGATAAAAATGAATTTTATCGATATCACTTTAATCGATATCACTTACACATGTGTTTCGGTCCATTTATCAAAATGTATACGGATTTACGCTATTATTATTATTAAAATAATCAGATGAAGTTGAAATGATGATAATAATAATAATAGGAAAAATGTAAAAATATTCCGTACACAGAGAGATTTTTTACAACCTTCATCAGAGTGAATTTTTATTTTTTGTTGTTAAAAAAAAATAAAATAAAAATAAAAATTCACTCTGATGAAGGTCGTAAAAAATCTCTCTGTGTACGGAATATTTTTACGTTTTTCCTATTATTATTATTATCATCATTTCAACTTTATCTGATTATTTTAATAATAATAATAGCGTAAATCCGTATACATTTTGATAAATGGACCGAAACACGTGTAAGTGATATCGATAAAATTCATTTTTTATCCATCTACATTTCTTTTCTTTACTCATTTTTTCCTCATATTGTCGGATTCAATTCCCTTTCCATTCTTACACACACACATATATATATATTATATATATATATATATATATATAATATACACGTGTGTGTGTGTATTTGGGCAGCATTCTTTCATTTATACATGTAGAATTAAACAAAAGACGCGTCACCTGTTTTACAATTTTATTAACAATCTTTTCGAACAATTTTTTTTACATTTGGATGGAATCCACCAAAGTTTTTATCCCAAATACTTTTGGCACTTCGAAGTGCCATGATCAGGGGTGATGTGTTTGTGTTCCTTTTTTTTTCCCCCAGTTAGTAGTAGTGAGAGTAACTAAGAGGGGAACGTGTAGAAATTATATTAAGGGTTGTGGAGGCTGGAAGGAGGAGAATTGGTAGAAAAAGTGTTATAGGCATTTTAAAATGTGAGTACTGCATTCAAAATTAATCTTATTTAAGGTTGGTTTATATTGTTTGATGTATAAAGTTTTTGTTTATTTTTTTTTTTCTTTGTGCAAAATGTGTGTATTTTCCGTTAGGATTTTTCAGTAAAAACTGGAGCACAAACACATCACCCCTGATGATGGCACTTCGAAGTGCCTAAAGTACTTGGGATAAAAACTTTGGACTAATCCATGGATTCCATCCAAATGTAAAAAAGTTGGCCAGAAAACTCAAAAAGATTGTTAAAACAATAGTTAAACAGGAGACGTGTCTTTTGTTTCAATCGTGCATATGGTGTTGAACAAGATGGACATTTCATGTCTGACGAGTTTCTTTCCGATCTTTTCAAGTTTTCTGGTCAATTTCTTAATATTGGGGTGGAGTCTGTTGATTAGTTCACCAAAGTTTTTCATCCCAACTACTTTAAGCACTACTACTAAGGATGAAAAACTTTGGTCTAATCAACAGACTCCACCCTAATATTAAGAAATTGGCCAGATTGGGATGGTTCCTTTTTTTTTGGGGGGGGTATTATCATTATTATTCATATCCTGGTTTTGAATTCAGTACTGACTTTCTCCTAAACTGTTTGCCTACCAATGCTAGAAAACCCGGCCTGTACTACTATTTCAAGATTTAAGTTTAAAAAGATGACTTTTCAATAACTTTGTATATTGAATCAATATTATGTTACATTAACACATTCATATCTTCAGGTCTTCTGTTTTTGACTTCTATTATTATTGTTATTATCTTACTCCTTGTGAGTTTTTCCCACCAGTGTTAGCTTTTGAGTATTCTAGCCAATCTCAACAAAGATGGTCTCAATTCCCTATGATTTCTAATTCCACCAGTCTGTTTTTTTAAACTTATAGAGACCGTTCCAAGTGCACCAACTAGAATTGATATCACTTTCACCCTCATATTCCATAGATTTTTCAATTCTCTAGCAAGGTCCAGGTATTTATCTTTTTGTTTTCTTTCATTCTCACCCTGTGATCTGCTGGAACTGGAAAAAAATATTATCATTATCATTTTTATATTACTATATTATATCATATCATTACTATTATTATTATTATTCAATTAATATTTTCTATCATATGTAAGTACATATAAAATATATCCATCCTCTTACATGTGTTTTCTTTAATTTTTCAGCCTGATGCTGTGGTTAATATTGCAATAGACAAAATCAATGGTTTATTGGAATCCTTCATGGGTATCAATGATACAGAATTAGGTAAGTGTTTTGAGAAGAGAGGATGGAATACATGTTCATTTCTCTGTCTACTTGTCATTAATAACACTCATAAAGTATTTGGTATGTACTCATTGCTACTTACTAAACAGTCAAGTATCTGACAACATCCATTTGAGGATATTTAATTGTGGACACTTTTGTTATAAACAAAGTACTACTTGATTTTTGATGACAGGCTTTTACAAGTACTAACAAAAATATGCAACCCTTGGGCACAAGTATTTAAGTATTAATATAATTAAATGTTATATTGAATTAGAAAGACTAATGAAATTAAATAAGAACACAAAAAGATTACTTATTTTTTTTTATTCTAATTGATTTCAATATAATATTATACATTAGAAATCAATAATGCCAAGTAATTATGTATTAATCACGGTTTTGTTAAAACCAGTATACAAATTATTCACACCATATAAACATTTATTTCTTAATGATATATAACACACATCGCAGGGGAATTGTGGTGTTGGTAGTTACAAACACACACAATGTCCATTATAATAAGATGTTGACACTGTCATTTGCATTATATATAAATACATGTATGAGAGGTTGCTGAAAAATTCTTGGACCAACCAGGAAGGGTATGACATAGAGCTGTGAAATGTACTTGCTATTTCATCTATTCCTTCTACACATTTGTACATTTTCTCTCAAGTTTCTTTAAACCTTCCTGCTATTCAAAATGGTCCCAATCCAGAGTGCGGCTTTTTTGAGGCTATTCAAAATGGTGCTAAATCAGTGCTCCAGGCTTGATGAATGGTCTGTCATGTGTCATCAAATTTTGGTGACTGAGAAGTGATAACCATATGAAATATACAGACTGTTTATTGAGGCAGGCATATCTGTTGCCTCTGCCAAAACTTATGCCCAGACATTTTCTAGTGAAGAGATTGCAAGGTCCAGCTTGCATATGCTGGATCGTGCAATGCTTAAGGAACTGGCCATTAAGACTATGGTTGACATGCTCACTATACTACAGCTAGCCAAGGATCCCCCAGTGACACTCTCATCATCAGCTAATTATGCAAGAACACCAACTGCAAAACTTCCTCAACTCAGTTCAGAAATGACCACACAACAATTCAGGAAGTTCAGGATAGACTGGGACGTATTTACAAAGATGACCAATCTTCCTCCCATACAGACTAACATTCAACTATACTGTTGTGCTTGGCCAGTCACATTGCTCAAACCAATTGTTGACTGACTGATTTACTTCAATACAGACGAATGTGTGATGGGTACAGAGAAGCATGTTATAGTATATAAAATGTTTACAAATGGGCTAAACATGGGTTTGTCACTACAATCCTGTGTTGAAAAGACAGTCCATGGAGTGAAACACACACTGACACTCGGTTCTGGATGCAACAGACAGTAAAAAAAAAAGGTTGATGCTAACAGTCTTCTGTGACATGAAAGAATCCATCATTATTGATTTCCTTGAAAAATGTGCAACTGTAAATAGGGCTTCCTATTGCCAACTCCTTTGGCAATATTCCTGCTTCTCCATACACTTCCCATGTTTCTTCTGTAAATTTCACATGATTTTCACTTCTCAGCCACCAAGACCTTGATAATAAACCTCTGTTCAAGCTTGGATTTGCCACCATTTTGAATAACCTCAAAACAAATATTTTTATGAGATTGAAATAATTTTTGCTATTGACCAATTTCAAACAATGCAGAGTTTATATGTCTGAAAAAAATTTCTGAAAGAAAAAAAAAATTTTTTCAGAACAATTCCCCTTATTTATTTATTGACTGACTATAAGATAATAGATTGGGGAAAATATGAATGAGGATATCTTTCCTAATATATGGAATGTGGAGCACTTAACATTTTTTGCTTACAGTCAAGTATGTTGAAACACTAGTTCCTGCTAGATCACTGAAGTTAAGCAGTGATGAGCCTGTTCAATACTTAGATGGGTGACCATTTATGCAACAGCAGGTTAATATGCTGTAAAAAGAAAACCAATCATTAACCTTTTTTCACAGTTCTCAAACTGCATGCAAATTATTTTTATTAAATAATTATTATAATTGTTTACATAGGATTATTAATCTTATTAGTTATTTGAAACTATATAATTGCTTTAAGTACTTGAAACCATATAATTTCATGCAAATTAGTATTAGATGGAATACTAGTTCTTATTAAATAAAATTAGTCACTTATAAACCTATAAATACTGTGCAAATCTATTAGTATTGGATAGGAATACTTGAAACCATAATTACTTAAAAAAAAAGAAAAAGAAGACTGATTTTGGCATTAAATAACCCAACAAGGGTAGACAGGCCATAAAAAACTAACCACATCTTTGCTGAATTTGTTTTATTATAACCTGAAACTTTAATTTTATTTTACTTAAAAATTCTGTTTTGTACCATACAAAAAAACATTGTGCCAAAAATCTTTTTCCTTGTGACAAAAGCCAATTTATATAAAATTGTATTGGAAACTGATGTTTGGGTCAATGCCACATGCACATTTTATTGAGCTGGCCTCAACTGATTAGGAAAAAGGAACACATTAATTTCAAAGTAATCTTTAACTTTGGCTCACAGAATTGAAGTTAAATCAGATTTATTTATCTCAAGTTGGATAACGTTCTAAAATTTAGTGGACAGAAAAAAAAAAAGATTAGTAGAATTTGTGTCTTGAGCCGCAAAGGAGATTGGCAATTATCTTGGCAAACAATTCCTTTTTTGGAACATTTCCCATCATTGCATTAAGGGCTGGGTTCTTTTTTTTGGGGGGGGGAGAGAAAACTTACAAAGTAAGCAACATATGATTTAAACCCTCTCCTGAAATAAATACTACTAAATTCTCTAAAATGTTATAAATCCTGATCAAATCACAAGATCCAAACTTGCTTCACTTAGGCCCTTACTTAGGCTAGACAGGCAGTTGGAGAGGCCGCTCTGATCAATCAACTAGTCCTGTCAACCCTTGAACCTATACGATTGTCCCTACCTGGCTGAAGGTCTTAGTTTAACTCATACCCAGACACTATCCGATGGTGAAGTTCCATTCTGGAGTCTGGGAGTGGATTACCCCTTCATCATCATTACTCCCAAGTCCATCTGATCTGGAGTGGTAGACCTGTTAGGTGTCCCATCTTGGTAAATAGAAAGAAAAAAAAAGTTGAATAAAAAAAAAAATTTTCTAATACTCATCAAGAATGATGAACAAATTCTTTGGCTTAAAATTAACCCAACAAGATTGACATGCCGTAAAAATCCAAATCTAACTAACCAAAAGCCTGTATTAAAAAAGTCAGTAAGTAGTGTGGCTTTTGAAAAGCAACTTTGTGAAATGTTCTGACCTCCTGTCTTAACTTGTTTTGCATAAAATATCATTACAGACTGACTCAATTTCACAAGTTGCTTTTCAAAAGCCACACTTACTTACTGACTTTAATAAACAGGCTTATTGTTAGTAGATTGATTTTACGCATGTCAACTCTTGTGGTTAATTTTAAGCCAAAGACATTGTTTATTCAGTCTTGATGAGTATTAGAAAATTTTTTTTTTTAAATTCAACTTTTTTTTGCTTTCTATTTTAACCCATAGATGGACCCTAACAGGTACTACCACTCCAGATCAGAATGGACTTGCGGAGTTAATGATGATGAAGGGTAATCCACACTCCCCAGAAGCTCGCAGAATTGGAACTTCACCATCGGATAGTGTCTTGGGTATGATGTTAAACTAAGAACCTTCAGCCAGGGTAGGACAATCGTATAGGTTCAAGGGCTTGACAGGACTAGTTTGATTGATCAGAGGCTGGCCTCTCCAACTGCCTGTCTAGCCTAAGTAAGGGCCTAAGTGGAAGCAAGTTTTGGATCTTGTGATTTGATCAGAGATTTATACATTTAGAGAATTTGAGTAGTATTTATCAGGAGAGTTAAAATCATATTGCTTACTTTGTTAAAGTTTTTCTTCTTCCCCCCCCAAAAAAAAAAGAAACCCAGCCCCTTAATGCAATGATGGAAATGTTCCAAAAAGGGAATTGTTTGCCAAGATAAATTGCCAAATCTCCTCTTGCGGCTCCAAAGACACAAATTCTACTAATTCTCTTTTTTCCTGTCCACTAATTTAGAACGTTATCCAACTTGAGATAAATAAATCTGATTTAACTTCAATTCTGTGAGCCAAGTTTAAAGATTACTTTGAATTAATGTGTCCTTTTTCCTAATCAGTTTAGGCCAGCTCAATAAAATGTGCATGTGGCATTGACCCAAACATCAGTTTCCAATACAATTTATTATAAATTGGCTTTTGTCACAAAGAAAAAGATTTTTGGCACAAATGTTTTATTGTATGGTACAAAACAGAATCTTTTAAGTAAAATAAAATTAAAGTTTCAGGTTATAAATAAAAACAAATTCAGCAAAAGATGTTGGTTAGTTTTTATGGCCTGTCTACCCTTGTTGGGTATTTAATGCCAAAATCAGTCTTCTTTTTCTTTTTTTTTTAAGTAATATATGGTTTCAAGTATTCCTATCCAATACTAATGATTTGCACAGTATTATATGGTTTATAATGACTATTTTATTTAATAAGAACTGTATCCAATCTAATACTAATTTGCCATGAATTATATGGTTTCAAGTACTTAAAGCAATTATATAGTTTCAAATAACTAATAAGAATAATAATCCTATGTAAACAAATTATAACTATTATTTTTAATAAAAATAATTTGCATGCAGTTTGAGAACTGTTGAAAAAGGTAATGATTTGGTTTTCTTTTTACAGCATATTAAACCTGCTGTTGCATAATGGTCACCCATCTAAGTATTGAACAGGCTCATCACTGCTTAACTTCAGTGATCTAGCAGGAACTAGTGTTTTCAACATACCTTGACTGTAAGCAAAAAATGTTAAGTGCTCCACATTCCATATATTAGGAAGAATCCTCATTCATATTTCCCCATCTATTATCTTATAGTCAGTCAATAAATAAATAAGGGGAATTGTTCTGAAAAATTTTTTTTTTTCTTTCAAAATTTTTTTCAGACATATAAAACTCTGCATTGTTTTGAAATGGTCAATAGCAAAAATTATTTCAATCTCATAAAATATATTTGTTGAGTTATTCAAAATGGTGGCAAATCCAAGCTTGAACAGAGGTTTATTATCAAAGGTCTTGGTGGCTGAGAAGTGAAAATCATGTGATTACAAAAAGAACATGGGAAGGTGTATGGAGAAGCAGGAATATTGCCAAAGGAGTTGGCAATAGAAGCCCTATTTACAGTTGCACATTTTTCAAGGAAATCAATAATGATGGATTCTTTCATGTCACAGAAGACTGTTAGCATCAACCTTTTTTTTTTACTGTCTGTTGGCATCCAGAACCGAGTGTCAGTGTGTGTTTCACTCCATGGACTGTCTTTTCAACACAGGATTGTTAGATACAACCCATGGTAAAGCCCATTTGTAAACATTTTATATACTATAACATGCTTCTCTGTACCCATCACACATTCGTCTGTATTTGAAGTAAATCAGTCAGTCAACAATTGGTTTGAGCAATGTGACTGGCCAAGCACAACAGTATAGTTGAATGTTAGTCTGTATGGAGGAAGATTGTCATCTTTGTAAATACGTCCAGTCTATCCTGAACTTCCTGAATTGTTGTGTGGTCATTTCTGAACTGAGTTGAGGAAGTTTTGCAGTTTGTGTCTTGGCATAATTAGCTGATGATGAGAGTGTCACTGGGGGATCCTTGCTAGCTGTAGTAGTAGTGAGCATGTCAACCATAGTCTTAATGGCCAGTTCCTTAAGCATTGCACGATCCAGCATATGCAAGCTGGACCTTGCAATCTCTTCACTAGAAAATGTCTGGGCATAGTTTTGCAGAGGCAACAGATATGCCTGCCTCAATAAACAGTCTGTATATTTCATATGGTTATCACTTCTCAGTCACCAAAAATTTGATGACACATGACAGCCATTCATCAAGCCTGGAGCACTGATTTAGCACCATTTTGAATAGCCTCAAAAAAAGCCGCATCTGGATTGGACCATTTTGAATAGCAGGAAGGTTTAAAGAAACTTGAGAGAACAATGACAAAAATGTGTAGAAGGAATAGATGAAATAGCAAGTACATTCACAGCTCTATGTCAATACCCTTCCTGGTTGGTCAAGAATTTTTCAGCAACCTCTCATTACATTGTAATATATAATGCAAATACAGTGTCAACATCTTATTTATAAATGACATTGTGTGTGTTGTAACTACCAACACCACATTCCCCTGCGATGGTGTGTTATATATCATTAAGAAATAAATGTTTATATGGTGTTGTGAAATTTGTATACTGGTTTTAACAAAACCGTGATTAATACATAATTACTTGGCATTATTGATTTCTAATGTATAAATTATATTGAAATCAATTAGAATAAAATAATAAATAATAATCTTTTTTTGTTGTTCTTATTTAATTTCATTAGTCTTTCTAAATTCAATATAACATTTAATTATATTAATACTTAAATACTTGTGCCCAAGGGTTGCATATTTTTGTTAGTACTTGTAAAAGCCTGTCATCAAAATCCAAGTAGTATTGTTTATAACAAAAGTGTCCACCAATTAAATATCCCTCAAATGGATGTTGTCAGGATACTTGACTGTTTAGTAAGTAGCAAAGTACATACCAAATACTTTATGAGTGTTATTAATGACAAGTAGACAGAGAATGAACATGTATTCCATCCTCTCTTCTCAAAACACTTACCAATTCTGTATCATTGATACCCATGAAGGATTCCAATAAACCATTGATTTTGTCTATTGCAATATTAACCACAGCATCAGGCTGAAAAATTAAAGAAAACACATGTAAGGATGGATAATATTTATATTGTACTTACATATGATAGAAATATTAATTGAATAATAAAATATAGTAATGATATGATATAATAATAGTAATATAAAAATGATAATGATAATATTTTTTCCAGTTCCAGCAGATCACAGGGTGAAGATGAAAGAAAACAAAAAGATAAATACCTGGACCTTGCTAGAGAATTGAAAAATCTATGGAATATGAGGGTGAAAGTGATATCAATTCTAGTTGGTGCACTTGAACGGTCTCTATAAGTTTAAAAACAGACTGGTGGAATTAGAAATCATAGGAAGAATTGAGACCATCTTTGTTGAGATTGGCTAGAATACTCAAAAGCTAACACTGTGGGAAAAACTCACAAGGAGTAAGATAATAACATAATAATAGAAGTCAAAAACAGAAGACCTGAAGATATGAATGTGTTAATGTAACATAATATTGATTCAATATACAAAGTTATTGAAAAGTCATCTTTTTAAACTTAAATCTTGAAATAGTAGTACAGGCCGGGTTTCTAGCATTGGTAGGCAAACAGTTTAGGAGAAAGTCAGTACTGAATTCAAACCAGGATATGAATAATAATGAAATACCCCCCCCCAAAAAAAAAAGGAACCATCCCAATCTGGCCAATTTCTTAATATAGGGTGGAGTCTGTTGATTAGTCCAAAGTTTTCATCCTTAGTAGTAGTGTTTAAAGTAGTTGGGATGAAAAACTTTGGTGACTAATCAACAGACTCCACCCCAATATTAAGAAATTGACCAGAAACTTGAAAAGATCGGAAAGAAACTCGTCAGACATGAAATGTCCATCTTGTTCCACACCATATGCACGTTGAAACAAAGACACGTCTCCTGTTTAACTATTGTTTTAACAATCTTTTTGAGTTTTCTGGGCCAACGTTTTTACATTTGATGGAATCCATGGATTAGTCCAAAGTTTTTATCCCAAGTACTTTAGGCACTTCGAAGTGCCATCATCAGGGGTGATGTGTTTGTGCTCCAGTTTTTACTGAAAAAATCCAACGAAAATACACACATTTGCACAAAGAAAAAAAAAAAAATAAACAAAAACTTTATACATCAAACAATATAAACCAACCTTAATAAGATTAATTTTGAATGCAGTACTCACATTTTAAAATGCCTATAACACTTTTTCTACCAATTCTCCTCCTTCCAGCCTCCACAACCCTTAATATAATTTCTACACGTTCCCCTCTTAGTTACTCTCACTACTACTAACTGGGGAAAAAAAAAGGAACACAAACACATCACCCCTGATCATGGCACTTCGAAGTGCCAAAAGTATTTGGGATAAAAACTTTGGTGGATTCCATCCAAATGTAAAAAAATTGTTCGAAAAGATTGTTAATAAAATTTGTAAAACAGGTGACGCGTCTTTTGTTTAATTTCTACATGTATAAATGAAAGAATGCTGCCCAAATACACACACACACGTGCTATTATATTATATATATATATATATATATATATATAGTGTGTGTGTAAGAATGGAAAGGGAATTGAATCCGACAATATGAGGAAAAAATGAGTAAAGAAAAGAAATGTAGATGGATAAAAATGAATTTTATCGATATCACTTACACGTGTTTCGGTCCATTTATCAAATGTATACGGATTTACGCTATTATATTATTAAAATAATCAGATAAAGTTGAAATGATGATAATAATAATAATAGGAAAAACGTAAAAATATTCCGTACACAGAGAGATTTTTTACGACCTTCATCAGAGTGAATTTTTTATTTTTATTTTTTTTTTTTAACAACAAAAAATAAAAATTCACTCGGATGAAGGTTGTAAAAAATCTCTCTGTGTACGGAAATATTTTTACATTTTTCCTATTATTATATATCATCATTTCAACTTCATCTGATTATTTATAATAATATAGCGTAAATCCGTATACATTTTGATAAATGGACCGAAACACATGTAGATATCAAAAGTGATATCGATAAAATTCATTTTATCCATCTACATTCTTTTCTTTACTCAATTTTCCTCATAATATTATATATATAACCAGGATATTGTCAAGAAGGTAAAAACAAGATTGAAAAAATGTAGGCATGGATAGACTAAAAAGGGTATATGACATGATTCTGTAAACTTGGATAATAGAATATCTAATATTGAAGATATCAGAGAAAGCCAAACTCATAATGAGAGTAATGGAAAACTGGAGAGTACAAATACCAGCAGACAAACTCTAGCAGAAGGAAAAAAATCAGGAGACATTTTCCAAGCAGACTCAACTCTTGCCACTACTATTTTGTTATAGCAATTGTTTCACTAAACAGGGATACTTGGTGCTGTGAGATAAAGCATTTGCCTATGTGAAATAGACCAGAAACTAATACTCTAACGAACAAATATTTATAGGGAAAGTTACCAACTGGAGACTAAATAAATATCACTAGACATATCATAACTTGACCACATGTAATAGTACAAAAACTTGAAGTCATTTATTAGCTGAGAGACAAAACAGGAAGAGGTAACAAAACAACTACATTAGATGCAGTCTGAGACATGATCTATATGTCTCAGGTCATTAGTGAGGGGGGGGTTTATGAGTTTGAGTTTTTGTTTAACGGCATATCAACCTCTGTGGGTCATTTAATGCCAAAAAGGTTATTTTGGATTTCAGTCTTTAAAGTAGTGGTTCTATGGAGATAATTGGTTATGTTCTGTTATATTTTGTTGAAAAGGTTGCTTTTTTTTTATAAAATTTAAAAATGTTTTCAGGGTCTGTTTTCTTAAAGATTGTTTTCAGGTTCTTGCTTGATAGAGGTGTATGATGTTGAAAAAAAAAAAAACAACAATGAACTAAAGAACATCACTTATGATACTTCCAACCACATCTTAGAGATGTATTTGCAAAAGATATAGTATAAAAATGAGAATTAGTAACAAATACAAAATACAACTATATTACTAGCATAGAATATGCACCCCGGGTGCAATATTTAAGTTTTAATGTAATAAATATATATTAAATTAAAAGGCCAATGAAACTAAATAAGAAGGCAGATAAAAAGATTTGAAACAGAGGTGGGTATAATCGAAAAATAGAACAACTGAAACTTACTCCCATCACTCTCGTTTTCAGTTATTTTTTCTAATTTAAGTATTTAGTTAAAGAGGAAGTAAAGAATAAAAATTTAGTTATTGTTAATGGATTTCATTTAAGATTCATTGAAGAGATTTTTGCTTATATTCATTAAAATAAAATCAAACAGTTAGAAATCAATAAACTAAGCACATATTTATTAAAATCAAATTTTTTAATATCAATATGCAAATTAGCCTTCTCGTTCACACTGTAAAACCGCTATTTGTTGTATTAAATATAATTGCATGTTGTTAGTTATGTAATATGGTTACAGTATTAATAATGTAAAACAATTTTATTTGTAATTAAGGTTTAAATAAAAATAAATCATTGAGAATGTGATGTCAATAACTAAGGGAATTGTGAAATTGAGTTGTAATATATTTCGGTTACAGACAGACAAACACACAATCTCCATATAATAAGATTAAAAATCATTATGTTTGTTATGCCTTCTTTTTTTACCCCCCCCAATAAAAAAAGTATCTTTGCACAGAATATATAATATTTATGTAACGTGGGTCAGGGTATCAAGACAAATACATACCATGCTGACAGTACTAAAAGGAATATGTAACAGCTGACTGATTATGTTACTAACTCGACATATGTAATGTGAGCACTTTGTCACAGGATCAAAACAAATATGTACTATATTCACTTTTGGCTTGGTACAGGCTTAGAAAGACATAAATACTTATCACACTGGTTATAATGGCCAGGATTACACACACATATGTATTATAGACAGAGTATCGTCACAACACTAATTACAAACGTATGTCACAGTCATGCACTAAAATGACTTATGTACCATGTTCCGTCTTCCAGCAGTCAGGTCGGTGTTATCAGTTTCCAGGCTGCTATGTCAAGAGGCTTCTTCCTCCTTCGTTTGGTTGTCAGGTTGGATGCTGTGTCAAAAGCCTCGCTTCTATTTTTCTTTTCCTGGAAAACAAACCGGCTTCTTTCTGGATAACAGATTCGGTTTAGCATGCTGATATTTAGAGATTCTATTTCACTGTTAGCTTTACTTTGGGTGGAGAATGGGGAGATGAAAATAGTGAGAGATCATCTAAAATGGCCCTTAATTAATATCTTCTGCAATAGCAGACTTTCTCTTCACTAGCCAGATTCACTCATCCCCTGACTAATTTCTGATGATCGGAAAAATCTGTCTGTTCTGACTCCTTGGTAGTCACAAGTTGCTCTGTCCTATCCACTGGCTACCACTGTCAAAACCTTTCTGTCCCTCTGGTCTGAATAACCCGAGTGTCAAAACATCTTTGTCTTCTTCCTAAAAAGAAGGGCCGCATTTATCTAACTTTGTAAAATAAATTTTAATCGAGAATCTTCCTGTGGATGGTTTTATTTATCCTTAATTTAATAACTGTTTTTGATCCATCAGGTGGCTATCAACTAGATTATAAATTATCCTTGCTACTCAAACAAACAGACTCTCCTAAAACAAACTTCAAAGGGCAATTAAACACAAATTCTGGTGCCATTGTGTCTGGAAATAGACTCATTCTGTAACATCTCTAATAGATTAAATCCTGTTAAGTTATAGAGGACAATAGTCTGAAAAATCCAAATAATACAAAAAAAGTTAGGGTGCTTTTTTTTTTTTTTTGAGGGGGATGGTTGGTTGGTTGGTTGGTTGTTTTACGGCATATCAACCTCAGTGGGTCATTTAATGCTGACAAAGTTTTGAAATTAAACTCATGTTTTCTATTTAACCCATAGATGGGACCCTAACAGGTACTACCACTCCGGGTCAGAATGGACCTGAGAGCAATGGTGATAAAGAGTTCTCCACATTCCCAAACCTCCAAAACTGGAAGATCATCATCAGATAGAGTTTACTGTAATTCCCAGGACATGAAGACCCTCAGCCACCGCCTTCTAGCACCCATATGATAAAAAGGGGGTTGGGGCAATCATATAGGTGCTAGGCTTGACGTGACCAGCTGATTGATCAGAGGAGGTGGCTCCGACTGCCCATCTAGCCTAAGTAAGGGCCTAAGTTGAGTGTTGAGGGGGGGGTGGATTAATGGTATTTCAGTTTATTTCAAGAGATAAAATTAATTTGATATACAAGGAAATTGAATTACAAGTGGAATGAATTAAATTTGTAAGTCAAGTACCACTGTATATTTTTCTCTGCCGAGGACCAGAGTGTAGTATCTGTACTCATGGAAATCTAAATATTCTTTTAAAATTAAAAAAATGACAATAATCATTTATATATTATACATCTTATTTATACATTTTAAACCAAGCGTTCATTTTTTAACACGATATGACAATACATTCAAACACTAAAAAATAAAAATAAATACAGAAACACACAAATTACTACCTCCACACTAACATAGATTAATACGGACAGCCGTGAAAATCCCTTTATGGACTCTATGAATTAAAGAAATATCAGTCTAGCTATATAAAATAACCGAAAAAATCCACTCAATTCCCTTGATGAAGGTGTTAGAGTAACACCAAAACCGCAGTCGGGAAATAACTTCTACGACTACATATATATATATATATATATATATATATAGGTTCACGATGGGGGAATAATGGCTACTGATGCAGCACACATCTATGGATGACATGGAAGAAAGAGAGAAACTTGATAAACAACACACAAGAAACTCTTGAAAACATGAAAATTCCATCTGGCAAATTTGTCATTTTTCTTGAAGACCCTTAACACTGCACACCTCACAAATCATCATTAAAATTTCAGGCAAAGTATCAATAAAACGAACCATTGTTCTCTAGGATTATCTTCCTTCCCTCCCCTCCTTTCCCCATTTAAGTTTATTATCAATTTTTCTGATTTCAGTTTTTAGTATATGCAGTATTTATACAAAATATTTGCAAATTTCTGCAGTTCCTTAATATGAAAAAAAATGTATTTGAGGTAGCTTATGGATATTTATAAATTTGTCAACCTCATCCTGAAAGAGTTCTGGCAGGCATGCAGTTGACAGGCCGTTGCCAGCATTCCATATCTAAATATATATATATATTATATTACCCAAGGATAGTTGTGTCTAGCCACACTGAAGAGGCATGATATGCCGAAACACGTGTCTGTGGATGACTTATTAATTATTAATATATATGCTCCCATAAATTTGGTAATGAGCTCTCTAATTGGTAATTTAAATTAACTCTCACTACTAAGCAAATAAGCAATGATCATTTCTCCGGAAATTTGATCTCTCAGTGACCGAATGATACATACATTCGTATGTATTTAATAGTCTAAAAAAACACCAGTCCCCGCATCAGCTGTCAGTGGGCGAGGGATAAGACATCGGACTACCATGCGGTCAGTCTGAGTTCGAACCCTACCCAGGATAGTTGTGTCTAGCCACACTGAAGAGGCATGATATGCCGAAACACGTGTCTGTGGATGACTTATTAATTATTTAATATATATTATATATATATATTTACCAACCCCCCACACAAATAGGATACAACACAAACTCCACTTAAGAAATTGACCGTAACAGGTTTGAATTCAGAGTTTTCCTTCTCCTAGACTGTTACCTAGCCATGGTTAAAGAGCCCATTCTGCCTGCTATTTACCCATAACTGGAGAAATTGGATTCATAACTTTCCAAGGGTATTAGTGGCATGTGAAATGCAAACGGCTTCGTTCAGGAATTGAATTCGGGTTGACAAATCCATTATCCTACGACTGACCATTACACCACATAAAATGTTATACTTCCCAAAGTTTTCACCGCCTGTCGGCTGGGGCGTTAGAATGCACCGACTGCACCTCTGCAGAAGGGTAAGACTCCCCAATGAGGCCACCTGTTGGCCGTGGGTGGCGACCCGTGATGCTTAAGGATAGAGTCCAGGTGGATGAGCAGTTCATGACCTGCAATGGTCCATTTTGGCCCTATCTTGGGCTAGACGGGCGTCGGAGAGGCCCTCCGATCAATCGGCTAGTCACGTCAAGCCCTAGCACCTATATGATTTTCCCAACCCTATTGCTCTTATGGCAAGCCCCAACCCCTTTTTTATCATATGGGTGCTAGAAGGCGGTGGCTGCGGGTCTACATGTCCTGGGAATGACGTTAAACTCTATCTGATGGTGAGGTTCCAGTTTTGAGGTTTGGGGAATGTGGAGCACCCATTCATCACCATTGCTCCCTGGTCCACTCTGACCGGAGTGGTAGTACCTGTTAGGGTCCCATCTATGGGCTAAATAGAAAAATGTATTTATAAAAAATTGTATTATCCATTAAGAATTGATTTATTTCAAAACTTTATCGCATTAAATGACCCACTGAGGTTGATATGCCGTAAAACAAAACCAAACCAACTTTTCATTTGCATATTTTATTTAGTTTTTAAAATAACCAAGATTTCCATTGGTACATATACGACACTGGTTCTAATCAAAGGGCACAGATACTACACTTTGATCTTAGACTGAAGTGTCAATCTATATATGAATAATCCTGTCATTTTTCACAGAAACTAAAGTATAAATATTTTCTTAGCTATTGTTTGTGGACGATGAACTGGTTCACAACTGACTCATTTTCCATCTATTCCTCTTAGAATTCTCGTTCTAAACAGACAGTGTGTGTGTGGAGGGGGGGGCTTATGTTTTAAAAATTATATATTGTAACAGCAACAGTATGATATCAGTAATAAAAACTTTAAAAGAAATTTTGAAAACGGTTCCAATTATTGAAAACTATATTTATGATTTTGCAAAAGCTTCCCAAAATCTGTTAGGAGAAAAATATTTCTTTCCATAAGTAATGTTCTGATAACAGATTGTTTTATAACCTGGATACTGACATTTATTTTTTCATAGCTAAATTGTTATTTTTCAGATAAGAGCTGTCACTAACACTTCATATGAAGTAACACTGAAATATCTTATATATGATATCAAATTTTAATTCAGCAAATCAAATTTTAGATGATTCTTGTCAAAACCTTACAAGACCCATGTATATATATATATCTCCTGTAATTCATTTTGCTGGCTTTTTTTATAAAATATTTCATTTTCACTCATTGGACCCTTAACACTTATATAAGTGTTAAGGGTCCAACGAGTGAAAATGAAATATTTTATAAAAAAAGATCAGCAAAATTAATTTTGTTTTTCAAAAGATTTTTTTAATTTTATGCCACCAACACGTTTCCAATCTTCTAATTATCTTCTTCAGGCTTCGATTAACCGCTTTCTGTTCCATATATATATATATATATAAATATGAGAGAGAGAGCTATCTCTCTCCTTGTCCATTCTTCCGATTGGTGGGAGTGAGTTCCTTTGATTTTTCAGAGATATCCAATTCATACATTATTTTTATATATATATATACACACACACACACACACACACACACACACACACACACACTGTACAATAACTAAGTTGTCAGGGTTGCCTAAAGTTGGTATCAGTCAGACAACGAGGGAGTCTATCACCTTTTTATTAGCGCTAGACCAAGGAGATTGTTTTTTCATCTGAGTTGTAGCACCACACCTACCATCAGTTCCTTACTTTACCACACAGATCCCTGTGCTACTCATATGCTGAGTGGGTGAGGGCTGGTATCAAACTAGGAACCTTGTGGTTCCTAGGAGGACACTCTACTGAGCTAAGCTGACAATAACCATATTATATTATTATCATATTTTAAAACTACAATAACTATATTGAATAAGGGTCTAAAAATTACATCCATTTGAAATAGATAAAAAAAAAACAACCTTTACCAGCCTTTAAATTATCATATTAAGCATATCTTTCTTTTAATTAATTTTATAATATAATAAATATATTTTATTATATTTAAATATGTCGATTTTCTATTTTTTATAAATAAATTTGAAAAATATATAAATATAGAAAAAAATAGATATTATATAAAATATTATATAATTAAAAATAATTAAAATATTAAATATAATAATTTAATATAATAATAATAATTTAAATAATTCAAATATAATAATTTAAAATTAAAAAAATTAAAAATATTATATAAAATCTCATATAATTATACTTATAGAAAAAAATAGATTGTTTTTTTAATTTCTATTTTTATTATCTGCAAATGTATTTTATATTTAAAAAAGCATATCTTTCATTTTGATGACAGTCAATGAAAACATTTAGATTTCTTTTCTCCTCACATTTTTTATTTTTCTTCTCTTTTTACAAGTTTACCTGAAAAACAATGGCCGAACATTTTGCCCATTTCTGACCCTGATAACTTCCAAGAATAATAAATACATTATTTTCTTTCTTTACACAATCTGCTGTAAAGAAAACACTGTGTCCTTGACTTACATTCATTTAAGTTCTAAATTATTGTCTTGCTTGCTGTGTGAAATTCAGCAGGTGCTCTCTACACATATTGAAGCTTGGAAAACAATTTTGGAAACATCCACAATCCAATTATCCTAACTATTTCTACGCCTTGTAAATATAACATGATCATTAATACAATTTTCAAACAGATTTATTTGACTTATTACATCTACCCAATTTAACAACACACTGGCAATCTCTTATAGTTTGAGAATGACAAACCTAACAATGATATCCAACCTTTATTATTTATTTACAATCAAATTCAGACCTAGGAATATTTATTTCAGACAAATAACATTGGGAAAGGTTATTTCCTATAAGTCTAACATAAACAAAGGGGAACCACTCTTGACTGATAAATTATTTATTTATTTATTGATCTACTAGGAAAAAAGAAGTTAGGGTTAGTTTACTGGGAAAATAAATAAATAATTTATCAGTCAAGAGTGGTTCCCTTTTGTTTATGTTAGACTTATAGGAACTAACCGGGAAAGGTATGAACCCCCAAATCCCCGAGCTATAAGTTAAATAGTACCACTACTGTTCTTCTATAAAGATGGCTTTGGCATTAAATAACCAAAGAAGGTTGATATCCCATTAAACAGAAAAAAACCCAAAAAAACCTAACCTATTATTCCTGTGTAGCAGTTATTAAATTTTAAAAATGCAATGAAACGATGCTTGGGAGGGGGCGGGCATGACATTATAAAAAAATAGAGTTTCTGGATGTTGTAATAGCCTTGTGGACCATAAACATGTCTACAGAGGCAAAACTTTCAGTACAGTCAATATTAAAATCTGAGATGCATAGTTTAGGGTGAAACCAATTCTGATAAGTTTGTTTTTCCCCCCTAAATTAAGAGACCCAATCATTTTTTTTTAATTAAAATTAGAATTTGTTTTTAGAGCTCCCAAAAACATAAAATGATAATAGAAATTAAGAATAATATCTTGCATCCAAAATTAAATACAAGGATAAATAAATACAGTAGTCGCTTGACTTATGAGTGCCCCAACTTATCAGCTTTCCTAGTTATGACGTGTTACTCAGTTAGGTTAATAGCATATCAGTTTATTTCAATGGGGAAAATTGATTTGATGTGTTAGGAGAGAGTTATCTCCCCTAACGAATTACTGGCTCTTCACTGAAAAGAGTGTAGTATTAGACAACAACATGGCTGCTTGATTATTTCTCTGAATTTTGAGATGAGGCTTGATAATTTGTATTATTTGGACTATTGTCCTCATCTTTATTTCTTATCGGCACAGAGTTTCCTGAGTCTGACAAGAAATACGTGAAGATGTCTAGAGGGCACATCAGTCGAAACATTTCGCAGATAACAATGAAGATAAGGACAATAGTCCGAATAATCCACATAATACAACATCACTTGTTGACAGTTAATTCTTCATTCAAACCCATCCTGTTTTTATTCCTGGTCGGTGAGGAAATAAAAACAAATATTGTTGTATTCTAAAACATCTTTAACTGTTTTGTTATATTTTGTTATTCCTAACGCCTTGGGATAGATATATCAATAAGGAAATTGAGTTACGAGCACAATGAATTAAACTTGTAAGTCCACTCTATATAGCTTTTGAATACTGACATGACTTGGCTATCTAAATGATATGAAAATTGGTTACAATTTTATCTTTACCAATTAAACTAGATGAGGAAAGGAAGGAATAAATAAACTATGAAAGTGAAATTAAGTCCATTGAAACATTACACCACTAAACAATAATATGAAGATAAATTAGGACCATTTTTAGATAATAATTGAAACTCAAGATTAATCACATGTATGTTGGTTGGTTGGATTATACAGCATGTCAACCCTCGTTGCCAATGACGTTTTGTTTTATTCATTCTTGTTGGGTATTCAATTTTTTAAAACACATTTTTTGATCTATTTAATCCATAGATGGGACTCTAACCATTACTACCACTCTGAGTCAGAGTAATGGTGATGATGGGGTACTCCACACTTCCAAGAGCTCCAGAATTGGAACTTTACCATTAGATGCAGTTTAACATCATACCCAGGATACCAAGACTCTTAACCACTGCTTTCTAGCACATATATGATAAAAAGGGTTGGGTGTTTGCCATAAAGGCAATAGAGACAATCATATAGGTGCTAGTGCTTGATGTAACCAGCCAAATGATCAGAGGGGGGCCCTCTCTCACTGCCAGACTAACCCAAGTAAGGGCCAAAGTGGAGTGCTGCATGTCATGGACTTAGCCACCAAAATTCCATCCTTAAGCATCATGGGTCACAATCCACGGCCAACAAGTGGCCACATAGGGTGATTTTACCCCTCTGCTAAGGTGCAGTCGGTGTATTCTTCTGCCTCAGCCGACAGAGCAACATCCAATTTGGATGAGATTTCTTATGTCAAAGGAAGTGATAGTTGTAAAAGTTTCATGAACTTTTCTGGATTCCTTTGATTCTTTCTCATTATCCATTTCTATCAGCCATCGCTCTTGGTAAGTCCTCTAAACGGCATCCAGTGTCTGCACTATTGTTTATATTGAAAATGTCTATGCTTCCAATTTGGATAAGATTTCTTATGTCAAAGAAAGTGATAATTGGAAAAGTTTCTCATTATCCATCCCTATTGACCATTGCTCTTGGTCAGTTCTCTAAACAGCATCCAGTGTCTGCATTTTGGTGTATTTAAATGCTTCGGGGGTGTTGTTTGTCATACCTTCCAATTGACTAGAAGGGTTTATATGATTTGCTCACCACTGCCTCTGTGGAGAAAGCAGTCTGCCAGTGTCTTGTGTGGTTTTGTACCATCCTATTTTTTTATCTTGATAAAAGAATCACGAATCATAACGAGTTTAACACTATGAAATCGGTAACTGCTCAACAAAATATATGTTATTTTCTATACAGCAAAAAAATAACATCAAGTCTTTAAAATCTGTTAAATGAGGGATTTCTTCTTGTCTGCACAGAAGGGTAAAAAAAAAGAGAAATAGAAAAAAAAAAGAGAAAAAACAAAAAAAAAACAACTCACAACTGATTCCACTGTAGCAGGTCCTTTGGAACGTAATCGCAATGTCTGTTTACCAGTTCCTAAGCTTCCAGATTTTTTGCTTGAACCAGGAGGTCCTATATGAGCTGAAAATAGAAAAATAAACAAGTCAGGAATTTTGCATCAGAAGATTCGCAAATAGAAATCATTTGCTGAAATAATGACTGTCTAAAAAATATCTTCATCAAATTTGTTACTTCTGATTGAAGGCACCTAATTACAACATTAAGGTTCCCAAGTTTGACAATAAACACCCAAATAAGGCTGGAGGACACATCAGCCAAAACATTGTGTATATAACAATAAAAATGAGGACAATAGTCTGAAAAATCTAAATAATACAAACTGATTAGTCGTAATTCTAACTGTTTTTTTCCCCTTCACTAACCTTTTTCAAATTAACACTGGTAACCTTCATTAAATCCATCATACACTCTTCATTATTTGGATTATTTGGACAATTGTCGTCATCTTTAATGCTATCTATACAACATTTCGGCCGATGTGCCCTCCATCCTTCTTAAGGTATTTCTTGTCGGCCTCGGGAGCCTTTTAGAACTCGTAATTGGGAGCCATCACAGAACTTTGAACCCAACCCTTTATTCAATACATGGGGGTATGTAACTGTCAACCTTGACCAGGATTGAACCTGCAGCCTAAGAGATAACTGTTACTTATATCCACCTATATCCACTATGCTATCTGTCCAATTGGACAACCATCATATACAGGCTAAATAATAAACTTGAAATTCTTTTTACTATTTACTACATGAAATGATCCTTGAAACCAAATGGTCAATAATGGTTGTCCAACCAATGAAAAGTTATCAATTATAGCAAACCAGATAGAGACATTTCAGTCAACCATAAGAAATAATAAAACATTGCCAGACAATAAGTGTATCACATTACCAAGTACTAACACATATAAACACAAACACATCATTCAATGCTATGTGAGGGATGTCTAGCGGTCAAAACCTGAGAACAAGGGAAGATAACTCTTCCAGACCAAACAGGGGCAGACAATTGCTACAGACTCATCAAATCCTGGACAATGCTGTTTGTATACAGCATTGCCCAGGATTTGATGAGTCTGTAGCAATTGTCTGCTCCGGTTTGGTCTGGAAGAGTTATCTTTCCTTGGTCTCAGGTTTTGACTGCTAGGCGTCCTTGACTATTTAATGAGGGAAGTGCCAAGTTTGAACCCTCTCTTGTCTCTGGGACTGCAACCAGCACACATTGGTTAGACATTTACATTTACCCCTTTTAGGTGGGTGGCTTCTCCACCCAGCCAGCCTAAGTAAGTGACTTTACTTCAGGACTCTCCCTCACTTCTGTAGGACAAAATCCTATCTTCTTTACAATACGTTCATGTATCTTCTGTTTACTTCTATATTGTACTTTGTCTCATATATGTGTTCTTTATTATATCTTCTTTGTATGCCTTCTACTCTTATATGTATTCCTGTATAAATGTTACCCCACGTGCTCATGTAATAAAGGCCATATTTGTTACACTTCATTATAGCGTCTTTGTTGGAATATGTCTGGTACTTTTATGTACGCACATGGGAAGGCCACCTAAGCCTTCCAGCCGATCAATCAGCTGGTCACGTTAAGCCCTAGCACCTATATGATTTTCCCAACCCTATTACCCTTATGGCAAGCCCCAACCCCTTTTTATCATATGGGTGCTAGAAGGCGGTGACTGCGGGTCTACATGTCCTGGGAATGACGTTAAACTCTATCTGATGGTGAGGTTCCAGTTTTGGAGGTTTGGGGAATGTGGAGCACCCCTTCATCACCATTGCTCCCTGGTCCACTCTGACCCGGAGTGGTAGTACCTGTTAGGGTCCCATCTATGGGTTAAATAGAAAAATGTATTTATAAAAAAATTGTATTATCCATTAAGAATTGATTTATTTCAAAACTTTATCGGCATTAAATGACCCACTGAGGTTGATATGCCGTAAAACAAAACAAACCAAACCAATAACAAGTCTATTTCTTTTGACTCTAACCATTACACCACGTCTTTTTAATTTTTAATGTTATAATTCCCGTGTCAGGTTTTTCACATAAAAATTTAAATGAAAATAATCTTCACTGCTAAGGTGGTGGGGAATAGACTAAGCTCAGTGTAATCAACTCTCCCCCTAATAAATTTTTAATATACAGGTTAGTCGGTAACCAGGTATGTAATTAATTCTTAGTGCATCAATTCTTCCTGTAATGACTTCAACATGACACCTATCCAACCACTCTCTACTAAACTCTTTCTTTCACTGAAATACATAGAGTAGTATTGGAATTGTAACTAACAATTACTTTATTTTCTTTAGTTCCATAAAATTTAACTCTACTTAAAAGGCAAACAGGCATACATCAAATTTCCACAACCAGATATCATATTGATGGGAATAAACAAGGTAGAATCCAGTAGCAGTCTATAAATATTAACACTTATCAATAAGTTCTCAGGAATTTCTATTGTTTGTACTAGCAAATATATGTACCCTCCAGGTTAAAGTATTTAAGTTTTAATATATTAATAATTTGAAGGCAATTACAATGCATGTAAAAAATAAAAACAAAAAGATGTTATTTTTTGTCTTATCGATTTCAAAGAAACTTTATCTTCAGAGACGAATATCAGAAATGAACGTGCTTAAGTTTTTTTTGTGTGGTTATACTTTCTTTTTTTTTTAATGTTTTCCTCTTCTTTTTTCTTTCTCCTCCCTTCCCCCTATTTTGTTGGATATATTAATAAAAATGCATATTATTAGTATGTAGTTATGGTAAACAGTATTAATAATGCAAAACAATTTTATTAATAATTGAGGTTTAAATAAAAATAAAATCATGGAGAATGTATCGTAAATAACTAAGAGAATTGTAACTGGAGTAGAAATATAGTTTTGACAGAAAAACACAATCTCCATTATAATAAGATTCTAAAAATTATTTCCCTATGTTTGCATGCAATGTTCTCTCAGATTGCCTTTGTCAGGGAAGCAACTTTTGCTGAGTGCAATGTTGTCAATGCTAATTAGCCTTGCTAATTCAGGTGTAATCTATGGGGTCTGTTTCAATCTGCAGTGCGCATCATAGTACAGACATTACAGCAGGGGGAATTTAGTTTACTTTTGTCTTGATGGGTGGGCTGAGTACCCCTTTGTAAAGTAGTTTTTGGCTGCTGCAAAGATGCTCATTGGCTGTGGCTTGCCAGTTATGTTGTAGTCACAACATTGTTTGGACCACCTTTTATAGGTCTTTCTCCTTATAAGGCAGTTAGGGCTGTCCTTAGAGAAAACTGTTTGGTCACCCAGGGTGCTGATGGAAGATGCAGTTATCTCTGAATCTTTATCAAGTTGTTGCATATTCTATGTGGTTGCATAGATTATTGTCAACACCCTGTATTTCTGCAGGGATGGTCCTTTTTCATATCACAGACTGCACTTTCCATGGAATATTACAGGTAAGGCAGAAAGCCTGTGAATCACATAAGAGCTAGTTAACTGATTAGTACCAGCTTGGACATCAGGCAGGAGGCAGGTCTTGCCTTAGCTGGGGCTCACTTGCACACGCGTGCTGGGTTTAGTTAGAGAAAAGTTTAGTTAAGAATAAAAGTCTTAAAGAAATAATATGGTGTTGTTGGTTGATGTATGTCTTGGCAAAAAGACTGACCAAGAAGGAATCAAAGATGAACAACCAACAGATAGAAGTTAGACATCACACGAACGGCCAGAGAATAATGTAAGTAATGAAAATATGCATATCATCTCTCCGTCTACCTGTCTATCTCTTCTCTCCCCTCTCCAGTAAAAGAACTGTTTATATACCCACAACATATATATATATATATATATATAACAAAGTGAACACTTGCTTTGACCTGCCTATATGCAGAATTGAGACTGTGACTGCCAGTGTCATCTTTTTGGGGTTTTTTTTTCAGCCTGCATGATGAAGTTTTAGTTGGAGTACGGTGTGTGCACAACATGACCCTACCTTTACAAGGGAAAACTGTCAGAACTTAGCAAGCTTAGAAAACAAATGCATTGATTTTAACAGCCTTTACTTAGAGTATACAGGTGGTTGGAGAAGCCCCTCTAACAGTGAAGTCCTTGGGTCATAGGAGAATACTCCAATATAAAACCTAAGTAGTTATTAACCAAGGCTACAAAATACGCCTACCCTCTAGATGTTGGTGTTAGATGGTTAATTACCTTACAAGAGAGTTCATCCATCTTGGACAGGTCTTAGTCTTCATCCTGCTGGGTATCTAGCCACCTTCTCACCAGTTGAGATCGGTGAGAGAACCAATTTAGTCACTAATCACATGACCATGTGGAATGGATGATGATGACCCCCCCCCACTCTTCCATTTTCCTTTAATAAAGCAAACAGTTTTGTCCAGTATTTGAACACTGGTCTCCATGTCCATTTCCTATGATGATAACCATTTACACCACAAGCACCACTACTTGTTGATATAATTATCAGAGCAACTATAGATCCTGGTTAATATGAAAAATCTGGAGACATGTGGCTGGTCCAAATGAAATTATAGAATACTTAGAGCGGTTGCCATACCAAGGTTAAAGGACCCAGTCTGCCATGGCTGGATTCATACCTTTCCCAAGGGTAGGTATTTACCCACCCATTTCCCATGGGTAAGAAGTGACACAAGTTTGCAAGTATGAGGCATCCAGCGTGATTGTTAAAGTATTTCACCAAGGACTCTATTGAGAACATTAAAAACTGAAGAGGGTTGATATAAAGATTCTACCAGTCATAAAATCTATTTTATTTTTCAACAACGCTATTCAAAACCATTGTGAGTATCTGTTTCTTATTTTAATGACATTTTTATTCTATTGATCTTAGCCACTTTAAAGGTTTAGGGCGTACCTGTGTTATGCAACAAGGTTTTCTTCAACTTAGATTAGATACTAGTTTTGCACATATATCAAAGAGAAAACAAAACTGAAAATATTTTATCGGTAAGAAAAGAAAAAAAAAAAAAAAAAAAAATCAGAAAAAGAAAAAAGACAAGCAATTTATTTTTTAAAAGAAACTTTATGGTTGCTCATACAAATGAAAATTGCGATAAAATGGTGAGTAGGGGGAAATTATGTATACCTGGCAATGTTAAGTCATTTTTATAAGTAACTTGTAATATAGGGAAAGTAATAAGAAGTTTTATCTGAAATGTTTGAGATGAGGCTTGAAGAATTAGTATTATTAGCGTTATTCGGACTATTGTCCCATCTTCATTGTTATTTGTACAACGTTTCGGCTGATATACCCTCCGGCCTTCTTCAGGTATTTCTTGTCGGACTCGGGAACCTTCTTTCGAACTCGGAGCCATCACGGAACTTTCAAAGTTCTCGTGATGGCTCCCCGAATACGACAAGAAAGTTCCCGAGTTCGAAAAGAAGGTTCCCGAGTCCGAGAAGGTTCCTGAGTCCGACAAGAAATACCTGAAGAAGGCCGGAAGGGCTATATCAGCCGAAACGTTTTGTACAAATAACAATGAAGATGGGGAGATAATAGTCCGAATAACGCTAATAATACTAAGAAGTTTATATATTTTAATATACTGTGTTAGAGATAGCTATAACTGTTAGTGCACCGTCCTGTTGGCTAGGGCTGTAGAATAAACTGACTACACCTCTGCAAAGAGGTAAAATCCCCTCAATGGGTTCACTTGTTGGCTGTGGGTGGCAACCCGTGATGTTAAGGATGGAAACCTTTTAGCCTGAGCTGTCCATGACATGTAACACTCCACTTTAGATCTATACTTGGTTAGAACAGGCGGTTGGAGAGGCCCCTCCTTTGATCAATCAGCTGGTAACATCACAACCCTAGCATCCTCAACACCTACATGATTATCCCAACCCTATTGCCTTATGGAAACCTCTAACCTTTTTTATAACATATGAACTAGTATGCAGTGGCTGAGCGGTCTTGTATATGAGGCTCTATAGGGTATAACATTAAACTGCATCTAGTGGTTGAAGTCGTCCAATTCTGGAACTCTGAGGAATGTAGAGTACCCCTCGATCATCATTACTCCCAGGTCTACCCTACCGGAATGGTCAGCTATCTGTTAGTTGTCCCCATCTAATGCTGCGTTAAATTAGATAAAAAATGTGTTTAACAAAACATTGAGTTATAAATATACATAAATCCATGAAACAAAATTAGTATAGTATTATATTTAGATCATGAGTGCTATAGTTTTCAATGTGCGAACAACATGGTCGCGACAGACACGCGCTCTCAATTCAACATCAGCGACGAAGCATCCATTGTGTTATGCTAATGGAATTTGCTCAAATACTCCTGCTATTCCTGACATCTTGCCTTAGAATGGAACGTATGCGCAGACTCTCGAAGCCCAATATTCTATGCCGAAGAACCTGCCCCAAGTGTGCCGAACAACATCCAGACGGCCACAAGCCACCAATAAAACAATGCTTTTAGGGATGTCATCAAAAAACAACCCTCCACATACTAAACTCTCAGATATAAGCAATACATCAGCGACGAGTGGCGAGAGAGTATAGCTAACAAAATCATGTGGTTTGCACGCAATCAACATCGTAAAATATCGCTTCGTGACGATCAGCACAGTGGTGCGCTGCTAAGGAGATTTTGATGTAAAGCCGGCGTGCAACACTCCACCCGCTGAAGTCGAGGCCGTTTACGTAGCGCAGCCAACACCCCCGTGATGGATGTCCTGGACACTATTTCACCCTACATTTAAGACACCAATACCCACACGCCAATCAACGCAAACACACCACATACCATATTATGTGATGTCACCTTGGCAGCGGCCATTGTCTGATTGCCAGGACTGGCTCAAGATCTCCAGTCACGCTTACGAGTCCGCATATGCAGAGAAAGCCCATCCGAGGGCCACGTGTCATCATCGTCATTATGTGTGATAGGGCGCGTAAAAAACCAAGCTGGACCTACACTGAGCCACTGTCGTGCTCTCACAAGCCGAACTGCTCAGTGCCTATGCTAGAACATGGCCTTTCTTTCCTGCTGCCGAAGACAGTGCGCCAATCCACCCAGATTAAGATCATACGCTCGGATTAACCTATATAGCAACATATCCGAAACCCGCATATCATACACCGCAGCCCTCACCACAGACTCAATAGAACCCCAACAATCTAGCCTGACAGCATCAGCGGCTCCCGCCTTCATTCTAGCCCGCAACACCCCACCGCTGCATCATACGACTATACTACATTGATACGATCTAGACTACATAAAGCTATCACCCTCACTCTCATACACCGATGCAGGAGATTTAAAACAATCCTTATAAAGATTTTTTTTTTTTTCTTTCTTGTGCTTAACACTGTATTTGCGTTCAAGCCCCCCGTTATATTTGGAAAGACGCAGTCCCTCGATCTGACACGCCGAGGATGTCCATGACGCCGAGCTGAGCGATAACTCGAAAAATGCATATCAACAAAAGACAAGAAAAAGCTATTATAAGTGAACAAAGTGGGAAATGATAACAAATAATTCAATAAAGGCCTCAGGCAGGCCTGGATTTTGCTAGTTATTTTGTAAAACTATTTAGCTATTGAAACACAGTGACGTAGCTTAAAAATCCACCGTGACATCTGCTACGATTATAAAGTAAATACCAGATATATATACATCGTGTGACTTAACAAACAAAAAAGAAACCTACATATCCTTAACTAAATCTTTCTTCATATTTGCCAAACATATGTTAGCCCAGGCGACATTAATACAGATCAATGCTTACCTTGTATCGTCACCCAAATTAGCTCAAAGCCAGGTCGGCACCGGCCGTGCCGGTTTACATGGGAGTACGGCGGTACACCCCAAGAAAGCGATGCCACACATATTGCCTTTGCGCGGATCATCTAATAAGCAAATAGTTGAATAGCCAAGCTCTACATGCTCAGATTAAGAGTTAACATGATTCAAAAGAAAAGAAAAAAACAATGACCTAATTACAATTTAAAAGGAAGAAGACATTATTACTAAAAATCTTTCAACATAAATGTCTGCTTCACCACCTTTCTTTGTCAGAATTTACATTTTGGATATCGAACTAGCTTAGTTTAAGACCTGCCCCAATTAAGCAAAATATGCCATCCTATTGCGTAAATAACCCACATTGTTCTAAAAAATACACTCAAGGTTCCTTCCAAGGCCTCAAATTAAGTTTTGAAAATACTTAATGTATATTTAGTTCCACAACCCATACCCACTGATGGTGAATGGCTTCCACTTTATGAGATGGTTTTTGGGGAATGCTAGAGCACCCCTTCATCACCATTGCTCCGCTGCGTCCAACTCTTGCACCCGCGAGTAGTTAGCTACCTGTTAAAGCGTATCCATCTATTGGGCTTAATAGAAAAGTGTATTTATCAAAAAAAAATTTGTATTATCATTTAAGATATTGCATTTATTTCAAAACTTATCGGCAATTAAATGACCCACTGAGGTTCGATATGCCGTAAAACAAACCAAAACCAAATATTTTAGTGACAAAAAGTAATATTACAAGCCAAAAGTATGCACCACTCCTTAGTGCAGAGTATTTAAATATTAATGTAATAAATATATCATATTGAATCAAAAAGACCAACAAACACTAAATTCAAGAACAAATATCCAACAACAACCTGATTACTTGATAATAACAAAAATAAGTAATACTTTTAGTATATCTTGCTGTTTATTTAGTTTCTATTTAAATCCCCCTATCTTTACATTTGATATTAATATATTATCACATTAAAATAAATACTTGTGTTTAGGGAAGCCCGCGTTTGATCACAAGATCTCTAAGAGCATCCGCCCTAGGCCAACATACACAAAGCCTTTCCCTTAGTCACCGATAACTGCCGTCTTTCCTCACCAACTCTGTCAGCACACCCTCATATTCAGTATTAGCACAGGCGATACTCTGCCTGCCCAGTTTAAAGGCAAGAGCCTTAAAATAATCTCCTTGCGTCTAGAGTGGGCCAGCGTTAGTGAAAAGCGCGAGACATTAGCACTCCCTCGCTGTTATGGGCCCTGATACTGACATTTAGGCCGCCCAGCCAGTCAAGGCCCGGACCCTTTCATACAATCGTTATTTTAACTACCTTTGACTCCACCAATCTATACATCAAAGAAATAACTTGTATATATAGGATTGCTTTCTTAATACATTGAGACCAACTAACATAAATAACTATGATCAGTCATCTCAGAAATCAACACTCACCAATACCAATAATACTTCTTTATTAAAAGGAGTTTTGTAAAAATAATTACGCAAATAATTCCCACCAATACACTATGCATAAATCTTATCTTTTTTAGAAATATAGTTATTTACTAAGCTTAGCTTAGAATATGGCACAAGGCCAGAAGTGTGTGCGCGCCGCACCAATGAGAATCCGAACACCTCGCAACTGGTCATACCAACCATGCCGTCTTGCAAAATCATAGCCCACACCCTGAACAACCTACTGCCATCGACACACAACCACTACTAACCATAACCACGTGGGTGCCCATTTCTTAGAGATATTATAACATATTTCAGGATTTTAAATGCATTTGTTGCGGTTATTTTATGCCAAAGTCGTTTTCTTCCTATTTATGCCCTTCATGGCGCTATTCAAAGATTTTCTTTAAACACAATTTTTTTAAAATCCCACATTTTTTTAAACCTCATTTATCTCTATCTTAACCCATAGATGCCCCGACTCTAACAAGTACTACCACTGCTGGGTCAGAGTGGACGTGTCAAAAAAAAAAAAAAAAAAAAAACAGCTCTTGTTTCTCTGTCGGTTCATTTATGACCGCAAGACATTTATTTTTCGTTTATCTTGATGGCAGTATTCAACATTTTTAAGCAAATTTTTTAAACAAATTTTTTTTTAAACTCATATTTTTCTTTCATCTAAACCATAGGCATAGGACTCCTAACATGTTCCTTTACTACTACCACTCCAGGTCAGTGGGTGGGGAAATCATAAAATGACATAGAAACTAGTCTTCTCTCTACACAGTGTGTTCATAAAAAGCCTAAAAAAAACCAAAAATGAATATTATACATATATACCAACTCCTCTGCTACTAAGCTAGGATGTGCCATACTAAAAGCACGTCAAGTGTTTTATGCAGCTGTACCCCTTAACAGCGTTATAATTCAATGTTTCTTTTTCCTAGAATGCGTGCCATATCATGGTAGAGCCCAGGTCTGCTTATAATTTAGCTTATAAGCTAAGAGAGAAAATAGTTGCGATTCCATACCATTCACATGAGCTATTTTAGCCGCTTTTTGCAACTGCCAACCCAGCCATTCTGTCCAGGATGTTAAACTTAATTTGCAGTGTCTATCTATGGGATAACATTACACACCACAGGTACCACCCAAAATTGAATGCTTATTAAGCAACAATAATGCAGTATTGAAGTATTCATAATCTTTTTTATTTATTATTTTTTTCTATTTACACTTTAATAGGGAACATAGTAAAGAGTCAAACAAAATGATAGGATAGACCACTAGCAGGACCTGTGGATATATGCACAGTATGATAATCTAATTATGTTTGATATGATTTACTTAAAAGAGCTATTAAAAATTGTTCAATATATAAAAAGTATAATATCGTCTGACTCAACTCACACTTTCTTTTTTCCTTTCCATCAAGTCTCTAATTGAAACTGCATATACTTCGCTTAGCACTCTCACCGGCCTCTGATACATATTACCTCAGCCACGCCCACCCCCTCTAATCTTTTGTTCTAGTCTCTTTCTTATAGCTACTTTATTGTAATAACATATTTTTACTAATTGTTGAATACACAGATTAAGAAAAGGAGTGTTATTTCTGAACGCGCTGCTGCGTGTGTGTGTGTGTGTGTGGTGTGTGTCGTGTGTGTGAGTGTGTGTGCTGCGATATGCATGTCCTTTTTAGTTTCCCCCAGGTTTCTGCTTTAAACATTGCAATAGTATGCTATCTATATATATCATGCAGATAGGTGTTGCCAGCTACAGTCCCGCGAGTGCCTGTTACCTGCCCTTTAGTGTGGTATGTGCCCTGTTGTGATGGTAGGTGTGACGTCACTAGCTCGTCTAGGTGACAACACCTTCATAAGAAAATGATGCAAGAAACGTGAGATTAAAGGAAACTTGAACAAGCACAACGACTTAGCCAACACCCAGAAAAATCCAGAGATTTACATTTTTGCCATTTCAATCTTAAATGATCCCTGAAAATAGTCACGATGGAGGATTTAAAGAAGGAGCACGTGCAGTACGGAAGGAGAGA
>CM042137.1:45497990-45534768 GCA_023376005.1 Doryteuthis pealeii | reverse complement strand
TCGGTGAAAACTTTGGGAAGTTTCATAACATTTTATGTGTTGCCATGAATGGTCAGTCGTAGGATAACTGGATATTTCGACCCGAATCAATTCCTGGCACGAAGCCGTTGGCATTTCAACATTCCCCACTAAATAACCCTTGGGAAATTATGAATCCAATTCTTTTCTCCATTCATGGGTAAATAGCAGAGGCAAATGGCGCTTCTTTACACCAATGGCTAGAGTTACCAGTCAGGAGAAGGAAAACTCTGACCATTCAAACCCGTTTACGGTCAATTTCTAGTTGGAGTGTGTGCTCGTATCCTAATTTGTGTGGCGTGTTAAATATATATAAATTATATAGTATAATATATTATATATTAATAAATTAATAAGTCATCCACAGAACGTATTTCGGCATATCATGCCTCTCTCAGTGGGCTAGACACAACTATCCTTGGAGGGTTCGAATCAGACCTACCGCATGGTAGTCGATGTCTTATCCCCTCGCCACTGCAGCTGATGCGGTGAGTTGTTTTTTTTAACACTATTAATACATACGGATGTATGCCTATTCATTCGCGTCCACTGGAGAGCATCAATTTCCGGAGAAATAATCATTGCTTATTTGCTTATTGTGAGATAATTTTAATTACCAATTAAGGAGCTCATTACAAAAAATTTAGGGAGCATTATATATTAATAAATTAATAATGTCATCCCACAGACACGTGTTTCGGGCATATCATGCCTCTTCAGTGTGGCTAGACACAAACTATCTTGGGTAATATAATATATATATAATTTTAGATATGCGAATGCTCGCGCAACGCCGTCAACTGCATGCCTCCAGAACTCTTTCCAGGATGAGTTGACAAATTTATAAATATTCCATAAGCTACCTCGAAATCATTTTTTTTCATATTAAGGAACTGCAGAATTTGCAAATATTGGTATAAATACTGCATATACTAAAGAACTAAAATCAGAAAAAAGAGAAATAAAACTTATAGTGGGGGAAAAGGAGGGGAGGGAAGGAGATAATCCTAGAGAACAATGGTTCGTTTTTATTACTTTGCCTGAAAATTTAATGAGATGATTTGCTGAAGGTGTGCAGTGTTAAGGTTTCAAAAAAAAATGACAAATTTGCCCAGGATGGTAATTCATGTTCAAGATTCCTTGTGTGTTGTTTATTCAATTTTCTCTCTCTCTTCCATGTCATTCCCATATATGTGTGCTGCAATCATAGCCATTATTCCCCCTCGTGAACCCTATATATATATATATATAATATATTATTATATAGATTATCGGTAGAAGTTATTCCCGTGACTGCGGTTTTGGTGTTACTCTAAACACCTTCATCAGGAATTGAGATGCGAGTTTCCGTTACTTTATATAGCATAGGACTGAATTCTTTAATTCATAGAGTCCATAAAGGAGTTTTCACGCTGTCCTATAAACCTATGGAGTGTGGAGGTAGTAATTGTGTGTTTCTGTATTTATTTTATTTTTTAGTGTGAATGTATTGTCATATCGTGTTAAAAAATGAACGCTTGGTTTAAAAAAAGTATAAATAAGATGTATAATATATAAATTGATTCCTGTCATTTTTTGTAATTTAAAAGAATATTTAGATTTCCATGAGTACAGATACTTACCACTCTGTCCTCGGCAGAGAACAATAATACAGGTGGTGTACCTTGACTTACAATTATCTTAATTCATTCCAACTGTAAATTCAATTTCCTTGTATATCAAATTAATTGTTATCTCTTTGAAATAAAACTGAAGATACCATTTATCCACCCCCCCCCTCAACACCAACTTAGGCCCTTTACTTCCGCTAGATGGGCCAGTCGGAGCCACCTCCTCTGATCAATCAGCTGGTTCACGTCAAGCCCTAGCACCTATATGATGGCCCCAACCCTTTTTAATCATATGGGTGCCGAGGAAGCGCGGCTGAGTTCAATGCATGTCCTGAAGTACAGTAAACTCTTATCTGATGATGAGTTCCGAGTTTTGGAGGTTTGGGAATGTGGAGAACTCTTTATCACCATTGCTCTCAGTCCATTCTGAACCCGAGTGGTTATACTGTAGCTGTCCCATCTATGTTAAATATGAAAAACATGATTTAATTTCAACAACTTTGTCAGCATTAAATGACCCACTGAGGTTGATAGCCGTAAATAACAACCAACCAACCAACCAACCATCCCCCTCCCGAAAAAAAAAAAAAAAGCAGCCCTAATTTTTTTTGTATTATTTGGATTTGTTCTAGACTATTGTCCTCCTAACTAACTTTACAGGATTTAATCTATATAGAGATGTTACAGAATGCAGTCTATTTCCCAGACACAATTTGGCACCAGAATTGTGTGTTAATTTGTTCCCCTTTGAAGTTTTGTTTTAGAGAGTCTTGTTTGTTTTGAGTGACAAGTGATATATTTATAATCTAGTTTTATAGCCACCTGATGGAGTCAAAAACAGGTTATTAAATAAGGATCAATAAAACCATCCACAGAGATCTACCGATTAAAAATTTACTGTTAATCAAAGAATAAATGCGGCCCTTCTTTTAGCGAAGAAGACAAAGATTGTTTTTGACACTCAGGTATTCAGACCAGAGACAGAAAGTTTTGACAGCTGGTAGCCAGGGGATAGGACAGACAACTTGTACTACCAAGGAGTCAGAACAGACAGATTTTTTCCGATCATCAGAATATTAGTCAGGAGAGTGATCTGGCCTAGTGAGAGTAAAGTCTGCTTTGGCGAGAAGATATAATTAAGGGCCATTTAAGATGACTCCCTCACTATTTCATCTCCCCATTCTCCACCCAAAGTAAAGCTAACAGTGAAATAGAATCTCTAAATATCCAGCATCGAAATCCGAATCTGTTATCAGAAAGAAGCCGCGTTTTTTCCAGGAAAGCAAAAATAGAACCGCAGGCTTTGACACAGCATCCCAACCTGGACAACCAACGAAGGAGCTCTTTAACCCTTGGAGAAGAAGCCTCTTGACATAGCAGCCTGGAAACGATAACACCGACCTGAACTGCTGAAGACGGAACTGCGTACATTAAGCATTTTAGTGCATGACGTGACATACGTTGTATAGTGTTGTGACATACTCTTGTCTATGAGATACAATGTGTGTGTAATCCCCATTGCCATTAAACCAGTTGTGATGAAGTATTTATGTCTTTCTACCTGTACCCAAGCCAAAAAGTGAATATAGTACAGTATTTTTTGATCCTGTGGACAAAGTGCTCACATTAACATATGTCGAGTTAGAACATAAATCAGTCAGCATGTTACATATTCCTTTTATACTTCAGCATGTATGATATTTGATCTTGTACCCTGACCCAACGTTACATAAATATTATATATATTCTGTGCCCCAAAGATACTTTTTTATTGGGGGGGGGTAAAAAAAAAAGGCATAACAAACATAATGATTTTAATAATCTTATTATAATGGAGATCGTGTGTTTGTCTGTCTGTAACCGAAACTATATTTACGAAACTCAATTCACAATTCCTTAGTTATTGACATCACATTCTCAATGATTTTATTTTATTTAAACCTTAATTACAAATAAATTGTTTACATTATTAATAACATTAACCATAGCTACATACTAACAACAATGCAATTATATTATACTATACAACAACAATAGCGGTTTACAGGGTGAACGAGAAGGCTAATTTCATATTGATATTAAAAAATGATTTTAATAAATATTGCTTAGTATTATTGTTTCACCACTGTTGATTTTATTTAATGAATATAAGCAAAAATCCTCTTCAATGAATCTTAAATGAAATCCATTAACAGTAAAAAATAACTAATTTATATCTTTACTTCCTCTTTTAACTAAATACTTAAATTAGAGAAAAAAATAACAATGAAAAGAGTAGAGTGATGGAAGAGCTAAGTTCAGTGTTCTATTTCGTATTATACCCCACCTCTGTTTCAAATCTTTTTATCTGCCCTTCTTATTTAGTTTCATTGGCTTTTTAATTATAATACAATATTTTATACATTAAAACTTAAATACTGCACCCGAGGGGCATTATATTTGCGAGTATACATAATATAGTTATCTTTCTTTTACTTGTAAATTGTACCGATCAGATTTATACTTATATCTTTTGCAAAATTACATCTCTAGATTGTGGATTGATGTATCATAAGTGAGTTCTTTGTCATTGTTGTTTTTTTATTTTTCAACATCATACACCCTCTTTATCAGCAGAAACCTGAAAGACATCTTAAGAAAAACAGACCCTGAAACATTTAAATTTTATAAAAAAAAAAGCAACCTTCAACAAAATATAACGAGAACATAAAACCAATTATCTCCATAGAACCACTACTTTAAAGGACTGAAATCCAAAATAACCTACTTTGCATAAATGACCCACAGAGGTTGCAGTATGCCTTAACAAAACGTCAAACCATACCCCCCCCTTCACTAAAGTGACCTTGATCGATATAGATCATGTCTTCAGACGCAATCTAATTAGTTGTTGTTACCTCCCCTTCCTGTTTTGTCCTCAGCTAATAAATGACTTCAGCTTTTTGGTATGATTACATGTGTCAAGTTATGAATATGTCTAGGTGAGTCATTTATTTAGTCTTCCACGTTGGTAACTTTCCCTATACATAATGTGTTCGTAGCGCAGTATTAGTTCTGTCTATTCACATAGCAAATGCTTTATTCTCACAGCCCACCCAGTAATCCTGTTTAGTGAAAACAATTGCTAAACAAAGAGTAGTTGGCAAGAGTTGAGTCGCTTGAAAATGTCTCCTGATTTTTTCCTTCTGCTAGAGTTTGTCCTGCTGTATTTGATACTCTCCAGTTTTCCATTACTCTCATTATGAAGTTTGGCTTTCTCTGAATCTCAATATTTTAGATATGTCTATTATCCAAGTTACAGAATTCATGTCATATAACCTTTTCTAGTCTATCCATGCCTACATTTTCAATCTGTTTTTACCTCTTGACAATATGCTGGATATATATATAATTATACATGAGGAAAAATATGAGTAAAAGAAAAAGAAATGAGATGCTATAAAAATTGAATTTTGATCAATCACTTTTAATCGATGATCACTTACACATTGTGTTCGGTCCATTTATCAAAATGTATACGATTACGCTATTATTATTTTAAGTAAAAATAATCAGATGAAGTTGAAATGACTATAATAATAATAATAGGAAAAAATGTAAAAATATTCCGTACACAGAGAGATTTTACAACCTTCATCAGAGCTGATTTTTATTTTTTGTTGTTAAAAAAAAATTAAAATAAAAATAAAAAAGTCACTCTGATTTGAAGGTCGTTAAAAAATCTCTCTGTTGTACGGAATATTTTTACTTTGTCCTATTCATTATCATATCATCAGTTCCAACTTATCTGATTATTTTAATAATAATAATAGCGTAAATCCGTATACATTTTGATAAATGGACGAAAAACGTGTAAGTGATATCGATAAAATTCATTTTTATCCATCTACATTTCTTTCTTTACTCATTTTTTCCTCATATTGTCGGATTCAATTCCCTTTCCATTCTTACACACACACATATATATATATATATATATATAATATATATAGATTATAACGTGTGTGTGTGTATTTGGGCATCATCTTTTCACTTATACATGTAGAATTAAACAAAGACGCGTCACCTGTTTACAATTTTATTAACAATCTTTGCGTAACAACTTTTTGTACATTTGGATGGAAATCCACCAAATTTTTTATCCCAAATACTTTTGGCACTGCGAAGTTGCCATGATCACGGGCTGATGGTTTGTGCTTCCTCTTTTTTTCCCCCAGCTGTAGAGTAGTGGTTGAGATAACTAAGAGGGGAACGTGTAGAAATTTATATTTAAGGGTTGTGGAGCGCTGGAGGCCCAGGAGAATGCGCGTAGAAAAAGGTTATAGGCATTTAAAATGTGAGTACTGCATTCAAAATTAAATTTATTTTAAGGTTGTTATATTGGTTTGCATGATCATAAATTTTTGTTTATTTTTTTTTTCTTGCTGGCAAAAATTGTGTATTTTCCGTTAGATTTTTTCAGTAAAAACTGGAGCACAAACCACATCACCTGATGATGGCACTTCGAAGTGCCTAAGAGTACTTGGGATAAAAAAACGTTGGACTAATCCATGGATTCCATCCAAATGTAAAAAAGTTGGCCAGAAAACTCAAAAAGATTGTTAAAACAATAGTTAAACAGGAGACTGTCGTTTGTTCAATCGTGCATATGTGATTTGAACAAGATGACATTCATGTCTGACAGTTTCTTTCCGATCTTTTTCAAGTTTTCTGGTCAATTTCTTAATATTGGTGGAGTCTGTTGATTAGTTCACAAAAGTTTTCATCCCAACTACTTTAAGCACTACTACTAAGGATGAAAAACTTTGGTCTAATCAACAGACTCCACCCTAAATATTAAGAAATTGCCAGATTGGGATGGTTCCTTTTTTTTTGGGGGGGGGTATTATCATTATTATTCATATCCTGGTTTGAATCAGTACTGACTTTCTCCTAAACTGTGCCTACCAATGCTAGAAAACCGGCCTGTACTACTATTTCAAAATTTTAAGTTTAAAAAGATGACTTTTCAATAACTTTGTATATGAATCAATATTATGTTACATTAACACATTCATATCTTCAGGTCTTCTCTGTTTTGACTTCTATTATTATTGTTATTATCTTACTCCTTGTAGTTTTCCACCAGTGTTACTTTGAGTATTCTAGCCAATCTCAACAAAGATGGTCTCAATTCTTCCTATGATTTCTAATTCACCAGTCTGTTTTTTTTAAACTTATAGAGACCGTTCCAAGTGCACCAACTAGAATTGATATCACTTTCACCTCATATTCCATAGATTTTTCAATTCTCTAGCAAGTCCAGGTATTTATCTTTTTGTTTTCTTTCATCTTCACCCTTGATCTGCTGGAACTGGAAAAAAATATTATCATTATCATTTTTATATTACTATTATTATATCATATCATTACTATTATTATTATTATTCAATTAATATTTTCTATCATATGTAAGCTACAATATAAATATTATCCATCCTCTTACATGTGTTTTCTTTAATTTTTCAGCCTGATGCTGTGGTTAATATTGCAATAGACAAAATCAATGGTTTATTGGAATCCTTCATGGGTATCAATGATACAGAATTAGGTAAGTGTTTGAGAAAGAGAGATGGAATACATGTTCATTTCTCTGCTCTACTTGTCATTAATAACACTCATAAAGTATTTGGTATGTACTCATTGCTACTTACTAAAACAGTCAAGTATCCTGACAAACATCCATTGAGATATTTAATTGGTGGACACTTTTGTTATAAACAAAAAGTACTACTTGGATTTTTGATGACAGGCTTTTACAAGTACTAACAAAAAATATGCAACCCTTGGCACAAGTATTTAAGTATTAATATAATTAAATGTTATATTGAATTAGAAAGACTAATGAAATTAAATAAGAAACACAAAAAAGATTACTTATTTTTATTTTATTCTAATTGATTTCAATATAATATTATACATTAGAAATCAATAATGCCAAGTAATTATGTATTAATCACGGGTTTTTGTTAAAACCAGTATACAAATTATTCACACCATATAAACATTTATTTCTTAATGATATATAACACACATCGCAGGGGAATTGTGGTGTTGGTAGTTACAAACACACACAATGTCCATTATAAAAGAATGTTGACACTGTCATTTGCATTATATAATAATACATGATGAGAGGTTGCTGAAAAATTCTTGGACCAACCAGGAAGGGTATGACATAGAGCTGTGAAAATGTACTTGCCTATTCATCTATTCCTTCTACACATTTTGTACATTGTTCTCTCAAGTTTCTTTAAACCTTCCTGCTATTCAAAATGGTCCCAATTCCAGAGTGCGGCTTTTTTTGAGGCTATTCAAAATGGTGCTAAATCAGTGCTCCAGGCTTGATGAATGGTCTGTCATGTGTCATCAAATTTTTGGTGACTGAGAAGTGATAACCATATGAAATATACAGACTGTTTATTGAGGCAGGCATATCTGTTGCCTCTGCCAAAACTTATGCCCAGACATGTTCTAGTGAAGAGATTGCAAGGTCCAGCTTGCATATGCTGGATCGTGCAAATGCTTAAGGAATGGCCATTAAGAACTATGGTTGACATGCTCACTATACTACAGCTAGCCAAGGATCCCCCAGTGACACTCTCATCATCAGCTAATTATGCAAGAAACACCAACTGCAAAACTTCCTCAACTCAGTTCAGAAATGACCACACAACAATTCAGGAAGTTCAGGATAGACTGGGACGTATTTACAAAGATGACCAATCTTCCTCCCATAGCAGACTAACATTCAAACTATACTGTTGTGCTTGGCCAGTCACATTGCTCAACCAATTGTTGACTGACTGATTTACTTCAATACAGACGAATGTTGATGGGTACAGAGAAGCATGTTATAGTATATAAAATGTTTACAAATGGGCTAAACATGGGTTTTGTCACTACAATACCTGTGTTGAAAAGACAGTCCATGGAGTGAAACACACACTGACACTCGTTCTGATGCAACAGACAGTAAAAAAAAAAGGTTGATGCTAACAGTCTTCTGTGACATGAAAGAATCCATCATTATTGATTTCCTTGAAAAATGTGCAACTGTAAATAGGGCTTCCTATTGCCAACTCCTTTGGCAATATTCCTGCTTCTCCATACACTTCCCATGTTCTTCTGTAAATTTCACATGATTTTCACTTCTCAGCCACCAAGACCTTGATAATAAACCTCTGTTCAAGCTTGGATTTGCCACCATTTTGAATAACCTCAAAACAAATATTTTTATGAGATTGAAATAATTTTTGCTATTGACCAATTTCAAACAATGCAGAGTTTATATGTCTGAAAAAAATTTCTGAAAGAAAAAAAAAATTTTTTCAGAACAATTCCCCTTATTTATTTATTGACTGACTATAAGATAATAGATTGGGGAAAATATGAATGAGGATATCTTTCCTAATATATGGAATGTGGAGCACTTAACATTTTTTGCTTACAGTCAAGGTATGTTGAAAACACTAGTTCCTGCTAGATCACTGAAGTTAAGCAGTGATGAGCCTGTTCAATACTTAGATGGGTGACCATTTATGCAACAGCAGGTTAATATGCTGTAAAAAGAAAACCAAATCATTAACCTTTTTTCACAGTTCTCAAACTGCATGCAAATTATTTTTATTAAAAATAATTAGTTATAATTGTTTACATAGGATTATTATTCTTATTAGTTATTTGAAACTATATAATTGCTTTAAGTACTTGAAACCATATAATTCATGCAAATTAGTATTAGATTGGAATACTAGTTCTTATTAAATAAAATTAGTCACTTATAAACCATATAATACTGTGCAAATCATTAGTATTGGATAGGAATACTTGAAACCATATAATTACTTAAAAAAAAAAGAAAAAGAAGACTGATTTTGGCATTAAATAACCCAACAAGGGTAGACAGGCCATAAAAACTAACCAACATCTTTTGCTGAATTTGTTTTTATTTATAACCTGAAACTTTAATTTTATTTTACTTAAAAGATTCTGTTTTGTACCATACAATAAAAACATTGTGCCAAAAATCTTTTTCCTTTGTGACAAAAGCCAATTTATAATAAAATTGTATTGGAAACTGATGTTTGGGTCAATGCCACATGCACATTTTATTGAGCTGGCCTCAACTGATTAGGAAAAAGGAACACATTAATTCAAAGTAATCTTTAAACTTTGGCTCACAGAATTGAAGTTAAATCAGATTTATTTATCTCAAGTTGGATAACGTTCTAAATTTAGTGGACAGGAAAAAAAAAAGAGAATTAGTAGAATTTGTGTCTTGAGCCGCAAAGGAGATTTGGCAATTTATCTTGGCAAACAATTCCTTTTTGGAACATTTCCCATCATTGCATTAAGGGGCTGGGTTTCTTTTTTTTTGGGGGGGGGGAGAGAAAACTTTAACAAAGTAAGCAACATATGATTTAACCCTCTCCTGAATAAATACTACTAAATTCTCTAAATGTTATAAATCTCTGATCAAATCACAAGATCCAAACTTGCTTCCACTTAGGCCCTTACTTAGGCTAGACAGGCAGTTGGAGAGGCCCGCTCTGATCAATCAACTAGTCCTGTCAAGCCCTTGAACCTATACGATTGTCCCTACCCTGGCTGAAGGTCTTAGTTTAACATCATACCCAAGACACTATCCGATGGTGAAGTTCCAATTCTGGAGCTCTGGGGAGTGTGGATTACCCCTTCATCATCATTACTCCCAAGTCCATTCTGATCTGGAGTGGTAGTACCTGTTAGGGTCCCATCTATGGGTTAAATAGAAAGAAAAAAAAGTTGAATTAAAAAAAAAAATTTTCTAATACTCATCAAGAATGAATAAACAAAATGTCTTTGGCTTAAATTAACCCAACAAGAGTTGACATGCCGTAAAATCCAATCTAACTAACCAAAAGCCTGTATTAAAAAGTCAGTAAGTAGTGTGGCTTTTGAAAAGCAACTTTGTGAAATGAGTCAGTCTGTAATGATATTTATGCAAAAACAAGTTAAGACAGGAGGTCAGAACATTTCCTAAGCCTTTCTTTATGCACTAATGATTTTCTGGAATTTTTTTCTTTTTTCAAAAAGCTGTCATGATAATTTCTTGCTTTTCATATTTTTTCTTGTTATCTGCAAAAAATTCTTATTTCTTATGAGTGTTGTCACCTCAGCTAAATAATGGACCTTTCCATTTTTATTATAAAGAAAGGGAAGGAAAGCACATGCGATACAGAAAAAATATAAGAAAGGGTAGGAGAAACATAGAGAGGGGGTGAGTAACATGATGAAAAGAAGGAAGAAAAAAGAGTGAAATCAAGATTATACTTTTTAAATATTGAAGTATTTAGCAATAGCTCTTAAGTAAACATATCAAATGTTGTAATAATTAAATCATACTGCGGTATATCCACAGGTCCTGGTAATATCTTGATAATAAATTAATATATGATTATTTCTAACTTTGTTTAAAGGTAAGTTGTCATTTTTTTATTAACTTTAACAAATCAAGTCATTTTATAATTTAATCACGATATACAGCTCATTCAACTATGGCACATGGAAATCTTTTAGATTGCAATTGAATTATCAGAATTAATAAAGATAATTCTGTTTATTTTGTTATTGACTGAAATAACTATAATAGTTAGATTACAAAAATACTAATAGTACTGGGTACTTGTTTGGTTACCTTATTTTAGGAATGACCCCCACCCCATTTAGAAGTACCGGATACTTTTTATAATATCACAATTTTTCCTAAAGGGCCTCTTTTCAGCATACATGCCTGGTACGTAAACTTTGACCTTTGATAATTTATACTATTCATATATTTTATTTTTGTGTTGTTTTTTTTTTTCAGCTCAAAGCATCTGGGGAAATTGGTAACAAGAAGGATAATCCTCATGATTTTGCAATGGCTGTTGATGCCTCTGAATTGGAAGCCTTTGGTTTTACAGACGACTTCATCTTTGATCTTTGGGGTTCAATCAATGATGCTAAATCAGGAAGACTCAACAAACAACAAGATTTCTCACAGAATTTTTAAACCATGAATCAATTAAATGCTACAAAATGTAAAAAAAGAAAAAATCCCAAAACAAAAGCTGACACAGCAAGAGTTTTAAGCAAGGACTGAATCAAACCCAAGTTATTTTTTAATATTTTCTTTTACCTTCATTTAGTTAGTTTAATTTTGAAATAGTTTTTAACAAACATTCTACTACATTTTGTATTATAAAAGAAAAATCATTTCCTATTTTTTCTTTTGTAATAATAGTGAGAAGAAAATGCTTTTCTACTAATCTTTCATACAATGCCTGTTGTTACATATCTAAGTGGAGGAATCTGTTTTTTAAAAACATGCTGAAATCATTGTTTTTCAAATTGATATTTTGTCTCAAGAAGAACTTTTTTTTTTTTTTTACACACACACACACACACACACACCACACACACATATATATATTGACAATTTCTGTCAATGTGTAAAGATACACACCACACACAAAACACACACTCACACACATTTATTATTTTGTTATGCTTTTTATACCCCGACTTACTATGCTTATTCAAATCAATGGTGCCTTACTATTTAGGAAAATAAGGAAAAAAAAATTAGTAAAAAATTAAATAAAAAAAGGTTTTGGTATTATTTTTTCCCCCCAACTTTGAAAAATTTAAATTCATAAATTACAGACTCAAATATTCCACTGGTGATTATGGGTAAATAAAAAAACAAAAAATTTTAAATAACAAAAAAGAAATTAAAAAAAAAACACCCTCAAATATATATGACCCTCATTTTTACTTATGTTTTTTTTAAATGGAGAAAACTTTGATTTCTATCTACGTATTCCTTTCACTGATAAATTGATTAAAACTAATTCATTAAATGTCTCAAAAAAAATCTTCTCTTGCTTATTGAGTTTTCGAATCAGTTACTCAACTTCGGATATTCTAAGAACCATTGTTTTCAAAACCTGATTTGTTTTTTTCTATGTTTATTCAGACAAATATCCTCGAAATGAAATTTAAAAACCAATATCCATTTTCAGTTAAGTAAATTTATGTTCTTTGTTGTTGTTATTGTTGTTGAATAATCTTGAATACATAAATTGTAATTTAACATTCAGTTAAATGTTATGAAATTCTATTGAGAAAAATATTTTTGTATTGAAAGCCTTCAATATATGTTTAAAAAAAAACTATTGGAACTAGTTGACTGTTATATAGAAGTCAGAATTTTAAACTTTATATATTTTTTTCTTTGGACAATAAAAATCATCATTCTATATCTATGAAGAGTACAGAAGTACTTGAAAGCCAGTTAATATAGAATATGTTGATTTGGAAATCTTTGTGACTTGTATATGTTCACTTGATGCCAGACAAAAAAGATGAGTCATGGTCATCAGCTGTTTATTTGTTTTAACCCAATATAATAGGCAAAACTAAAAGAAGATACAATTATTTTTTAATATAGAAATGTTAACAATTTGTAATCTATAAGTAATTATATCCTAGAAACAAAACTGAAACTTTAACATAAGTCATAGATGATTAAAACCCTGAAACAACCTTTATTTTAACCAAAGGAAATTTAGGATTAATAACGTATAGAAAATTAATTGCCTATAGAAAATTTCCTGTTTGATAAAAATCTTATTATATTAAAAAAAATTATTTTTTTATTTTTTTAAAATCTGGTTTTAAAAATGAGATTTTCTTCCAAAGAAATGTCTCATAAGAATTTTTTTTTAAGTGGCTTAATTTTAATAAATTCACATAGCTTAAGTTATTTACTAAGCTTAGCTTAGTTGTGGCACAAGGCCAAAAGAATGGGGCACCTAGTGAGAATCAAACTCATTAACAATTGTCTACTAATCTAGTTGAGGTGCCCTTAATATCATATGCCTTAATGAATGATTTCCAAGTTTTGTTAAAATCAGAAAATCTTGAAATTAACTGGAACATTTTAATTATGCAGAATACACAATTCTTTCTCCATATTGCTGCTTTCTTGCAATTTAGGATTTAGCAGTAATATTTTATAAAGTTAATAATTCAGTAATTAAAAATATTGCTGCTTTGAAAATGATCATTTTGTTAATCATTTCAGAATTATTGGAGAAGGAAAACAACAAAACCTGAGGATGTTCATATGAATAAACTGAATGTCAGTGATTGTCTCATGTTACAAAACTTCAAACTTTCTTTTAGGTCACATTTCTCTTTTTAGTCCAATTTAAAAGTGTGATAAGGGTAACCCAAAGACAATTTTTTGTTAGACCATATTTTTCCAATGCGGGTAAGCATTGGGAAACGAGAAAAGTTTTGATAAACAAGACAGGCCCATTTACCAATGATACCTGCATCGGAAAAATAAGGTATAAAAAAAAAGATTTGGTTTGGCTACCCTTATCACCCTTTTAATCTGGGCTATATGTAACATAAAAACAAAACAAAATAAACATTCTTTTTTTTTTTTCTATTTGAAAACAAACAAAAGAAAACAAAAACAAATGATGTGAAATAAAGTTGTCTGATTCAGAATAAAAAAAATGTGTTCATTTTCTTAATATTCTTTTTTCTTATTTGGATAATGAAGCAAAAAAAAATAATTATAAACTACTGTGTTTCTCCAACAATAAGACCTAGAGTGATTTTTTCAGAAATGATTTTAATATAAGCCCTCCTTTGAAATAACCCCTAGTTGAGAGCAGCAGACTGACAAAAGAAATAAGCATTCTTCAAAATCACATCACGCAATGCAAAACAATCGACATCCCCCGAAAATAAGTCCTAGTGTTTATATTCAGAGTGAAAATTAAATATAAGCCCTGTCCTATTTTCGAGGAAACAGTATTTAACCATGATGGAATAATCCCACATCACCCCCCCCCCACCGATTTTTTGTCTGATCTACATTACCCAAATAAAAATAAAATAAAATAAAAATTTCTGTAAACTGTTTGTAATTACCCAACTGTTCCACCACACCTAATGCCTGGTTGGTGAGGCTGAGAATACACTGACTGTATCGCCCCCCACCCCCTGCAGAGGAATAAGACCCCAACACATGAAACTACATCTGATGGTGAAAGCTCCATTCTGGAGAATGTGGAGTACCCCTTCATTATCATTATTCCCAGGTTCATTCTGACTTGGTATGGTAACCCAAAGACAAATGTTCTTTTTTTTTTTTTTTTGTTAATCTTATTTTCCAATGCAGGTAAATATTGGGAAACGAGAAAAGTTTTGATAAACAAGACAAGCCCATTTACCAATGATACCTGGATCGGAAAAATAAGGTATAAAAAAAAGTTTGGTCTGGCTACCCTTATCACCCTTTTAATCTGGGCTAATGTAACATAAAAACAAAACAAAATAAACATTCTTTTTTTTTTTTTTTTCTATTTGAAAACAAACAAAAAGAAAACAAAAACAAAATGGGATGTGAAATAAAGTTTGTCCAATCTATGAGTCAATTTGATAGGAATGTATGCACAACACCAAAAAAAACCCTTAAGAATAAAAATTGCACAAAAAAGTAAATATAAACATACAATGAATAACAATTTCCTCATCAGTAGGCATAAAATAACCAAGACAGATTGGCATGCCATTAAACCAATCAAGCAACCAATCACCATTGAGCAGGATGTGACATAAGGTAAATTTTCAGTGGAGTCATGCTGGTTTAAAGTTAGATTTCCTTCTCTTAGGACTGGTTGCCATCGCTAGAAGAGCAACTCCTGATTGACAAAATAAGTTGGGTAAATTTATAAAAGGTAATTATTCTGTCGTTTTTACAGCCATACCCATAGTCTAGTCTGCCCTACTATTTACCTTTACCTGGGTGGAGAACAGATTGATTAAATGCCTTTTGTAGTGAAATGCAAACAGCCTCGTCCAGGATTGAACTCGGGTCACGTGTTCGTTTTTTAAGACAATAACCATTATGCACCATGGCTTTCTGTAAACTGTTATTTTATAATATTTTAATGATTTTAATAAAACGGGGGGGGGGGGCAGCACAGAACAACATCAAAGATAGCAAAACACCACCTTGACCCCCAAAAAGATGACAGACTGACTGTTATTTCCTGTCTATCACAAATCTTGATAAAGAGGAGCACCTCGAAAATATGGGAAATAAAATAAAGACTTAGAACACAATATTCATCATTTTGTTTCCGATCTTCATTTATTTTCATGCTTCAAAAACAACCAAAAATTATTTCCCAAATATGCTATAAGATATATATATATATAATAATACATACATATTATTAAGGGCCGGTTTAAGTAGACGCTTGACTAGCAACCACAAAGTCTGGTTTAATACTAGCCCTTGCCAACTCAGCATATGAAGTAACACAGGGATCTGGGTGGTAAAGTGAGGAGCTGAGATGGTAGGTTGGGCTCCGTCTCCGACATCAAAACAATCTCCTTGAACTAGCACTAGTGAAAGGGATAGACTCCCTCGCTGTCTGGGCTGAACCAACTTTAGGCCCACCCCAATGATTTTACTTACATATATTCATCAGATATACTGACAAAAAAAACAACATCAGGAATACAACTTAATGTTTTAAGATATATTGCATTTTCAATTCATTTTATGGCCTGTTTTGTCATGATAGAGATTAGCTAGTTTATCATTAAATTATTATCATTGTAATGAGTTCTGACCTCACAGGGTGTCCGCACTTGAAAATGCTTGATAACTATATTATAATATCAAGTCAGAAAACAGCACTGCTCACGTGACTTTCGGAAGACCATTTTTTCACGCTCAGAGTTGTGGAGACATGGAATAAACTGCCCGCGTCTGTGTAGCTGCGAAGCACTGAGTCTTTCAAAGCCTCCATGCTCCTGTGTCGCCGACACTATACCTGATGCCACTCTCCACTATACATATGCCACACACGCACACACATACAGCCAATTACTACTGTAAAACTGCTTCATGCTCCTGACACAACATTATTCTGTGTACTGACATGAGACTTTGATGATTGTGGTGCACCTGAAGCACTGTACACAATAAATTTCATTATTTATAATATATATAGAAAATAACTTGTGTTAGACTAAACTTTAGAAATCCTTTTTTTTTTCCGTATGAAGGCACACACGGAAAAAATTTGAGAAATAAGATTATATTACTCACCATTCTACTGTGGCATAATGCTAAGGTGTGGTTGAGGGTCTTAAGTGTCCGGGGCTATGACAATTAAAACTGCCACTTAATTGGAGAAGTTTCAATTCTGCAGCTCGGGCGAGTGTGGAGCTTACACTTCATCACCACTATTCCCAGTCCAATCTGACCTGCGAGTGTAGTACCTGTAGATCCCATCTATGCGTTAAATAGAAAAATAATGTTTTTAATACTATCAAGAATGAATAAAAACAAAAATGTCTTTGGCATACCTTACCATAATGGCTAACACCCCCCCTGTGTTGACTCAATCAATCAATCAATATATATAAAGGGCAGTTGTGTGTATCTGTATGCCGAGGAAAACTTTGAAAATAAAAACAATAACGACAAAGTAAATATATATACACATTAAATGATCACCAGCGGCTTGGTTTTGAGCAATAAATAAATAGAGATTTTGAAAAATAAAATGTAAATAGATAACAGCATGATTTGTCTGTTCATTTATATTTTAGACTAGTAGACATTAACATTTCTTTTCAGAGTAGCTGCGATCAGTGCCAAGATCTATTTTTTAAAATAGAATTAAAGGAGCATCCCACGAGGATTCAACTCATGATTCAGTAATAATGATCTGCAGAACTACTTTAAAAAATCCCCTTTACCCAGCGATGCCGCGGAAGCCGCTGTAGTTTTCATATAAAGTAGTAATTACTAAGCTTATCAATTTGCATATAAGTCCAGAAGTATGGAGCACTCAGTGAGATCAAGCTCAATAACACTGATCTGCAGCTAGTAACCATTATATTCATACAAGAGACTTCAATTTTATATAAAATGAGGGAGTGCTGAATTTGATTCCTGTATGGAGTCAAACTGCTATTCATGTAGAAATAATTCCTACTAGCAGACCTGTGGATAACCACAGTATGTAATTTTAATTATACAATTTTGACATGTTTACTTAAGGGCTATTGCAAATAGTTTCAATATGTTAAAATGTATAATAATCTGATTTAACTCTCTCTCACTCATATTTCTTAAAAGAGGAGTTGTAAAATATCTACATTAATTTGCTGACAAAAAAAGTGACCAAAAACACGACTCGGAAATTCATTTAAGTTGGGCTGAAATATTACAATAATATTACAAATGAAACAAATGGTGTAACTTCGTTTTTTTTCCATTCATTTTAATTTTACGTTGCGGCATTTAAGCAATGAAAGACCCATTTAGAATGTTTCATTTTTAAAATTCGTGAAATAAAATGGAAAATAAGAAATCTGCAATTAGCACACCAGATAATCTGCATTTATATTTTTGCATTGCAGCTTGGACAATTTGGACAGTGTCATTTTTAACCAGAGGGTGTTACAGGAGTATAAATGGCGGAAAATTAGAACAAGTGTATTGATTATGTATTTATTATTGAACTTATATATTAGATAATATATTATATATATATATTTATTTATATTTATTTAAGTTACAGTAAGTTAAATATATTACTCTGATAAAAAAATCTTCTGAGTTTCCTTGTTTTTGACTGACATTATGGTTTCATATATACAAATATAATTGAGAATTTTAGTAATATATATAGGTGAGTAAGAAATCAATTAATTTAACATGTTCAGCAAACCGACCCACCAGTGGGGTCATATATAAAAAAAAGATAGTAGCCATCCTCTGGCTGAGTCGTATCATATTAAACATGTTTAGAATAATTATTTTGATGGGAAACTAATATTTACATTGAATATATTTTATATGAATCTGATCAATTTCCTTGTGAGGGAGAGAGAAAGGGTGTGAGGGAGGAGAAGAGAGGAGGGGGGTCGAGAGAGAGAGAGGGCGTGAGCGGAGAGAGAGATGAGCGGTGAGGGAGAGAGAGAAAAGATACAAAACAAAGTAGCTGTTATACCATCATGCAGACAGAGAGGGGTGCCCATAACCTTGAGTTGACACACAACCTGCCACAGATTGCTCTAGGAGAAAAATTTCTAATCTTATAAACAAAAAACAAAAAAAAAAAATGGAAAATGTTACCAGGTTACCAGAGGGGGAAAGCTGTATTCTTGTGCTTCTTGTTGCTAGGGATTAGAAAAACAATAGAAATTATAGTAAATAATTATTACTAATGAGGAACTCAAATGTTTTGCTGCCCGTGGCTGGAGCTGATAAAAATATGGAGACTACACCTCTGCAGAAGGCCCACCTTTGCTGTAGGTGCCCAACTCGTGATACTTAAAGGACGGAATCCTAATGTGGAGCAGTCCATGACATTACAGCACTCCACATAGATTCCGTCCCTTAAGTATCACGAGGTGACCAACCTACAGCCAAAAGGTGATGCCTTTCTGCAGAGTTATGTCTCCATATTTTACAGTCTCCAGCCAACAGCAGGCAAAACACTTTGAGTTGCCTCATTAGTAAATAAATAATTACTAATAATTTCTATTGTTTTTCTACCCTAGCACAAGAAGCAACAAGAAAACACTTCCTCCCTCTGGTAAACCATGAACATATTTCCAGTTATAAGATTAGAAATTTTTCTCCTCCTAGACAATACTGTGGCAGCGTGTGTCACTCTAAGGGATGGCCGCCACCCCTCTCTGTCTGCATGATGGTATAACAAGCTACTTGCTTTTAATCTTTTCTCTCTCTCCCTCACCCCCCTCTCTCTCTCTCCCTCACCCCCCTCTCTCTCTCTCACCCCCCTCTCTCTCTCTTCCCTCCTCACACCCCTCTCTCTCTCCCTCACAAGGAAATTGATCAGATCATATAAAATATATTCCAAAGGTAAATATTAGTTCCATCAAAATAATTATATCAACATGTTTAATATGATACGACTCACCCAGAGGATTGGACTATATTTTTTATATATGACCCACTGGTGAGGTCGGTTTGCATTGAACATGTTAAATTATTGATTTCTTACTCACCTATATATATTACTAAAATTCTCATATATATTGTATATATGAAACCATTAATGTAGCAAAAAAAAAACAAAAACTGGAAAACTCAGCAAAGATTTTTTTATCAGAGTAAATATATTTAACTTAAACGTAACTTAAATAAATATAAATAATATATAATATATATAATATATATATAAAATAATAATAAAGTCTCAAATAATAAATATAATAATACACTTGCTTCCTAAAGTTTTTCCGGTCCATTATCATTCCTGTAACACCCTGTGGTTAAAAATGACACTGTCAAACATTGTTCAAGATGCAATCAAAAATATAAATGCAAGATTATCTGGTGGCTGTCGCTTAATTGCAGATTTCTTATTTGTCCCATTTTATTTCACCGAATTTTAAAAAATGAAACATTCTAATGTCTTCATTGCTTAATGCCCAACGCACAAAATTAAAAATGAATGGAAAAAAATAAGAAGTTACACATTTGTTTCATTTGTAATATATGTAATAATTTCCAGCCCAACCTTAATAATTTCCGAGTCGTGTTTTTGTCACTTTTTTGTCAGCAAATTAATGTAGATATTTTACAACTCCTCTTTTAAGAAAGAGTGAGAGAGAGTTAAATCAAGATTATTATACATTTTACATATTGAACTATTTTGCAATAGCCCTTAAGTAAACATGTCAAACATTGTAATAATTAAATTATCATACTGTGGTATATCCACAGGTCCTGCTAGTAGGCAATTATTTCTACATGAAATAGCAGTTTGACTCCCATACCAGGAATCAAAATTCAGCACTCCCTCATTTATATAAAATTGAAGGTCTCTTGTATGATTATAATTTACTAGGCTAGCAGATCAGTGTTAGTGAGCTTGATCCTCACTGAGTGCTCCATACTTCTGGCCTTATATCAAACTATGATAAGCTTAGTAATTACTACTTTATATAAAACTAGCAGCGCTACCCGGCATCGGCCTGGGTAAAGGGGATTTTTTTAAAGTAGTCCTGCAGATCCATTATTACTGAATCATGAGTTGAATCCTCGTGGGATGCTCCATTTAAATCCCTATTTTAAAAAATAGATCTTGCACTGATCCAGCTACTCTGAAAAGAAATGTTAATGTCTACTATCTAAAATATTAAATGAACAGACAAATCCATGCTGTTATCATTTAAATTTTATTTTTCAAATCTCTATTATTTTGCCGCAAAAAACCAAGCCCTGGTGATATTAATGTGTATATATATTTACTTTTGTCGTTAATTGTTTTTATTTCAAAGTTTCCTCCGGCCATACAGATACACACAACTGCCCTTATATATATTGATTGATTGATTGAGTCAACACTGTTAGCCATTATGGTAGGATGCCAAAGACAATTTTGTTTTATTCATTCTTGATAGTATTAAAACATTATTTTTCTATATTTAACCCATAGATGGGATCCTAACAGGTACTACCACTCCAGTCAGATTGGACCTGGGAATAGTGGTGATGAAGGTGTACTCCACACTCGCCCGAGCTGCAGAATTGAAACTTCTCCATTAGATGCAGTTTAATGTCATACCCAGGACATTAAGACCCTCAACCACCACCTTAGCCATTATGCCACAGTAGAATGGTGAGTAAATAATCTTCATTGCTCAAATTTTTTCCTGTGGTGCTTCATACGAAAAAAAAAAAGGATTTCCTAAGTTAGTCTAACACAAGTTATTTTCTATATATATATAAAAATAATGAAATTTATTGTGTACAGTGCTCAGGTGCACCACAACTCATCAAAGTCTCATGTCAAGTACACAGAATATGTTGTGTCAGGAACATGAACAGTTTACAGTAGTAATATGCATGTATGTGTGTGCGTGTGTGCATATGTATGTGGAGAGTGGCATCAGGTATAGTGTCGGCGGACTACAGGAAGCATGGAGGCTTTGAAAGACTCAGTGCTTCGGCAGCCTACAACAGACGCGGGCAGTTTATTCCATGTCTCCACAACTCTGAGCGTGAAAAAATGTTTCCGAAAGTCACGTGAGCAGTGCTGTTTTCTGACTTTGATATATATATATATATCAACATTTTCTAGTGAGGACACCCTGTGAGGATCAAACTCATTACATGATAATAATTAATAGATAAACTAGCTAATCTCTACTTCATGACAAAACAGGCAAATAAAAATGAATTGAAAATGCAATTATATCTTAAAAACATTAAAAGTTGTATTCCTGATGTTGCTTTTTTGTCAGTATATCTGAATGATATGTAAGTAAAAAATCATTGGGTGGCCTAAAGTTGGTATCAGCCAGACAGCGAGGAGTCTATCCCCTTTTTCACTAGTGCTAGTTCAAGGAGATTGTTTTGATGTCGGAGACGGAGCACCACACCTACCATCAGCTCCTCACTTTACCACACAGATCCCTGTGTTACTCATATGCTGAGTTGGCAAGGGCTAGTATTAAACCCAGAGCCTTGTGGTTCCTAGTCAAGCGCTCTACTAAACCGGCCCTATAATATATGTATGTATTATATATATATATATATATCTATATTACATATTTGGGAAAATAATTTTTGGTTGTTTTTGAAGCATGAAAATAAATGAAGATCGGAAACAAAATGATGAATATTGTGTTCTAAGTCTTATTTTATTTACCAATATTTCGAGGTGCTCCCTCTTTATCAAAGATTTGTGATAGACAAGGAAATAACAGTCAGTCTGTCATCTTTTTGGGGGTCAAGGTGGTGTTTTTGCTATCTTGATGTTGTTCTGTGCTGCCCCCCCCCCCCCGTTTTATTAAAATCATTAAATATATATAAAATAACAGTTTACAGAAAAGCCATGTGCATAATGGTTATTGTCTTAAAAAACGAACACAGTGACCCGAGTTCAAATCCTGGACGAGGCTGTTTGCATTTCACTACAAAAGGCATTAATCAATCTGTTCTCCACCCAGGTAAAGGTAAATAGTAGGGCAGACTAGGACTATGGGTATGGCTGTAAAACGACAATAAATTACCTTTTTATAAATTTACCCAACTTATTGTCAATCAGGAGTTGCTCTTCTAGCGATGGCAACCAGTCTAAGAGAAGGAAATCTAACTTTAAACCAGCATGACTCCACTAAAAAATTACCTTATGTCACATCCTGCTCATGGTGATTGGTTGCTTGATTGGTTTAATGGCATGCCAATCTGTCTTGGGTTATTTTATGCCTACTGATGAGGAAATTGTATCATTGTATGTTTATATTTACATTTTTTGTGTGCAATTTTTATTCTTAAGGGTTTTTTTTGTGTGTGCATACATTCCTATCAAATTTGACTCATAGATGGACAAACTTTATTTCACATCCATTTGTTTTTTTTTTTTTTGTTTGTTTTCAAATAGAAAAAAAAAAAAAAAAGAATGTTTATTTTGTTTTGTTTTTATGTTACATATAGCCCAGATTAAAAGGGTGATAAGGGTAGCCAGACCAAAACTTTTTTTTATACCTTATTTTCCGATCCAGGTATCATTGTAAATGGGGCTTGTCTTGTTTATCAAAACTTTTCTCGTTTCCCAATATTTACCTGCATTGGAAAAATAAGATTAACAAAAAAAAAAAAAAAAAAAGAAACATTTGGTCTTTGGTTACCATACCAAGTCAGAATGAACCTGGGAATAATGATAATGAAGGGGTACTCCACATTCTCCAGAACTGGAGCTTCACCATCAGATGTAGTTTCATGTGTTGGGGTCTTATTCCTCTGCAGGGGTGGGCATACAGTCAGTGTATTCTCAGCCTCACCAACCAGGCATTAGGTGTGGTGGAACAGTTGGGTAATTACAAACAGTTTACAGAAATTTTTATTTTATTTTATTTATTTGGGTAATGTAGATCAGACAAAAAAATCGGTGGGGGGGGTGATGTGGATTATTCCATCATGGTTAAATACTGTTTCCTCGAAAATAGGACAGGGCTTATATTAATTTTCACTCTGAAATATAACACTAGGACTTATTTTCGGGGGATGTCGATTGTTTGCATTGCGTGATGTGATTTTGAAGAATGCTTATTTCTTTTGTCAGTCTGCTGCTCTCAACTAGGGGTTATTTCAAAGGGAGGGCTTATATTAAAATCATTCTGAAAAAAATCACTCTAGGTCTTATTGTTGGAGAAACACAGTAGTACTAATTATTTTTTTGCTTCATTATCCAAAATAAGAAAAAGAATATTAAGAAATGAACACATTTTTTTATTCTGAATCAGACAAACTTTATTTCACATCCCATTTGTTTTGTTTTCTTTTGTTTGTTTTTCAAATAGAAAAAAAAAAAAGAATGTTTATTTTGTTTTTGTTTTATGTTACATATAGCCCAGATTAAAAGGGTGATAAGGGTAGCCAAACCAAATCTTTTTTTTTATACCTTATTTTTCCGATGCAGGTATCATTGGTAAATGGCCCTGTCTTGTTTATCAAAACTTTTCTCGTTTCCCAATGCTTACCCGCATTGGAAAATATGGTCTAACAAAAAATTGTCTTTGGGTTACCCTTATCACACTTTTAAATTGGACTAAAAGAGAAATGTGACCTAAAAGAAAGTTTGAAGTTTTGTAACATGAGGACAATCACTGACATTCAGTTTATTCATATGAACATCCTCAGGTTTTTTGTTTTCCTTCTCCAATAATTCTGAAATGATTAACAAAATGATCATTTTCAAAGCAGCAATATTTTTTAATTACTGAATTATTAACTTTATAAAATATTACTGCTAAATCCTAAATTGCAAGAAAGCAGCAATTATGGAGAAAAGAATTGTGTATTCTGCATAATTAAAATGTTCCAGTTAATTTCAAGATTTCTGATTTTTAACAAAAACTTGAAAAATCATTCATTAAGGCATATGATATTAAGGGCACCTCAACTAGATTAGTAGACAATTGTTAATGAGTTTGATTCTCACTAGGTGCCCCATTCTTTTGGCCTTGTGCCACAACTAAGCTAAGCTTAGTAAATAACTTAAGCTATGTGAATTTATTAAAATTAAGCACTTAAAAAAAATTCTTATGAGACATTTCTTTGGAAGAAAATCTCATTTTTAAAACCAGATTTTAAAAAAATAAAAAAAATAATTTTTTTTAATTATAATAAGATAATTTTTATCAAACAGGAAATTTTCTATAGCAATTAATTTTCTATACGTTATTAATCCTAAATTTCCTTTGGTTAAAATAAAGGTTGTTTCAGGGTTTTAATCATCTATGACTTATGTTAAAGTTTCAGTTTTGTTTCTAGGATATAATTACTTATAGATTACAAATTGTTAACATTTCTATATTAAAAAAATAATTGTATCTTCTTTTAGTTTTGCCTATTATATTGGGTTAAAACAAATAAACAGCTGATGACCATGACTCCATCTTTTTTTGTCTGGCATCAAGTGAACATATACAAGTCACAAAGATTTCCAAATCAACAATATTCTATATTAACTGGCTTTCAAGTACTTCTGTACTCTTCATAGATATAGAATGATGATTTTTATTGTCCAAAGAAAAAAAATATATAAAGTTTAAATTCTGACTTCTATATAACAGTCAACTAGTTCCAATAGTTTTTTTTTAAACATATATTGAAGGCTTCAATACAAAAATATTTTTTCTCAATAGAATTTCATAACATTTAACTGAATGTTAAATTACAATTTATGTATTCAAGATTATTCAACAACAATAACAACAACAAAGAACATAAATTTACTTAACTGAAAATGGATATTGGTTTTTAAATTTCATTTCGAGGATATTTGTCTGAATAAACATAGAAAAAAAACAAATCAGGTTTGAAAACAATGGTTCTTAGAATATCCGAAGTTGAGTAACTGATTCGAAAACTCAATAAGCAAGAGAAGATTTTTTTGAGACATTTAATGAATTAGTTTTAATCAATTTATCAGTGAAAGGAATACGTAGATAGAAATCAAAGTTTTCTCCATTTAAAAACAAAAACATAAGTAAAAATGAGGGTCATATATATTTGAGGTGTTTTTTTTAATTTCTTTTTTGTTATTTAAAAATTTTTTGTTTTTTATTTACCCATAATCACCAGTGGAATATTTGAGTCTGTAATTTATGAATTTAAATTTTTCAAAAGTTGGGGGGAAAATAATACCAAAACCTTTTTTTTATTTAATTTTTTTACTAATTTTTTTTCCTTATTTTCCTAAATAGTAAGGCACCATTGATTTGAATAAGCATAGTAAGTCGGGTATAAAAAGCATAACAAATAATAAATGTGTGTGTGTGTTGTGTGTGGTGTGTGTATCTTTACACATTGACAGAAATTGTCAATATATATATGTGTGTGTGTGTGTGTGTGTGTGTGTGTGTGTAAAAAAAAAAAAAAAGTTCTTTCTTGAGACAAAATATCAATTTGAAAAACAATGATTTCAGCATGTTTTTAAAAAAACAGATTCCTCCACTTAGATATGTAACAACAGGCATTGTATGAAAGATTAGTAGAAAAGCATTTTCTTCTCACTATTATTACAAAAGAAAAAAAGGAAATGATTTTTCTTTATAATACAAAATGTAGTAGAATGTTTGTTAAAAACTATTTCAAAATTAAACTAACTAAATGAAGGTAAAAGAAAATATTAAAAAATAACTTGGGTTTGATTCAGTCCTTGCTTAAAACTCTTGCTGTGTCAGCTTTTGTTTTGGGATTTTTTCTTTTTTTACATTTTGTAGCATTTAATTGATTCATGGTTTAAAAATTCTGTGAGAAATCTTGTTGTTTGTTGAGTCTTCCTGATTTAGCATCATTGATTGAACCCCAAAGATCAAAGATGAAGTCGTCTGTAAAACCAAAGGCTTCCAATTCAGAGGCATCAACAGCCATTGCAAAATCATGAGGATTATCCTTCTTGTTACCAATTTCCCAGATGCTTTGAGCTGAAAAAAAAAAAAACAACACAAAAAATAAAATATATGAATAGTATTAAATTATCAAAGGTCAAAGTTTACGTACCAGGCATGTATGCTGAAAAGAGGCCCTTTAGGAAAAATTGTGATATTATAAAAAGTATCCGGTACTTCTAAATGGGGTGGGGGTCATTCCTAAAATAAGGTAACCAAACAAGTACCCAGTACTATTAGTATTTTTGTAATCTAACTATTATAGTTATTTCAGTCAATAACAAAATAAACAGAATTATCTTTATTAATTCTGATAATTCAATTGCAATCTAAAAGATTTCCATGTGCCATAGTTGAATGAGCTGTATATCGTGATTAAATTATAAAATGACTTGATTTGTTAAAGTTAATAGAAAAAAATGACAACTTACCTTTAAACAAAGTTAGAAATAATCATATATTAATTTATTATCAAGATATTACCAGGACCTGTGGATATACCGCAGTATGATTTAATTATTACAACATTTGATATGTTTACTTAAGAGCTATTGCTAAATACTTCAATATTTAAAAAGTATAATCTTGATTTCACTCTTTTTCTTCCTTCTTTTCATCATGTTACTCACCCCCTCTCTATGTTTCTCCTACCCTTTCTTATATTTTTTCTGTATCGCATGTGCTTTCCTTCCCTTTCTTTATAATAAAAATGGAAAGGTCCATTATTTAGCTGAGGTGACAACACTCATAAGAAATAAGAATTTTTTGCAGATAACAAGAAAAAATATGAAAAGCAAGAAATTATCATGACAGCTTTTTGAAAAAAAAAAAAAATTCCAGAAAATCATTAGTGCATAAAGAAAGGCTTAGGAAATGTTCTGACCTCCTGTCTTAACTTGTTTTTGCATAAATATCATTACAGACTGACTCATTTCACAAAGTTGCTTTTCAAAAGCCACACTACTTACTGACTTTTTAATACAGGCTTTTGGTTAGTTAGATTGGATTTTACGGCATGTCAACTCTTGTTGGGTTAATTTAAGCCAAAGACATTTTGTTTATTCATTCTTGATGAGTATTAGAAAATTTTTTTTTTTTAATTCAACTTTTTTTTCTTTCTATTTAACCCATAGATGGGACCCTAACAGGTACTACCACTCCAGATCAGAATGGACTTGGGAGTAATGATGATGAAGGGGTAATCCACACTCCCCAGAGCTCCAGAATTGGAACTTCACCATCGGATAGTGTCTTGGGTATGATGTTAAACTAAGACCTTCAGCCAGGATAGGGACAATCGTATAGGTTCAAGGGCTTGACAGGACTAGTTGATTGATCAGAGCGGGCCTCTCCAACTGCCTGTCTAGCCTAAGTAAGGGCCTAAGTGGAAGCAAGTTTGGATCTTGTGATTTGATCAGAGATTTATAACATTTAGAGAATTTAGTAGTATTTATTCAGGAGAGGGTTAAATCATATGTTGCTTACTTTGTTAAAGTTTTCTCCCCCCCCCAAAAAAAAAGAAACCCAGCCCCTTAATGCAATGATGGGAAATGTTCCAAAAAGGAATTGTTTGCCAAGATAAATTGCCAAATCTCCTTTGCGGCTCAAGACACAAATTCTACTAATTCTCTTTTTTTTTTCCTGTCCACTAAATTTAGAACGTTATCCAACTTGAGATAAATAAATCTGATTTAACTTCAATTCTGTGAGCCAAAGTTTAAAGATTACTTTGAATTAATGTGTTCCTTTTTCCTAATCAGTTAAGGCCAGCTCAATAAAATGTGCATGTGGCATTGACCCAAACATCAGTTTCCAATACAATTTTATTATAAATTGGCTTTTGTCACAAAGGAAAAAGATTTTTGGCACAATGTTTTTATTGTATGGTACAAAACAGAATCTTTTAAGTAAAATAAAATTAAAGTTTCAGGTTATAAATAAAAAACAAATTCAGCAAAAGATGTTGGTTAGTTTTTATGGCATGTCACCCTTGTTGGGTTATTTAATGCCAAAATCAGTCTTCTTTTCTTTTTTTTTATATTATATGGTTTCAAGTATTCCTATCCAATACTAATAATTTGCACAGTATTATATGGTTTTAAGTGACTAATTTTATTTAATAAGAACTAGTATTCCAATCTAATACTAATTTGCATGAATTATATGGTTTCAAGTACTTAAAGCAATTATATAGTTTCAAATAACTAATAAGAATAATAATCCTATGTAAACAATTATAACGAATTATTTGTAATAGAAATAATTTGTATGCAGTTTGAGAACTGTGAAAAAAGGTTAATGATTTGGTTTTCTTTTTACAGCATATTAACCTGCTGTTGCATAAATGGTCACCCATCTAAGTATTGAACAGGCTCATCACTGCTTAACTTCAGTGATCTAGCAGGAACTAGTGTTTTCAACATACCTTGACTGTAAGCAAAAAATGTTAAGTGCTCCACATTCCATATATTAGGAAAGATATCCTCATTCATATTTTCCCCAATCTATTATCTTATAGTCAGTCAATAAATAAATAAGGGGAATTGTTCTGAAAAAATTTTTTTTTTCTTTCAGAAATTTTTTTCAGACATATAAACTCTGCATTGTTTGAAATTGGTCAATAGCAAAAATTATTTCAATCTCATAAAAATATTTGTTTTGAGGTTATTCAAAAATGGTGGCAAATCCAAGCTTGAACAGAGGTTTATTATCAAGGTCTTGGTGGCTGAGAAGTGAAAATCATGTGAAATTTACAGAAGAACATGGGAAGTGTATGGAGAAGCAGGAATATTGCCAAAGGAGTTGGCAATAGGAAGCCCTATTTACAGTTGCACATTTTTCAAGGAAATCAATAATGATGGATTCTTTCATGTCACAGAAGACTGTTAGCATCAACCTTTTTTTACTGTCTGTTGCATCCAGAACCGAGTGTCAGTGTGTGTTTCACTCCATGGACTGTCTTTTCAACACAGGATTGTAGTGACAAACCCATGTTTAGCCCATTTGTAAACATTTTATATACTATAACATGCTTCTCTGTACCCATCACACATTTGTCTGTATTGAAGTAAGTCAGTCAGTCAACAATTGGTTTGAGCAATGTGACTGGCCAAGCACAATTGTATAGTTGAATGTTAGTCTGTATGGGAGGAAGATTGGTCATCTTTGTAAATATGTTCCAGTCTATCCTGAACTTCCTGAATTGTTGTGTGGTCATTTCTGAACTGAGTTGAGGAAGTTTTGCAGTTGGTGTTCTTGCATAATTAGCTGATGATGAGAGTGTCACTCGGGGATCCTTGGCTAGCTGTAGTATAGTGAGCATGTCACCCATAGTCTTAATGGCCAGTTCCTTAAGCATTGCACGATCCAGCATATGCAAGCTGGACCTTGCAATCTCTTCACTAGAAAATGTCTGGGCATAAGTTTTGGCAGAGGCAACAGATATGCCTGCCTCAATAAACAGTCTGTATATTTCATATGGTTATCACTTCTCAGTCACCAAAAATTTGATGACACATGACAGACCATTCATCAAGCCTGGAGCACTGATTTAGCACCATTTTGAATAGCCTCAAAAAAGCCGCACTCTGGATTGGGACCATTTTGAATAGCAGGAAGGTTTAAAGAAACTTGAGAGAACAATGTACAAAATGTGTAGAAGGAATAGATGAAATAGCAAGTACATTTCACAGCTCTATGTCATACCCTTCCTGGTTGGTCCAAGAATTTTTCAGCAACCTCTCATACATGTATTATATATAATGCAAATGACAGTGTCAACATCTTATTATAATGGACATTGTGTGTGTTTGTAACTACCAACACCACAATTCCCCTGCGATGTGTGTTATATATCATTAAGAAATAAATGTTTATATGGTGTGAATAATTTGTATACTGGTTTTAACAAAACCGTGATTAATACATAATTACTTGGCATTATTGATTTCTAATGTATAATATTATATTGAAATCAATTAGAATAAAATAAAAATAAGTAATCTTTTTTGTGTTCTTATTTAATTTCATTAGTCTTTCTAATTCAATATAACATTTAATTATATTAATACTTAAATACTTGTGCCCAAGGGTTGCATATTTTTGTTAGTACTTGTAAAAGCCTGTCATCAAAAATCCAAGTAGTACTTTTGTTTATAACAAAAGTGTCCACCAATTAAATATCCCTCAAATGGATGTTGTCAGGATACTTGACTGTTTAGTAAGTAGCAATGAGTACATACCAAATACTTTATGAGTGTTATTAATGACAAGTAGACAGAGAAATGAACATGTATTCCATCCTCTCTTCTCAAACACTTACCTAATTCTGTATCATTGATACCCATGAAGGATTCCAATAAACCATTGATTTTGTCTATTGCAATATTAACCACAGCATCAGGCTGAAAAATTAAAGAAAACACATGTAAGAGGATGGATAATATTTATATTGTACTTACATATGATAGAAAATATTAATTGAATAATAATAGTAATAGTAATGATATGATATAATAATAGTAATATAAAAATGATAATGATAATATTTTTTCCAGTTCCAGCAAATCACAGGGTGAAGATGAAAGAAAACAAAAAGATAAATACCTGGACCTTGCTAGAGAATTGAAAAATCTATGGAATATGAGGGTGAAAGTGATATCAATTCTAGTTGGTGCACTTGGAACAGTTTCTAAAAGTTTAAAAAACAGACTGGTGGAATTAGAAATCATAGGAAGAATTGAGACCATCATTGTTGAGATTGGCTAGAATACTCAAAAGCTAACACTGGTGGGAAAAACTCACAAGGAGTAAGATAATAACAATAATAATAGAAGTCAAAAACAGAAGACCTCAAGATATGAATGTGTTAATGTAACATAATATTGATTCAATATACAAAGTTATTGAAAAGTCATCTTTTTAAACTTAAATCTTGAAATAGTAGTACATGCCGGGTTTTCTAGCCTTGGTAGGCAAACAGTTTAGGAGAAAGTCAGTACTGAATTCAAAACCAGGATATGAATAATAATGATGATAATGATTATACCCCCCACCAAAAAAAAAAGGAACCATCCCAATCTGGCCAATTTCTTAATATAAGGGTGGAGTCTGTTGATTAGTCCAAAGTTTTTCATCCTTAGTAGTAGTGTTTAAAGTAGTTGGGATGAAAAACTTTGGTGGACTAATCAACAGACTCCACCCCAATATTAAGAAATTGGCCAGAAAACTTGAAGAGATCGGAAAGAAACTCATCAGACATGAGATGTCCATCTTATTCAACACCATATGCACGGTTGAAACAAAAGACACGTCTCCTGTTTAACAATTTTATTAACAATCTTTTTGAGTTTTCAGGCCAACGTTTTTACATTTGGATGGAATCCGTGGATTAGTCCAAAGTACTTTAGGCACTTCAAAATGCCATCATCAGGGGTGATGTGTTTGTGCTCCAGTTTTTACCGAAAAATTATAACAGAAAATACACACATTTTGCACAAAGAAAAAAAAACAAACAAAACCTTTATACATCAAACAATATAAACCAACCTTAAATAAGATTAATTTTGAATGCAGTACTCACATTTTAAAATGCCTATAACACTTTTTCTACCAATTCTCCTCCTTCCAGCCACCACACCCCTTAATATAATTTCTACACGTTCCCCTCTTAGTTACTCTCACTACTACTAACTGGGGGAAAAAAAATGGAACACAAACACATCACCCCTGATCATGGCACTTCGAAGTGCCAAAAGTATTTGGGATAAAAACTTTGGTGGATTCCATCCAAATGTAAAAAAATTGTTCGAAAAGATTGTTAATAAAATTGTAAAACAGGTGACGCGTCTTTTGTTTAATTCTACATGTATAAATGAAAGAATGCTGCCCAAATACACACACACACGTGTATATATATATATATATATATATATATATATATATATATATATATGTGTGTGTAAGAATGGAAAGGGAATTGAATCCGACAATATGAGGAAAAAATGAGTAAAGAAAAGAAATGTAGATGGATAAAAATGAATTTTATCGATATCACTTACACGTGTTTCGGTCCATTTATCAAAATGTATACGGATTTACGCTATTATTATTATTAAAATAATCAGATAAAGTTGAAATGATGATAATAATAATAATAGGAAAAACGTAAAAATATTCTGTACACAGAGAGATTTTTTACGACCTTCATCAGAGTGAATTTTCATTTTTATTTTTTTTTTTTTAACAACAAAAATAAAAAATTCACTCTGATGAAGGTCGTAAAAAATCTCTGTGTATGGAATATTTTTACATTTTTCCTATTATTATTATTATCATCATTTCAACTTCATCTGATTATTTTAATAATAATAATAGCGTAAATCCATATACATTTTGATAAATGGACCGAAACACATGTGTAAGTGATATCGATTAAAAGTGATATCGATAAAATTCATTTTTATCCATCTACATTTCTTTTCTTTACTCATTTTTTCCTCATATATATATATATATACCAGCATATTGTCAAGAAGGTAAAAACAAGATTGAAAAATGTAGGCATGGATAGACTAGAAAAGGGTATATGACATGATTCTGTAAACTTGGATAATAGAATATCTAAAAATATTGAAGATATCAGAGAAAGCCAAACTTCATAATGAGAGTAATGGAAAACTGGAGAGTACAAATACCAGCAGGACAAACTCTAGCAGAAGGAAAAAAAATCAGGAGACATTTTCCAAGCAGACTCAACTCTTGCCACTACTATTTGTTATAGCAATTGTTCACTAAACAGGATACTGGTGCTGTGAGAATAAAGCATTCGCCTATGCGAAATAGGCAGAAACTAATACTCTAACGAACAACATATTTATAGGGAAAGTTACCAATGTGGAAGACTAAATAAATGATCACTAGACATATCATAACCTGACCACATGTAATAGTACAAAAACTGAAGTCATTTATTAGCTGAGGACAAAACAGGAAGAGGTAACAAACAACTACATTAGATGCAGTCTGAGACATGATCTATATCGATCAGGTCACTTTAGTGAAGGGGGGGGGTATGAGTTTGAGTTTTGTTTAACGGCATATCAACCTCTGTGGGTCATTTAATGCCAAAAAGGTTATTTTAGATTTCAGTCTTTAAAGTAGTGGTTCTATGGAGATAATTGGTTATGTTCTGTTATATTTTGTTGAAAAGGTTGCTTTTTTTTTTTTATAAAATTTAAAATGTTTTCAGGGTCTGTTTTCTTAAAGATGTCTTTCAGGTTTCTTGCTTGATAGAGGGTGTATGATGTTGAAAAAAAAAAAAACAACAATGAACTAAAGAACATCACTTATGATACATCCAACCACATCTTAGAGATGTATTTTGCAAAAGATATAGTATAAAAATGCTGAATAGGTAACAAATTTACAAAGTAACAAGAAAAGATAAACTATATTATGTATACTAGCAAATATATGCACCCTCCGGGTGCAAGTATTTAAGTTTTAATGTAATAAAATATCGTATTAAATTAAAAAGGCCAATGAAACTAAATAAGAAGGCAGATAAAAAGATTTGAAACAGAGGTGGGGTATAATCGAAAAATAGAACAACTGAAACTTACTCTTCCATCACTCTCGTCTTTCATTGTTATTTTTTCTAATTTAAGTATTTAGTTAAAAGAGGAAGTAAAGAATAAAATTAGTTATTTTTTCTTGTTAATGGATTTCATTTAAGATTCATTGAAGAGATTTTTGCTTATATTCATTAAAATAAAATCAAACAGTTAGAAATCAATAATACTAAGCACATATTTATTAAAATCAATTTTTTAATATCAATATGCAAATTAGCCTTCTCGTTCACACTGTAAACCGCTATTTTGTTGTATATATAAATATAATTGCATGTTGTTAGTATGTAGATATGGTTAACAGTATTAATAATGTAAAACAATTTTATTTGTAATTAAGGTTTAAATAAAAATAAAATCATTGAGAATGTGATGTCAATAACTAAGGGAATTGTGAATTGAGTTGTAATATAGTTTCGGTTACAGACAGACAAACACACAATCTCCATTATAATAAGATTATTAAAATCATTATGTTTGTTATGCCTTCTTTTTTTACCCCCCCCCCCAATAAAAAAGTATCTTTGCACAGAATATATATAATATTTATGTAACGTGGGTCAGGGTATCAAGACAAATACATACCATGCTGACAGTACTAAAAGGAATATGTAACATGCTGACTGATTATGTTACTAACTCGACATATGTAATGTGAGCACTTTGTCACAGGATCAAAACAAATATGTACTATATTCACTTTTGGCTTGGGTACAGGCTTAGAAAGACATAAATACTTATCACACTGGTATAATGGCCATGGGATTACACACACATATGTATTATAGACAGAGTATCGTCACAACACTAATACAACGTATGTCACAGTCATGCACTAAAATGACTTATGTACCATGTTCCGTCTTCCAGCAGTCAGGTCGGTGTTATCAGTTTCCAGGCTGCTATGTCAAGAGGCTTCTTCCTCCTTCGTTTGGTTGTCAGGTTGGGATGCTGTGTCAAAAGCCTCGCTTCTATTTTTCTTTTCCTGGAAAACAAACCGGCTTCTTTCTGGATAACAGATTCGGTTTAGCATGCTGATATTTAGAGATTCTATTTCACTGTTAGCTTTACTTTGGGTGGAGAATGGGGAGATGAAATAGTGAGAGATCATCTAAAATGGCCCTTAATTAATATCTTCTTGCAATAGCAGACTTTACTCTTCACTAGCCAGATTCACTCATCCCCTGACTAATTTCTGATGATCGGAAAAATCTGTCTGTTCTGACTCCTTGGTAGTCACAAGTTGCTCTGTCCTATCCACTGGCTACCAGCTGTCAAAACCTTTCTGTCCCTCTGGTCTGAATAACCCGAGTGTCAAAACATCTTTGTCTTCTTCCTAAAAAGAAGGGCCGCATTTATCTAACTTTGTAAAATAAATTTTAATCGAGAATCTTCCTGTGGATGGTTTTATTTATCCTTAATTTAATAACTGTTTTTGACTCCATCAGGTGGCTATCAACTAGATTATAAATTATCCTTGCTACTCAAAACAAACAGACTCTCCTAAAACAAAACTTCAAAGGGCAATTAAACACAAATTCTGGTGCCATTGTGTCTGGAAATAGACTCATTCTGTAACATCTCTATATAGATTAAATCCTGTTAAGTTATAGGAGGACAATAGTCTGAAAAATCCAAATAATACAAAAAAAGTTAGGGTGCTTTTTTTTTTTTTTTTGAGGGGGATGGTTGGTTGGTTGGTTGGTTGTTTTACGGCATATCAACCTCAGTGGGTCATTTAATGCTGACAAAGTTTTGAAATTAAACTCATGTTTTTCTATTTAACCCATAGATGGGACCCTAACAGGTACTACCACTCCGGGTCAGAATGGACCTGAGAGCAATGGTGATAAAGAGTTCTCCACATTCCCCAAACCTCCAAAACTGGAACCTCATCATCAGAGAGTTTACTGTAATTCCCAGGACATGAAGACCCTCAGCCACCGCCTTCTAGCACCCATATGATAAAAAGGGTTGGGGCAATCATATAGGTGCTAGGGCTTGACGTGACCAGCTGATTGATCAGAGGAGGTGGCTCCGACTGCCCATCTAGCCTAAGTAAGGGCCTAAGTTGAGTGTTGAGGGGGGGGGTGGATTAATGGTATTTCAGTTTATTTCAAGAGATAAAATTAATTTGATATACAAGGAAATTGAATTACAAGTGGAATGAATTAAATTTGTAAGTCAAGGTACCACTGTATATTTGTTCTCTGCCGAGGACCAGAGTGTAGTATCTGTACTCATGGAAATCTAAATATTCTTTTAAAATTAAAAAAATGACAATAATCATTTATATATTATACATCTTATTTATACATTTTAAACCAAGCGTTCATTTTTTAACACGATATGACAATACATTCAAACACTAAAAAATAAAAATAAATACAGAAACACACAAATTACTACCTCCACACTAACATAGATTAATACGGACAGCCGTGAAAATCCCTTTATGGACTCTATGAATTA
>CM042137.1:45442990-45492990 GCA_023376005.1 Doryteuthis pealeii | reverse complement strand
GAAATTAAGAATAATATCTTGCATCCAAAATTAAATACAAGGATAAATAAATACAGTAGTCGCTTGACTTATGAGTGCCCCAACTTATCAGCTTTCCTAGTTATGACGTGTTACTCAGTTAAATTTTTGCTTTGTGTTGAAAGATAAAATTTGAGGTATGAGCAACCTTCAGATACCCTTATGTTAATAAGTTCACTAAAAACATTTTTAAGTAGTGAGTTTGGTTTGTTTTACGGCATATCAACCTCAGTGGGTCATTTAATGCCGATAAAGTTTTGAAATAAATCAATTCTTAATGGATAATACAATTTTTTTTATAAATACATTTTTCTATTTAACCCATAGATGGGACCCTAACAGGTACTACCACTCCAGGTCAGAGTGGACCAGGGAGCAATGGTGATGAAGGGGTGCTCCACCTTCCCCAAACCTCCAAAACTGAAACCTCACCATCAGATAGAGTTTAACATCATTCCCGGGACATGTAGACCCTCAGCCACCGCCTTCTAGCACCCATATGATAAAAAAGGGTTGGGGCTTGTCATAAGGGCAATAGGCTTGGGAAAATCACATAGGTACTAGGGCTTGACGTGACCAGCTGAAAAAAAAAAAAATTTTAAGTTTCCATATTTCAGCACATAATTCATTACATTCTATTTTATTGTTTTTCTTTTATACAACACAGTGCTTTTTTCTTATCTAAAAAAACAACTATTTTTTTTTTATTTGGGGGGGGGGGGAAACAGGTTAATAGCATATCAGTTTATTTCAATGGGGAAAATTGATTTGATGTGTTAGGAGAGTTATCTCCCCTAACGAATTACTGGCTCTTCACTGAAAAGAGTGTAGTATTAGACAACAACATGGCTGCTTGATTATTTCTCTGAATTTTGAGATGAGGCTTGATAATTTGTATTATTTGGACTATTGTCCTCATCTTTATTTCTTATCGGCACAGAGTTTCCTGAGTCTGACAAGAAATACGTGAAGAGGTCTAGAGGGCACATCAGTCGAAACATTTCGCAGATAACAATTAAGATAAGGACAATAGTCCGAATAATCCACATAATACAACATCACTTGTTGACAGTTAATTCTTCATTCAAACCCATCCTGTTTTTATTCCTGGTCGGCGAGGAAATAAAAACAAATATTGTTGTATTCTAAAACATATTTAACTGTTTTGTTATATTTTGTTATTCCTAACGCCTCGGGATAGATATATCAATAAGGAAATTGAGTTACGAGCACAATGAATTAAACTTGTAAGTCCACTTTATATAGCTTTTGAATACTGACATGACTTGGCTATCTAAATGATATGAAAATTGGTTACAATTTTATCTTTACCAATTAAACTAGATGAGGAAAGGAAGGAATAAATAAACTATGAAAGTGAAATTAAGTCCATTGAAACATTACACCACTAAACAATAATATGAAGATAAATTAGGACCATTTTTAGATAATAATTGAAACTCAAGATTAATCACATGTATATTGGTTGGTTGGATTATACAGCATGTCAACCCTCGTTGCCAATGACGTTTTGTTTTATTCATTCTTGTTGGGTATTCAATTTCTTTTTTAAACACATTTTTTGATCTATTTAATCCATAGATGGGACTCTAACCAGCACTACCACTCTGAGTCAGAGTAATGGTGATGATGGGGTACTCCACACTTCCAAGAGCTCCAGAATTGGAACTTTACCATTAGATGCAGTTTAACATCATACCCAGGATACCAAGACCCTTAGCCACCGCTTTCTAGCACATATATGATAAAAAGGGTTGGGTGTTTGCCATAAAGGCAATAGAGACAATCATATAGGTGCTAGTGCTTGACGTAACCAACCAAATGATCACTGCCAGACTAGCCTAAGTAAGGGCCAAAGTGGAGTGCTGCATGTCATGGACTTAGCCACCAAAATTCCATCCTTAAGCATCATGGGTCACAATCCACGGCCAACAAGTGGCCACATAGGGCGATCTTACCCCTCTGCTGAGGTGCAATCGGTGTATTCTTCTGCCTCAGCCGACAGAGCAACATCGAATTTGGATGAGATTTCTTATGTCAAAGGAAGTGATAGTTGTAAAAGTTTCATGAACTTTTCAGCACATCCTTGTATATGCCACAGTTTTCAAACAAGTAATAATAATCATCACCAAGTTGTGCTGATGGCAAGGATTCCTTTGATTCTTTCTCATTATCCATCTCTATTGGCCATCGCTCTAGGTAAGTCTTTTAAACGGCATCCAGTGTCTGCACTATTTGTTTATATTGAAAATGCCTATGCTTCCAATTTGGATGAGATTTCTTATGTCAAAGAAAGTGATAGTTGGAAAAGTTTCCCATTATCCATCCCTATTGGCCATTGCTCTTGGTCAGTTCTCTAAACGGCATCCAGTGTCTGCATTTTGGTGTATTTAAATGCTTCGGGGGGGGGTATTTGTGGTACCTTCCAATTGACCAGAAGGGTATATGTGACTTGCTCACCACTGCCTCTGTGGAGAGAGCAGTCTGCCAGTGTCTTGTGTGGTTTTGTACCATCCTATTTTTTTACCTTGATAAAAGAATCACAAATCATAACGAGTTTAACACTATGAAATAGGTTACTGCTCAACAAAATATACGTTAACTTCTATACAGCAAAAAAATAACATCTTATCAAGTCTTTAAAATCTGTTAAATGAGGGATTTCTTCTTGTCTGCACAGAAGGGTAAAAAAAGAGAAACAGAAAAAAAAAAAGAGAAAAAAAAACAAAAAAAAACAACAACTCACAACTGATTCCACTGTAGCAGGTCCTTTGGAACGTAATCGCAATGTCTGTTTACCAGTTCCTAAGCTTCCAGATTTTTTGCTTGAACCAGGAGGTCCTATATGAGCTGAAAATAGAAAAATAAACAAGTCAGGAATTTTGCATCAGAAGATTTGCAAATAGAAATCATTTGCTGAAATAATGACTGTCTAAAAAATATCTTCATCAAATTTGTTACTTCTGATTGAAGGCTCCTAATTACAACATTAAGGTTCCCAAGTTTGACAATAAACACCCAAATAAGGCTGGAGGACACATCAGCCGAAACATTGTGTATATAACAATAAAAATGAGGACAATAGTCTGAAAAATCTAAATAATACAAACTGATTAGTCGTAATTCTAACTGTTTTTTCCCCTTCACCAACCTTTTTCAAATTAACACTGGTAACCTTCATTAAATCCATCATACACTCTTCATTATTTGGATTATTTGGACAATTGTCCTCATCTTTAATGCTATCTATACAACATCTCGGCCGATGTGCCCTCCATCCTTCTTAAGGTATTTCTTGTCGGCCTCGGGAGCCTTTTAGAACTCGTAATTGGGAGCCATCACAGAACTTTGAACCCAACCCTTTATTCAATACATGGGGGTATGTAACTGTCAACCTTGACCAGGATTGAACCTGCAGCCTAAGATATAACTGTTACTTAGAACAGTCTTAACCCAACACCTATATCCACTATGCTATCTGTCCAATTGAACAACCATCATATACAGGCTAAATAATAAACTTGAAATTCTTTTTACTATTTACTACATGAAATGATCCTTGAAACCAAATGGTCAATAATGGTTGTCCAACCAATGAAAAGTTATCAATTATAGCAAACCAGATAGAGACATTTCAGTCAACCATAAGAAATAATAAAACATTGCCAGACAATAAGTGTATCACATTACCAAGTACTAACACATATAAACACAAACACATCATTCAATGCTATGTGAGGGACGCCTAGCAGTCAAAACCTGAGAACAAGGGAAGATAACTCTTCCAGACCAAACAGGGGCAGACAATTGCTACAGTATACAAACAGCATTGTCCAGGATTTGATGAGTCTGTAGAAATTGTCTGCTCCTGTTTGGTCTGGAAGAGTTATCTTTCCTTGTTCTCTGGTTTTGAACCGCTAGACGTCCCTGACTATTTAATGAGGGAAGCGCCAAGTTTGAACCCTCTCTTGTCTCTGGGACCGCAACCAGCACACATGGATTAGACATTCACATTTATACCTTTTAGGTGGGTGGCTTCTCCACCCAGCCAGCCTAGGTAAGTGACTTTACTTCAGGACTCTCCCTCACTTCTGTAGGACAAAGTCCTATCTTCTTTACAATACATTTATGTATCTTCTGTTTACTTCTATATTGTACTTTATCTCATATATGTGTTCTTTATTATATCTTCTTTGTATGCCTTCTACTCTTATATGTATTCCTGTATAAATGTTACTCCACGTGCTCATGTAATAAAGGCCATATTTGTTACACTTCATTATAGCGTCTTTGTTGGAATATGTCTGGTACTTTTATGTACGCACATGGGAAGGCCACCTAAGCCTTCCAGCCGATCAATCAGCTGGTCACGTCAAGCCCTAGCACCTATATGATTTTCCCAACCCTATTACCCTTATGGCAAGCCCCAACCCCTTTTTATCATATGGGTGCTAGAAGGCGGTGACTGGGGGTCTACATGTCCTGGGAATGACGTTAAACTCTATCTGATGGTGAGGTTCCAGTTTTGGAGGTTTGGGGAATGTGGAGCACCCCTTCATCACCATTGCTCCCTGGTCCACCCTGACCCGGAGTGGTAGTACCTGTTAGGGTCCCATCTATGGGTTAAATAGAAAAATGTATTTATAAAAAAATTGTATTATCCATTAAGAATTGATTTATTTCAAAACTTTATCGGCATTAAATGACCCACTGAGGTTGATATGCCATAAAACAAAACAAACCAAACCAATAACAAGTCTATTTCTTTTGACTCTAACCATTACACCACGTCTTTTTAATTTTTAATGTTATAATTCCCGTGTCAGGTTTTTCACATAAAAATTTAAATGAAAATAATCTTCACTGCTAAGGTGGTGGGGAATAGACTAAGCTCAGTGTAATCAACTCTCCCCCTAATAAATTTTTAATATACAGGTTAGTCGGTAACCAGGTATGTAATTAATTCTTAGTGCATCAATTCTTCCTGCAATGACTTCACCATGACACCTCTCCTAGCCAACCACTCTCTACTAAACTCTTTCTTTCACTGAAATACATAGAGTAGTATTGTATAATACAATGGTGGGTGCAAGAATGTGTATGTGCATATAAATGCACACTTAGTATATAGTAAATAATAGTTAGTTAAATCGAATTAAAAGGTAGTAAGTCAAACCACATATATGTATAATATGTGTGTGTGTTCTAGTGTAGATAATGTGTGAGTATGTATGTATATGTAGATATAGATATATATGTGCGTGTGTATATGTACATGTGTGTGTGTCTACATATATAGTAGTGTAAAGTAGGTCAATGATAAGTTAGAGAAACCATTAAAACTGAGGATAGATATAAAAGGATGATAATCTCTTCTTAGGAGACGAGAAGTCTGGTTGTGAACAACTTTAATAGTTGACCAGTTGGTCAATAGGTCATAAAATCATGAGGGTGGTCTTTTAGACAAAGAACCCTTTCAAATCCTGCGGGGTTGATAAGATCTAGGAGGATGAGATTTCATACGAGAGTGAGATGAGATTTGGGGATTCTGGGAAATTTAAAAAAAGTTTGGAGAGTTAGTCTTGGGACAGCGGAGAGACCAGTTAGCTTCTGGACAGCGGTGAGGACACATGAGCCTTGAACACAGAGGAGATAAGATGCGAGATGCCACCAGACGCTAGATTAGAAGGGGTCTCCAAAAGGAACGGGGGGGTGACCCCCCTCTCGACAACCATGGGAGATAGCAGCAGATAGATGCAAGTTATATACCTCCCTGCCTTTTCTGAATGTTCACCTGACTGACATTGTCTTGTCTTCATCTCTTTGTTGTTGTTTATTCTCTCTTTCTCTTTGTGATACTGTTTGTTTGTACACCCCTTTGGCGGGGGGCCCCTGCGAGATGTTTTGAGCACATATGCGCAACGTGGACAGGTCCTAGTGGAGAACTAGCAGACGACACGGAATCATTGCTAGACAAGACAAGATGAACGGCCAGAAAGATGCAGTGAACGCAAGAGAGTTGCAGAAGTGTGCAAAGGGTCTCGCAGCCCGCCCGGGGTGTTACAATTGGAATTGTAACTAACAATTACTTTATTTTCTTTAGTTCCATAAAATTTAACTCTACTTAAAAGGCAAACAGGCATACATCAAATTTCCATAAACAAATATCATATTGATGGGAATAAACAAGGTAGAATCCAGTAGCAGTCTATAAATATTAACACTTATCAATAAGTTCTCAGGAATTTCTATTGTTTGTACTAGCAAATATATGTACCCTCCAGGTTAAAGTATTTAAGTTTTAATATATTAATAATTTGAAGGCAATTACAATGCGTGTAAAAAATAAAAACAAAAAGATGTTATTTTTTGTCTTATCGATTTCAAAGAAACTTTATCTTCAGAGACGAATATCAGAAATGAACGTGCTTAAGTTTTTTTTGCGTGGTTATACTTTCTTTTTTTTTTTTTAATGTTTTCCTCTTCTTTTTTCTTTCTCCTCCCTTCCCCCTATTTTGTTGGATATATTAATAAAAATGCATATTATTAGTATGTAGTTATGGTAAACAGTATTAATAATGCAAAACAATTTTATTAATAATTGAGGTTTAAATAAAAATAAAATCATGGAGAATGTATCGTAAATAACTAAGAGAATTGTAACTGGAGTAGAAATATAGTTTTGACAGAAAAACACAATCTCCATTATAATAAGATTCTAAAAATTATTTCCCTATGTTTGCACGCAATGTTCTCTCAGATTGCCTTTGTCAGGGAAGCAACTTTTGCTGAGTGCAATGTTGTCAATGCTAATTAGCCTTGCTAATTCAGGTGTAATCTATGGGGTCTGTTTCAATCTGCAGTGCGCATCATAGTACAGACATTACAGCAGGGGGAATTTAGTTTACTTTTGTCTTGATGGGTGGGCTGAGTACCCCTTTGTAAAGTAGTTTTTGGCTGCTGCAAAGATGCTCATTGGCTGTGGCTTGCCAGTTATGTTGTAGTCACAACATTGTTTGGACCACCTTTTATAGGTCTTTCTCCTTATAAGGCAGGTAGTGCTGTCCTTAGAGAAAACTGTTTGGTCACCCAAGGTGCTGATAGAAGATGCAGTTATCTCTGAATCTTTATCAAGTTGTTGCATATTCTATGTGGTTGCATAGATTATTGTCAACACCCTGTATTTCTGCAGGGATGGTCCTTTTTCATATCACAGACTGCACTTTCCATGGAATATTACAGGTAAGGCAGAAAGCCTGTGAATCACATAAGAGCTAGTTAACTGATTAGTACCAGCTTGGACATCAGGCAGGTCTTGCCTTAGCTGGGGCTCACTTGCACACGCGCGCCAGGTTTAGTTAGAGAAAAGTTTAGTTAAGAATAAAAGTCTTAAAGAAATAATATGGTGTTGTTGGTTGATGTATGTCTTGGCAAAAAGACTGACCAAGAAGGAATCAAAGATGAACAACCAACAGATAGAAGTTAGACATCACACGAACGGCCAGAGAATAATGTAAGTAATGAAAATATGCATATCATCTCTCCGTCTACCTGTCTATCTCTTCTCTCCCCTCTCCAGTAAAAGAACTGTTTATATACCCACAACATATATATATATATATATATAACAAAGTGAACACTTGCTTTGACCTGCCTATATGCAGAATTGAGACTGTGACTGCCAGTGTCATCTTTCACCTGGAATTTTCATCTCTTTCTTATCACAGCAAAGTTTTTGGAGGTTTTTTTTCAGCCTGCATGATGAAGTTTTAGTTGGAGTACGGTGTGTGCACAACAGGACCCTACCTTTACAAGGGCAAACTGTCAGAACTTAGCAAGCTTAGAAAACAAATGCATTGATTTTAACAGCCTTTACTTAGAGTATACAGGTGGTTGGAGAGGCCCCTCTAACAGTGAAGTCCTTAGGTCATAGGAGAATACTCCAATATAAAACCTAAGTAGTTATTAACCAAGGCTACAAAATACGCCTACCCTCTAGATGTTTGTGTTAGATGGTTAATTACCTTACAAGAGAGTTCATCCATCTTGGACAGGTCTTAGTCTTCATCCTGCTGGGTATCTAGCCACCTTCTCACCAATTGAGATCGGTGAGAGAACCAATTTAGTCACTAATCACATGACCATGTGGAATGGATGATGATCCACCCCCCACTCTTCCGTTTTCCTTTAATAAAGCAAACAGTTTTGTCCAGTATTTGAACACTGGTCTCCATGTCCATTTCCTAAGATGATAACCATTACACCACAAGCACCACTACTTGTTGATATAATTATCAGAGCAACTATAGATCCTGGTTAATATGAAAAATCTGGAGACATGTGGCTGGTCCAAATGAAATTATAGAATACTAGAGCGGTTGCCATACCAAGGTTAAAGGACCCAGTCTGCCATGGCTGGATTCATACCTTTCCCAAGGGTAGGTATTTACCCAACCCATTTCCCATGGGTAAGAAGTGACACAAGTTTGCAAGTATGAGGCATCCAGCGTTGATTGTTAAAGTATTTCACCAAGGACTCCTATTGAGAACATAAAAAACTGAAGAGGGTTGATATAAAGATTCTACCAGTCATAAAATCTATTTTATTTTTCAACAACGCTATTCAAAACCATTGTGAGTATCTGTTTCTTATTTTAATGACATTTTTATTCTATTGATCTTAGCCACTTTAAAGGTTAGGGCGTAACTGTGTTATGCAACAAGGTTTTCTTCAACTTAGATTAGATACTAGTTTTGCACATATATCAAAGAGAAAACAAAACTGAAAATATTTTATCGGTAAGAAAGAAAAAAAAAAAAAAAAAAAAAAATCAGAAAAAGAAAAAAACAAGCAATTTATTTTTAAAGAAACTTTTATGGTTGCTCATACAAATGTAAAATTGGATAAAATGGTGAGTAGGGGGAAATTATTTATACCTGGCAATGTTAAGTCATTTTTATAAGTAACTTGTAATATAGGGAAGTAATAAGAAGTTTTATCTGAATGTTTGAGATGAGGCTTGAAGATTAGGATTATTAGCGTTATTCGGACTATTGTCCCCATCTTCATTGTTATTTGTACAACGTTTCGGCTGATATACCCTCCGGCCTTCTTCAGGTATTTCTTGTCGGACTCGGGAACCTTTTTTTCGAACTCGGGAGCCATCACGGAACTTTCAAAGTTCCGTGATGGCTCCCGAATACGACAAGAAAGTTCCCGAGTTCGAAAAGAAGGTTCCCGAGTCCGAGAAGGTTCCTGAGTCCAACAAGAAATACCTGAAGAAGGCCGGAGGGTATATCAGCCGAAACGTTGTACAAATAACAATGAAGATGGGGATAATAGTCCGAATAACGCTAATAATACTAAGAAGTTTTATATTTTTAAATATACTTGTTAGAAGATAGCTAACTGTTAGTGCACCGTCCTGTTGGCTAGGGCTGCAGAATACACTGACTACACCTCTGCAAAGAGGTAAAATCCCCACAATGGGTTCACTTGTTGGCTGTGGGTGGCAACCCGTGATGCTTAAGGATGGAAACCTTTTAGCTGAGCTGTCCATGAATGTAACACTCCACTTTAGATCTATACTTTGGTTAGACAGGCGGTTGGAGAGGCCCCCTCTGATCAATCAGTTGGTAACATCAATCCCTAGCACCTACATGACTATCCCAACCCTATTGCCCTTATGGAAACCTCTAACCCTTTTTATAACATATGAACTAGTATGCAGTGGCTGAGGGTCTCTGTGTCATGGGTATAACATTAAACTGCATCTAGTGGTGAAGTTCCAATTCTGGAACTCTGAGGAATGTAGAGTACCCCTTCATCATCATTACTCCCAGGTCTACCCTGACCTGGAATGGTAGTATCTGTTAGTGTCCCATCTATGGGTTAAATAGATAAAAAATGTGTTTAACAAAAATTGAGTTTATATATATATATATATATATATATATATCAATAAAGGAAGAACTCAATACAGTAATCCCATAATAAATTTATTTCGACAAAAATTGGGGCCCATATAAATCTAAGTTGATTTAAACCGCTCCCCAAATATTTGCCTCATCAGATGGGTCTCAATTCACTAAGTGAATTGAGACCCATCTGATGAGGCGAAATTTTGGGAGCCGGTTTAAATCAACTTAGATTTATATGGGCCCCAATTTTTGTCGAAATAAATTTATTATGGGATTACTGTATTGAGTTCTTCCTTTATTGATAAATATTGCTCTGTATATAATCTAAAAGGTTATTTTACATTGAGCTCTCTTTAGTGATTTAATGATTCCCTGTATTTATACATACTGGATCATCAATATTAGTACAGTGGATCTTGAAATCACATATAGAATCATCCCTTACTACCAAGTTTTGGATAAATCTCTTATATATATATATATATATATATATATATAAGTGCTATATTTTTAATGTGCGATGGTCGGACAGAGGTATTACCATCAGGACGAAGCTCATTGTGTATGTAATGAATTTGTCAATACTCCTGTATTCTGGACATCTTGCTAGAATGGAAGATGGCAGACTCCTGAAGCAATTATTCTATGGAGAACTGCAGTGTGGGAAACATCAGAGGTACAAGCCCAAAAAATGTTTCAGGGATGTCATCAAAAACAACCTTATAACTCTTGATATAAATAATCAGGAGTGGGAGAGGATAGCTACAAATCATGTGGTTTGGAGGAGACTTGTTCATGGTGGCTGTAAGGAGTTTGATGTAAAGCGGCTTGAACACTCCACCCTGAAGTGGGCTTTACGTGGGCAGCACATGATGGATGTCCTGGACACATTTCCTACATTTAAGCCTGACCATATATGTGATGTCTGTGGCAGGGCTTGTCTGTTGAGGACTGGGATTCTCAGTCACGTACAGTCCCATACAAGAAGAAGCCGAGGGGGTCACATGTCATATGTGTGATAGGGCGCGTAAAAACCAAGCTGGACCTCTGAGCCATCTGTGTGCTCACAAGCGAACTGCTTGCTTGTAGAAATGGCCTTCTTCTGTGAAGAAGTGGCAATCACCATATTATATATATATATATATATATATTCTAGATGACAGGAGATAAAAAATCTTTATAGATTTTTTTTGTTTTTTTGTGTAACTGTATTTGTTCAGCGTTATATTTTTGAAAGACGAGTCGATCTGCACACGCGAAGATGTCATGACGCGTGACATAACTCGAAGAAATGCATTCAACAAAAGACAAGAAAAAGTACTAATGGACTGATTTTATGAGAATGTAGGAATTATAACTAAATAATTCAATAAAGCCTGGTATTTTGTAGTTATTTAAAACTATTTTAGCTAGAAACGGTGATATGTTAAAAAATCCACGTTGATTATTATATATATATATATATCACATGTGGTTAACAAACAAAAAACTATCTATTTCTTTCTTTCATTGCCAAAAATGTAGCCCAGGGATTAATACAGATCATGCTTGTATGTCACAAGATTACAAGGGTGGGGTTTATGGGAGAGGGGACAACCCAAAGAAAGATGCACACCATATGCCTTTGGGGATTCTATAACAAATAGTGAATAGCAAGCTCATGTCAGATTAAAGTAAATGATTTCAAAAGAAAAGAAAAAAAAATGAAATAGAATTTAAAAGGAAGAAGACATTTATTACTTTAACATAAATGTCTCTTCCTTTGTTTGTCAGTTTACATTGGATATGAACTAGTTAGTTAAGACCTTGCCAATTAAGAAAATATGTCTATTTAAATAACCCTGTAAAAAATAACTAAGGTCCTCAAGGTCAAATTAAGTTTGAAAATCTTAATATATTTAGTTCTGATGGTGAGGTTCCACTTTTGGAGGTTTGGGGAATGTAGAGCACCCCTTCATCACCATTGCTCCCTGGTCCACTCTGACCCGGAGTAGTAGTACCTGTTAGGGTTCCATCTATGGGTTAAATAGAAAAGTGTATTTATCAAAAAAAAATTGTATTATCCATTAAGATATTGATTTATTTCAAAACTTTATCGGCATTAAATGACCCACTGAGGTTGATATGCCGTAAAACAAACCAAACCAAATATTTTTAGTGACAAAAAATGTAATATTACAAGCAAAAGTATGCACCACCCTAGTGCAAGTATTTAAATTTTAATGTAATAATATATCATATTGAATCAAAAAGACCAACAAAACTAAATAAGAACAAATACAAAAATATTACTTGAAATAACAATAAATAAGTAATATTTTTATATTTGTTCTTATTTAGTTTCATTAATCTTTCTAATTTGATATAATATATTATCACATTAAAATTTAAATACTTGTGTTTAGGGCCGGTTTAGATCAGTCTCTAGAGCATCCGCCTAGGAATCACAAAGTTCCTAGTTCGATACTGGTCCTCACCAACTTAGCTTATTAGTAGCACAGGGATCTGTGCAGTAAAGTGAAGAGCTAAAATAATCTCCTTGGTCTAGTGCTTGTGAAAAGGGGATAGACTCCCTCGCTGTATGGCTGATACTGACATTAGGCCGCCCAGCCGACTTTTTACAATTGTTATTTTAATTGACTTCTATATAAAATTATATATAGGATTGCTTTTAATACATTTGAGAATAACATGATAGTATTAGAAATCAACAATACCAAATACTTCTTTATTAAAAGGAGTTTTGTAAAAAATTATTACGCAAATAATTCCCACCATACACTATGTAAATCTTTATTTTTTAGAGATATAGTTATTTACTAAGCTTAGCTTAGATATGGCACAAGGCCAGAAGTGTGTGGGCGCCCAATGAGAATCGAACTCACTACCAATGGTCTGCAAATCTAGCTTACTAACCATTACACCACGTGAGGTGCCCATTTCTTAGAGATATATAACATATTTCAGGATTTTAAATGCATTTGTTGGGTTATTTTATGCCAAAGTCGTTTTCTTCTATTTATGCTTCATGGGTATTCAGATTTTCTTTAAACACAATTTTTTTTTAAAATCCCATTTTTTTAAACTCATTTTATTTCTTCTATCTAACCCATAGATGGGACTCTAACAAGTACTACCACTCTGGGTCAGAGTGGACGTGTCAACTCTTGTTTCTTGTCGGGTTATTTTATGCCGAAGACATTTTATTTTGTTTATTCTTGATGGGTATTCAAATTTTTTTAAGCAAATTTTTTTAAACAAATTTTTTTTTAAACTCATATTTTTCTTCTATCTAAACCATAGGTAGGACTCTAACATGTACTACCACTCCAGGTCAGTGGACATAAAATGCATAGAAACTAGTCTTCCTTCTCTACACAGTTGTCATAAAAAGCCTAAAAAAAACAAAAATGAATTTAAATATTTACCCAACTCCTCTGTATAAGCAGGATGTGATACAAGGTCAGTTTTTATGCAGTGCTTAACAGGTTTTAATTCAATGTTTTCTTTTTCCTAGAATGGTTGCCATATCATGGTTAAAGAGCCCAGTCTGCTTTACTATTTAGCTATAGCTAGAGAGAAAATAGTTGGATTCATACCATTCACATGAGTATTAGCGCTTTTTGAACTGCAACCAGCCATGTCCAGGATTTAAACTTAATTTGCAGTGTCTATTTCCTATGGTGATAACCATTACACACCACAGGTACCTCCAAAATTGAATGCTTATAAGAAACAATAATGAGTATTGAAGTTTCATAATCTTTTTTATTTATTCTTTTTTCTATTTTACATTTAATAGGGAACATAGTAAAGAGTCAAACAAAATGATATAGACTAGCAGGACCTGTGGATATATCACAGTATGATAATCTAATTATGTTTGATATGTTTACTTAAGAGCTATTAAAAATAGTTCAATATATAAAAAGTATAATAATCTTGACCCAACTCACACTTTTTTTTTCTCTTTTCATCAAGTTCGATTGAAACTGAATAGTGTTATTGCTTCAGCACGCCCACCCCTCTATCTTTTGTCTAGTCTCTTTCTTTATTATTATATTTTTTCTGTGTAGCATGTCCTTTTTCTTCACTTTCTTAATAATATAAACAGAATGGTCCATTATTTAGCTGAGGTGACAACACTCATAAGAAATAAGAACTTGACAGAAAAGCAACACCAGAAAATCAGGATTTACATTTTTGCATTTCATCTTAAATGATCTGAATAGTCTCATTTTTAACCAGAGAGTGTTGCAAGATGATAACGGTCATACTTTTAAGGAACACAAGTATTATATAGATTTGCATTTTTTTTTTTTTTTAAATTAAAAAATTAAAAACGGCAAGTCTTTTGCTTCTTATCCCAAATTATTAAATGTTGATACAAAAAAATCAGAAAAAGAAAAGGTTACAATGACCTTGTAGATATTTTAACTAAGACAAGCCAAGTAAACCTAATGAAACAAATATCACAATTTATTAATATTAAAACTTAAATATTTGTGCCCAGAGTGCACATATTTTGCAAGTTCTACAAATACACTGTGAGAGAGATACACTAATAGGTAGAAAATAAGTTTGACTTTTGCTCAGAACCGAAGTCAAAACATCAGTTAAAATTTTGCAAATCAGAAATCCTTAATAATTTAAAACTGGTTAACTTTCAGACTTATGTTTATAGCATATTTAAATTCCCTTGGTAAACATGCTTTTATAAACCAATTTTTATAAGTAAGGAAGCTCTAGATTTTATTTGCATTTTTTATTAAAAATTTTTTTAAAAAAGGTAAGTCTTTTGCTTCTTATCCCAAATTATTAAAGGTTGATACAAAAAAAATCAGAAAAGGAAAAGGTTACAATGACCTTGTAGATATTTTAACTAAGACAAACCAAGTAAACCTAATGAAACAATTATCACCCTCTTATGATTTGAAACAATTATCACCCTCGTATGATTTGAAACAATTATCACCCTCGTATGATTTGAAACAATTATCACCTTCGTATGATTTGAAACAAATATCACCCTCGTATGATTTGAAACAATTATCACCGTCGTATGATTTGAAACAATTATCACCCTCGTATGATTTGAAACAATGATTGAAACAAATATCACCCTCGTATGATTTGAAACAATTATCACCGTCGTATGATTTGAAACAATTATCACCCTCGTATGATTTGAAACAATTATCACCCTCGTATGATTTGAAACAAATATCACCCTCGTATGATTTGAAACAAATATCACCCTCGTATGATTTGAAACAAATATCACCCTTGTATGATTTGGAGTTGCCTAAATGAAACATTAAGCACAGACAATAAAACTCAATCCCAATGTTGGCATGTATAAAGTTTCCATAATAAAACTGTGGGAATGGAGTTTTATTTCAGTTTATTTTTTTAACTTAACAGAGACCTGACAATACCATTAAATCTATTTAGTTTCAAGTTGTCTCTTGACAAAGTAGACAAGAGGGGGAGAGGACCCTTTTTAGAAAAGAATAATAAATATTCCATAAACTGTTCAGTTAGAAACTATAATAGTTTTATCTTATTGCTAGATTTTGTAATTTAGTTGTTTGGCTACAACATAAAACAAAATCAATATCAAGATAAAGACAAAGCTAGCTATTAAGAGTGGATATATATATATATATATATATATATATATATATATATATAGTATCTGATTGCCGCTTTAACTTTTCCGTCGCAGTGGCGTCAGTAAATAATCCAAAAGTGCTCAATATATTAAAAATATAGAGCAGTAATAATACTAATAATATTGTTAGATGTAAAATAAATAAATATATATAAATAAAAGAGAGAGAGAGAGAGAAATGCTGATAGGTAGGTGTCCTGCATCCCAGTGTTTTTCTTTTTTCCCCCCTCACCATGTCAAGCTAACAGTAAATACATTTCAATAGTTTCTTAGAAATTAATTACACAGGATAAATTACAAGGTAAGAGTTAGACAGTTTTAGTCGGGACCCATAAATTTTCCTAGGGACTCATTCAAAGCAAATATGTGCATCCCAGGACACACTAAATCAAAAAGCTATCAGCATCACTATATATATATATATATATATATATATATATATGTGTGTGTGTGTGTGTGTGTGTGTGTGTGTGTGTGTGGAGGCGTGTGGTGTAATGGTTATTTCCCATAGCATTAATACCCTTGTGAAAGATATGAATCCAACTATTCTCCCTCCAGTTATGGGTAGTAAATAGTAGGGAAGACAGAGCTCTTTAACCTTGGTATGGTAACCAGTCTAGAAGGAAAACTGAATTCAAACCTGTTAAAACTCCGCTAAAAATTGACCTTGTATCACATTCTACTTTTTATTACATTTTACTAATTATTTAATTAACTGTTCAAAATAGATTAAAATTAATTAAAATTAGGCATCAAAAGTTCATGATAACCTTAAAAAATATCTCATTCAAAATAGCATCTATAAAATTCATCTTTTGTATTTCCAAAGCTCTCACAGGTCAATTTTAAATTTTAAAAATTATATTTTTTAAAAATGAATTAAAATTGTGCTGTAAACATTTGATCGATCAAACAGTTTTTTTTTCTCCTTCTGTTGTGACTGAATTTATCAAATACAACATAGAAAATTTGGAAAAAGTTTTATTACTGTTTGTACAGGAATATAAATCAAATATAAGTCAATGCAAAATTCTCCAACAGTATGGCCAGCAACTGGACTACGAATACTACTACATAATTAGACTATGAATAACTTTGTGTATTTGTATCTTTTATATGTGTTCTGTTGGACGAGTCAAACTATCTTATAGGGGAAAATATCTTATCTTACAACACCTAAAAAGCAACTTTTAGGATGAATGTCAAACAGTCCTTTACTAGAAGTGAGTAATATTCTGGTTGTTGTATTCGTCTGGCTAAAAAGCAGATTTTTTTTCTTCTGCTATATCAAATCAAAAGAACAAATAATAGAATGATTCAGTATATATATAGATTTTATTTGTGAAAACCATTAAACATTAAAGTTATTATCAATCTAGATATATTTCCTAAAAAAAAAAAAAAAAAACCCTGACATGTCCAAGGTTTCTAAAAAGGAAATCCTAATCTTGTATGGGAATAAAGTAACCATGGACAAAGTTACTAAGGTGAGTCAACAGCAGTAGAAGTGTCACTTGTGTATTTACCTGGACAAACAATGACAGGTAAAAGAGCAACTTTGAGAATTACCAGGAAGTAAGACTGCAAATCATACAACATGAATAAATACAGAAACTATTTATAGAACTTTTAGGCATTTTAACAAAGGGCAAAGGTCAAGGTACACCAAGAGAAGATACATCTAGCATACTGATTTAAAAACACTGGGGGGGGGGGAAGAGAGAGAGAGAGAGAGAGATGACTTTTAGCAGGTTTCTTTGAATGAATAACTCTTTATTGAGTAATGAGTTCTTTTGAGCCAGTCTTCAAGCAAACTATCACTGTGTGGAGAGTTTGATCCCCACCGAGTGCTCCACATATATAATCTTGTGTCAGATTAAGCTAATATAAGCTTAATATAAACTGAAATGAGTCATATACCATTATTTTACTGTTTACAAATATTATTCTGTTATAGATACTAGTTTTGGTTTGTTTGTTTTGTTTTACGGCATATCAACCTCGGTGGGTCTTTTAATGCCGACAAAGTTGTGAAAGAAATTCATTCTTAATGCATAATACAATTTTGTTTATCAACTCATGTTTTTCTATTTAACCCATAGATGGGACCCTAACAGGTACTACCACTCAGAGTCAGAGTGAACCAGGGAGCAATGGTGATGAAGGGGTGCTCCACATTCCCCAAACCTCCAGAACTGGAACCTCACCATCAGATAGAGTTTAATGTCATTCCCAGGACGTAGACCTTCAGTCACCGCCTTCTAGCACCAATATGATAAAAAGGGGTTGGGGCTTGCCATAAGGGCAATAGGGTTGAGAAAATCATATAGGTGCTAGGGCTTGACGTGACCAACCGATTGATCGGAGGGGGCCTCTCCGACTGCCTGTCTAGCCCAAGATAGGGCCAAAGTGGAGTATTGCAAGTCATGAACTGCTCATCCACCTGGGCTCTATCCTTAAGCATCACGGGTCACCACCCACGGCCAACAGGTGGCCCCATTGGGGGATATAGATACTAGCAAGAATATGTACCCTTTGGGCCATAAATAAGTATAAGTTTTAATGTAATAAAATACATTAAATTAGAAAGACAAAGCTTAATAACTACCAAAATGAATCATTTACTACCATGTTTCCCCGAAAATAAGACCTACCTGCAAAATAAGATCTACCATGATTTTTCAGGATGAATTTAAAATAAGCCCTAGTTAAGCACAATAACATTCCAGAGGATGATGATAGGATTATTTTTTTAATGAATTGTCGTTAATGAGTTTTTGAATAAAAGAACATGTTAATGGTAAATAAATAAATATAGATTGTTTTTTGTAATTTCTGTTTTAGAAATTTTGTAATTTTCTACTTAATATTGTTTTTTGATATATTAAGAAGACATCCCCTAAAAATAAGAACTTTTAGGCATTTTAACAGAGAGCAAAGGTCAAGCTACACCAAGAGAAGATACATCTAGCATACTGATTTTAAAACACTGGAGGGGGGGGGAGACAACTTTTAGTATGCCTCTTTATAGAGTAACTAGAGGTGGCTACCCAGCATCACCAGTGTAGAGGAGAGGACAAAAAAAAAAAAAAAGAACAGGGTGCAGTAGTTAGCAAGTTAGTCTCACATATCCATTATTATGCATATCTTAATTTTTAGATATCTTCATAAATATAAATCAAATATTTGTAATTTTTGTACAAAAAGCAAGAACTGGTAATATCTATATATGTGTGTATATATTTACTTTGTTGTTAATTGTTGTATTTTCATAGTTTCATTTGAACATACATATATACATACCAACCAATGAGTCATATACTATTATCTTATTGTTTACAAATATTTTTCTATCATAGTAAGCAAGTTGGAAAAGGTATGAACCCCCTTATCTCCCCAGATATGGGTTAAATAGTACCACTACTGTTCTTCTAAAAGGATGGCCTTAGCATTAAATAACCTATGAAGGTTTATATGCCATTAAACAAAAGAAACAAATCTATTTTATTTATTATACAGATATCTTTTTTGTGGCGGTGCATTACGGTTAGAGTTGTAGGAAATGGACTCATCGATGCGAGTTCAAATTCTGGAACAGGCTGTTTGCATTTCCCATAGCACTAATACCCTTGGGAAAGGTATGCATCCAACTCTCTCCAGCTATGGGTAAATAGTAGGACAGACTATGATTTTGGGTATTGTGATGTAGTTTCAGTTATAGACAAATGGAGATCGAATCTCCATTATTAATAGATGTGAACAGGAGGCCCCTATTGAACAGCAGTTATATTTTTTATGTATAAAAACAAAATAAAACTAAAAACAATGATGAACAAAACTTCTTCCTGGAAATTGTTGTTTGTATTACTTATCAGATTATAGAATAAAATTTGTTCAGCTGTTTCAAAATACAAGGGTCATTCAATAAATAAAGGGAAGTTTTTGTGTTTTTTTTAAGTAAAAAAAATTTTTCCAGATTTTTTTTTTTCATAAATATAAACTCTGTATTGTTTAGAATTGATTTATAGCAAAAAATTATTTTAATCTCACAAAAATATTTCTTTTGAGATAATTCAAAATGGCACCAAATTAAACAGAGTGCTCCAGACTTGAACAGAGATCTGTCATCAAATTTTTGTTGGTTGAGAAATACAAACCATGTGAAATTTACACAAGAATGTGTATGGAGAGAAGCATGTTTTAGTAAAAAAAAAAATTTTTTTTTAAATGTTTACAAATGGGCAAAACTTGGTTTGGCCACTACAAGTCTAAGTCCATAAAGTATAAACACACTGACATTCCAGAAATAAAGAAAACTATTGATTTCCTTTTAAAATGTGCAACTGAAAACAGTCCTTTCAATTGCCAACTGAGTAGGCAAAATTCACTCTATGTATTAAATGTCCCTTGTACTAACAATACCATAAATACAACATTTAAATATCACTTTTGAATTTTCCTTTTCTGCAATTATCAAAATTGTATTGTTATTATTACTAGGGAAAAAATACCCTCTGGGCAGTGTAAAAATTAATTTTTGAAAGATTTTGCCTGAGGGGGTGGGAGTTAGAGATTCAGTATCATAAGTAAAATCATCAAATTTATTAAAGAAGTAAAAAAAAAAATATTAAAAAAATAAAACAATTTGAAATGGAAACTTAGTTCTGTCCCTCACAAATAAAATGTCGCATGCATCTATTAATTATTAATTAAATAGTCATTTTGAATATTTTACACATAAATTTTACACAAAATCATAAGTATTTATTTATTTCTAAACTTTTTAGTTGACCTCTTAATACTGAAAAAAATGACTATTTTTTTGTTTGTAAATAATTTTCTCGTAAAACTCTATATGTTAGATTACTTTAAATATATATTAAAATAAAACAAACTATATGTAAATATATAATAGTGGGCATTTAAAAAACAATAAGGACCGTCTAAGTTTGCATACTCAAATTTTGAGTGTATATAATATAAAAATTCTTTATTCTATGTATTGATGATTTGGGGTAATGTGACGTAGTTTCGGTTACAGACAAATAGACACAGAATCTCCATTATTAATAGATTATTGATACTTTCAATCAGACTAAAGAGAAAAAAAATTAATTTTAGGCTGAATTGATATTTGACAGTCATCCCAGTAGTATATCACAGGATGAAATGAATAAGAATGAGTGTAAGTAATCAATAATAAAGAAAATATAATCTGAGTTTGAATTCCAGATTACAAAACTATTCAAGATTAAAGAACCTTGCAATTTTATTAGGTATAAAAAAAAAAAACAGGAAAAAATTTTATTGAGTGAAAAAAAAAAAAAAAAAAAAAAAATGTATCCAGCTTAAAAAGGTCACCAAAAGTGACCATTAAGCCCGATGTAAAGCTATATTCTATTTATAGTATTTTTTATTATGATTAATTACAAATGAATAAGTTGAAATACTTTCAAATTGTAATGTAAAGGCATTAGGTTTGTCATTACATTAGCCATCTTCAAAGTTGCTCAGTGCAAATATGTTTAGTTTGGTTTCTTTGTTTAATGGCATATCAACCTTTGTGGGTTATTTAAAATCCAAAACTACACTTGTAAAAGATCAGTAGTGATACTATTTAATCCATTGCTGGGAGATGAGTGGTTCATACCTTTCCCAAGGGTATTAGTCTGAAATTGAAATACCAAGAAGGTCGGAGGGCACATCAGCTGAAACGTTGTGCAGATAACAATAAAGATGAGGACAATAGTCCAAATAATCCAAATCTTTATTTTGGTATTCCTAAAACAAATGAGTGTTACATTCAGAGTTTTCTAATAAGATAATTTATTCTGTTTCATATCCCCATGATTTAGTAAAGAGGATCAGTGGGAATTAATTCTCTTTGGGGATTTTCTCTGAATGAATGAAAGAAATTAAAAGTCAGTTAAACTTTTTTAATTACAGAAACCAAGTGAGATCAATTTTATCTTAACGGAAGATCAAAGGCAACAAGAACTTTTTTTTTCTCAAGCTTTATTCAAATATTTTGAATACAAAGAGTAAACTCTTGCCGTTTTGCAAAAAGCAAAGTTAATTTAGAACAATAGAGATAATTTAGGTTAAGCTAAAAATGGAGATGAACAAAATAGAAAGTATTTTCCACGGGGTGTTAGATCACCAAGCCAATGTTTGATTCAAATTTATATATAATTTTCACATTATATGTACTTTCTTCCCCTAGTGGTATCAGACTACTCAGTCAGCATAATACCTCCGTATTCATGAGGATTGGGACTTACCCATTAATGTTCATAGGTAGAGTATATAACATTATTAGAAACAAACCTGCAGACATATTTTTGTATACACTTTTATTACCCCAATTTCTGAGAAATTCTTTGCTACCTACATGCAGCAAAGCAGAGACAGAAATACACATCTTTTTATATTTTTGGTTACAAAATTTCAATGCTGAAGAGTTTGGTAATAAATAATACCTAATAATATCCATTTTCATTATAGTTCTTTTTATTACTAAGTGTGGATTCAAACCTTTTGTATGAAGTACTTGTCATATTCTGTGTATTAGCAAACTGGTCTTGCAAGCTATTCACAGTGAATTTGGTTCTGCTTGGGGCTTGATTGTTGTAGCATTGTATTAGCTTAAGCTAAGCTTGGTAAATATATACACACCTGTGATAATTACCGTCCTACTGTTTTGGGTATTTAAAAAAAAAAAAAAAAAAAAAAAAATGAAGACTTAATTCATTTCTAGCAAATTTTCTGACATTAATTGATAATAATTGAATAGTTATAAGTTTCCTTTGATTTTTAAAATTAATTTCCACTTAAGAAATTAAATTCTAAAACAATTATCAAATATCTATTGGCTATGCTTATCCATTATGTAACACTTTAATTCTTCTTCAAAAATTTCCAATGGATGCTGAGGTTAAAATAATTCAACATTAAATCTTGATGAGTTTGTTACAGTTTCCTTTTAAATTGAATTCCAGAATTCAAAAATGAGGAAGATATACTGAATTTTTGATTGTTCTGTTTTATTAGTAAACATCTGTGATATTAAAATTTTTCATCATTTCTTTTATTTTACTTTGATTCACAATTTCAACCCCTCCTCCTCCCTTATATATATCAACCCCTCTGCACGAGTAGGATGTGACACAAGGTTAATTGCTTAAGTGGAGTTTACCAGGTTTGAATTCAGATTTTTCCTTCTGCTAGACTGGTTACCTATCCAAGGTTAAAGAGCCCAGTCTGCCCTACTATTCACCCATAGCTGGAGGGAGAGTAGTTAGACTCATAACTTTCCCAAGGATATTAGCGCTATGGGAAATGCAAATTGCCTTGTCCAGGATTTGAACTCAGGTTGATGAGTCCATTTCCTATGACTAACCATTAAACCACATGCCTCCCTTTACCTTCTCTTTAGATTTTATTTCTCTTTGATTTTGCCTTTGTTTTTTCCCTTTCAGTTGGTTGGCTGGAATTTATGGCATGTCAACCCTAGTTTGGTTATTTTATGCTGAAGACGTTTTTGTTTTATTCATTTTTTAAAACTTTTTTTTTTTTTAACTCATAGATAGGACTCTAACAAGTACTACCACTCCCCTTTTGGACGTATACTTTGATGGGTGACCATTTAAGCAACAGCAAGTACTGTAAGTAAAATTGTTTGGTTATTTTATGCTAAAGACGTTTTTGTTTTATTTATTCTTGTAGTATTCAATTTTTTTTTAAACACTTTTTTAAAACTCATTTTTTCTATTTAACCCATAGATCGGACCCTAACAGGTACTACAACTCCTTCCCTTTTGGACATATACTTAGATGGGTGACCATTTAAGCAACAGCAAGTACTCTAAATCCAAATATCAAAATGACTTGATTCAGCCTTAAATGACCCGAAAAGGGTTGCTATGCCATTAAACAAACAACCAACATTTTGAACATAACATTAAAATAAATTGAAATAAACAAATAAATATAATAATAATATTGATTATATATTAATATTAATAATAATAATAATAATAGTAATAATATTAAATGATTAAATTGATTTATATTACATCCAACACAAAATATTATACATCAACATGGCCACCAAACACAAATACACTCTTTAATATGCACATACATATGCACGTGCAATCCCACGCTAGGATACAGTCATAATGTCACAACCAACACGCATTTTCATGGACACGCGCATGACAACATACACGCAAGTAAAAAAAAATAAAATAAAAAAACTGCATTCACGTAAACATACAACACGAGAATACAGTTATATAAAAATACAATCATTTTCAAAAAAAAAAATTCATTTAAAAAGAAATGCCATAACTAGACTGTTTCAGTTCCAGTGATCTTTTGAAAAAGAGATATTATCTCGAAAATTCAAGAATTAAATACAGGTTAACACACAACATCATTGTTACCGTATCATTATTTTTTCTTTACACCTGCATTGTGATAGCCTTCTAAATCAACCTCCTAACCAATATATACACAATGCTTCAAGCAAATTATAAAACTCTCTTATAAAATTAAAACTATTAAAAGTGTAAAATCAATTAAAAGGATTTTTGAACCATGCAATTGTAAACATCTAAATGTTCTCTAGACAAGTCCACCCATTTTCTTTTCTATTTTTTACTAATAGATAGCAATTTGTTTTTTATTGATATTTTCTGAAGTAGACTTTGTATATTGTCTTTATTACAACAAAGGACTATCTATCCAGAGATTATTCAGTAATCATTAATGAATATACTAAACCAACCTGCAATTCTAATCCACTTGTAATTTATTTTAAAACCAATACTTTCCTTATTAATCTCTAATTACTGCAGTTTGTTGGCCAAGCTAATTAGCATACAGGACAAAGAATAAGGACAAGTAGTAATGATTAACTATCCATCATCAAAATGTATACAGCAACACAAGAAGAAAAATCAAAATTAGTACATAGTTATACCTGTGAGTATTATAGATTATAACATTATATAAACAGGTTGATTGCAATTTACATGGGATGCAAAATATTGAAATTAATGTTTATATAAATCTGAAGAGTACAGAATAAACATCTTTATCAAATGAAGCTTGACAACCACTCAATAAAGAAAAGTAAATTAGCCCCCCCCCCTCCAATCATCAGCTGGACATGTCTAGCCCCAGCAACTATATGATTGCCCCAACCCTTTGTAGCGTTAGTTTCGTATTTGCCTGGGAGAGTTGTCTGCCCGTTTAGTTTGCTGGTGCCCGCTAGGGGGCCGTTTTATATTTAAGCGGCTGGTTCAAACGCTTCTTTCTCTTTTCCTGGTTCCTCGACTTACGAGACACATGGGGTAGATTTTGGTCTACCCCTTCTCGTTGGGGCTTTGCCCCCCCCTTACATTACTGTAAGTGAATTATACAGACTATTCTTAGTCTCATGTCTGTGGCCTTTATGTATATCTTGTACCATTCATGAATGTGTGTTTATCTTTCTACATGTAACTTTGTTTTACCTATGTATTATGTATCTTGTTATATCCATGTGCTGTACCATATTAAATGTTTTGTCCATTAACCTTTGTCGGAGTCTTGTATTCAAGTATATATAACGTTGAATCCTTTTTTTCACCTTTTTATCATATGTGCTAGAAGACGGTGCCTAAGGGTCTTCATGTCCTGGGTATGATGTTAAACTATCTGATGGTGAAGTTCTAATTCTGGAGCTCTGGGGAGTTTGGAGTACCCCTTCATTGCATTACTCTGACCCGGAGTGGTGGTACCTGTTAGGGTCCCATCTATGGGTTAAATAGAAGGAAGTGAGTTTTAAAAAAAATGTGTTTTAAAAAAATGTTTAAAAAAAAAAAAATTGAGTACCTATCAAGAATGAATAGAACAAAACATCTTCAGCATAAAATAACCCAACAAGGGTTGACATGCCATAAAATCCAACCAACCAACCATCAAGTAAATTAGAATAAAAAACTATACAGTATTATACAAAGTTTTATTTATGTTACGAGAAGAATAAATAGGAAAAAAAAAAAGCATATTTCCGTTATCATTACTTCTTAATTTCTTTTATATCTAATTCAAGACATATTACTTGAAACAAAATAAATGACTGTTTTTGTATTGCCCTTTCTGTTTATCCATATAACTATATATTATCTATATATTAACACTCATGTTCGTGCGACCGTCATCTTGCAACACTCTCTGATTAAAAATGAGACCATCCAAATCATTTAAGATGAAATGCAAAAATATAAATCGTAATTATCTGGTATTTCTTAATCACCAAATTCTTATTTCTTATGAGTGTTGTCTGCTCAGCTAAATAATGGACCATCCCGTTTTTATCATAAGAAAGGGAAGAAAAGGACATGCCAAGCAGAAAAAATATAAGAAAGAAAGATAGTAGGGGAAAGATATAGAGATGGGTGAGCGCATGGGAGTGATAATGCTAATCCGTTTCAATCGAACATAATGAAAAGATGTAAAGAAGGAAAGAAAAAAAAAAGTGTGAGAGAGAGTTAAATCAAGATTATTAAACTTTTTACATATTGAACTATTTTTGCAATAGTTCTTAAGTAAACATATCAAACTTTGTAATAATAAAATTATCATACTGTGGTATATCTACAGGTCCTGCTAGTTATGTATAAAAGACTGCAGAACAGAGCAGTAGTAGAATCTCTATTCAATGGTCACTGTAATTGTTCTTTGAGTAGAAAGAATATAGACAGAATACAAAGATCTGAATGTATCAATAGATTACAGGTAACATTAACAAGAAGGGTTAAAAATACACGGCAAGGAGGAATACTTGATCTAAATTTCCCAGTCTATAAAATGCTGAAAACAATATAAAGAGCTTGTAGCCTTTAGCCGAATACGAACTATACAAGTATGCTGAGAAAGTATGGTAAGTTGTTTTGGATTTTTTTTTTTTTTTTTCAGTAAAGACTAAACTCTTAAAAGCAATGGTGTGTCATTATGTATCTCTACAATAGTTTGTATTGAATCAATCTCAGCATTTTGAGTCTGCATTGATTGAAAAGAAGTAACATTCTATGAGAGATCTGCCACTAAAGCCTGGGAATATCATATGGTATTCCTTAATGGCCACTATTTGGTTGGCTGGTTGGTTATTTTTTTAACCCATTTTGCAGACTTTTTTTTATAAAACATTTAATTTTCTACCATTGGACTCATAACAACACCTTTTATTTATTTATATATATATATTTGGGAGATTATGTGCTTAATTGAAGTCATATCTAATTTGTAAATTAATTAGTTAATTTTAATTAGGCGTGCATATCGGTTTAAATGTAAGGCGTAAACAAATCGAGAAAAAGTCAATCTCTGTATGTACATTTCAGCCTATTAGGCTTTATCAAGGGCCGGGTTAGCTCAGTCGGTAGAGCGTTCGGCTAGAAACCACAAGGTTCTTAGTTCGATACCGGTCCTCGCCAACTCAGCGTATGAGTAGCACAGGGATCTGTGCGGTAAAGTAAGGAGCTGATGGTAGGTGTGGCGCTCCACCTCAGATGCTAAAACAATCTCCTTGGTCTAGCGCTATTGAAAAGGGGATAGACTCCCTCGCTGACTGGCTGATACCGACTTTAGGCCGCCCGACGACTTTACTTTTACTTTTAGGCTTCATCAGCAGAGTTTTCAGTGCTTTGTGTATGATTTGAACCCTACCTGGACAACAGGACAATCATAAAAAAAAAAAATAACAAATAAAAATCTGTTTTCAAATGCCTTAAAAGTAATAAAGAATTCATCATTCTCATCTGATGATTTGGGAGAGTTAGACACTTTGTCTAAGCTCCCTGAATTAGACTATAATGCAAAATCTCTAAGTCTTTTGTTATATTTTTACTTATATATATCACACACAAAGCACTGCCCTGTCTAAAAACTCTGCTGGTGAGGCCTAATAGGCTGAAATGTACATACAGAGATTGACTTTTTCTCGATTTGTTTACGCCTTACATTTAAACCGATATGCACGCCTAATTCATTTAATTATAACTAATTAATTTACAAATTAGGTATGACTTCAATTAAGCACATAATCTCCCCCAAAATTGTCAGTTATTGCCATCTCAAACAGATTGTTCACTTCACACACACATATATATATATATATATATATATATCTTATTACTAATCAAGTCACAATTAACATAGTTATTTACATCACATTCTCCATGATTTTATTTATATCTAAACCTGAATTATTAATAAAATTGCTTCACCTTTTTATTAGTGTTGTCCATATCTACATACAAATAACATGCAATTGTATTTATATATACAAAAAATAGCGGTTTGCAGTGTGAATGGGAAGGCTAATTTGCATATTGATATTAAAAATGTGATTTTATTAAATATGTGCTTAGTATTATTGATTTCTAACTGTTTGGTTTTATTTTAATGAATATAACCAAAAATCTCTTCAATGAATCTTAAATGAAATCAATTAACAAGAAAAAATAACTGTCATTTTATTCTTTATTTCCTAATTTAACTAAATAGTTAAATAAGTAAAATTCAGCAATCAAAGACGGGAGTGATGGAAGAGTAATTTTCATTTCTATTTTTCTATTATACCCCCACTCTGTTACATATCTTTTTATCTGCCTTCTTATTAGACTTTCTAATTTAATACAATATTTTATTACATTAAAACTTAAATACTTGCACCTGGAGGGTGCATATATTTGCTAGTATATATAAAATTGACAATATAAAAGTAAGTTGGCAGTGTGGCCTATTGTCGATATCAGCCGGACAGTAAGAGAGTCTATCCCCTATTCACTAGCATTAAACCAGGGAGATTGTTTTTACTGAGGTGGAGCACCACACTTACACTCAGCTCCCCACTTTACTGCACAGATCAGATTATCCAATCTGTGCTACTTATGTTGTGTTGGCAGGGACTGGTACTGAACCAGAAACCTTGAAATTCCTGGGCGGATGCTCTATAGACTGAGCTAATACGGAAGGACAAAAAAACAAAAAACAAACAAACAAATTGTGGTCCCTTTTGTCTCACACTCTAACAGTTTTTGGCATTAAATGACCCACAGGATTATTATATTACAAACAAACCGAACCAAACCAAATGAAGTTAATGAAATCATCTATAACAATATGAAGACACCAAGAACATAGAAACATTTATCAAAATGAGTTGTTTCAGCATTAAATGACACCAAAAGGGTTGATGTGCTGTAAAACAAACCAAACACCAACTGACACCATACCCTTAGTTGTACTGTTCAATCATTTTTTTTTCTATAGCATATGCAAGAGAATTGCAGTAAGAATTCTAACTACTTTTCTATCTTCTTTATGTATTCTCCTGTTTGTGTTATTTTCATTGCCATGTTTTAATGACTAATGATCATGTCATGAGAAAACAGGATGTGTGATTCATAAAGTCATTCTTTTTTCTTTTTTTTTTTTTTTAAATGCGTTTCTAATCTTTTTATTTTAAAAATTCAAAACTGAATATTCGAACTCTTAAAAACTGACAGAAGGATACACTGACCTGGTATTTAATTATTTGAGAGTTTTAATATATTTATAAACTCTCTCTCTCTCTCTGTCTTATATCTATATATAATGGAGATTTGGTGTCTGTCGGTAACCGTCACTGCTTACATCACAATACCTTCAGGAATTGTGTAAGTTTATCAATGAGTATTTAATTTATAGTCAAAAACATAAATACATAGAATAAAGAGCACCCCTGTATTATATATACTTAGGAATTAATTATGCAGATTTAAACAGTCCACATTATTAAAACTATTTTTAATAAATACATGCCTGGTATTATATAGTTTGTTTTATCCTAATATATATTTAAAGTTATCTAACGTATAGAGTTTTATGAGAAAATTATTTACAAACAAAAAATAGTCACATGATGTTCTACATTAAATTTGAAGATGTTTGTGTAGTTAACTGTATCCAGTTTAGGTTTGTGCATGTCCACTTTTCATTATGTTTATTATTACAAAAATATAAGATTTCAAAGATCTGTTTACATTTTTTTTACAAAAGAGCATGGCAAAAAATCCTTTTACGTAATTTTGGACATAGATAAAATCGAGATAAAAAACATTTGTTCAATTTAAATAAAATTATGTAGAATTATGTAAAAATGAGTGTATTTAAAAAAAAAAAAAAAACATTATCGTCTGTAGTAAAACATTCCCCCCCCCCCCTTCAGGCAATATCTTTTAAAAATTGATTTTTTACACGCTGGGAGGGTTTAAAAAAAAATCTATACATATATAAAGGGAAGTTGTGTGTATGTGTATGTCTGGAGGAAACTTCTAAAATAAAACTATTAACGACAAAGTAAATATATATACACATTAAATATCACCAGGGCATGGTTTTTGAGCAAAAATAACGATTATTTGATTTATATTTGTGAAGATAAATAAAAAATAAAATTTAAATGATAACAGCATGGATTTTTTTTCATTTAATATTTGAGATAGTAGACATTAACATTTCTCGTAGCTGGATCAATGTAAGGTCTATTTTTTTTATATAGGGATTTAAATGGGGCATTTCACGAGGATATTTTTTGTTTTGTTTTACGGCATATCAACCTCAGTGGGTCATTTAATGCCGATAAAGTTTTGAAATAAATCAATTCTTAATGGATAATACATTTTTTTATAAATACATTTTTCTATTTAACCCATAGATGGGACCCTAACAGGTACTACCACTCCGGGTCAGAGTGGACCAGGGAGCAATGGTGATGAAGGGGTGCTCCACATTCCCCAAACCTCCAAAACTGGAACCTCACCATCAGATAGAGTTTAACGTCATTCCCACATGTAGACCCGCAGCCACCGCCTTCTAGCACCCATATGATAAAGAGGGGGTTGGGGCTTGCCATAAGGGCAATAGGGTTGGGGCAATCATATAGGTGCTAGGGATTTTCTGATCTCTATTTTACTAGTAAAGATCATTAAAAAGCAAAGAGGTTAGCACTTGTTAGATAATTTTCCCACCTATTTGTCAGTAAGCATTTGCCTTGGGCGTGTGTAACTGAACCACCTTTGGGTATTTCTCACCCTTCCTTTGATGATTCTTCCTCCACAGAAACTTTTGGTTTCCTAACTTATTTTTTTAAAAAAATCTTCTTCTCTCACCATATTTCCTCTCTTCCATACAAAGGTTTGTTGAAAGATACATTTAGAACCCTTGATAGGAGATTAGATATACTTATACTCTAACAGCTTATTAACTTGTGATGATAGACATTCACCCTATTTGAAGGGTCAATGTTGCCTAGCGTGTGTATGGTATAGAAAGCTAACCAATGCCTTGGTTTTGTCTGCCATCTATATCATTATAATGCATAGTTCAAATCCTGGATGAGGCTGTTTGCATGTCACACAGTGCTAATACCCTTAGGAAAGGTATGCATTCAACTACTCTCCTTCCAGCTATAGGTAAATAATATGACAGACTGGGCTCTTTAACCTTGGCTAGGTAACCAGTCATGGAGAAGGAAAACTCTGAATTCAAACCTGTTAAGCTTTGCTTAAGAAATTGATCTTGTGTCACATCCTGCTTGTGCGGAGGTGTTGGTAAGTGTGTGTGTGTATATATGTTGATCGCAACATCTTGTCAAATGAAAGCCACTTTCATTCATTGTCTATTCGTGAGCTCGTTGATGACTCTTCAGCCCTGCCAGCGACTTGCACATCTTAGAACAAATTTTGCATTCATGATGATCAGTGTTGACTGAGACAACAGGCACGGTATATGCATCACTCTGAACTCTCATGTGACGACTGACACCACCAGCTGTTCAGCACACTTTAGTGCAGCAGGAGCATGGAAAGTTATCATGATGGGAATCATGAGGGTGGCATGGGAGAGACAACAATTGCAGTTGGATTGCTCTCATGTGATTTCATGTGATTAACTAGGCCTGCCTTTGTGTTGTAGAGTAGCTAGGACCCCTTCATCACTCTACCAGATGGACTGGCTCATAGCCTTAAATAGTCTACGTTTAAGGACTTCAACAATGGATTAATAAGCTGATTAATATTTGGACTGATCTTACCGCATTTGACCCTCCTCTATTTCTTGTAAGTTGTTTTGTTAATTGTGTTGTAACTTATTGTTCTGTATTTTGTATCTATCTGTTAGCACTGGATACTGGTGCTGAATAAATATATTAAGCACTCAGTTTCTGTGTATTATTTCACTTCGACAATACAACACTTTGACAACAGGACCCGGCCACACTCATCACAGATCCACACTACATACAGATCCAAAATACATACATACATACAGGTAACTTTCAATCTGATTTATTTTTTTGAAAAATTGGATAGTAAATGAGAATGTTCTTTGATTCTTCTTTGAAAATTGCCAATGGATGCTGATTGGTTTGGCTTGTTGGATTTTACAACATGTCAAACATATGTCTCCATAGTAGTTCAAAGAAAGTTGCCATCAATATTAGGAGTAGCATTCCCAGTTGATTTTTTTATTTGAGGTTATTGTTGTTTAATCACATTAGTTATATAGAGCTCTGTAAATGGAGTTCAGAACCGTTTGAATTATGCAAATAAAAGTTGCCATCAATATTAGGAGCAAGTTGCAGCTAGACAGAATGGGATAAAGAGCTGACCAGTGCCTGGGTTTTGTCTGCCATCCATATCACTATAGCTAAGGTCTGCTTGGCTTAGGTGGAAAAGTTAAGTGTAATACGTGCTGTCCCCCTCAGGATTGTTTTCAAAGAGTAAATAAAGAGAACAATACAAATGTATTCTCAAATATATTTGGTTTTCTTTTTCTTTTTGTGGACATGACCATGACTTCTACAGTTTTGACCAAAACCTTCTTGAGAAAAAGGTCAGTTAGCAAATAAGATTGAATGACCCCAGATCAATATTGCCACAGTTAAACTAATTTTTAACTGTTCTCACACACAAATATATATATATACATATAGTGAGAGAGAGAGAGAGTGAGAGGTTGCATAGACACCAGTCCACTATCTTGGCAGTCCCACACTTGGTTCGGGTCCAAGATGACTGGACTGACGAGCTGCTGCAGGGTGCTGTTTCAGGTAGTATTGAGTCACTTCACAAGAGCCAAGCCTCTCCAAAAGACCTAGTGCTTGCACCCTAGCAACAGGTTGTTGGGGATTTATACGAGTAGTAAGTACCCCAATCCTACTATCAATGTGGATGGCCGTTGGCTGCCCTGGAGCTCATCCGCCCTTTGACAGCTCTTGTTTTTAGTAATGCTGGGTGTCTACACACCCACCTCACCAGACAAGCCAAGGCATGCCTGATGGGGGTGCCAATTTAGTTGCCAGCAAACCGACGATGGAACAGGTAGTACTAGTTTACATGGTACTAGTAGCAGGTAAGAAAGAAAACCTGTCTTATCCTGACCTGACCTTATATATATATATATATATATATATATATATATATATATATATACACAATTATGATCATGATTACAATTTAATGCTAAAAGTGTTTTTAATCTGTAAAATATTTACAGTGCTCAATACATAAGAATGCAGAACAACAGCTCAAATATAAGAAATCTATAGTATAATTTGAAAATATAAGATAAAAATATATATAAATCATATATATTATTATAATGTATAATATATATATATATATATATATATATATATATAAACATCCAGTTTCCATAACATCCCGTGTTTGTCTATATATAATATATATATATATATATACACACATAAAATATAAAATCTTATAAGTATAAGAAAGATATAAAAATGATTATTGAAAGTTTCATTCTTTCAATCAACAGGTGAGCTAGTATTCAACACCTCTGACTTTTATAAGCCGTGTTTACCCAAAAGTAAGACCTACCTTCAAAATAAGAGCTAGCGTGATTTTCCAGGATGATTTTAATACAATCCCTCCCCTTGAAATAAGCCCTACTTGAGAGCAGCAGACGGACAAAAGAAATAAGCATTCTTCACAATCACATCGTGCAACGCAAACACTCGTCTTTGTCAATGATCAAGATGAAACCTCCGCAGGAATTTTGGAATCCGGGGACTTGCAGAACACTAACATTCCAGAGGATAATGATACGATTATTTTTTAATGAATTGTCATTAATGAGTTTTTTAATAAAAGAACATGTTAATGGTGAATAAATGAAGATTGTTTTTCGGAATTTCTGTTTATCTAGAAATTACATAATTTTCTACTTCGTAATGTCATTTTTCGATATCTGAAGAATAAGACATCTCCTGAAAATAAGCCCTAGTGTTATATTTTGGCGTGAAAATTTATATAAGCTGTGTCTTATTTTTGGGGAAACACTGTCGTAAAACATATACTGTAATATCTAAATTTTTCATTTTTTTTATTTACATTGAGACATAGTAAACACTACTCCTCCCAATGCCCCATTTTTCCCTTTAGATTCTACACCCTTATATTTACATTGGTAACATGTCAAATAGTTGCTGGAAAACTACCAGGTAATTATGTGTGTGTGTGTGTGTTTGTGTGTGTGTGTGTGTGTTTGTGTGTGTGTGTGTGTGTGTGTTGTAGCCATAAGCAGAATAGAGAATAGAAACTGAACCAAATTTGAATATAAGCAAAGTTTGTTTATTTTTGTTTCAAAAAAGCAGGTGGTGCAATGGACATCATCGTAGGAAATGGATACGGCAACCCGAGTTCAAATCCTGGGCAATGCTGTTTGCATTTCACATAGCACTAATATCTTTGGGAAAGATAATTCTCCCTTACTATGGGTAAATAGTAGGGCATATTGAGCTTTTTAACCTTCATTAGGTAACCAGTCCTCTAAATTCAAACCTATTAAACTTCGCTTAAGAAATTGACCATGTTTCACATCTTGCTCGTGCAGAGGAGATGGTAAATATATATATATATATATATATATATATATATATATATATATATACATACATACATACATTTGTTTTAAAATAATGCCCTTGAGAAAGGAATGAAACCATTTTTTGATACTGTTGGCTCATTGCCAGACATCTTGAGAAAATATCTCATCACTTGCATGTCACAATGGTTGATACAGAAGCAATTGTGTGAGTGCCAAGCAGAGTTAAACAGGTTTGAATTCAGTGTTTTCCTTTACCTAGATCAGTTGGTGTACCAAGATTAAAGAGCCCAACTTGCCTTGCTATTTACCCATAGCTGGAGGGAGAATAGTTTATTCATCTCTTTCCTGAGGATATTAGCGCTATATGAAATTCAACCAGTCTCATCCAGGATTTGAACTTGTATTACAGTGTCCATTTCCTATGATGATAACCATTACAACACAGGTAATAAGTACTTAATAAGCTTAGCTTAGTCTGGCACAGGTCAACAAGTGAGTGGTATCCAGTGAAGATCAACCTCACAATAATAGTCTGTCCTGCTGGCTGGGGCTATAGAATACATTGACTGTACCTCTGCAGAGGGGTAAAATTCCTCCAATGGGGCCACGTGTGTGGTGACCTGTGATGAAACCTTGGGTACTGAGTAGCCCATGACATGCAACACTCCACTTTGGTCCTTACTTAGGCTAGACAGTCACGTCAAGCCCTAGCACCTATATGATTGTCCCAATCCTATTGACCTTATAGCAACCCTCAACATCATATGTGCTAGAAGGCAGTGGCTCAGGGTCTTAGTGTCCTGGTTATGACATTAAACTATCTAATGGTACGGTTCCAATTCTGGAGCTTTGGGGTACCCCTTTATTGCCATTACTCCCAGGTCCATCCTGATCAGAGTGGTAGTATGGGTTAAATAGATGAAAAACATGAGCATTAAAGATGTGTTTAAAATAAAATTGAGTTTGAAAAAAAAAATTGAATACCCAACAAGAATGAAAAAAATAAAATATCTTCTGCATAAAATAACCCAACAAGGGTTGACATGTCATAAAATCCCACCAACCAACCAACTATAAGAGTAAGAGTTTGCTAGACTCATTAATGATTAACTCCACGGTGAAGTGTCCAGATAAACTGAATAAATACTATCACAACTATGACTTAGTGATAAAATAAAAAAAATAAAAAAATAAAACCTAGACAGAACATTTTAAATGGTAATGATGAGAATTTTAATTAGGTGGACAGACTTAGTGAAATAACAACTTTACCACCCTGAAGGCAATTATATACTTAAAATCTATAAGTAAGTATATTAAAAAAAATATCTCTTCATTTACATAATGTTTTTTTTTATTTTCCATTGCTATTAACTTCATGATCTGATCATTTCCGAGTTCCAATTATGATTAACCTCGGAATTTAAAAAGAAATTATTTAAAAGACAAACTACTTGCAAAACTTGTGTGAGAAAAGCAAGTGAACACTTTTGCTTTGAGTAAAAATCTTTATGTAAATAGGTCAAAGTATGTGACGAGAGAAAAAAAAATACAAACTATATGAGTATGTGGGTATATGGTAGTGGTAAGAGGTAGCAAACAATGGAAGCAGTGAGAGCATATTTGCAGTGATATTTAAAGGGTTCATGGGAAGGTTTGATAAGGAGAGGAGAGTGAGTAGAGAGAGACAAAAAGAAAAAAAGAGAGAGAGACACACACACACACAAAGAGAAAAAGAGAGACACACACACAAAGAGAAAAAGAGAGAGAGAGAGAGACAAAGAGAAAATGACAAAGTAAAAAAGAGAGGGAGAGAGAGAAAGGGGGTATAAACAAAATGAATTTATGTGTTAGAAAGAAGAGAACAAGAAAAAATCTGAGGAGTGAAAACAAAATAGGCAAAATGAAAAATTCATAAAATTAATGAAGGGGAATAAAAAGCAAAGAAAGAAAAAATAAAGACAGTGAAAAAAGAAAAAGAAAAACTATAAACAAAGAGAGAAGTACAAAAACAGATAACAGGTGATAATGAGAAAGGAGGAAGGAAACGGGTAAAAATAGATTCTTCATGCAGGATTGTAACTTTTAACTTTAAAATATGATAAAGCTGTATAGAATCTCAATAAGTTCTGATTATAAATGAATGGAAAATGCTTGTCATAATAGTTATGAGGGTAATCCCAAAAGTAAGGTCTCCGAAGCTGTGGGGGTCGTAAGGAAATTGTTTATGCAGCTATTGGCAATATTACTGTGTTTTATTTCTCTAAATTTTTTTAGATGAGACTTGATCATTTCGATTATTAGGATTATTCGGACTATTGGCCTCATCTTTATTGTTTATACACAACGTTTTATTTCCCTTAATTTTTTAGATGAGACTTGATCATTTGGATTATTAGGATTATTCGGACTATTGTCCTCATCTTTATTGTTTATACACAACGTTTTATTTCCCTTAATTTTTTAGATGAGGCTTGATCATTTGGATTATTAGGATTATTCGGACTATTGGCCTCATCTTTATTGTTTATACACGTTTTATTTCCCTTAATTTTTTAGATGAGACTTGATCATTTGGATTATTAAGATTATTCGGACTATAGTCCTCATCTTTATTGTTTATACACAACGTTTTATTTCCCTTAATTTTTTAGATGAGACTTGATCATTTGGATTATTAGGATCATTCGGACTATTGTCCTCATCTTTATTGTTTATACACAACGTTTGGGCCACGAACTCGGGAACCCATCAAATTTCCCAGGGACTATTTCAAATCAAATGCATGCATCTCAGGATGCACTAAATTAAAAATCTATCAGCATCACTGGTTTTATATAACAGTCTGCTTGCGGCTTTGTGGATTGTATAGCGTTAGGTTTGTTGCAAAACTTTCCAGAACTATTTCAGGTAATAATGCTGTCAAAACTTTTTTTTAAAAGGGGGGGGGTCTACTGTATGACAATAAAACAATGAATTAATCTAATATAATTTTTCAGGGGGGTTAGGTTGGTTGGTTGTGTTTTATGGCATGTCAACCCATGTTGGGTTATTTTATGCCGAAGACGTTTTTGTTTTATTCATTCTAAATGGGTATTTATTTTTTTTCCAACTCAATTTTTTAAAAACATTTTTTTTCTATTCAACCCAAAGATGGAACTCTAACAGGTACTACCACTTCAGGTCAAAGTGGACCTGGGAGTAATGGCAATAAAGGGGTACTCCGCACTCCCCATGGCTCCAGAATTTGAACCTCACCATCAGATAGAGTTTAACATCATAACTAGGACCATAAGACCTCAGCCACTACCTTCTAGCACATATATGATAAAAAAGGGTTGGGGTGTTTGCCATAAGAACAATAGGATTGGGACAATCATATAGGTATTAAGGCTTGATATGACCAACTGATTGATTAGAGTGGGTCTCTCTGACTGACCATCTAGCCTAAGTAAGGGCCAAAGTGGAGTGTTGCATGAATTTTTCAGGAGGGTTAGAAGGTGATCACTTGGGTGAACAGACCATTTCTTACCACCCACAGTATTTGTAAAGCATTTATTTCATTCTTATCAAATTTATATCACTCTTTTTTTTCTCATTAAACAAAAATCCATAAATAATTTCAGTTGCTTAATTAAATGTATTTCCACAACCAGAAATATTGATCTTGGTTTGGAATCAGAGCCGAACAAACAAGCAACACTCCCAATTTTTTTCAAACCTCTGTGGGGATTATCTTCCCTTTGCCAGGAAGAGTTATCTTCCCACGGTGTTGCAATTTGTTCCCACTAGGGGACCTCTTGTATATAAGCGCCTAATTTAAACTTCTCTTCCTCTTTTCTACCTCGCATCGTAGGTACCCACATGGGTTAGACAAATTGTCATTCCCTTCTCGTTGGGGCTTCGGCCCTCAACGCCGGCTACTGGTCACTGTAAGTGATTTATACAGCATGGATGATTCTTAGTCTCATGTCTGTACCTTTATATTATGTGTACTTTTATATTATCTTGTCTGTGACTTTTACGTATGTATGTTTATGTACATTATTCTTTTCTATCTTCTATTGTTTATGTATCTTGTTTATTCATGTGCTGTATTATATAAAATGTTTTGTCTCAGAAATGTGTCGGAGTTGTATATTCAATATTAACTTTGAACCATACAATGTCAAGCAATGTTCCCTGACTGGCATCTCAATTGGTCTTATATGCATTTACCCAACCCATCCCCACAAACAGGATGTGACACAAGGTCAGTTTTAAGCAAAGTTTAACAAGTTTAAATTCAGAGTTTTTCCTTCACCTAGACCAGTTGCCATACTAAGATTAAAGAGCCCAGTCTGCTCTATTATTTACCCATAACTGGAGGGAGAACAGTCGGATACATACCTTTCCCAAAGGTATTGGTAGTATGTGAAATGCAAACAGCCTCATCCAGGATTTGAATGCAGTTTGTCATGTCCATTTCCTACAGTGATTTCTAAGTATAGATGATCCAGTCCTTTTATGTATGTATGTTTATGTACACTATTCTTTTCTATCTTCTATTGTTTATGTATCTTGTTTATTCATGTGCTGTTTTATATAAAATGTTTCGTCTCAGAAATGTGTTGGAGTTGTATGTTCAATATTAACTTTGAACCTTACACCTCTAATCACCTGAAAATAGCCACTTTCCACAAACCAATTTTCATTAAATACCAGTGTTGCAAACTCATACTTATTTTCAATTACTTTTAATTAAAGGTGACAAATACTACCAGGTGGCCATTCATTACCAAATGACCGTGATTTACAAATTGATATTGTTGCACTTGGTGATAAGCTCCATTAATTAAGCATACTTAGCCTTGTCGGATGGGGCTTTAGAATAAATTGACTGCAAACCTCTGCAGAGGGGTAAGACACCACCCCCAATGGGGTCACCTGTTGGCCATGGGTGGCAATCTGGGATAGAATCCTGGTGACTGAGCAGTCCATGATCTGTAACACTCCAATTTGTCCATTATTTGTCAGACCCCCCCCTCTGAGCAATCAGCTAGTCATGTCAAGCCCTAGCACCTATATGATTGTCCCAACCCTATTGCCTTTATGGCAAGCCCCAACTCTCTTTATCATATGTGCTAGAAGGTGGTGGCTGAGCGTTTTCATGCCCTGGGTCTGATGGTGAGGTAACAGTTCTGGAGGTCTGGGGAATGTGGAGTATCCCTTGATCACCATTACTCCTAGCTCCACTCTGACCCGGAGTGGTAGTACCTGTTAGGGTCCCATCTATTGGTTAAATAGAACAAAATGTGTTTAAAACAAATTGAGTACCCATCAAGAATGAATAAGACAAAAATGCCTTATGTATAAAATAGCCCATAAGGGTTGACATGCCATAAAACCCAACCAATTAAGCATACAAATAGACATTTATCTCCCCTTGCTGTTAATGTTGTTTTGAAGTTTAAGATGTTCTTTGTAGCATGTTAAGGTGGCCCAGGCTCAATAGTCCTTTGAGCTACAATACACAGGAGTTTCAGTGAAATACTATTGAGGTACTCTTGGGGATTTTCTAATTATCTGAGTGTTAATATATACTGTATCAAGTTGGATTTATTTGTTTCTGACATATGAACCCCCTTTTTTTTTTTTTGGTCATTTAATGCTGAATCAAGACATTTTGATAAAAGTTTCTGTTTCAAGTTCTTAATATCTTTAAACTGGTAGAAATGATTTTCATTAACTTGCATATTAATAAATACTGGTGGTTGAACATCAGCCACTGCCTTCTAGCACCTATATGACAAAAAAGATTGGGTATTTGTCATAAGAGCAATTTGCTCAGGACAATCATATAGCTGCTAGGGCTTGACATGATCACCTGATTGATCAGGTGGGACCTCTTTGACCACCTGTCTAGACTAAGTAAGGGACAAAGGGGAGTGTTATAGGTCATGCACCGCTCAGCTACCAGGGTCTCATCCCCAGGCATTATATGTCCCCACCCATAGCCAACAGGTGGCCCCATGACTCACCAAGTAAGCTAGTGATAACCATATATATAATATTGAATTTATTTTTGAGGAAGTATTAAAATGTATACTCTTCAGCATAACCATTTTCCTCTGTATATTTTTGATCATGGAGGTGTTTGTGGTGTGATGGTTATCGTCATAGAATATGGACAGTAAACTGAGTTCAAATCCTAGACACGGCTGTTTGCATTTCACATAGCACTAATACCCTTGGGAAAGGTATGCATCCAACTATTCTCCCTCCAGCTATGGGTAAATATAAGGACAGACTGGGTTCTTTAACCTTGGTATACCAACCTGTCTAGGAAAAGGAAAACTGAATTCAAAACTGTTAAACTCCACTTTACCTTGTGTCGTGTCTTGCTTGTGTAGAGAGGTTGGGTAGATACATATATTTTATATCATAGAACTTTTAAAAATAAGAGTGGAATTTCAATGAGTACAGATACTACTATGCAGAAGTGCAAGGGAACTTTAAAGTTAGTTAGTTTAGTAAGTTGGTTAGGTTATTTCATGCCGAAGATGTTTGGTTTTATTCATTATTGTTGGGTATTCAATTTTTTAAACACATCTTTTAGAACTCATTTTATCCTATTTAACCCATAAATGGGACCCTAACAGGTACTACCACTCCAGGTTAGAGTGGACCTGGGAGTAATGGTGATGAAGGCCTCTTTGAAATAGAAGAAACCACAATAAAGCTAATTAGAAATAAAATGACCATGATATAAGAATCAATCATCATCAAGTTGTGCTGATAGCATAGATTCCCATGACTATCTCTTACCACCCATCCCTATCTGTTATCGCTCCTGGCAAATCCTCAGTGTGGTATTCTGTGTCCGTACAGAGCTGACCAATTTAAGTTATTGCTGGTCAGCCAGCACTGGTGTGTCCCTATGTGGGTGTCCAAAGGAGAATGTCATACCCAGGACTGAATTTTAACCCTTTATATACCAGACCACCCTAGGATCAAAACACTGCCCTCCTCCAAAAAACGCACGAGATCATCAGCTCTTAGAAAATGGTTTAGAGTTAAAAAAGAGAAATGAATTAAATGAATACATTTCTATTGAGTAGTAAAGGATCAGCAATACGAATTGTCAACCATTTCACCATGCTATTGGTTATTGCAGATGGCAGTGGTAGATAAAGGGTTAAATATTAGCAGAACACACACGGATATTACTACATTCTGATTCTTGGCCAAAGTTTCCAATCCATCCCTTCATAATCCCATTGGAAATGACAGGGATGATACGCTAGTTAGACTCAAGGGATTAAATTGTTATAGTTTCAATGTAGAACACATTGTGCTGTTTTGTTTGATCGGCCTCTACAATTAGCTTTTATCTTAAATCGTACACAACCAATCAAATGACTTTTAACAAAGGGAGCAAGTTAAGAAAGCAATAGCCAATGCTTACAACAATCAGATAGCCACAGATAATAAAGCCAGCAGAGATCAGTATAATGATGAATGGCTAGCTGTAACCATGGCCAACGAGTTTCATGTTTGTTTTTGAAACAACAATAAAAGAAAATCTACATTTCATATTATACAACGTTTTAAGGATGGTAGTAAAAACAATTGGATTGGGATTTCTTTCTGCTTTGGAAAGTCTACACTTTCTTTACATTCTGCTTTAGTTGATGAGTGACAGTTTGTCAGTGAATAGAAAAGAAGATGAGTCAGGAATAGTTCATTTGAATTCAGCCTGGTGGATTTAACAACAACAACAACAAAAAAAAAAGGTTATACATTCATTCTATCACAAAGCCCTTCCTCAAAAAGAGATAGTAACAGGTTTTAAAAAAATTCACATTTGACTTATAATAGAGGCACATGATGTAATGGTTAGAGTCATAGGAAATGGACTTGTCAACCTGAGTTCAAATCCTAGACAAGGCTGGTTACATTTCACATAGCACTAATACCCTTAGGAAAAGTCCATCTACTCTTCCTCCATCTACTCTCCCTCTAGCTATAGGTAAATATGCCCTATTTACCAATAGCCGGGTTCTTTAGGTAACCACTCAAGGAGAAGGAAAACTGAATTCAAACCTGCTAAACCCAGCTTAAGAAATTGACTTTGTGTCATATCCTACTCGTGCAGAGGGGTTGGTAAATATATATATACATTTATTCTATCATGAAACCTTTCCTCATAAACAGATAGTTACATGTTTTAAAAAAATCACATTTGGGTTGTTTCAGGTGTGTGAATTTATGTTTCAATATGAAGATCATTTACACTTCTAAGTTGTGCAGCAATCTATCTATCTATGCATATATAAAAGGCAGTTGATATGTATGTATGTATGTACGTATATCTAAAACTACAAAAATAAAACAATTAATGATAAAGTAAATATATATATATATATATATATATATATATGAGGAAAAATGAGTAAAGAAAAGAAATGTAAATGGATAAAATGAATTTAATCGATATCACATTAATCGATATCACTTACACATGTGTTTCGGTCAGTTTATGTGTGTGAAAATATTTCACACACATAGAAGAATCGACCTTCATCTATGTGTGCAAAATATTTTCACACACATAAACTGACCGAAACACATGTGTAAGTGATATCGATTAATGTGATATCGATTAAATTCATTTTATCCATTTACATTTCTTGTCTTTACTCATTTTTCCTCATATTGTCGGATTCAATTCCTTTTCCATTTTTACACACATATATATATATATATATATATATGCATTCACCATCACCAGATCTTGCTTTTTTTTTCAAAAATTATGAAGATTTGATTCATATTTAAGAATGCAGTTTAAGATAAGATAGTTCACATAGAAATAGCATTGAAATTCTATCTAAATTTCCAGCATTTGTAAATCTCAAAAATGAACAAATACACCAGGGTTTTTTTTATCCCCATCTACCCGGGCAATGCTGGGTAGCCGCTTCTAGTTGAGGAATAAGGGTAAATTACCCCAGATTAAAATTGTTCTTTATAATTTTGTCTTTAATTGCATAGAAAAAAATAAATAAAATGAAATAAAATGTGCTCATTTAATTTTTTATGGAGATTCTCATCACTGTTGAATTACGGTTAATTCAAGTCAGTTGCGAGAGATCTGGCAGTCTTTCTTTTGTTGACATTCAAGTGAATGATATCCAGTGAATCATCTAAAATAATTTATTTTGTCCTTCCCTTTTCTTACCGGAAGTTTCTGTTGCTGCTTCTACCACTGCTGGTAAAGTCTATATATAGAAGTGGTGATTCTGTTTATGTCTTATACCACAATATCATCCCAGGTGAATTTATTTCCAAAGCTTGTGGATAATAACATCCCTGAATATAATTATCATCAGGTCATGCTGACACCACAGATATCCATGATTTCCCTCTCCAACTATCCCTATTGGTCATTGCCCCAAGTAGGTCCTCTATGCAGCATCCAGAATCTGCACAGAGCTATTTCAACCTATTTGTATTCTTCTATCCTGTTTTGAATTACTTCTATTAAGTTTGCTCAAGCAATAAAATATCATTGCTATTACTTTCATCATGAATTGATCTATATTTGTACTGTTGAGGTGATTATATCAAATCAACCACCAATATTTATCTGAACCCAACTAAAAGTTGTGTTAAATGTATTAATACTAAGAATTGTTTAACATGTCCCTGAAAATAAATTTTTTTTTTTTTTTACGGCATATCAACCTCAGTGGGTCATTTAATGCCGATAAAGTTTTGAAATAAATCAATTCTTAATGGATAATACAATTCTTTTATAGATACATTTTTCTATTTAACCCATAGATGGGACCCTAACAGGTACTACCACTCCGGGTCAGAGTGGACCAGGGAGCAATGGTGATAAAGGGGTGCTCCACATTCCCCAAACCTCCAAAACTGGAACCTCACCATCAGATAGAGTTTAACGTCATTCCCAGGACATGTAGACCTGCAGCCACCGCCTTCTAGAACCCATATGATAAAAAGGGGTTGGGGCTTGCCATAAGGCTGAAAATAAAGAAATAAAAATAATATGAGGGGGAGGAAAAAAAAAAAACAACTTACAAAATCCAGACTTGAGAGGTTCTATAAGTCGGAGGGTGAATGTAGATCCTTTGGGGATTTCTTTAAGCATTTTGGCCACTTCAAAATGCCGGCACCCAACCAAACTCTTGTCATCTAATTTTTCCAGGTGATCTCCGACACTTACAAGTGGCACATTGTGCATTGTGCTGTTCTCCTTAATTCTCTTAATGAAAGCATAGCCATTACCATTGTCTGTAATTGTCAGTCCTAAAGCATCTTCTGTTTTTGTGATGTCAACCTCTTTTGGTTGGCCTTTCAGGTGAACAAATATAAAATCTTCAAGTCCAATTTGACCTCCAAGAAGTTTGGTCATGTCTACCTTGTGGGAATTTAGTGTGCAGAACAGAATCTGAAAGGAAAACAAAAGATAAACAAAAGATTAATTACAGCTGAATAGAATTGTATTATTAGTTTGCAATGGGCAATTGATTTCCTAAAAGGGACACAGAAATGCAAAGTATAAACTTGACCCTTAGAAACCTGGGCATCCTCACACCATATCTGCTCTGAGCGCCTCTGCTGAAAATGTAAAATGTAATCTATTATTCTGAGATGCTGATAGGTATGCGTCCTGTGTCCCTGATGCACAAAACTTTAAAAAGGATGCAGTAAAATCGTATCCGTGCATCCCAGTGTTTTTCTTTTTTCTTTCCCCATCATTTCAAGCTAACTGTAAATACATTTCAATACTTTCTTAGAAATGAATTACATAGGATAGATTACAAAGTAATAGTTAAACGACTTTAATTCTTTCCCAGATCATAAATATAAACCCTACAATCTATTAAGAAACTTTAGTTTGAACCCATACATTTTCCTGGGCACTCATTCAAAGTAAATATGTGCGTTCCAGGATGCACTAAATTAAAAAGAAGGGGCGATGAACTCATAAATGATTATTACTCTTATATTTTTTATTATTATTTTTCAGAATAATTATTGACAAGTTATAATATAACTGAAGAAAGTATGTATTTCCCAAACCACTCTGTAATGGGCAGGATATTGTTGTAAGGGAAGATATTTCTCCTACAAGATAGTTGGACTCATCCAACGGAACATATATAAAGATACAAATATACAAGGTTATTCATAGTCAAGTTATGTAGTAGGATTCATAGAGTCACTACAAGTCAAGTAGCTAGTCATACTGTTGGAGAACTGCACGTTGACTATTAGTAATAATAATGATAGTAGTAGTAGTAATAGTAATAATGATAGTAGTAGTAGTAATAGTAATAATGATAGTAGTAGTAGTAATAGTAATAATAATAATGATAGTAGTAGTAGTAATAGTAATAATAATAATGATAGTAGTAGTAGTAGTAATAGTAATAATAATAATAATAGTAGTAATAATAATGATAATAGTAATAGTATTATTATATTCGAGTGAGACAAACAAGACATGATGGGAACTGCTGGATCAGCAGGGACAAACTCATGAGACATTCTCCTATGGAAACCAGCACATGGGCATGCCAGAGTAGGTCATACAGCAAAGACCTACATTGACCAACTCTGCATGGATACTGGAGGCTGCAGAGAGGACCTCGCGAGAGCAATGAATGAAAGGGACGTTTGATGAGAGATTGTCATCCATGCTAACCAATACTTTTATCTGCTAGGCTAAGATGAAAGGATTAGCTTACAATTAACAACTGTAGAAAGGGATTTTTTCCTTTTTTTATAATTAAAGATTGGATTACTCAGTGTTCCATGATCTGAATTAAAAAATGCACAATGGAATTATTAGAAAACAATTAATGAAAGGAAGAAAGATTGATATTTTCTCATTAAATGATTTTTTAATTAATCAAAAAAAGATTTTTTTATAAAAGATCTTTTTGATTGAAGACTTTTGAAGTCTGAGGATTACCCAGAATGCAATAAAACACACAAACACACAAACACAAATTAAATCATCATCATCTCCTTAAAGTCTTTACTCTACTTCAAGTGTTTCTCTTATATTTTTTAAACAAATAACCTTCAACTTTGCCCTCTCATATTTTTGTTTCCACGGATCCTAGAAACAAAAAAAAAAAAAGACCCCATTTGTACTTCTAATTGAGTGTAAAATTTCAAGAATATTGATAAAGATTACCTACTTTGATTTTGAAAAACAAAATAGCGTGTAAAATTTATCAAAAAAAAAAAAAAAAAAAAAAAAAAAAAAAGGTCATATTTTGTTTTCAGCTGTTCGACCAAAAATATGGTTTTAACTCGCTGTAAAAAATAATTCAATTGATGAAAACCGATAAAAGTTACATATTTAGTAAGATTATTCTATTCTCTATTAGATTATAAATTTTCTATTATATTATAAATTTTTTTAAGATGGGTTAAGAAATACTCGAGAAATTGCAAATTGTACTGATTAAGGTCGCAAATTTGAAAATGTCAGTGTTTTTCAGCTAAATGCTTGTAATGCTATGTAGAGTCCTGAAAGTCCCTACTTTGAAAGTGAGTATATTTTAGTAGGATTACTTTTTTTGAAACTATGATTACTCGTAAAAAATATTGATTTCGGCATATTTCATATTGATATAATATAAGTGGGTGCAAACAAATGACTATTGTTAAATAGAAATAATTACTTGAAACCGTATGATTGTCAGTAGGCATACATGAAATATTCTAAAGTGTGTGCAAATTATTTGTATCAAATAGGAATACTTGATATCATATACCTATATGCAAAAAGAGTTTATTATGTCAATTAAAAAAATATTTACATCGTTGAATTTACGGTTCCTTCTGAGAAGGTTTAATTGTATAAAATATTAGTAGCAAAGTTTTAACATCATTTCTATTACAGAAAATACCAATGAGATGAACAGGACATGCTGGAGAAGCAAGGGTGAACTCATAAGTAATATTCTCCAATGGACCTACTGTAGGCCGATCAGCAAAAGCCTACATCAATCAGCTCTATGCAGCTTATGGATACTGTATGGAAGACCTATCAGGGACGATTACCAACAGGGCGACAAGTTGCGAGAGACAGTCATGAGAACCCAGGTTGTCAATGTGACTTTATAATGATGATGGTTGCTTTGTTTTACATTTAAAAAATTAAAAAGCAAGTAATTGTTGAAATGTAAAATAAGGCAATTATAACAAGAATGGATGGATAGATGACTATTATATAGTCTGGACATCATGGCCTATTTGGGTAGCTCAGTGTTGTGGCCCTTTTGGGTAGCTTGGGCGTTGCGGCCCTTTTGGAAGCCTGGGCGTTGTGGCCCTTTTGGTAGCTTGGGTGTTGTGGCCCTTTTAGGCAGCCCGGGCGTTGTGGCCCTTTTGGTAGCCCGGGCGTTTCAGGCTTTCAGGGAAACAGAGGTTATTTGTTGGTACCACCTCCTCTCTAAGTAACATGCAACTATTTTTTGTTGGGTTACATGATACTAACAGCAAGGAACAATCATAAAAGAATACTTGTCACCTCTGTATATAATCTTATATAACAGCCAATAGCTTTTTGCATGTGACTAATAAGCTAAGACTTGACATAACTGTACAATAACTTCTAACAGTTTTATTCTTAATTAAGACAAAACAGAATAATTAGAGTGAATTAAAAAAATTCCACAGATTTTTAGTAATGAAAATAAAGACACCAAAAAAAAATGTTTTTGGTTATATTTAATTGATGTACAAAGACCTGTGAACCTATTGGGTTGTAACAATAGTCCTTGATTATGAATATGAATTAGAATAAAACTTGTTTTTCATTTGTAAAATTTCTGCAGGATATCACAGGCTTCTTGCCCTTTTTAAGCATTAAGCCTTTTTCTTTCATTAGATCTAATGACGTTCATACTATGTAGTCTAGGCATTTCATAGATATAAATGGTTCTAATGTATTTCCTTGTAGAACACCAGAAACATTTTTAAAAAGTATTGTGGAATTTTTTACTTAATTAAAAAGTCAAAATTCATTAAATTTTTCCTCTATTTTAAATAACTTTTATCAGGCAAGTTTTATTTTTTAATGCTGAAGCAAAGATTCAACAATGACTCATAGGTTTTATCAGCCTTTACCTGTGACAGTCAATTTTATTACAAAATTTTTTCATATCTTTTTTAAATTTCTCATGAAAAAGAATACAATCTCTAATTAATTTTCAGGAGACAGCTATATATGAAACACATTGCAGATTTTTAAACAAGAAAAACAATGACAAAAATCATAAAATAAATCTTTCAATGATTTAACAAAATATGTGAAAAATTTTTCATTATTAAGCTGGTAAATCAGAAATTCCCCAAAACTTACTCTTATATTATATATTTACCAACTCTCCGCATGAGGAGGATGTGACACAAGGTCAATTTCTTAAGTAGAGTTTAGCAGGTTTGAATTCAGAGTTTTCCTTCTCCTAGACTGTTTAACTAGCCATGGTTAAAGAGCCCAGTCTGTCCTACTATTTAACCATAGCTGGTGGAGAGTAGTTGGATGTATACCTTTCCCAATGATATTAGTTCTAATTGAAATGCAAACAGTCCCATCTCTTTTATACCAGATTGACTGATTTTTTTTAATGGCGTGTCAACTCATGTAGGGTTATTTAGCCTCTTTAGATGGAATTTTAAAAAAATAATATTCAATGCCTCTCCACCCCCAAGAAAAAAACAAAATCAATACATTTTAATTTACAAATGACTTTTTTAAAAATGTTTAAAGAGAAAAAATTTATTCTAGAATTGGCAAGGTCTGAATTAAGAGTAAAGAAAAATGTTGAAGATTTATCTCTGCAAGTACATCAGATTTTATACAAAAAGAAATGAGCAAAAGTGAACTATCTTGGAGAATTCATATAAAAATATCACACAGAAGTTTATAGTGTTTTACAGCCCTGTTGGCTTTAGAATACACTGACTGCACCTCAGCAGAGGGATAAGAGCCCCTCCTAATAGGGCCCCCTGTTAACCATGGTGGCAACATGTGATGCTTAAGGATGGAACCCTGGTGATCGAGCAGTCCATGATATGCAACACTCTACTTTGGCCCTTACTAGGCTAGATAGGCGGTCAGATAGGCACCCTCTGATCAATTGGTTGGTCATGTCAAGACCTAGAAACTATATGACTGTCCCAACCTAATGGCCCTTATGGCAAGCTCCAACCCTTTTTATCATATATGTGTTAGAAGGTGGTGACTGAGGGTCTTAATGTTCTGAATGACGTTAAAGTATCTGATGTTGATGTTCCAATTCTAGAGCTCTGGGGAATGTGGAGTACCCCTTCATCACTATTACTCTCAGTTCCACTCGGACCCAGAGGGATAATACCTGTTTAGGGT
>CM042137.1:45380392-45442980 GCA_023376005.1 Doryteuthis pealeii | reverse complement strand
AAGAAATCTATAGTATATTGAAAATATAAGATAAAAAATATATAAATCAATATTTTTTATATAATTTAATATATATATATATATATATATATATATATATAACATCCAGTTTCCATAACATCCCCTGTTTGTCTATATATATAATATACTATATATATATATACACACATAAAATATAAAATCTTATAAGTATAAGAAAGATATAAAAATGATTATTGAAAGTTTCATTCTTTCAATCAACAGGTGAGCTAGTATTCAACACCTCTGACTTTTAATAAGCCGTGTTTACCCAAAAGTAAGACCTACCTTCAAAATAAGAGCTAGCGTGATTTTTCCAGGATTATTTTAATACAATCCCTCCCCTTGAAATAAGCCCTACTTGAGAGCAGCAGACGACAAAAAGAAATAAGCATTCTTCACAATCACATCGTGCAACGCAAACACTCGTCTTTGTCAATGATCAAGATGAAACCTCCGCCAGGAATTTTGGAATCCGGGACTTGCAGAACACTAACATTCCAGAGGATAATGATACGATTTTTTTAATGAATTGTCATTAATTAGTTTTTAATAAAAGAACATGTTAATGGTGAATAAATGAAGATTGTTTTTCGGAATTTCTGTTTATCTAGAAATTACATAATTTTCTACTTCGTAATGTCATTTTTCGATATCTGAAGAATAAGACATCTCCTGAAAATAAGCCCTAGTGTTTAATTTTGGCGGTGAAAATTTATATAAGCTGTGTGTCTTATTTTGGGGAAACACTGTCGTAAAACATATAACGGTAATATCTAAATTTTTCATTTTTTTTATTTACATTGAGACATAGTAAAACACTACCTCCTCCAATGCCCATTTTTCCCTTTAGATTCTACACCCTTATATTTACATTGGTAACATGTCAAATAGTTGCTGGAAAACTACCAGGTAATTATAGTGTGGTTGTGTTGTGTTTGTGTGGTGTGTGTGTGTTTGTGTGTGTGTGTGTGTGTGTTGTAGCCATAAGCAGAATAGAGATAGAAACTGAACCAAATTTGAATATAAGCAAAGTTTGTTTATTTTGTTTTCAAAAAAGCAGGTGGTGCAATGGACATCCTCGTAGGAAATGGATACGGCAACCCGAGTTCAAATCCTGGGCAATGCTGTTTGCATTTCACATAGCACTAAATCTTTTGGGAAAGATAATTCTCCTTACTATGGGTAAATAGTAGGCATATTGAGCTTTTTAACCTTCATTAGGTAACCAGTCTCTAAATTCAAACCTATTAAACTTCGCTTAAGAATTGACCATGTTCTCCATCTTGCTCGTGCAGAGGAGATGGTAAATATTATATATAACTATATATATATATATATATATATATATTATACATACATACATACATACATTTGTTTTAAAATAATGCCCTTGAGAAAGGAATAAACCATTTTTTGATACTGTTGGCTCATTGCCAGACATCTTGAGAAAATAACTCATCACTTGCATGTCACAATGGTTGATACAGAAGCAATTGTGTGAGTGCCAAGCAGAGTTAAACAGGTTTGAATTCAGTGTTTTCCTTTACCTAAATCAGTTGGTGTACCAAGATTAAAGAGCCCAACTTGCCTTGCTATTTACCCATAGCTGGAGGGAGAATAGTTTTATTCATCTCTTCCTGAGGATATTAGCGCTATATGAAATTCAACCAGTCTCATCCAGGATTTGAACTTGTATTACAGTGTCCATTTCCTATGATATACCATTACACACACAGGTAATAAGTACTTAATAAGCTTAGCTTAGTCTGGCACAGGTCAACAAGTGAGTGGTATCCAGTGAAGATCAACCTCACAATAATAGTCTGTCCTGCTGGCTGGGGCTATTAATACATTGACTGTACCTCTGCAGAGGGTAAAATTCCTCCAATGGGGCCACGTGTGTGTGACCTGTGATGAAACCTTGGGTAGCGAGTAGCCCATGACATGCAACACTCCACTTTGGTCCTTACTTAGGCTAGACAGTCACGTCAAGCCCTAGCACCTATATGATTGTCCCAATCCTATTGACCTTATAGCAACCCTCAACATCATATGTGCTAGAAGGCAGTGGCTCAGGGTCTTAGTGTCCTGGTTATGACATTAAACTATCTAATGGTACGGTTCCAATTCTGGAGCTTGGGTACCCCTTTATTGCCATTACTCCAGGTCCATCCTGATCAGAGTGGTAGTATGGGTTAAATAGATGAAAAACATGAGCATAAAGATGTGTTAAAATAAAATTGAGTTTGAAAAAAAAAAAAATTGAATACCCAACAAGAATGAAAAAAATAAAATATCTTCTGCATAATAACCAACAAGGGTTGACATGTTCATAAAAATCCCACCAACCTACCAACTATAAGAGTAAGAGTTTGCTAGACTCATTAATGATAACTCCACGGTGAAGTTTCCAGATAAACTGAAAAATACTATCACAACTATGACTTAGTGATAAAATAAAAAAAATAAAAAAAAAACCTAGACAGAACATAAATGGTAATGATGAGAATTTTAATTAGGTGGACAGACTTAGTGAAATAACAACTTTACCACCCTGAAGGCAATTATATACTTAAAATCTATAAAAGTAAGTATAATTAAAAAAATATCTCTTCATTTACATAATTGTTTATTTATTTTCCATTGCTATTAACTTCATGATCTGATCATTTCCGAGTTCCAATTATGATTAACCTCGAATTTAAAAAGAAATTATTTAAAAGACAAACTACTTGCAAACTTGTGTGAGAAAAGCAAGTGAACACTTTTGCTTTGAGAAAAATCTTTAAGTAAATAGGTCAAAGTATGTGACGCGAGAGAAAAAAAAAATACAAACTATATGAGTATGTGGGTATGAGTAGTGGTAAGAGGTAGCAAACAATGGAAGCAGTGAGAGCATATTTGCAGTGATATTTAAAGGGTTCATGGAAGTTTGATAAGGAGAGGAGAGTGAGTAGAGAGAGACAAAAAAAAAAAAGAGAGAGAGAACACACACACACACAAAGAGGAAAAAAGAGAGACACACACACAAAGAGAAAAGAAAGAGAGAGAGAGAGACAAGAGAAAATGAACAAAGAGAAAATAGAGAGAGAGAGAGACAAAGAGAAAATGACAAAAGTAAAAAAGAGAGGGAGAGAGAGAAAGGGGGTATAAACAAAATGAATTTATGTGTTAGAAAGAAGAGAACAAGAGAAAAAACTCGAGGAGTGAAAACAAAATAGGCAAAATGAAAAATTCATAAAATTAATGAAGGGGAATAAAAAGCAAAGAAAGAAAAAAAAAGACAGTGAAAAAAGAAAAGAAGAAAACTATAAACAAAGAGAGAGTACAAAAACAAGATAACAGGTGATAATGAGAAGAGAGGAAGGAAACGGTAAAAATAGATTCTTCATGCAGGATTGTAACTTTTAACTTTAAAAATATGATAAAGCTGTATAGAATCTCAATAAGTTCTGATTATAAATGATGGAAAATGCTTGTCATAATAGTTTATGAGGGTAATCCCAAAGTAAGGTCTCCGAAGCTGTGGGGGTCGTAAGGAAATTGTTTATGCAGCTATTGGCAATATTACTGTGTTTTATTTCCTAAATTTTTTTAATGAGACTTATCATTTCGATTATTAGGATTATTCGACTATTGGCCTCATCTTTATTGTTTATACACAACGTTTTATTCCCTTAATTTTTTAGATGAGACTTGATCATTTGGATATTAGGATTATTCGGACTATTGTCCTCATCTTTATTGTTATACACAACGTTTTATTTCCCTTAATTTTTTAGATGAGGCTTGATCATTTGGATTATTAGGATTATTCGACTATTGGCCTCATCTTTATTGTTTATACACGTTTTATTTCCCTTAATTTTTAGATGAGACTTGATCATTTGGATTATTAGATTATTCGACTATAGTCCTCATCTTTATTGTTATACACAACGTTTTATTTTCCCTTAATTTTTTAGATGAGACTTGATCATTTGGATTATTAGGATCATTCGGACTATTGTCCTCATCTTTATTGTTTATACACAACGTTTGGCCACCGAACTCGGGAACCCATCAAATTCCAGGGACTATTTCAAATCAAATGCATGCATCTCAGGATGCACTAAATTAAAAATCTATCAGCATCACTGGTTTAATATAACAGTCTGCTTGCGGCTTTGTGGATTGTATAGCGTTAGTTTGTTCAAAACTTTCCAGAAACTATTTCAGGTAATAATGCTGTCAAACTTTTTTTTAAAAGGGGGGGGGTCTACTGTATGACAATTAAACAATGAATTAATCTAATATAATTTTCAGGGGGGTTAGGTTGGTTGGTTGTGTTTTATGGCATGTCAACCCATGTTGGGTTATTTTATTGCCGAAGACGTTTTTGTTTTATTCATTCTAAATGGGTATTTATTTTTTTTCCAACTCAATTTTTTAAAAACTTTTTTTCTATTCAACCCAAAGATGGAACTCTAACAGGTACTACCACTTCAGTCAAAGTGGACCTGGGAGTAATGGCAATAAAGGGGTACTCCGCACTCCCATGGCTCCAGAATTTGAACCTCACCATCAGATAGAGTTTAACATCATAACTAGGACCATAAGACCTCAGCCACTACCTTCTAGCACATATATGATAAAAAAGGGTTGGGTGTTTGCCATAAGAACAATAGGATTGGGACAATCATATAGGTATTAAGGCCTTGATATGACCAACTGATTGATTAGAGTGGGTCTCTCTGACTGACCATCTAGCCTAAGTAAGGGCCAAAGTGGAGTGTTGCATGAATTTTTCAGGAGGGTTAGAAGGTGATCACTTGGGTGAACAGACCATTTCTTACCACCCACAGTATTTGTAAAGCATTTATTTCATTCTTATCAAATTTATATCACTCTTTTTTTCTCATTAAACAAAAATCCATAAATAATTTCAGTTGCTTAATTAAATGTATTTCCACAACCAGAAATATTGATCTTGGTTTGGAATCAGAGCCGACAAACAAGCAACACTCCCAATTTTTTCAAACCTCTGTGGGATTAATCTTCCCTTTGCCAGGAAGAGTTATCTTCCCACGGTGTTGCAATTTTTCCCACTAGGGACCTCTTGTATATAAGCGCCTAATTAAAATCTCTCCTCTTTTCTACCTCCATCGTAGGCGCCACATGGTTAGACAAATTGTCATTCCCTTCTCGTTGGGGCTTCGGCCCTCAACGCCGGCTACTGGTCACTGTAAGTGATTTATACAGCATGGATGATTCTTAGTCTCATGTCTGTACCTTATATTATGTGTACTTTTTATTATCTGTCTGTGACTTTACGTATGTATGTTATGTACATTATTCTTTTCTATCTTCTATTGTTTATGTATCTTGTTTATTCATGTGCTGTATTATATAAAATTTTTGTCTCAGAAATGTGTCGGAGTTTGTATATTCAATATTAACTTTGAACACATACAATGTCAAGCAATGTTCCTGACTGGCATCTCAATTGGTCTTATATGCATTACCCAACCCATCCCCACAAACAGGATTTGACACAAGGTCAGTTTTAAGCAAAGTTTAACAAGTTTAAATTCAGAGTTTTTCCTTCACCTAGACCAGTTGCCATACTAAGATTAAGAGCCCAGTCTGCTCTATTATTACCCATAACTGGAGGGAGAACAGTCGGATACATACCTTTCCCAAAGGTATTGGTAGTATGTGAAATGCAAACAAGCCTCATCCAGGATTAATGCAGTTTGTCATGTCCATTTCCTACAGTGATTTCTAAGTATAGATGATCCAGTCCTTTATGTATGTATGTTTATGTTACACTATTCTTTTCTATCTTTCTATTGTTTATGTATCTTGTTTATTCATGTGCTGTTTTATAAAAATGTTTCGTCTCAGAAATGTGTTGGAGTTGTATGTTCAATATTAACTTTGAACCTTACACCTCTAATCACCTGAAAATAGCCACTTTCCACAAACCAATTTCATTAAATACCAGTGTTGCAAACTCATACTTATTTTCATTACTTTTAATTAAAGGTGACAAATACTACCAGGTGGCCATTCATTACCAAATGACCGTGATTTACAAATTGATATTGTTGCACTTGGTGATAAGCTCCATTAATTAAGCATACTTAGCCTTGTCGGATGGGCTTTAGAATAAATTGACTGCAAACCTCTGCAGAGGGGTAAGACACCACCCCCAATAGGTCACCTGTTGGCCATGGTGGCAATCTGGATAGAATCCTGGTGACTGAGCAGTCCATGATCTGTAACACTCCAATTGTCCATTATTTGTCAGACCCCCCCTCTGAGCAATCAGCTAGTCATGTCAAGCCCTAGCACCTATATGATTGTCCCAACCCTATTGCCTCTTATGGCAAGCCCCAACTCTCTTTACATATTGTGCTAGAAGGTGGTGGCTGAGCGTTTTCATGCCCTGGGTCTGATGGTGAGGTACAGTTCTGGAGGTCTGGGGAATGTGGAGTATCCCTTGATCACCATTACTCCTAGCTCACTCTGACCCGAGTGGTAGTACCTGTTAGGTCCCATCTATTTGGTTAAATAGAACAAAATGTGTTTAAAACAAATTGAGTACCCATCAAGAATGAATAAGACAAAAATGCCTTATGTATAAAATAGCCCATAAGGGTGACATGCCATAAAACCCAACCAATTAAGCATACAAATAGACATTTATCTCCCCTTGCTGTTAATGTTGTTTTGAAGTTTAAGATTTCTTTGTAGCATGTTAAGGTGGCCCAGGCTCAATAGTCCTTTGAGCTACAATACACAGGAGTTTCAGTGAATACTATTGAGGTACTCTTGGGGATTTTCTAATATCTGAGTGTAATATATACTGTATCAAGTGGATTTATTTGTTTCTGACATATGAACCCCTTTTTTTTTTTTGGTCATTTAATGCTGAATCAAGACATTTGATAAAAGTTTCTGTTTCAAGTTCTTAATATCTTTAACTGGTAGAAATGATTTTCATTAACTTGCATATTAATAAATACTGGTGGTTGAACATCAGCCACTGCCTTCTAGCACCTATATGACAAAAAAGATTGGGTATTTGTCATAAGAGCAATTGCTCAGGACAATCATATAGCTGCTAGGGCTTGACATGATCACCTGATGATCAGTGGGACCTCTCTTGCACCACCTGTCTAGACTAAGTAAGGGACAAAGGGGAGTGTTATAGTCATGCACCGCTCAGCTACCAGGGTCTCATCCCCAGGCATTATATGCCCCACCCATAGCCAACAGGTGGCCCATGACTCACCAAGTAAGCTCAGTGATAACCATAATATAAATATTTAATTTATTTTGAGGAAGTATTAAAATGATATACTCTTCAGCATAACCATTTTCCTCTGTATATTTTGATCATGGAGTGTTTGTGGTGTGATGGTTATCGTCATAGAATATGACAGTAAACTGAGTTCAAATCCTAGACACGGCTGTTTGCATTTCACATAGCACTAATACCCTTGGAAAGGTATGCATCCAACTATTCTCCCTCCACTATGGGTAATATAAAGGACAGACGTGGTTCTTTAACCTTGGTATACCAACCTGTCTAGGAAAAGAAAACTGAATTCAAAACTGTTAACTCCACTTTACTCTGTGTCGTGTCTTGCTTGTGTAGAGAGGTTGGGTAGATACATATATTTTATATCATAGAACTTTTAAAAATAAAAGTGGGAATTTCAATGAGTACAGATACTACTATGCAGAAGTGCAAGGGAACTTTAAAGTGTTAGTTTAGTAAGTTGGTTAGGTTATTTCATGCCGAAGATGTTTGGTTTTATTCATTATTGTTGGGTATTCAATTTTTTAAACACATCTTTTAGAACTCATTTTATCCTATTTAACCCATAAATGGGACCCTAACAGGTACTACCACTCCAGGTTAGAGTGGACCTGGGAGTAATGGTGATGAAGGCCTCTTTGAAATAGAAGAAACCACAATAAAGCTAATTAGAAATAAAATGACCATGATATAAGAATCAATCATCATCAAGTTGTGCTGATAGCATAGATTCCCATGACTATCTCTTACCACCCATCCCTATCTTTATCGCTCCTGGCAAATCCTCAGTGTGGTATCTGTGTCCGTACAGAGCTGACCAATTTAAGTTATTTTGCTGGTCAGCCAGCACTGTGTGTCCCTATGTGGGTGTCCAAAGGAGAATGTCATACCCAGGACTGTGATTTAACCCTTTATACCAGAACCACCCTAGGATCAAAACACTGCCCTCCTCCAAAAAACGCACGAGATCATCGACTCTTAGAAAATGGTTTAGAGTTAAAAAAGAGAAATGAATTAAATGAATACATTTCTATTGAGTAGTAAAGGACAGCAATACGAATGTGTCAACATTTCACCATGCTATTGGTTATTGCAGATGGCGATGGTAGATAAAGGGTTAAATATTAGCAGAACAACACACGGATATTACTACATTCTGATTCTTTGCCAAAGTTTCCAATCCATCCCTTCATAATCCATTGGAAATGACAGGGATGATACGCTAGTAGACTCAAGGGATTAAATTGTTATAGTTTCAATGTAGAACACATTGTGCTGTTTTGTTTGATCGGCCTCTACAATTAGCTTTTATCTTAAATCGTACACAACCAATCAAATGACTTTTAACAAAGGGAGCAAGTTAGAAAGCAATAGCCAATGCTTACAACAATCAGATAGCCACAGAAATAAAGCCAGCAGAGATCAGTATAATGATGAATGGCTAGCTGTAACCATGGCCAACGAGTTTCATGTTTGTTTTTGAACAACAATAAAAGAAAATCTACATTTCATATTATACAACGTTTTAAGGATGGTAGTAAAAACAATTGGATTGGATTTCTTTCTGCTTTGGAAAGTCTACACTTCTTTACATTCTGCTTTAGTTGATGATGACAGTTTGTCAGTGAATAGAAAAGAAGATGAGTCAGGAAAGTTCATTTGAATTCAGCCTGGTGGATTTAACAACAACAACAACAAAAAAAAAAGGTTATACATTCATTCTATCACAAAGCCCTTCCTCAAAAAGAGATAGTAACAGTTTTAAAAAAATCACATTTGACTTATAATAGAGGCACATGATGTAATGGTTAGAGTCATAGGAAATGGACTTGTCAACCTGAGTTCAAATCCTAGACAAGGCTGGTTACAATTCACATAGCACTAATACCCTTAGGAAAAGTCCATCTACTCTTCCTCCATCTACTCTCCCTCTAGCTATAGGTAAATATGCCCATTTACCAATAGCCGGGTTCTTTAGGTAACCACTCAAGGAGAAGGAAAACTGAATTCAAACCTGCTAAACCAGCTTAAGAAATTGACTTTGTGTCATATCCTACCCGTGCAGAGGGGTTGGAAATATATAATACATTTATTCTATCATGAAACCTCCTCATAAACAGATAGTTACATGGTTTAAAAAAAACACATTTGGGTTGTTTCAGGTGTGTGAATTTATGTTCAATATGAAGATCATTTACACTTCTAAGTTGTGCAGCAATCTATCTATCTATGCATATATAAAAAGGATGATATGTATGTATGTATGTTCGTAAAAACTACAAAAATAAAACAATTAATGATAAAGTAATATATATATATATATATATATATATATATGAGGAGAAAATGAGTAAAGAAAAGAAATGTAAATGGATAAAATGAATTTAATCGATATACACATTAATCTGATATCACTTACACTACAGTATTACTTAATATATATTATATACATATATGCATTCACCATCACCAGATCTTGCTTTTTTTTTCAAAAATTATGAAGATTTGATTCATATTTAAGGAATGCAGTTTAAGATAAGATAGTTCACATAGAAATAGCATTGAAATTCTATCTAAATTTCCAGCATTTGTAAAATCTCAAAAAGTCAACAAATACACCAGGGTTTATCCCCATCTACCCGGGCAATGCTGGTAGCCGCTTCTAGTAGAGAATAAGGTAAATTACCCCAGATTAAAAATTGTTCTTTATAATTTTGTCTTTAATTGCATAGAAAAAAAATAAAAATGAAATAAAATGTGCTCATTTAATTTTTTATGGAGATTCTCATCACTGTTGAATTACGGTTAATTCAAGTCAGTTGCGAGAGATCTGGCAGTCTTTCTTTTGTTGATTCAAGTGAATGATATCCAGTGAATCATCTAAAATAATTTATTTTGTCCTTCCCTTTTCTTACCGGAAGTTTCGTTGTGCTGCTTCTACCACTGCTGGTAAAGTCTATATATAGAAGTGGTGATTCTGTTTATGTCTTATACCACAATATCATCCCAGGTGATTTATTTCCAAAGCTTGTGGATAATAACATCCTGAATATAATTATCATCAGGTCATGCTGACACCACAGATATCCATGATTTCCCTCTCCAACTATCCCTATTGGTCATTGCCCCAAGTAGGTCCTCTATGCAGCATCCAGAATCTGCACAGAGCTATTTCAACCTATTTGATTCTTCTATCCTGTTTTGAATTACTTCTATTAAGTTTGCTCAAGCAATTAAAATATCATTGCTATTACTTTCATCATGAATTGATCTATATTTGTACTGTTGAGGTGATTATATCAAATCAACCACCAATATTTATCTGAACCCAACTAAAAGTTGTGTTAAATGTATAATACTAAGAATTGTTTAACATGTCCCTGAAATAAATTTTTTTTTTTTTACGGCATATCAACCTCAGTGGGTCATTTAATGCCGATAAAGTTTTGAAATAAATCAATTCTTAATGGATAATACAATTCTTTTATAGATACATTTTTCTATTAACCCATAGATGGGACCCTAACAGGTACTACCACTCCGGGTCAGAGTGGACCAGGGAGCAATGGTGATAAAGGGGTGCTCCACATTCCCCAAACCTCCAAAACTGGAACTCACCATCAGATAGAGTTTAACGTCATTCCCAGGACATGTAGACCTGCAGCCACCGCCTTCTAGAACCCATATGATAAAAGGGGTGGGGCTTGCCATAAGGCTGAAAATAAAGAAATAAAAATAATATGAGGGGGAGGAAAAAAAAAAACAACTTACAAAATCCAGACTTGAGAGGTTCTATAAGTCGGAGGGTGAATGTAGATCCTTGGGGATTTCTTTAAGCATTTTGGCCACTCAAATGCCGGCACCCAACCAAACTCTTGTCATCTAATTTTTCCAGGTGATCTCCGACACTTACAAGTGGCACATTGCATTGTGCTGTTCTCCTTAATTCTCTTAATGAAGCATAGCCATTACCATTGTCTGTAATTGTCAGTCCTAAAGCATCTTCTGTTTTTGTGATGTCAACCTCTTTTGGTTGGCCTTTCAGGTGAACAAATATAAAATCTTCAAGTCCAATTTGACCTCCAAGAAGTTTTGGTCATGTCTACCTTGTGGGAATTTAGTGTGCAGAACAGAATCTGAAAGGAAAACAAAAGATAAACAAAAGATTAATTACAGCTGAATAGAATGTTATTATTAGTTTGCAATGGGCAATTGATTTCCTAAAAGGACACAGAAATGCAAAGTATAAACTTGACCCTTAGAAACCGGGCATCCTCACACCATATCTGCTCTGAGCGCCTCTGCTGAAAATGTAAAATGTAATCTATTATTCTGAGATGCTGATAGGTATGCGTCCTGTGTCCCTGATGCACAAAACTTAAAAGGATGCAGTAAAATCGTATCCGTGCATCCCAGTGTTTTTCTTTTTCTTTCCCCATCATTTCAAGCTAACTGTAAATACATTTCAATACTTTCTTAGAAATGAATTACATAGGATAGATTACAAAGTAATAGTTAAACGACTTTAATTCTTTCCCAGATCATAAATATAAACACCTACAATCTATTAAGAAACTTTAGTTTGAACCCATACATTTTCCTGGGCACTCATTCAAAGTAAATATGTGCGTTCCAGGATGCACTAAATTAAAAAGAAGGGGCGATGAATCATAAATGATTATTACTCTTATATTTTTATTATTATTTTTCAGAATAATTATTGACAAGTTATAATATAACTGAAGAAAGTATGTATTTCCCAAACCACTCTGTAATGGGCAGGATATTGTTGTAAGGGAAGATATTTCTCCTACAAGATAGTTGGACTCATCCAACGGAACATATATAAAGATACAAATATACAAGGTTATTCATAGTCAAGTTATGTAGTAGGATTCATAGAGTCACTACAAGTCAAGTAGCTAGTCATACTGTTGGAGAACTGCACGTTGACTATTAGTAATAATAATGATAGTAGTAGTAGTAATAGTAATAATGAGAAGTAGTAATAGTAATATGATAGTAGTAGTAGTAATAGTAATAATATAAATAGTATAGTAGTAATAGTAATAATAATAATGATAGTAGTAGTAGTAGTAATAGTAATAATAATAATATAATAGTAATAATAATGATAAGTAATAGTATTATTATATTCGAGTGAGACAAACAAGACATGATGGGAACGCTGCTAAGCAGGGACAAACTCATGAGACATTCTCCTATGGAAACCAGCACATGGGCATGCCAGAGTAGGTCATACAGCAAAGACCTACATGACCAACTCTGCATGGATACTGGAGGCTGCAGAGAGGACCTCGCGAGAGCAATGAATGAAAGGGACGTTTGATGAGAGATTGTCATCCATGCTAACCAATACCTTTATTGCTCTAGGCTAAGAGAAAGGATTAGCTTACAATTAACAACTGTAGAAAGGGATTTTTTCCTTTTTTTATAATTAAAGATTGGATTACTCAGTGTTCCATGATCTGAATTAAAAATGCACAGAATGAATATGAAAACAATTAATGAAAGGAAGAAAGATTGATATTTTCTCATTAAATGATTTTTTAATTAATCAAAAAAGATTTTTTTATAAAAGATCTTTTTGATTGAAGACTTGAAGTCTGAGGATTACCCAGATGCAATAAAACACACAAACACACAAACACAAATTAAATCTCATCATCTCCTTAAAGTCTTACTCTACTTCAAGTGGTCTCTTAATTTTTTAAACAAATAACCTTCAACTTTGCCCTCTCATATTTTTGTTTCCACGGATCCTAGAAACAAAAAAAAAAAAAGACCCCATTTGTACTTCTAATTGAGTGTAAAATTTCAAAGTTCAAGAATATTGATAAAGATTACCTACTTTGATTTTGAAAAACAAAATAGCGTGTAAAATTTATCAAAAAAAAAAAAAAAAAAAAAAAAAAAAAAAGGTCATATTTTTGTTTTCAGCTGTTCGAAAAAATATGGTTTTAACTCGCTGTAAAAAAATAATTCAATTGATGAAAACCGATAAAAGTTACATATTTAGTAAGATTATTCTATTCTCTATTAGATTATAAATTTCTATTATATTATAAATTTTTTTAAGATGGGTTAAGAAATACTCGAGAAATTGCAAATTGTACTGATTAAGGTCGCAAATTTGAAAATGTCAGTGTTTTTCAGCTAAATGCTTGTAATGCTATGTAGAGTCCTGAAAGTCCCCTACTTTGAAAGTGAGTATATTTTAGTAGGATTACTTTTTTTGAAACTATGATTACTCGTAAAAAATATTTGATTTCGGCATATTTCATATTGATATAATATAAGTGGGTGCAAACAAAATGACTATTGTTAAATAGAAATAATTACTTGAAACCGTATGATTGTCAGTAGGCATACATGAAATATTCTAAAGTGTGTGCAAATTATTGTTATCAAATAGGAATACTTGATATCATATACCTATATGCAAAAAGAGTTTATTATGTCAATTAAAAAAATATTTACATCGTTGAATTTACGGTTCCTTCTGAGAAGGTTTAATTGTATAAAATATTAGTAGCAAAGTTTTAACATCATTTCTATTACAGAAAATACCAATGAGATGAACAGGACATGCTGGAGAAGCAAGGGTGAACTCATAAGTAATATTCTCCAATGGACCTACTGTAGGCCGATCAGCAAAAGCCTACATCAATCAGCTCTATGCAGCTTATGGATACTGTATGGAAGACCTATCAGGGACGATTACCAACAGGGACAAGTTGCGAGAGACAGTCATGAGAACCCAGGTTGTCAATGTGACTTGATAATGATGATGGTTGCTTTGTTTTACATTTAAAAAATTAAAAAGCAAGTAATTGTTGAAATGTAAAATAAGGCAATTATAACAAGAATGGATGGATAGATGACTATTATATAGTCTGGACATCATGGCCTATTTGGGTAGCTCAGGTGTTGTGGCCCTTTTGGGTAGCTTGGGCGTTGCGGCCCTTTTGGGAAGCCTGGGCGTTGTGGCCCTTTTGGGTAGCTTGGGTGTTGTGGCCCTTTTAGGCAGCCCGGGCGTTGTGGCCCTTTTGGGTAGCCCGGGCGTTTCAGGCTTTCAGGGAAACAGAGGTTATTTGTGGTACCCACCTCCTCTCTAAGTAACATGCAACTATTTTTTGTTGGGTTACATGATACTAACAGCAAGGAACAATCATAAAAGAATACTTGTCACCTCTGTATATAATCTTATATAACAGCCAATAGCTTTTGCATGTGACTAATAAGCTAAGACTTGACATAACTGTACAATAACTTCTAACAGTTTTATTCTTAATTAAGACAAAACAGAATAATTAGAGTGAATTAAAAAAATTCCACAGATTTTTAGTAATGAAAATAAAGACACCAAAAAAAAAATGTTTTTGGTTTATATTTAATTGATGTACAAAGACCTGTGAACCTATTGGGTTGTAACAATAGTCCTTGATTATGAATATGAATTAGAAATAAACTTGTTTTTCATTTGTAAAATTTCTGCAGGATATCACAGGCTTCTTGCCCTTTTTAAGCATTAAGCCTTTTTCTTTCATTAGATCTAATGACGTTCATACTATGTAGTCTAGGCATTTCATAGATATAAATGGTTCTAATGTATTTCCTTGTAGAACACCAGAAACATTTTTAAAAAGTATTGTGGAATTTTTTACTTAATTAAAAAGTCAAAATTCATTAAATTTTTCCTCTATTTTAAATAACTTTTATCAGGCAAGTTTTATTTTTTAATGCTGAAGCAAGATTCAACAATGACTCATAGGTTTTATCAGCCTTTACCTGTGACAGTCAATTTTATTACAAAATTTTTTCATATCTTTTTTAAATTTCTCATGAAAAAGAATACAATCTCTAATTAATTTTCAGGAGACAGCTATATATGAAACACATTGCAGATTTTAAAACAAGAAAAACAATGACAAAAATCATAAAATAAATCTTTCAATGATTTAACAAAATATGTGAAAAATATTTTTCATTATTAAGCTGGTAAATCAGAAAATTCCCCAAAACTTACTCTTATATTATATATTTACCAACTCCTCCGCATGAGGAGGATGTGACACAAGGTCAATTTCTTAAGTAGAGTTTAGCAGGTTTGAATTCAGAGTTTTCCTTCTCCTAGACTGTTTAACTAGCCATGGTTAAAGAGCCCAGTCTGTCCTACTATTTAACCATAGCTGGTGGAGAGTAGTTGGATGTATACCTTTCCCAATGATATTAGTTCTATATGAAATGCAAACAGTCCCATCTCTTTTATACCAGATTGACTGATTTTTTTTAATGGCGTGTCAACTCATGTAGGGTTATTTAGCCTCTTTAGATGGAATTTTAAAAAAATAATATTCAATGCCTCTCCACCCCCAAGAAAAAAACAAAATCAATACATTTTAATTTACAAATGACTTTTTAAAAATGTTAAAGAGAAAAAATTTATTCTAGAATTGGCAAGGTCTGAATTAAGAGTAAAGAAAAATGTTGAAGATTTATCTCTGCAAGTACATCAGATTTTTATACAAAAAAGAAATGAGCAAAAGTGAACTATCTTGGAGAATTCATATAAAAATATCACAAGAAGTTTATAGTGTTTTACAGCCCTGTTGGCTTTAGAATACACTGACTGCACCTCAGCAGAGGGATAAGAGCCCCTCCTAATAGGGCCCCCTGTTAACCATGGGTGGCAACATGTGATGCTTAAGGATGGAACCCTGGTGATCGAGCAGTCCATGATATGCAACACTCTACTTTGGCCCTTACTAGGCTAGATAGGCGGTCAGATAGGCACCCTCTGATCAATTGGTTGGTCATGTCAAGACCTAGAAACTATATGACTGTCCCAACCTAATGGCCCTTATGGCAAGCTCCAACCCTTTTTATCATATATGTGTTAGAAGGTGGTGACTGAGGGTCTTAATGTTCTGAATGACGTTAAAGTATCTGATGTTGATGTTCCAATTCTAGAGCTCTGGGGAATGTGGAGTACCCCTTCATCACTATTACTCTCAGTTCCACTCGGACCCAGAGGGATAATACCTGTTAGGGTCACATCTATGGGTTAAATAGAAAATATGAATTAAAAAAAAAAAAATTTTAAATTAAAAAAAACGTGTTTAAAAAAATTGAATGTAAAAAAAATTAAGTACCCATAAAGAGTGAATAAAACAAAAACGTCTTCAGTATAAAATAACGCAATGTGTTGACATGCCGTAAAACACAGGCAACCAACCTTTTTTTGACAACCTGTCAGTTTCAACTTCTCTAAGCCAGAATTCTATTAAGTGCTGAGATTTTTTTTAAAAAAGTGATGATTCAGAGTTAAATTGAAATGTTATAATCCTAAAACAAAAAGGATAAATCCCTTAATGAATATGAAAAAAAAAAAAAAAGACACAAACCTCTTAATTAGTAATTAGCATAATTATTACACAATATATTATTACTAAAACAATGATGCTAGAGTATATTTAAATATGAATCGATTAGATCAGCATGAATCACATGCAGCAAAGAAAAAATTATCAATATACGATTAGACAATGTTTCAAAGTTTACATTTGATAAATACAACATGTAATGATTATTCTGCTAATCAAATTGTTGGTTTAGAAAAAGATGATCATGATAATGTGAATATATATATATATATTAATATATATATATATATATATATATATATATACTTCTTTGGTGGGGTACTAAGTACTTTGGTATTAGGATGATTCTAAGCTGGTCGTTTCTTCCAACTGTACGGTGTTGAAAAGTTTAGGTCCAATTTGAGAGCTCAATGCTTAATTTTTATAAACAGAGCAAAGTAATTAGTAAAGACCAAAAAGCTTAAAACTCTGTTCTTTATTGAAAATGGTATACCATTTTCAATAAAGAATGTGATCTGACGAAACTCAGAGGGTGTTCAGATACCCTTTGGGTGGAAATGGACCATAATCACTTAATACCGGAGTTTTAAGCTTTTTGTCTTGACTAATATATATATATATATATATATATATATATATATATATATTATTGTAATTAGTTGTGATAATAGTTTTGATAAGCAAAAAAATTGTTAATCAAAACATAAGCTTAAAACACAAGAGATAAGGAAGTTTTTAAAACATTAAGAAATTTAAAAAAAAAAATGATATCCAGAGCACCTTTGGTCAGGTTATGACCAAATACCACCGAGTGCCAGACAATGTCCACCTTGGGTGACCCAACCAGCATGGCTCTGACACTACCAAGTTTACATGACCATACTGTGATGAGGAGGAGTTCGACTTTAGAAATAATGTGCTAGATGGCTGTTAAGCAAAATGTTTCCTCTGCCCTTTTACAGGTCTTGTTTTGTTTTTTTTGTCAGGTGTCTAGCCACCCTCCTCACCAGACAAAATCTGTGGGGTTACTGGTTTAGTCGCCAATGATTCAACTATGAAAAAGGTAGCACTGGGTTACTTAGTACCAGTTGCACATTGGGCAACCTGACCCAGGTTACAGATTTTAATCTTTTTATTGAAAGGATTAATGAAGCAAATTTATCTAAAACCCTGTCAGCTGAGGCTGTAGAATAATCAAACTGCACCTCTGTAGAGGGGTAAGACCCCCACCCCAGTGTAGCCACCTGTTGGTCATGGGTAGCGATCCATGATACAGGTGGCTGAGCAGTCCATGACTTGCAACACACCAGTGTGGCCCTTACTTCGACAAGAATTAATCGGCTGGTCATGTCAAGCCCTAGCACCTATATGATTGTCTTGACCCTATTGCCCTTATGGTAACCCCCAACCCTTTTTACCATATATGTACTAGAAGGCAGTGGCTGAGGCTCTTCGTGTCCTGGGTATGACATTATCTGCATCTAATGGTGAGGTTCCAATTAGAGAATGTGGAGTACCCCTTCATCACCATTACTCCCAGGTCGACCCTGACCTGGAATGGTAGTACCTGTTAGGGTCCCATCTATGGGTTAAATAGATTAAAAAATGAGTATTAAAAAATGTTTTAAAAAACTGAGTTTGAAAAAAAAAAAAAATTGAATACCAAACAAGAATGAATAAAACAAAATGTCTTTGATATAAAATAACCAAATATGTTTGTTTTTTTTACTGTATTTATGAGATGAGACTTGATATGAAACAGACTCTGTTTAGGTGTGTTTTTAATTTTAAAAAAACTCCTAAACAAAGCCCGAGGTTACAGTGGCCTGAACATTGTGTTTATACATACCACAATAAAGATAAGGACAACAGTCAAAAATATCAGAATTAATTGACATGCCATAAAAAACAACCAACCAACTTATCTAAACCATTTTTTGATCTGTTAATAAATAAAGGAAATAGAATAAAAACAAAACTCAATCTGGCTAAAAATAAAAGATTAGCGTCAGTTTTGGCTGATTCTAACATTGTTACACTATTAGATTGTCAGTCGGAAAAGTTGTTCGTTCAAAAGAAAACCAATCTGATCATGACATCTTGGCTGGCTTCTTATTGTTGTTGTTTACTTTTTACAGACAAAATTAAGAAGGAAATAATGTAGAGAAATAAAAATGTGTTCTCCAAATTCAAAGTACTTGGCACCTTTTTCGCGATTTACTTTAAACTTAAAAAAAAATGGAAACATTTTTTTAAAAGTAAGTCTCTTTTTGGTCTGATAAAATTTTTAGCACTCCATTCGTTGGTGTGTGTGTGTGTGTGTGTGTGTGTTTCTATATTGTAGATATATAAGTTTTAATAGTGTAGACACAAAGTCAATGGTGCACAGTGACTGTCAGTTTTTCGTCCATACAATAATCAAATCAAAGGCCAATTAATATTGATATTAATAATCACTGAGAGAGAGAGAGGGAGACATATATATATATATATATATATATATATATATATATATATATACACACACACACACAAACAAATGATTAAGATAAATAAGTGAAAACTAAAGTCGCCGAGGTGGCCTAAAGTCGGTATTAGCCAGATAGTGAGTGAGTCTATCCCCTTTTCACTAGTGCTAGACCAAGGAGATTGTTTTTGGCATCTGAGGTGGAGCACCACACCTACCATCAGCTGCTCACTTTATCTAAACTAGTTGAAGTATCAATCTACATGAGAAATCAAAGTTTTGATCACAGACTAACAGACAAATATCAAAAAATCTCAAATTATTTCATTTTATGGTTATCATTGTAAGAAATGGACACTGAGAACTGAGTTCAATTCCTGGATGAGGATATTTGCATTGTTAGAAATCTTCTCTTGATAAAGATGTCATCATCATCATTCCCCACATTTCTATCAATAAAACAGAATGTACTTAGTACCAGTAGCACAATGAGCAACCTGACCCAGGTTACAGGTTATACTTCTTTTATTGTAAGAATTCATGAACTTTGGTGAAGCCAACTTATTTAAAAACCCTGTCAGCTGAGGCTATAGAATAAACCAACTGCACTTCTGTAGAAGGGTAAGACCCCCACCTCAATGTGGCCACAAATAATTGACTGATAAATTATTTATTTATTTATTGATCTACTAGGGGGAAAAAAAGACGGGGTTAGGGTTAGTTTAATGGGAAAAAAAAAAAAATTTATCAGTCAAGAGTGGTTCCCCTTTGATCATGTTAGACTTATAGGAAATAACCCTTATTTTAATTATACTTCAGTTGGTTTCTATATTGTCTTATTGTCAATTCATGTTGCATATTTATAGAATTGCTAACAGCCAATTGGTCCATCCTAGTTAAGAACCATAATGCATGGTATCTTACCACTAACCATGTCATCACCTCCTTAGAAAATAGCCCAGGGCCACCTTCAAGGACAAAAGGCAGAGGAAGAACAACCAAAACACAATCCCATCAAATCCTGACCAGACCTTCAGCTGCAGCCACTGCGACCATGCCTACCTCTCCTGCATAGGCCTTATCAGCCACAAACATGCCTGCAGTCAATGTAGGCTACTCCTTTAATCTTTGTTTACAAAGCCAAGACATGATGGAGCAAGTGTGTCACACTGAACATTACTGCTAAGTAGTATGTTCAATCTGCCCAAGCAGGTTAGTCACTATGCCACAGGGATTCCCCTTCTCAATCTACCCAGGGTGTCGCATAATTCAACCTTTGTACTAAAAGTAAGCTGAGGTTAGTAAATAACTAGAAAATTGTAAATGGTTTGGCTCAGTTGGTAGAACGTCTGGTTCTCGGTTCAATACCAGCCTTTGCCAAGTCAGTGCATGTGTAGCATAACTTGGATCTGTGCGGTAAAGTGAGGAGCTAATGGTAGGTGTGACACTCTACCTCAGACCTAAAAAAAATCTCCCTGGTCTAGTGCTAACGAAAAGGGGATAGACTCACTCACTGTCTGGCTGATACCAACAATAGGTCACTCCATCTACTTTACTTACTTTTAAATATATAAGCACATTAGATATCAGCAATAAGCAGAAAAAGAAAACAAAAAAAAAGAGAAAAGTATTTCATTTTAACCAAGTCTGGTACAATGTTTGAACATTTATATTTGATTACTGTTACAAGTTTCAACAATTTATGGAAATAGGTGGGGTTGATGATAACAGATCTTGTTTATTTGTTAGTGAAGGAATTTGTTATGTAGGCGAGACGAGGTCAAAATCATATAGAACTGAAATAGTTATATCACTTATTCTATTTAGTAACATGAGGTCATTTTAACAAATGATAAGCAATGTTTGCTTTTTGTTTTTTTAGACCGGTTAAACCATTTTCATTGTTTCTTTATTAAAACGTTTCCGCCTTCTTCAAATAAAGGATAAGAACAACATATCCTACAAGGATCTGATAAAGGATTTTTGTTTGAAGTTTCTAAAATAATTACCATATACAACAGGGACATATTGAAGGCCATAAACATTGTAATAAAAACAGAGATAAGAAAATTGGTCCAAAGGATCATTTTATTATCATAATAATGTTAGATAATGAATAGGCATAGCCTATCATTATTAGCAAGAAGTGTAATCAAACTTAAACTAGAAAAATACAGTTTTCATTTCATATAGTTTTATTGACAAAGCCTTTTTCTAAATTCATCTGGTTGGTTCGTAGATTGGATTTTGTGACATGTCAACCATTGTTGGGTTATTTTTTGCTGGAGCTGTTTTGTTTTATTCATTCTTAATGGGATACAATTTTTTTTCCAACTAAAGTTTTTTTTTTAAACATTTTTTTTTAAACTCATTTTTTTCAGTTTAACCCATAGATAGGACCCTAACATGTACTACCACTCTGGGTCAGAGTGGACCATGGAATAATAGTGATGAAGTGATACTCCGGACTCCCCTGAGCCCCAGAATTGGAAACTCACCATTAGATGCAGTTTAATGTCATACCTAAGACAAAATGTTCATCTGGAAGAAGGCCTCTTATTGGCTTAGAAGATCACATGAACAGGCGACTCTGGGAAACTAGATTTAGTGTAGAGTTGAGTTGAGCGGCCTGTTTCAGGAAGATATGGTTTCCATCTCTGCTCCTCCACAAGTGCAAGTTAGCAATATATTAGGATATATTAGGGAGAGAGTGTATTTGGAGGGAGGGGGTAAAATAAAGATGTATACACAGGATAATGTCTCTATATTGTTCCATGATAACAAAAAGAACAAGATGAAACTAGAGAGATGTGACACAAGGTCAATTTTTTAAGTAGAGTTTAGCAGGTTTGAATTCAGAGTTTTCCTTCTCCTAGACTGGTTAACTAGCCATGGTTAAAGAGCCCAGTCTGTCCTACTATTTAACCATAGCTGGGAGAGAGTAGTTGGATGCATACCTTTCCCAAGGGCATTAGTTCTATATGAAATGCAAACAGTTCCATCTCTTTTATACCAGATTGACTGATTTTTTTTAATGGCGTGTCAACTCATTTAGCCTCTTTAGATGGAATTTTAAAAAATAATATGCAACGCCTCTCCACCTCCAAGAAAAAAAAACCCAGACAGAAAGAGATGCCCAACCTGAAGAACAGACATTTGATGAAAGAATAAGCAGAATCCCAATATGTGTTTCAGAAGATAATGAGACCTGACTAGGCAACAACAATACCATATCTCAAGAATGAAAAAAATATGAGCAGCAAAATCTTTACATATTGATTACATGTTAACATTTTGTCTTAACAGTTTTAGCATGTTGTACACTAAGTTTTTCCAAAGGGAAGAGCTAAAAAAATTTATAAATGAACATCCAAGCCAACTTGTAAATACGGCCCCACATGTCACCAAAGCAGGCAGATTTCTAACAGGCTGATTTGTGTTATATAGTCAGTTTATGTATGTTTTGTCAGAAAAATGTTAAAACTACAAAAATACCCAAACTGGTCATTTTTTTTATTTTTCATTTTTCTTCAGAAATCTAATAATAAAAGGTTGTAAAAAAAAAAAAAATAGTTATTAAAAATTTATGCAGTTATACAAAAATCCTAGATAAAAAAATAAAAAAAATTTAAAAAATTTCAAACAAATTTTGCCATTTGGTTAGATGGAACCTTAAATCCTCAAGAAACACTAATATACAACAATATTGACAAAGAAAAGGATGCATATATTCAGACAGGAACAATAATAAGATAAACTTATATGATATCTTTTGGTACTTTTAGTAGGATTATTATTATTTTTATCGTTGAATTGACAGTTCCATTTGAAGAAAATCTTGATTGGGCCCATCAGCAGAAGTTGAAGACCTATGTGAACAATGCGTCAGAAACGGATGGATAACAGATCTATTTCCCATTGAAGTCGGATGTCGGGGATTTATTACCAACTCAACCTCGGCATTTTTGTCTAAACTTGGACTTTCTCTACCAGACAAGAGGAAATACTTAAAAAAGATTCAGGAGAAAGCTCTAACCGCATTAGCGTGGATATGGCAGTCCTATATTGTGACATCAAACCAACAAAGTCTGGTGGTATCAGGAGATACTGCTGGGGCGCTCTGGGTTAGTGGTAATGATGATTCGGCCCCAAAACCATGCCTGAACCCAGAGTCATCATCTGATGAAGGCTTTGTTGGTTGCAATGCTACTGTGTAAATAGCAGTCATTGTATGAAGATTATTTTGTAACAAATTTTAAGCACTTTTGGGCTTTGATAAATTTAAAGTCAAACCTTCTAAATATTATCAGTTTAGATCAGTTTGAGACAAGATTATTCTTATTATGTAATATATGAAGTTCTTACTTTCTGTATTAATTACAACTAGATTTTCTAGTAGTTATAAATATTACCTCTGTTCTATATCATAGATGTGACACCTATTATAAAACAGAGGTAGATATTTACCCAACCCATTCATCACGGGTAGGATGTGACACAAAGTCATTCTTACCTGACATAGGAACTTTGGCTCCTATGTGTGTAAGATATATAATATCAGCATGAATCACAGGGGGCCATCCCCCAAGCAATACCTGTCACCTCGATTTAAAGGGGCAGGGCTGGGTTTATTGCCCAGTGCCTGAAGTGACTCAAAAGAGGAATGCTGACGGGATACATACAATTTTTAACAGGGGCCACCACATGAGCTTCAGTTTGTGTGTGGCTCCCCATATAAATCGGACTTTATGTTCATCTGACATGGTGAGATATCAGAAAATAACTACTATCTCTGTTCTATGAGGGCATCCCATCATGGTGTAATGGTTAGCAAGCTTCATTACTACTCAATAGCAAGTTCGATCTTTGCTGCATTCCCCATAATTGTGACTATCATATCCTACCCATTTAGGACAGTAAAAAATTATATTATTTAATGATTTTAAACTTAGTCTGTGGAACAGAGATAGTATCACACTAAGTTTAAAAGCATTAAACAATAGAATTTTAAAGTAAAACCCCTCTTAATTTCAAACCTCTCACATCTAATCTGAGAATGAAAGTGATTATGTGTCTTCTTAAATGAGAGGTCGTGGAGGTGAAGGGAGTTAATTTTGGAAAAAAAAAAATTTTTTTAAATTTTGCTTGGATGGTTTTAAGTGGCTTGAGTGTGAATTGCATTAGTTCTACAGGTAAGTATAGATATTGATATAAACAGAGATAGTATCTCATTAAGTTTAAAAGTATTAAATAATAGAATTTTCAGTGATCAAAAGGTCTAGAATTGTGTATATGTTTATATACACCTTTTATGTTTTTGCCCAAATAATTCATCAGTTGATAAATTTAATACACAGTGTTAACTATTCAGTGGTATTTGTATTTGTATATAAAGCCCACAGGCTATGATGATACTCACTAATAATAGTTCAATTCAGGGTTAAAATTGACTATGAGAAGGTCATGGAAATGTTAAGTTAGTAGTTTATAAATTGGGATGACAACGTGTATGTCTATAGTTAAAATATCTGCATTGACACTGAGAACAATTGATTATTGTTTTAATACATTTTTATCCTTATAGAAAATGACCTGAAATAGATGTAATTGAATATTAAAGTTTAAATTCCAAATAAATTAGAATTATCTTTTTACAATATTAAAAGTACATATTCTACATATTTGCCTATTTTATAAAAAATCATTCCAGAAACACACACACACATTTATTTTATATTATTTTGATTTTTCAGACTATTGTCCTCATTTTTATTGTTATATACACAACGTTTCAGCTGATGAGCCCTTCTTTTCACTGCCTACTGGTTTTCGTAGAAAGGGACGCATGACACTTCTGGACTGATGTCATTAAGTTTATTTAATAAACACCATGAAACATATCACCTGTCCTGACCAGCGGCATAAACTAAAAGGGTTTGTCCGAGTTCCCCTTACCCTTTCCGGTTAGGGATTCATAGACCGCAGAAACTAATGGTCGGCACAAAATGAGGTTAATAAAAACCATTAAACTACTCTAAATTGGATACTGTGGTTGTAGTTAATTTTATAAACAAAAAATAACTATATAAAAATTAGATATAATTAACTGGTCAGTTTAGCGGCAGTTACACTTCTTCAGGTGTTTTTTGTTGGTGTGAGGTTTTGTGGTGTAAGAAAATGGACACGGTAACCAGAGTTCAAATCCTGGACTAGGCAGGTTGCATTTCACAAAGCACTAATAACCTTGGGAAAGGTATGCATTCAACTATTTTCCCTCCAGCTATAGGTAAACTGTCTTTGTTATTTGTTTAATTTTGTTCATTTAAACTTATATTTTCATGCCATGTTAGAAGATAAAGATGGTGGTTTAGACAGCCCCCACTCTTATTCCAAGCTCCATGCTTGCTGTTACTATAAGAATGAAGACAAGCAGATCAGTGCAATATTATTATTATTATTATTATTATGGATAAATAGTAGGGAAGACTGGACTCTTTAACCTAGGTATGATAACCGGTCTAGACGAAGGAAAACTGAATTTAAAACTGTTAAACTCAGCTAAAAAATTGACCGTGTCTCGCGTCCATGCTCGTAGCAGAGGAGGGGGGGAAACATTAGCTGTCTTTTCAAATTTCAGATTATTGTACAGTTCAATATGTGATATTCTTTTCAAGTGGATTGTTGCAATATTCAAGTATTAAAAAAACAAGTTTAATCTCATTAATGTATTGACACAGACAAATCAGAAATAATCCAGTAATTTTAAGCCATCAATATTGAGTTGGATATTATTTTAAAAAGTAAACAAATTCAAATTTTGATTAATTGTTTACCAAGTTATCATGTCAGATTCCAACAAGATATTGTAGACATTAAAGAGCTAAATATATATATATATATATATATATATATATAAGTTAAAAGAAAGGAAATGAATCCGACGGTATGAGTATAGTAAAAAGAAAATGAAAACACCAGAAAATGCTGTTAAAATGAAAACATTTTATAGCATATTCAAAGCTGATATTGAACAATATTTCAATTTTATAGAAATCATCTTCAGAGCTTGTTTATACTCCGTGTTGTTAAGATCGGAGACAAAAGTCATATGAGTTCAAAACAAAAACCTTGATGTTGCAAAAATCTTAACAACATAGAGTATAAACAAGCTCTGAAGATCATTTTTATAGAATCGAAATATTGTTCAATATCAGCTTTGAATATGTTATAAAATGTTTCACTTTAACAGCATTTTGTGGTGTTTTCATATTCTTTTTACTATACTATTATATATATATATATATATATATATATATATATATATATATATATATATATATACCAACCCCTCTGCACAAGCAGGATGTGACACAATGTCAATTTCTTAAGCAGAGTTTAACAGATTTGAATTCAGATTTTTCCTTCTAGGCTAGTTACCTAGCCATGGTTAAAGAGCCCAGTCAGCCCTACTATTTCCCAAGGGTATTAGCACTAGGTGAGATGCAAAAAGCCTCATCCAGGATTTGAACTCAAGTTGACAAGTCCATTTCCTACAACTTCTGTTCTGTGATAGCATTCACCCTGGGTCAGTTGAGCCAACTCAATCCAACGAATTCACCTGAGGTGAATTCATGGAAGGAGTAACAAGAGAATATGAAATTCACAAGCTGCCCCCAAACTCCACATGCATATCCTGGACAGGGGAAGGAGATGCCCTTGTTTGCCGCAGAATTTCCACCGACACAGTGACAAGTATACCAAAATCCTTTGATTCCTGACGATGATGGAAATGTCCTTTGGATTTTAGCCAGAGCTCCTTTGGCCAGGTTGTGGCCCTAATACCACTGGGTGACAGACCTGTCCATCTTGGGTGACTCTACCAGGAACTTAAGTTCCTGACTTTAACCATTATACCATGCACCTCCAAGAGCTAAATATAAGAACGGGTCTACATGTCCTGGGAATGACGTTAAACTCTATCTGATGGTGAGGTTCCAGTTTTGGAGGTTTGGGGAATGTGGAGCACCCCTTCATCACCATTGCTCCCTGGTCCACTCTGACCCAGAGTGGTAGTACCTGTTAGGGTCCCATCTATGGGTTAAATAGAAAAAAATGTATCTATAAAAAAATTGTATTATCCATTAAGAATTGATTTATTTCAAAACTTTATCGGCATTAAATGACCCACTGAGGTTGATATGCCGTAAAACAAAACAAACCAAACCAAACTAAATATAAGAAACATTCAAAATCATTGAATATGTACCTTTAAAATCAGAATGAATTGATCGTTTTTTTTCTTAATTTAAATGGATACAACACTTAATAATAAAAACAAGTTGCAGATATGGAGATAATTGGCAAATATCTGTTGGGGAAATTGTCAGAATAAAGTTTGAATTGATGGATAGGGCAATTAATTCATTTATGCCTTCTGTTAATTTGATGATAATTGTTTCTTCACTGCTCTGATCCAGACCTGTTGACCCACTTCAGACAAGCTTAATAAATTGAAGGACCCTCATTTCCCTTCATCTCTTTTATAACCGCTGCCCCCCCCCCCATGATTAGCTGTAGACAACAACTGTTGACCTTTGAATGAACACCAATCACTCTTTTAACCAGAGGATCATTAAAATAATCTGATTTGTAAAACACCTTTATGTATCACAGCAAATAAAATGCAACATAGAAGGAAGTTGTAACATTTATGGAGGATGAATATAAGCAGAATTGATTAAAAGATTAACATTATATCAATCCTGTAATTTTTTTTTAATTGCAAGATTTTCTATTCGGATTGCATTTAACATTTTATAAGTATGAAAAATGTCTCGTTTTTTGGTTTGCTAAAATTTGGAGTTTTTTTTCGTTGTCTTTTTATTTATTTTTTTTTAAGTGAAAAATGACAAATGGAGCAGATTTTTTTTTTTTTTCTGGCTTTCTATAATCTAAATTTTGCCATCAGTTTTTCTGAATCGCAATATTTCTGGTATTTTATTAATTTGGTTATTTTGTTCTCGAATATTGGTTCATCATGATTTTCTATGGAAAGAGTTGATTACTTATATATTTGTTATTGTTATATAATGGTCTAGACAGATGATTGCTGATTTGGCAACATATGCATGACCCAGAGGTCAATAACTTTGAGAAGCCAAGAGGACATCAGACACTGACAAACAGGCTGCTGGTGATGGTAGAGTGTGTATGTGTGTGGGGGTATGGATCATTCTTCAGTGAGAGAATGAAATAGGGGCTTTGTAAAAAAGCTTTGGACTAGTAGGTTGAGATTATATATATATATATATATATATATATATATATATATATATATATATACATACACACACACAATATTCATATATTTACCAACCCCTCCACATAGAATATGACACAATGTCAATTTTTCAAGTAGAGTTTAACTTGTTTGAATTCAGAATTTTCCTTCTCCTAAACTGGTTACCTAACTATGGTTAAAAATAAACTATGGTTCTCTGTGTGCCAGTATAGAAAGTAGGCTATTGTAGAATATCTAAAACAGAGTTTTCATGGATTTCGACTAAATTGGACTCCTATATATTTAGCCTTCTGCACGAGCAGGATGAGACAAGATCAATTTCTTAAGCAGAGTTTTCCTTCTTGTAGTATTACATAGCACTTGACATACAAGTATACTTCTTGGTATGCCAGTCACAACATAGAAGTATACTATCATATTCTAGCGATTGTCTTCCCTTGTTGGGATGGAGTTGGTGGAAAAGAGTTATCTTCCCTTGCCGCAAGGAATTGCCATGAGAGGGTGTCACAATCATGGCTATTTAAACCCGACACAGGAAGCTCTCTCCCTCTTTCTCTTCTTGGATCTCCAGACATGCACTAGTGGTGTCTGTCCATTTGGACTGGGGTGGGGGTATGTGGCTTGCCTTCCAACTAAAAGGCTTGTACACCTGTATATACGTAGCCCTTTCTAGACCCTAACCATGTGGCTCCTGTACAAAGTAAATGATAACCTTTCAAGGTAACTTTCATCTCTTCGTTTAACTAAGAACTTTTTCTTTCTTTAGGATGTTCATCCCGTTTTGTATCTGTATTTTATTTTAGATGTGCTCAGACAATAAAGTCTGTATTTTGTTATGTACCTCTTTATGTTAGAGACTTCTCTGATGCCTCCTAACATATTATAAAAAGTGGTTTTGGCTATTGCAGTTATAACCATATTTAATTCTTATCTTATGAAGGATGCCATGAGAGATTACTTATCTATGAAATAGGAAATGTTGACATTTATATTACAATGTAAAAATGTACCAACTCTAACAACAAAAGAATTCCTTCCAACTGACTGGTTCCATAACCCTGATCAAAAAAGGATGTATCAACACTTTTGCCTAGGATAATATTTTTCATGGTCTAGTGTAGCTTCCTCGCCTTTAGGTTGGGACCAAAGTGTAGTATCTTTTCTTCCTCCTCCGGATTTTTAAATCTTATGCTCTATTATAATCATTTAACTGAATAGTAATTATATATATATATATATATATTATTATTATTATTATTATTATTATTATTATTATTATTATTCAGTTAAATGATTATAATAATAGTAAGAGTAAAAGATTTTTTTTTTTATATAAAATTATTATTATTTTAACATACCAGAATCAAATTATTAAAATCAGGTATAAATAATAATAAATACAAGACTAGGTACGACTGTATGGGAAAGGTAATTCACTAGGAATTGTACAAGAGATTAAAATTTGACTGTACAACCAAATAGTATATGCACAAACCAAAATCCATCCTAGAAAATAAGATACTTAGAATAGATAGAAATGGATCACTGAATCCCAGCCAGAAGATAAAACATATGTTGCATAATTGATGGGTATCCTATTAATTATGCACGATTAGTGTGGTGTATTTATTCAAATTCAAAATAACAGTCACGGAAAAATCCAGGGTATTTTGATTGACACAAATGTAACCCCCGTGTTACCTCCACTTCCTGTTTGTGCCAGCAGTGCAAGTGTGGAAGATAGAGTTTAAATCTTAGTTTTGGTTCAGTGATTGAATGAGATACATGGACGGCCTTTCTTGTTCAATTAGCCAAATTCTGAGACTTATAAAATTAATAAAATGTTAGCACACCAAAAAGAAAGTCTTGAGTTATTGATAAAAAAGCAAAATCACAACAGGACATCCTAGTATCACCCAGAATGAATAAGAATAATCTTAAGAAGAAACTAGCACAGAACCAGAAACAGCTAAGAAGAAATACAAGATAAGCCACAAGACAAGAAGAGTATACAACCATGGGTATACTCTACAGAAAAGATAAGTATGCATCTATTTCAAAGTGAGTATGCAGCACATAGTGTTAATAAAAAGAAAATAACTTATCGTATAGTGTTTTTTGTTATTGCAGTGGACCACAGAATGAAAATAAAAATTAAAAAAAAAAAAAAAAAAGATAGACAAATACCTGGATCTTGCTAGAGTACTGAAAAGGCTGTGAAACCTGAAGATAATGGTGATACCAATTGTAGTTGGTGCCCTTGGAATGGTTTCCAAAGGCCTGGAAAAGAAACTGGGGGAACCAGAGATCAGAGGAAGAACCAAAACTATCCAAACCACAGCACTGTTAAGATCAGCTAGAATACCCTTAGAAGAGTCCTAGCGATTTGAGGAGACTTGCTATCACTCGGACTTCAGTTTAAACTGGTTGAAAACTCACATAGAATGAAAGTAATAATCATATAAATATCAAAATAAGATTTATATTTTCTTTTTTTTTTTTGGTATTTGTTTTACTAATATTAATCTTTAGTCCAAATTCTGTCAATTTTGAGTGTGAAAACTAAGCTTTTTACAATGTATTAGCAATCTCATCTCACTAATGAGTAATGAAAAATTCTATTGTTAAGGTGACACCTATTGTTAAGGTTTGTTATCTTAACAATAGAATTTATTGTGATATCAGGTTGTACGATGACTATTATAAAAAGTCACATTGTGTTTTATATATAAGTAGATAGATTATAAAACACTTATGGAGTGACCATTAAAAACACCTGAAACCTTTATATGAAGGTAATACCAAAGGTGAAATTTAAAAATCACAAACGTTTATTGTTAATGATCTTTACATCATTTTAAAGTTTGAACATATATCTATTTTTCTATAAAATCACCATTTTGGTTGATGTATTTTTGTAGGCACTGCAGCAGTTTTTGTATGTCCATGTTCACTGATTTGCTGTTGAACAACATTGTTGTTGCTAACTCCCTAAACTACATGCAGACATTTTTGACATCCATGCATGACTCGCCATACACTTCTGTTAATTGGCAATGAATTTCAATTGGTTTAATGCCTTTTGCGTTCAAAGACCAAATAACTGCATGAACTTCACACTTGGTGGTAGTATCAATCAGAGCTCTATCCAAAATGACTGCCAAGCCTGAATGTGGCAGGTACAGGCACACCAAACACAACAGTGTTGCCAATAGCCACACTAACAGTTTTCCTACATCCCCAGTGCTTTGAAGATCTTACTTTTGGGATTACCCTTGAGTGTGTATATATATATATATATATATATATATATATATATATATATATATATATATATAGAGAGAGAGAGAGAGAGAGAGAGAGAGAGAGAGAGAGAGAGAGAAGAGAGAGAGAGAGAGAGAAGAGAGAGAGAGAGAGAAGAGAGAGAGAGAGAAATAGATAGATAGATAGATAGATAAATAAATAGATAGAGAGAGAGAGAGAGAAATAGATAGAGAGAGAGAGAGAGAGAGAGAGAGAGAGAATAGATAGATAGATAGATAGAGAGAGAGAGAGAAATAGATAGATAGATAGATAGAGAGAGAGAAATAGATAGATAGATAGATAGATAGATAGATAGATAGAGAGAGAGAGAGAGAGAGAGAGAGAATTATAATAGAAAAGTTGCAGAAACACACACAACCTATCAAATATCGGACATATTCTGCCAAAATAATAACTCAATGCCTGAAGAAGACAACAGATCAGAAACACGTGTCGCATATGTAAGATAAAAAGAATTTTAAAAATTTTTCTGAGAACATAATACATTTTGCGGACCTTCTTTTTTATAAAATATTAAATTTTCTCCCGTTGGAACCAGAACAACATTTTATATATATATATATATATTTATATTACGGATTATATCTAGTATCTAATGACTAAATAATGAATGAATAATAATAAAATGAATGAATGCTATTGTGAGCCATGTTTAATTCTAATAATCAAAGTTCAGATTTATTGAAGTGGAAGAATGAAGCTGACACATGATACATAAAAATGATTGTGTCAGTACTACTATATAGCTGAACCACTTGGACTCTAATGAAACAATTAAAAACTAAGAACTACACAAGGACATTGTGCGAACAAATCCTTAAAGCAGTACTGCTCAAAAAAGCAGCTATACAGCCACTTACCTCCTATCACCCAAAACATCCATGTAAGACTAAAAAGACATTCTGGACACTGCTGGAGAAGTAAGGACAAATTCATAAGCAACATTTTCATGTGGACTCCTACACATGGAGACACCAGTGTTTGCTGACCAGGAAAATCTTACACTGATCAGTTCTCTGCAGACATTGGATACTGTACTAAGGATTTCCTATAAACATTTGATCTGTTGAAACAGATCTGCATAAAAAAAAAAAGAATCTAATATAACAAATTGATTCTGTTCTTGCACAATTGGTTCCTACTAAGTGGTTATTAATTGTAACGGATGCTTCATTTAAGCAGGATCCATTGTATAGCATTATATTTACCATTGATTTTTTTGGGGGGTGCTGCTTCCAGGATTTGTTCAAGACAGCATTGCGTGATTCCGATCTAGTATTTTCTCCAAGCATCTCATTAAAGTCCAAAAGATATAGCCATACATGATATGGCTACAGCTTGGAAGGATTCCTGTTTTATCTTATCAGAGAAATCAAATTTCCATAGGATCAATAATCTGTCATTAGCAGTTCATGTTTTAAACAATAAGGAACCAACTCCACATCAGATGTCAAGTCTTCAAAATTAATAGACCAGCTCATATACCTAGAAAGCGATGTTAATATATGCACAGGAAATACATATATATTTATCAATCCCTCCACACGAGCAGGATGCGACACAAGATCGATTTTATAAGTGGAGTTTAACAGGTTTTAATTCAGAGTTTTCCTTCTCCTTGACTAACCAAGGTTCAATAGCCCACTCTGCCCTACTATTTCCCCATAGCTAAAGGGAAAATGGTTGGATGCATACCTATCCCAAGGGTATTAGTGCTAGGTGAAATGCAAAGAGCCTTCCTACAACAGTAACCATTACACTATGTGCCTTCATAGGAAATACATATAGAGCAACAATTTTTTAAGCCTGTGGCGTTAGTTTCGTATTTGCCTGGAGAGTTGTCTGCCCGTTTAGTTTGCTGGTTCCCGCTAGGGGCCTGTTATCTTTAAGCGGCTGGTTTGAACGTCTCTTTCTCTTTTCCTGTTCCTCGACCTACGAGACACATGGGTTAGACTCTGGTCTACCCCCCTCTTGTTGGGGCTTTGGGCCCCCCCTTACATTACTGTAAGTGATTTATACAGCATGGACTATTCTTAGTCTCATGTCTGTTGCTTTAATGTTTATCTTTCTACATGTAACTTTGTATTACGTATATATGTATGTTCATGTGCACCTAATATTTTATGTATCTCGTTTATCCATGTGCTGTGCCATATTAAATGTTTTGTCCTTCAACCTTTGTCGGAATTTTATCTGCAAGTATATATCACCCTTTAAATCTTACAAGCCAAACTTTGTTCAGATGTATAGCATCTCTGTTCTTTAGAAGCTTAGAAAAATTACATGCTTAAAATGTACATTAAATACTTTACGAGACCGAAACTGTTCGGTGTAGAGCTATTACTACTGAGAAACCATATCTAAGAAAACACGGAAACTAAAATACAACTCAGAAGTTGACTTTGCAGATTACTTCCAAAAAGAACAAAAATACCCCAAACAAAAAAATAAACAAAAAAAAAAAGGTATTACATTATCAAATAATGATCTTCATCATACTTTAATCTATACATATATAAAAGGCAGTTGATACGTAAGTATGTATGTCTGGATGAAACTATTAAAATAAATAAAACAATTAACAACAAAGTAAATATATAACATTAAATATCACCAGTTCTTGCTTTTTGTGCAAAAATTATGAAGATACAATTTATATTCAAAGATATTTAAAAATCAAAATACACATAGAAATAGCATTGAAATTCTACTTTAAATGTCTAGCATTTGTAAATCTTAAAAGTAAACAAATGAATACACCAGGTCCCCCTACCTAGGCGACACTAGATAGCTACTTCTCGTTTTCTATAAAAAAAAAGAATACATGTGTTTTGAGGCAGAAATAAATTCCAAATCCAGAATTGTCTATTTTTTTATAACAGCTAATTGAATATTAAATACACAAATATATTATAAATAGAAGCAAGACTTTGTAATTTGAATCCTATCACCAAGCTATGCGGTTTTTACCTGACTTGTAATTACCAAACTTCAAAGTGGGTTGAAGTAATGAAATAAACAAGATATTTCATCTATTTTAATAACCTGCATCTATAAATATACATTTAGAGTTTTCTAAAAAAAATCTATTTGATTTTTAAAAATTGTTGTAGAGTAGCTAACACCCCTTCAGTACTCTACCAGATGAACTGGCTCATAGCCATAAAATAGCCTACAATTAAAGTTGATTAACTAGCTGAATAATATTCAGACTGACTTTGCTGCATTGGCTATACTGAACTGACCCTCCTCTTTTAGTTTAATTTTGTTCTAGTTAATTGTACTTATTTGTTGTGTTTGTATGTATCCCTTTGGCACCAGATGCTGGTGCTTAATAAATGTATTAAGCACACCATTCTTCTTGTATCTTTCCACCTTGCAATACAACAAAAATGCAAAAAATAAAAGACTTCTAACAGATTAAAAGGTCTGATTTACATATGAGGTACATTCCAATATATGTATAAAATTGGAAATTAAACTTTAGTGTAATAAAAAAACCAAAAAAAAACAGATATTTCATACTACTAAGGTAGCTTTAATGAGCTAATTTACATCGATATATTGCCTGTTTGGACAAAGTCTAGCAGTTCCCTTACTCTTCTACAAGAGAGTTACCAAAGGGGAGACAATCACAGTTTTCCAGAAGGGAATTATTCATTAATATTAAAGTTAGGTAATAATTTATATACATTTTTTTTTTCATTGTGTCGATATGTTTTTGTTTTTTTTATTAATTTCTAAAGTCACCTTTCTTTTCTCAAGGTTAATATCTTAATTTTTTTCTCTTGGGAACTAGATATAGAACGTAGTCTTCTAGTTATGCACAACTAAATATTTAGTTTGTTAAAAAGAACATAAAATAAGAAATATTGGGGGAAAAAAAGAAGGAAATATGAAGTATTAGACAGTTACAATGGGAAATTTCATGCTTATTTTCCAGAGAGAGAGGGAGACAGAGACAGAGAGAGAGGGAGACAGAGACGGGGGGAGAGATGTAGAGTGTCTGAAAAATTACTTATGAGTAAGTGCATAGATCTGTTTAAAGGCTTGACACATCATAAAACCAAATGAAAAATAGAAAAGATATTTATAATAGTGAGAAAATTCTAATTTTGATTTTTCAATGGTTGAAAAGTTGTCAAGCGACTTTTAAGATATCACCAAGTAAGAGTAACCTTGTGTTGAGAGTAACAAGAGTTGAGAGCCTCTATCAAACACAGAGGTATTATCATATTAAGGTTTACAGGAATGGGAAATTGCACATATATATATATATATGGAGAGAGAGACAGAGACATGCACACTGCTACTCTTATATTTATAAGTTGTTTTTTTTTCATTATGAAACATATTTCCTTTTGTGTTATCTAAAAAAAAAAAGAAAAAAAAAGAAAATTTATGGGTCCCAACTAAAGCCGTCTAACTCCTACCTTGTAACCTATCCTGTGTAATTCTGTTCTAAGAACCTATTGAAATGTATTTACAGTTAGCTTGAAATGGCGAGAGAAGAAAAAAGAAAAACACTGGGATGCATGGATATGATTTTATGACGTCCTTTTAGATTTTTGTGCATCAGATGCAGGACACGTTCCCATCAGCATCTGTGTGTGTGTGTATGTATATATATATATATATATATATATATATATATATATATATATACACACACACACACACACACAACCTGAAAAGTCTACCCGTATTGAAGAGCCATCATACAGTGAAACAGTTCTGTATGTGGATGACTTATATACAATGAAAATGTTCATAAAACATGTAATCCTGTAGCATCTACAAATTAAAGAACATATTTGCATGTAGTAACATCTGGATGAGACAGTAAAAGCTTTAAAAAGGCACGTAATTTTGTAACATCTTAATGTCATGGAGGAGAGAAAAACCTATTTAAATAGACCTAATATGTAATTCTTGCCCATTATGAAATCAGATTTGAAGAGGTGAAAGTAACCAAAATAAATTAATTTCTGATAGATTAAGGTATGTGTATATATATATATATATATATATATATATATAAATAAAGTCGTCAGGGTGACCTAAAATCAGTATCAGCCTATCGGCAAGGGAGTCTATACTCTTTTCAATAGCGCTAGACCAAGGAGATTATTTTTGTGTCTGAGGTGGAGCACCACACCTACCATCAGCTCCTTACTTTACCGCACAGATCCCTACGCTACTCATACGCTGAGTTGGTGAGGGCCAGTATCGAACTAGGAACCTTGTGGTTTCTAGCCGAACGCTCTACCGACCGAGCTAACCCGGCCCTCGGTGGGTGTGTATATATATATATATATATATATATATATATATATATATATATAAATGCTATGAAAAACACTTAAATTAAATTTATCTTTACAACGTTTGCATTGCTGATATTGCCAATATTTCAATTTCATCAAAAAATCTTCATAATGATAAATTGTGATAGTTTTAAGATGTGAATGTTTTTAAACTAGATTCTTCCAGAGAGAAACAGAATATATATATATACATGCATGTGTGCGTGTTACAAACTATATAAATAGTGTGTTTCTCTGAATGAAGTTGTTATGTCATAAACTCAAAGAATATATTAATATCTAAATCACAAATGCCAATTAGTAGTAACATCTAGTTCCATATCTTAATATTGTTTTATTAATATTTCCTGGAACTTTCATTTGCAAAGCGCATAATGGTTAGAGTTGTAGGAAATGGACTCGTTGACCTGAGTTCAAATCCTTGACAAGGCTGTTTGGATTTCACATAGTGCTAATACCCTTGGGAAAGGTATGAATCCAACTATACTTCCTCCAGCTATGGATGAATAGTAGGATAGACTGGCCTTGGTTAGGCAACCTGTCTAGGAGAAGGAAAACTCTGAATTCAAACGTGTTAAGCTTTGCTTAAGAAATTGACCTTGTGTTGCATCCTGCTTGTGCAGAGGAGCTTATATATATATATATATATATATATATATATATATATATATATATGTAGTATATTAGGAAAAATGAAAAAACACAGGTTTAAATGGTTAGTTTAGTTTATTGGCCGACGCTGCAGTGTTTCGATCTATTAATTAGATCATCTTCAGGGCATTTGTTGGTATATGGAAGGTGATAAGAAATTATTTATCACAGAATAACAAGAAAAGCGAGTGGTAGTTGTTGTTATTCAGTCTGTTTAAAAATTTTTTGAGGTTTGAAAAAAGGGACGGTTTTGAAATATGACGTCAAATATTCTATTTTACGGCGTGGGTATGGGACGGTGTATGTGTGTGTATCGAAAGGAAACATTGTGCATTTTTTAGGTGTGTGGTTGTGTGTGTGTGTGTGTGTGTGTGTATAAATTTTTTTGCAATGAACAACAGCGGAAATAAACCTTAAGGTTATGTGTGTGTGTGTGTGTGTGTGTGTGTGTGTATTGTCGTGGGTGTCAGAAGAATTTTTATTTTTTATATTAAGAGAAGAAAGAAGTCTGGGTGTGTGTGAATAATATACATCAAGTGCAAAGTATACAATCAATTTTTGTTGCAACAATCTAATTACCATAGCAACTATGTTTGGCTGTATATTTGTTTGAAATTATTATCTATGACAAATTACTCTTAATTAAAAAAAGGATTCTATAATATATGTAACAAAAATTGATATCAAGATCAGATGTAATGAGATAATTCAACAGTTTAGTTTATTAAGCTTTAATACAAGTAGATGCCAGTATGCTTCCCCATCATTTTGTTTATAAACAAAAACAAAACCAACATCTGTTCCAACATATTTTGAAGGCTTAATAGATATTTAGTTCTTTTATTTTGATAATATCTGAAAACTTAGCTGATTGCATAAGATATTGATCAACAACCTCGACAAAAATATTTATTTATTTAGTTTTCTGGGTGTTTAAGCAGAAGAGAATTACTCAGCTCATTGATTGCTTTTAGAAAACTATATCCAAATATATAGTACTAATACCCTTGGGAAAGGTATGAATCCAACTATTCTCCCTCCAGTTATGGGTAAATAGTAGGGCAGACTGGGCTATTAAACCATTAATGATATTAATAATATATATAAATTATACTTGACACCCCCTATCAAGTATAATTGCATACAATTATATGGTTTCAAGTATTCCTAACAGATCTATTTGACCCAAAAATGGGATCCTAACAATTTTGGACCTTTGAGGAGTGTGGAGTACTTCTTCACTGCCATCACTCCCAGGTTCACTCTGACTTGGAATGGTAATACCTGTTAGGATCCCATTTTTAGGTCAAATAGATCTGTTAGGAATGCTTGAAACCATATAATTGTGTGCAAGTTATTTGTGTGAGTACTTGATACCATATAACCATGTGCAAACAAATAATTATTATAGACAAATTAAAAAGTGTGATTAAAAAAAAAAATTGTAATTGAATGTTGAAAATATAGTAATGATTATAATCAAACATTTACATATTAATTAAATTTTGACATTAAATAATCCATAAGAAGGGCTGATATGCTGATTAATAAACAAAACTAAACTATACTACTTTTATGAATAATCTTAACCACCTACCTGATTAAACATTCTAAAATTAACATCAGAGCTCCAAGACATTTGAATTTAAAACATTTATTTTTTTCCAGGATTTTATTAGTCAGAAATAACTAACGTTGCTAAGTTCAATGTAATATATCTAAATGAATCAGTTTTTTAAACATGAAGTTGCATTTCTTAGTTGTTGGTTACAGTAGAAAAGGAAGAAAAATATAATAATGTTTATAATCAAACATTTACATATTAATTAAATTTTGGCATTAAATAATCCATAAGAAGGGTTGATATGCTGATTAATAAACAAAACTAAACTAGTATTATCTACATTATTTGGACTATTGTCCCCATCTTCATTGTTATTTGTACAACGTTTCGGACGATATGCCCTCCGGCCTTTTCAGTTATTTCTTGTCGGACTCGGGAACCTTTTCGAACTTGGGAACTTTCTTACCGTAATCGGGAGCCATCAGGAGTCCGACAAAAAATACCTGAAGAAGGCCGGAGGGCATATCGGCCGAAACGTTGTACAAATAACAATGAAGATGGGGACAATAGTCTGAATAACGCAGATAATACTAATCTTCAAGCCTCATCTCAAACATTCAGAGAAATAAAACTAAACTACTTTTATGAATAATCTTAACCTCTATATAAAGTAATAACAAAAATCAGATTATTCATTATTTTAAACCTTTTCTAATGGAAGTGTTTTAGTTTTATATATATGATTGAAGATCTAGAAAATAAACTCTGAAAAAAGTATATCAATAAAATATATCATTCTAAAATTAACATTAGAACTCCCAAACATTTGAATTTAAAACAGAAACAATTAAGTTAACTTAAGTCATTCAATGCAACAAGTGAATCAGTTGTTTGATCCTGCAGTTGTATTTCTTGGTTGGTTACAATAGAAACGGAAGAACTAAGATTTTTTGATGGCAATTACTAATCAAAATCATAACAATGACCTACTTCTCATATAGTCATTTTACAATGGACTAATAGTAAACTAGTCTCAAAGATTGTCAATGCTATGGAGTTTAATCATCAATAAGAGTCCCACACTTATGGTAATATTTAGCAAATATATACACACACACACATATATATATATAACATGTTAGGTCAATTAACATTCTCTAAATATGTAGGGAAAACATATGCATATATATTGAAACAATTTATGATAAGAATCAAATTTCAAAGTTTCCTCACAAAAATTTACAAACCTTATTCTATCATTTAATCTTTAACTGAAGCTACTTAGTAACTTTCATGTATATAATTACAAATATTTTTGCATTTCACTAATATTCTTGGGAAAGGTATGAATTCATTCTCCTATGACAGACTGGGATCTTTGACCTTGGTTAGGTAACCAGTCTAAGAGAAGGAAAACTCTAAATTTAAACCTGTTAAACTCCGCTTTAGAAATTGACTTTGTGTCACATCCTGCTCATGTGGAGCAGGTTGGTAAATATATAAAGTAAAGTCGTTGGTACCGCCTAAAGTTAGTATCAGCCAGACAGTGAGGGAGTCTATACCTTTCTCACTAGCACTAAACCAAGGAGATTGTTTTTAGCATATGTGGTGGAGCGCCACACCTACTATTAGCTCTTCACTTTACCGCACAGATACACTGAGTTGGCAAGGTCCAGTATAAAACCAGGAACCTTGTGGTTCCCAGGCAAACGCTCTACCGACTGAGCTAAGCCAGAAGGAAAATTACTGAAATTTTTTTTGTTTTTAAAAGAAAGTCTAATAGTTTGAGTGGATTAAAATCATTGAAAAATAGGTTTTGTAAACATACCTATTAAAATAATTTTGCCTTCATACCTTTTTATATAATATTTATGAAGGCTTTTTTTATCTGGTAGGTAGTGCACTAATCTAATTCAATCAGTAAGAAATATTTCAAATAATATGAGGGACCTGTTTGAGAATACTAACATGGATGACATTTTATCCTTCTTGAGAGAAATAAAAATATATAAAAAATTATGAATCAAATATAAAAATACATCTACAAAATAAATCTACAAAAATTACATAACTAAAGGAAACTTGAGTACCAACTTTTATCTCATACTCTAACAGTTTTTGGCATTAAATAACCCATAGGGTTATTATACCATTAAACAAACCAATCAAAACCAAACCAATCGAACTTAATAAAAATTACTTATATCAATCTGAAGCTATTAAGAACTTGAAACTGAAACTTTTTTTTACCAAAATGACTTGTTTCGTCATTAAATAACCTGAATAGCGTTGACATGCTGTAAAACAAACAAATAAACATACCTTTTTGTATGAAGGATTTTTTGTAGTGCACTAATCTAATAAAAACTTTATCACTATACTTTCTAGAATTTGAAAAATGTAATCATTATGAGTGCAAGGAAATTTAGTGTTTCATTTTGATTAAAGTCATTTAAATATGCAAGATCATGATTTATTGATTAAAAAGCTTAGAGATTTATCAAACCTGTTAAACTCCACTTTAGAAATTGACTTTGTCACATCCTGCTCATGTGGAGCGGTTGGTAAATATATAAAGTAAAGTTGTTGGTACCACCTAAAGTTAGTATCAGCCAGACAGTGAGGGAGTCTATACCTTTCTCACTAGCACTAGACCAAGGAGATTGTTTTTAGCATCTTTGGTGGAGCGCCACACCTACCATCAGATCATGATTTATTGATTAAAAAGCTTAGAGATTTATCTATTATTAGGCTAATACATTCAACTACCTTCGATTTTCTTACTTTCTAGCAACGGTCCTTATCTAGTATTTGGAACACTTTTCAGGGAGAGTAGCATTGGTTGGTTTATTTTTACAGCTTATCAACTCTCTTTCGGGTCATTTAATGTTGAATCAAGTCATTTTGATAAAAGGACTCAGGTTGCTTACAACACCTGTTGTTGCTTAAGTGGTCACCCAATTAAGTATTAAACAGGTTCATTGCTGCTTAACTTCAGTGTTGCTTGACCCTAATAAAGAGTAATGTGATTCCTCATCTCACCAAATATGGACTGCAGTAGCAGATTTTTTTTACTTTACAGCAGTACATATATACCAGTGTTTATACACCTGTACAAAGGCATGTTGTATACCCTCTTCGTTACTTCTTACTTTACTTCTTCTTCTGACGTCTTTTCTATCTTACGTCTTCTTCTAGCGTCTCTATCATCTTGGTGACTTCGTCTTGGTGGTCGGTCGCACTTAACTCATTTCTTCTTCTTCATCAGTCTTGTTACCAAGACATTCACCAACCAAAAAACTGTGTTATTTTCTTAAGCTTTTATTTACTTAACTATACATTTCATGTAACTAAATATCTGACTAACATAGCGCGAGTATGCAGTGAGTTCCAGTTAAGGCAGTACATCTTCTCTGCCCGATGTCAAACTGAAATTGAGGACCCAACCAGGTCCCACGTGACTTCACGTATTTCGCGAGCTTTCTGTACTATTCCATGGAAAGTCCCGCCCGTGATATGAAAAGGGCCATCCCTTTAGAAATACAGGGGATTGACAATAATCTTATGCAACCGCATAGATTATGTAATAGGCAGACTATATATTCACTATGGTACCAAGGAGAGGGGGGCGGGGAGAATTGCTTTATCTCTTCTGGGTCAAAAAATCTCCTTGACTTAATCCGTTTACTTCAGTTTTTGTCCTAACTGTTCTTTTTAATTGTTTTGATCATATAGAGGTATTTTTTGTTATGTAACTATTGTTCTTTCAAGTTGGTTGTCTTTGAAAAACTCAAGGTTATCAGGGTAAAAGTCCACATTGTATTTTGTTTTTAACTAGCAAGAACATGCATTCTCCAGGTGTAAGTATTTAAGTTTTAATGGTTTTTTTTTTGTTTTGTTTTACGGCATATCAACCTCAGTGGGTCATTTAATGCCGATAACATTTTGAAATAAATTCATTCTTAATGGATATTCAATTTTTTTATAAACATATTTTTCTATTTAACCCATAGATGGGACCCTAACAGGTACTACGACTCCAGGTCAGAGCTGACCAGGGAGCAATCGTGATGAAAGGGTGCTCCACATTCTCCAAACCTCTAAAACTGGAACCTCATCATCAGATAGAGTTTAATGTCATTCCCAGGACATGAAGACCCTCAGCCACCACCTTCTAGCACCCATATGATAAAAAGGGTTGGGGCTTGCCATGAGGGCAATAGGGTTGGGGCAAGCATATAGGTGCTAGGGCTTGACATGACTAGCCAATTGATCAAAGGAGGCCTCTCCAACTGCCCGTAAGTTTTAATTTAATGAAATATATCAAATTAGAAAGACAAACAAAATTGAATAAGAACACAAAAAGATTACTTATTTTAATTATATTTTAATTGGTTTCTATATAAAAATAATTCATAGGATTGATTTTAATATGTTGGAGAATAAAACCATAACATCAATAACAATTAAAAATTATTTGTTAAAACCACTATGCAAACCTTTATTTCTTAGTGATATATAAGACACATTGCAGGATTTTAAATGCACTAATAACATGGGCTATTTTGAAACAAATCTAACTCATTTTCATAGAGACCTTATTAATAAATAAGATTTATTCTATTCTATGTATTAATGATTTTAAATATAAATTAAATATTCATTGATAAACTTATGCAATTCCTGAGGGTATTGTGATGTAAGCAGTGCCATAGTTTCAGTAAGACAGACAGACACTGAATCTCCATTATAATAAGATTTAGTATAACTGAAAAACTTCTGGGTGATAAAACTCAAAACTGTAGAATTATACTACAGTAAATTTAGTTGTTGTGAAATATAAAAATCTAATGACTTTAGAGAATTTGAAGCAGAGGGATGGCTATGAGATTTCCATTTTTCTCTATTGTGTGTGTGTGTGTGTGTGTGTATGTTTTAGCAGTAGTCACAGGTTGATAAATACAGTTCACCTGACTGGGCTGGACATGGAAATCAATTTTTGTACTTGCCCACCAATGGAGGGGGGGGGTCATAGTTTAGGTACCAGACATGTATGCTGAAAAGGTGAGGTTCCCTTAATGAAAAATTGTGATATTGTGAAAAGCACCTGGTACCTATTACATAGGCATAACATTTATTATCGAGATGTAGATATAATATAAATAATTCATTTATATATCTAGATAATAAACAAAAATAATTTATAAACCATTCGAATTTTTTTTAAATGCATGTCAGGACATCATTGTTTCTATTAACTTTAAATCAACTTAACTAATCAAGTCATTTTATAATTTAATAAAGATAGCTCATTCAACTGTGGCATATGGAAATCTAATAGATTGAAATGGAGTTATCAAAATAATAATTGATTAGAATAATTATATTTATTTTGTTATTGTCAAAAAGAACTAGAATGGTTAAATTACAAAAATACTAATAGTACTATGTACTCCCTTGGTTACCTCATTTCAGGAATGAAGCTGCCTCCTTTAGAGATACCAGGTACTTTTTACAATATCACAATTTTTTTTTAAGGGACCCCTTTTTTGGCATACATGTCCAGTACCTAAAATTTGACCCCCACCCCTAAATTTACTCCTCTTCATTCTATTTTTTCATAATTTATTGACTAACATCTGTTGAAGATCTCACAATAGATTATTTTTGACAAAAATAATTATTATATGACCTTTCAACAACTATAAAAATCTCCAGGTATTTTATCTTTTTCAGGTTAAATCTAACATTATATTATCTAACATTATCAATAGTGCATACCATTTCTGCTAGACTCTTTGGCATGAAGAGGTTTGTTTTGAAACCATTGTTAAAACTGAATATTAAGTGCTGATTTTTAAATAGAATTTCATTATTAAACAGTGGAACCTTGGTTTCTGAATGACTCTGAATTCAAACAATTCAAATTCAAACAAAAAATTTGATTATAAAAGATCTCAGTTGTCGAGGAAATTTTTGAACTTTGAATACACGAGTCGATCCAATAAAATCAGAAGTCGTGCTAAATGATTGCATAGGCAAACCAAAGATGAACAAATGGCTGGTCAAATCTACCCAAGCAGCACCAGTTAGCATCAGTCGCTATCTTAAACAAGTATCTGATATTGTTTGTGTTCAAATTCTTTGCTTCATTTGTGTTTCTTCTCTATTTTACAGTTACTTTAACTCTTATTCATGGATCCTAAGAAAGGCAGCAGTGATACTACCGGAAAGTGGAAAGTGAAAAGTTGTGAAAGCAACAATAGAATTGAAGGAGAAAATCACCAAGTTTGAGAAAGGTGTTCAAGTCTCTGATCATGCAACCCAATATGGCATGGTGAAATTGTCAATTTCAACTTTTCTGAAGAATAAAGACATGATAAAGGCAGTTGCCTTTTATATTATATATAATACAATATCATATGATATATATAAAAGGCAATATAAGCTGCCTTTATCATGTCTTTATTCTTCAGAAAAGTTGAAATTGACAATTTCACCATGCCATATTAGGTTGCAAGATCAGAGACTTGAACACATAAATAGGTATTCATCTGATGGTCAAGAATGCATAAATCCACTTTACACTATTTAATATGGGAAATAATGTTTTGGTTATCGAACATAATTTTGGAATGAATTATGTTCGAGAACTGTGATTCCACTGTTTTTCTATTATATTGAGAATTTAGATGATTAAAAACTGACATTCAGCACAAATAAAGATCCTACAAAATAATCATGCAGTTGCAAATTGGACTGGAATTTGCTTTATTCGATAATGTAGAACATTCTAAGTTTATTTCTCTAATTAAAATCTTTTATTATGATGTGCCATTATTGTTACAGTTACATTATATATGTTATGATAAGTGTAGACACAGAGTCAATGGTGCTTGGTTACTTGCCTATGTGATCATCAGAGCAAGCACTCTGGGGATTACATAAATGAAAAACTGACAGACACCAAGCAACACTGACTGTGTCTATGCTATCCTAGCTTAAATATATATGCTTTATCAATGATATTGAGCACTATTTATTTATAAATATAGTAAATTACATTACATTATATGGCTACAAATCGATCAGTTTGGAAGAGATTTGTCAATGGTGTAGGAGATTTGAGGTAACGTAGTTCGAGCATTCCATCCTGAAGCGGACTCTGGAGAAACAGCACATGTCAAATGTCTTGGACACATTTCCCACATTTAAGCCTGACCATGTATGTAGTGTATGTGATAGGGTTTGTTCATTGAGGGTTGGTCTTCCCATGGTGCAAGCCAATCATGTGAAAAACATGTGTACACAGTAACACACACCGGCATATGCATACAATTGCGCACACACACACAAAGAAATACAAACACCCTAACAAGTGTGTGTGTGTGTGTGTGTGTGTGTACACTGATTAGCCAAAACATTATAACCAGCAACATATGATACACATATCAGAATGGTAGGATGTGACACAATGTTGTAAGTATAAGGCAACCAGTGTGATAAGATGGAGGAAAGTCATCAATTACTCCACCTTTCAACTTAGAACTGTGAAAAAAGGAACCATTCAAAGGAATGATAGCTGATGTCTATCATTTTTCTCAACGTGATACAGACATGTATATAGAACAAATACCAACAAAGAGTTATAACAAATAGACTTTATTATCTAAGCAAAGTCTAACAGAAAGAATACAAAACAGGATAGATGAATGTTCTAAGGAAAAGAGTATTTGTAGATAGTCTGAGGCTATTAAATGGAGAATAAAGGTTGTCACTTACTGGTGCATGGCCTCTATGTAAGCATAAGGGCATGTGCACTGTACACGGAAAGGCCTGGGGGTGGGGGTTAAGCCTCTATGAAAGCATAGAGTATAGAAGGGCCCATGTACAGGTACACATAATGCCTGTAGCTGGGATGCTAAGCCCCCCCCCAATCCAAATGGACAGAGACTCAATTTATGTGCTAGTTCTGATGGCTAGATAGTTCAGGAGAAAAAAAAGTTTAACTTTGGTGGGACTGCCTTTAAATGTTCTGATTGCAATGCCACCTCATGGCAAATCATGGCAAGTAAGAGAAGATAATCCCAACTTATGGATCTGATTTATTTTAACTCACATAGCAAAAGTGATAAAACAAAAACAAAAAAAGCATTATTAATTATTCCTTGCATTGCAGCTAAGTAGTCGCTAGTTCCAACTAAGAGTACTATTATCTTAGTTTTATTGCTATGCTATACAGAACTTGTACAACATTGTTTTTTTTATGAAGTAGGAAAGAGTATTGATAATGTCATAACCTTCAAGTTTCATTATAAGTAAGACTATTTCTGATAACATATCATACATCAACTGGTTTATTGATATTTACCAGAGACCAATAGCCCTGTTGGCTAGGGCTTTAGAATACACTGACTGCACCACTGCATGGGGGGGGGTAAGACACCCCAATGGGGATACTTGTTAGCCGTGGGTGGCGACCTGTGATGCTTAAGGATAGGATCCTGGTGGCTGAGCAGTCCATGATAAACAACACTCCACTTTGGACCATACTTAGGCTAAATAGGTGGTCAGAGAAGCCCCCTCGGCTGGTTATGTCCAGCCCTAGTTTGTATATGATTGTCCCACCTCTATTGCACTTATAGCAACCCCTAAACCTTTTTTATCATGTATGCACTAGTATGCGGTGGCTGAGGGTCTTGATATCCTGAATATGATGTTAAACTATCTGAAGGTGAAGTTCCAATTCTGGAGCTCTGGGGAATGTGGAGTACCTCTTTATCACTATTACTCCCAGGTCTAGTCTGACCCGGAGTGGTAGTCCTATCTATGGGTTAAATAAAAGAAAAATGTGTTTTTTTTTTAAATTGAGTTTGAAAAAAAAAAAAAAAAAAATTTGAATACCCATCAAGAACACAAGGTCTTTGGCATAAAATAACCTAACAAGGGTTAACATGCCATAAAATCCAACAAAGCAAACCAGATAAGTGATGGAGACAGCCAGAATTATCAACCCACATGATGCAAGCAAATTCACAAACACTACACTAACCAAAGTCAACCTAACAGACTCGTGATTCATTAACCAGGTGCATGTCTGCACTAAAGAGACTACGGGTTTTTTGTTGTCCACCCCCCCGCCCCACATTTTTTTCCTTTTTTTTTTTATATATATATATAATAGATAGATAAGAGGATTAGAAATGTAAGATAATGGCAGGTTTCTTACTTCCCCATAGATATCCATTGGCTAGCTACATCAACCAGGTGACATTCAAATGTCAAATTATCTGCTTGACAGAAAAAATACATCTTAAACACTCCCCCGCCCCCTTCTACAATACATTCTTTACTCAGTGCTCACAACTTTTGAGTTAAGGTTAAAGATAAGTTGTTTTTTTTTTTTATTATTTGATAATAAAAAAATAAAAAAATAAAAAATAAAAAAATGAATATATTTTAGATAGCGAGTTAATGTGTGCTATTTCTGACTATATAAAGTCTTGGGTTGAGTATTATAATTTGATCTCCGAGAAGCAGTCACGTCCTATGTATAGAATTTATATTAATAGCAGGACCTGTGGATATACCATGGTATGATAATCTAATTATCACAACATTTGATAGGTTTACTTAAGAGCTATTGATAAATAGTTCAATATGTAAAAAGTATAAGGGGCCGGTTAGCTCAGTCGGTAGAGCATTCAGCTAGAAACCACAAGGTTCCTAATTTCGATACCAGTCCTCACAACTCAGCGTATGATTAGCACAGGGATCTGTGCAGTAAAGTAAGGAGCTGATGGTAGGTGTGGCGCTCCACCTCAGATGCTAAAAAAAAAAACAATCTCCTTGGTCTAGCGCTATTGAAAAGGGGATAGACTCCCTCGCTGACTGGCTGATACCGACTTTAGGCCGCCCCGTCGACTTTACTTTTTACTTATAATAATCTTAATTTAACTCATTCTTTTATTTTTTCTTTCCTTTTTTTCATCTTTCCATTATATAATCGATTGAAACAGATTAGTGTCATTGCTTCTGTGTGCTCACCTCCTCTCTCTATCTTTCCCTTACTATCCTTCTTTCCTTTTTATTTTTCTGTGTAACATGTCTTTTTTCTTCCCTTTCTTTCTTTATAATAAAAATGGAATAGTCCATTATTTAGACGAGATGACAACACTCATTACAAATAAGAATTCGGCAGATATGCAGCACCAGATAATCAGGATTTACATTTTTGTATTTTCTCTTCGAAGATTTGGACGGTCTCATTTTTAACCAGAGGGTTTTCCAAGATGATAATGGCTGTACAAATAAGGAACATGAGTATCAATATATAGATCAATATTTTGCTATCTTGGGCTAGACGGGCGGTCAGAGAGGCCCCCTCCGATCAATCGGCTGGTCACGTTAAGCCCTAGCACCTATATGATTTTCCCAACCCTATTGCCCTTATGGCAAGCCCCAACCCCCTTTTATCATATGGGTGCTAGAAGGCGGTGACTGAGGGTCTACATGTCCTGGGAATGACGTTAAACTATCTGATGGTGAGGTTCCAGTTTTGGAGGTTTGGGGAACGTGAAGCACCCTTTCATCACCATTGCTCCCTGGTCCACTCTGACCCGGAGTGGTAGCACCTGTTAGGGTCCCATCTATGGGTTGAATAGAAAAACATGAGTTTATAAACAAAATTGTATTATGCATTAAGAATGAATTTATTTCACAACTTTGTCGGCATTAAATGACCCACCGAGGTTGATATGCCGTAAAACAAAACGAACCAATCAATATTTTGCAGTTACCTAAGGTAACCTATGCCACTGTGAATTTGGAACCACTCCTTTTGTTTAAAAGTTTTGTTTGTCCTTTTAATCTTTAACACTTGTAGCAAATTGTGGTTTTGGCGTCTTTCAGTACATGTTTAATAAATTAACCACCTACACTAAAGAATGACTCAAATTATGAGAATAGGAAACGGATATTTCCATGTGGGTTGGACTAACAGTTCACCATAAGCAAACATATCTATCTCTGTCTGAGAGAGCTCGAACTGCATTTGTTGGAAAAAAGGATGACTTAAAAAGGAAAAATATGTCAAGATATTACTGGAAAAACTTGATGCTTTGTTTTTACCAGATTAAACAATGAGGTAATCCACTTTATTTAACAGCCCTGTTAGCTGGGGCTTTAGACTATACTGACTGCACCTCTGCAGAAATGTACGACTTCTCCCCAATTGGGCCACGGGTGGCAACTCGTAATGCTTAAGGACAGAATCCTGGTGGCTGAGCAGTCCATGACATACTACACTCCACTTAGGCTAGATGAGTGGTCGAAGAGGCTCCCTCATCAATAAGCTGGTCACATCAAGCCCTAAGCACATATGATTGTCTCAACTCTATTGCCCTTATTGCAAGCCCCAACCCCTTTTATCATCTATATGCTAGAAGGCAGTGGCTGTGGGTCTCGGTGTCCTGGGTATGACGTTAAACTGTATCTGATGGTGAAGTTTCAATTCTGGAGCTCTGGGGAATGAGAAGTACCCTTTCATCATAATTGCTCCCAGGTCCCCTCTGACCTGGAGTGGTAGTACCTGTTAGGGTCCCATCTATGGGTTAAACAGAAAAAAATGAGTTTAAAAAACATGTTTAAAAAAAAAAAAAAAAAGAAGAATACCCATGAATAAAGAATAAAACAAAACTTCTTCGGCATAAAATAACCCAACAAGGATTGATATGCCATAAAATCCAAGCAACCAACCAGCCTGGGATTATTCTAACTATTCAATAATTTAAGTTTTAAAATTTAACTTCAGAAAGTTTAAATAAATGTTTTAATAAATAAAATGTTTTTTGTTGTTTTTACATAATAATATACATACGCATTCACTATCACCAGATCTTGCTTTTTGAGCAAAAATAATGAAGATTTGATTTATATTCATGAACAGCTTGGATTTTTTTTTTTGCATTCAATATTCTAAATAGTAGACATTGATTTTTCTTTTTAGAGTGGCTGGATCAATGCAAGATCTTATTTTACATAGGGATTTTAATGGGGCATCCTGTGGTGATCTAACTCATGATTCAATAATAATGGATCTGTGAGATTAACTTTTTTACCTCCCTCCCTCTACCCAGACGATGCCAGGTAGCCACTTCTAGTACATAGATAAAGGGCAGTCAGAGTGTATGTATGTATGTCCGGAGAAAACTATGAAAATAGAACAATTAACAACAAAGTAATTATATTTATAAGAATTAAAATTTAAATAGTAACAGCAGAAATTTTTTTTTTTTTTTTTTTTAATATTCTAAATAGGAGACATTAATTTTTCTTTTCAGAGTGTCTGTGCATTTTTTTTTCTGGCACCACACCAGGCTGGATCAACACAAGGTCTTTTTTATATAGGGATTTTAATGGGGTATCCTGTGAGGATCCAACTTGTGATTCAGCAATAATAGATCTGCGAGAATAAATTTTTTTAGTCCCTCTGCTACCCAGGCAATGCCGGGTAGTTGCTTCTAGTGGAGTTATAAAGTGGTGGAATTTTTTCGTCAAATAGCCAAAATGTTTTGACTATAATAATCAAGATATTGGTCGAATGTTGCTCACTCATCTGCCCTTATTTTTGTCACTCTTCCATTATCCTGGCTAGTACCATATCATGATACTATTTGTGAGGGGTGCAGTGCAATCTCGGAATAATAGCAAATATATTTTTATAACAGTTTTCTATGATAATCTATGACTATATTATTGAGTGGGCTTAATATCTACAATGAATCTTTGGGTGTGTATTGATCACCTAGCACACCCAAAATACATGCCCTAGGGTGAAGTTCAAGAGTACCTCCCACCGTCTTAGTAACTGCAATTCAAAATTTCTTGCATAACTTTTATGTAGGTCATCAGTACTAAGCATCAATCTTTTGTATTGACAAAAAGTTGCTTTTTGTGTTGACAAGAGCAATAAAAACAAACCTGTCTTTATTACATTTCATAATACTTGAAGTTTGAAATGCATACTCACCTTCCAACAAGCTGGTTTTATATTTAAAAATAAAACTAGTTTTAAGTATTATCAAATGCTTTGCTATTAACTCTTAACATCCTGTTGAGAATTTTCAAGTTCAGAGCCTGATTCCTATAAGGATTTATCAAAAAATGGTTAAAAATGGCCTTTTCATTTAAAGTTACCTGTTATTTCCCTTAAATCAAAGACTTCTAAATATGTTTAACTCTTAACATCTTATACCACCTTATTCCACCCGACCAGAAGTCACATTCATTTTCCTAATCTACCCCAAATGATAACCTTTCTTTAAATGTGACATTAAACATATTCAGAAATCTTTTATTTAAGGGAAATAACATGTAACTTTAAATGAAAAGGCCATTTTTAGCCATTTTTTGATAAATCCTTATAGGAATGAGGATCTGGACTTGGAAAATTCTCAACAGGATGTTAAGAGTTAATATTACATTTAAACAAAGGCAATCATTTGGGGTAGATTAGAAAAATGAATGTGACTTCCGGCCCTGGTCGAATGAGGCGGTATAGGACATCAAAAGTTAAGAAGCAATTTTGTTGAGAATTCAAGAAGAAAGTTAAAGCTTTGTCTTTGTTACACACAACATGTGTGCATATATTGAATGAATTGAATTATGAACCCATCAATAGAAAATTACTTACTAACCCAATGAAAAGTTCAATAAAGTTCAAAAGACAAAGTATATCTATATATCAATACTTGTGTTTCCTATTCGTACAACTGTTATCATCTTGTAACACTCTCTGCTTAAAAATGAGACCATCAAAATCGTCCAAGGTGAAATGCAAAAATGTAAATCCTGATTATCTGGTGTTGCTTATTTTTGTTTGTATTTTTTCTTATGTGCTGTGTGGTGCATTATGGGAAGGATTAACCAGTTTAGTCTGGTGGATTCTAGTTTAGTTAAGTTTATATATATATATATATATATATATATATATATATATAAATAAAAGGGTTTTGTAATTTGCTTGGAGCATTGTGTTTATATTGGTTTGTTGGTTGGTTTTGAAGGCTGTCACAATGCAAGTGTAAAGAAAAAAGAAGGTAAATATGATGTTGTTTGTTAACCTGTCATTTTATTCTTAATATTTCGGGATAAAAAATCCCCTCATCAGAAGATCACTGAATTATGTGATCACCTAGCACACCCAAAATAGTGATCTTCTGATGAGGGGATTTTTTATCCCGAAATATTAAGAATAAAATGACAGGTTAACAAACAACATCATAGTTACCTTCTTTTTTCTTTACACTTGCATTGTGACAGCCTTCAAAACAAACCAATATATATATAGGCGATAAAAATGGAAATGAATCTGACAGATATGTTGAAAAGATGAATTTTTAAAAATACATATATTTTGGTATGGATGTGATCTATTATATGCAGACACGTGTTTCAACCAAAAATTTGCTTACACATACAGTATTCTATTTAAAATCATTTTAAACATAAAATAAAATAATAATAGAAAAACATGTAAACAATAGGTATTCATCAGAACAGGGTTTTTATTTTCTTTAAATATTTTTCTCATTTTCAAGTTACCACACACATTTATTTAATTACAAAACCAGAAAAATATTTTCATGACTTAATCAATTTTGAATATTTCTCCTCTATTACCCATCTTTCTTTAAAAAATCAAAACACTCTGCTCTGATGAAGACCTATTGTTTACATGTGTTTTTCTATCATTATTTTATATTTAAAATAATTTTAAATAGAATACTGTATTTATATAGTAAATTAAATAATCTTAGTATCTATTTTTCAGGGCTTATTCTTACACATGCTATCCATGTCATGTGTTTGATGAATTACTTAAAAGAATATCAGTGTGAATAAATTTTGGAATGGTTACAGTACTTTGTTTAATGAATAAACCTTCTCACTTACTCTTAATATTTGCTCTGTGCTTTCCTTTCTACAGCAGCAAAGTGACACAAGCTTGATCTATTTCCGCTTTATTTGTTCAATTCTTTCTTTCTTTATTCTTTTTTGTAATATTGATGTTGGTGTTTATACTCTCTTTCAAACACACCCAAACTAACTGATAATGTGTGGTTGGTTGGTTGGTTGGATTTTACAGCATGTCAACCCATATTGGGTCATTTTATGCCGAAGATGTTTTTGTTTTATTCATTCTTGATGGGTACTCAATTGTTTTTTTTTTGTTTTTTTTTTTTTTTTGTTTTTTTAATCAATTTTGTTTTAAACATATCTTTTTCAAACTCATTTTTTTCTATTTAACTCATAGATGGGACCCTAACAGTTACTACCACTCCGGGTAAGAGTGGACCTGGGAATAATGGCGATAAAGGGGTACTCCACAATCTCCACAGATCCAGAATTGAAACTTCATCATTAGAGTTTAATGTCACACCCAGAACATTATAAAGTGGATCTAATAGGAGTATAGGTAAAAAAAAAAAAAAAAAAAAAAAAAAAGGAAGAAAGAAAAGATACTCCCCCCCCAAAAAAAAAAGACAACAATACAACCTATCCTAAAACGAAGATAAGTCTAAGTGAAATATTTCTAAGTCATTGCCACAGCAGAAACTTCCAAGTCTTATATATTCTGCTTTTCTTAAAATATTTATAGCCTATGTTAGCATCCATTTGTCTGGCAAATCACCAGTAACGTATTTTATTCTCACAACTGTTCACTTGTCCATTGGCGGCATTTTTAATATCCTGATTTATTGCATTGTTGATACATTTGTTTTATTAATCTCTCTGCTTTCCCTTTCTATTTTCTCTACACTTATCTTTATACATTATTCATATTCCTAGAAGACTTGTTATTCCAGTGCTACCTAGGAACCCTAAATAATTTCATTAATGACAGAAAAGCTGCAAACAAATAGTGATTATTTTTAAACCAAGAAGAAAAAAATCATTATATATATATATATATATATATATATATATATATATATTGATTTAGTGCGTCCTAGGATGCACATATTTGCTTTGAAGGAGTCCCCAGAAAAATTTGATGGGTCCCAACTAAAGTTTCTTAATAAATTGTAAGGTTTTTATTTATGATCTGGGGAACAAATAAAGCCGTCTAACTACTACCTTGTAATCTATCCTGTGTAATTAGTTTCTAAGAAACTATTGAAATGTGTTTACAGTTAGCTTGAAACAGTGAGGGAAGATAAAAGAAAGATACTGGGATGCATGGATATGATTTTACTGCGTCCTTTTAGATTTTTGTGCATCGGGAATGCAGGACACATACCTACCAGCATGTGTATGTGTATATATATATATCCTAGCTGGAGGTAGCCTGCTAAGTCTAGCCTTACTGAGGAGACGTGATGCGTTAAAACATGGTGTCTGTGGATGACTACACATCATTATATATATATATATATATATATATATATATATATATATATGTATGTATGTATGTATGTATGTTCTGTGCACTTCTGAAATTGAAACAAATACTCTAAAAAGACCAATTAATGCAATGTATTAAAAAAATAAAAAAATAGACACTAATTATTCAATCTTCCAATTATCTCTACATGGAGACAGGTCAGGGTAAAACCATTTAAATAAATGATTTTTAACTGACAATGAAAGAAAACAAGATATGTGAAATATCTTATGCAATAAGTAGTACAGTTTCCTAATACTTAATGAAAATTCTTGTCAGCCTCATTCTGATCAGTTAGAAAGTTACAACTGAAACTGTTATATATTATACACACCATCCACCAAACAAAACATGAAAATCTTTAGAAATATACTAGATAGGTAGATATATAATATAATATTCTTTCTTAGGTTATACATTTATTCTCAATGCTGATTTATTCCTTGGTAGAGCAGTGATCAGATATAAAAAATAAAAAAATCAAACTATAGTGACTCAGATTTAGCTTAGCAATTCTGGTTTGAATAAACAAATCTTAACCTGAGTAACAGTGAAAAAAAAAGGTTGTTTTGGCTTCCATTTTCTATTTACAGTTCAAGCTAGCTCATAAAATAAGCCTCCTCTTAGTGTGACTACTTGAACAGCAAAACAAGTGTTTATAGAAGATCATTTTTATCTTGTAAGCTCGTTATGAAATGATTAATTCAATCATTTCTGCTTTAGGATTAGAAAATCAATTCAGCAGAATTTTAAGTGCTTATGAATATGCATTAGGAGGAAACTTGATTTTATATTAGAAGGCATTTTGGGGGTAAAAATTAACTTCTGTAATGAATAGAGAAATTTATAATTATCAATTTTTATTCTATACATAAAATGTTTCAGTTTTTAATAAAAACTGATTAGAAAAACTGGAAAACAAATAGTATTTAACATTTGTTGGTTGGTTGGTTGGATTTTACAGCATGTCAACCCTTGTTTGGTTATTTTATGATGAAAACATTTTATTTTATCCATTCTTGATGGGTAATGAAATTTTTATTTGAATTCAATTTTTTTTTAAACACAATTTTTCAAATATTCTTTTGATTTTTTGGGCTATTGTCCTCATAAATCCAAATAATACTAATTATCAAGCCTTATTTCAAGAATTCAGACAATTTTTTTAAACTCATTTTTTTTCTATTTAACCTATAGTTGGGACCCTAACAGGTACTATCACTCCAGGTCAGAGTGGACCGGGGAGTAATGGCAATGAAGGGGTACTCCACACTCCCCAGAATTCCAGAATTGGAACCTCAGCTTTAGATGCAGTTTGATGTCATACCAGGACATTCTTATTTATGTATAAAAAAAAAAAAACCTAAATAAGCTTATTAGTTTTACATCTTTATCTCAATCCTTTTCTATATAACCCATATCTGTATGGTCTTGATTTTTATTACTTCCTTTTAAGTAGATAATGATATAGCTTTTCATAACCCAAAATGAGCTTTATCAATTTTTCCCTATCTTTGATTTATTGAAACATATTTCTAATAAAAATAACCAAAGCAGTGATGCTGATAGCTTTTTGATTTTTGTGCATCCTGGGACACACATATTTGCTTTGAAGGAGTCCCCAGAAAAATTGATGGGTCCTAACTAAAGTTTCTTAATAAATTTTAGGGTTAGTATTATCTGCATTATTCGGACTATTGTCCCCATCTTCATTGTTATTTGTACAACGTTTCGGCCGATATGCCCTCCGGCCTTCTTCAGGTATTTCTTGTCGGACTCCGGAAGAAGAAGGCCGGAGGGCATATCGGCCGAAACGTTGTACAAGTAACAATGAAGATGGGGACAATAGTCCGAATAACGCAGATAATACTAATCTTCAAGCCTCATCTCAAACATTCAGAGAAATTTTAGGGTTTTTATTTATGATCTGGGGTAACAACTGAAGCTGTCTAACCCCTACATTGTAACCTGTACTGTGTAATTCATTTCTAAGAAACTATTGAAATGTATTTACAGTTAGCTTGAAATGGTGACAGAAGAAAAAAAGAATGACCCTGGGACGTATGGATATAATTTTACTGTGTCCTTTTAGATTTTTGTGCTTCAGTGACGACAGGATGCATACCTATCAGCATCTCTGACTAAGTGCTATCTGTAAATAATGCATACTGCTTCAATATATACTACGCATTAAACAATAACTATGTATGTATATAATAGAAGGGTCGGTTTAGCTCAGTTGGTACAGCGTCCGACTAGGAACCACAAGATTCCTGTTTCAATACTGGCCCTCGCCAACTCAGTGTATGAGTAGCACAGGGATTTGTGCGGTAAAGTGAGGAGCTAATGGTAGGTGTGGTGCATCACCTCAGAAAGTGCAAAAAGCAATCTCCTTGGTCTAGCTACTGAAAAGGGGATAGACTCCCCCGTTGTCTGGCTTATACCGACTTTAGGCCACCCAATGACATATAATACAAACAAAAACAAAAATTACTTGTATATGCTTATATATAGGTTAATATAAGTAAGTCGTAAAGTAAAGGCGACCTAAAGTCGGTATCAGCCAGTCAGCAAGGGAATATATCCCCTTTTCAATAGCACTAGACCTAGGAGATTGTTTTAGCATCTGAGGTGGAGCGCCAAACCTACAATCAGCTCTTTACAATACCGCACAGATCCCTGTGCTACTCATACGCTGAGTTGTCGAGGACCAGTATCGAAATAGGAACCTTGTGGTTTCTAGCCGAACACTCTACCGACTGAGCTAACCCAGTTAATATAAAATGCCAGAATTGATTATATAAAGAAAAAAAGGTTAAGTTCATCTTTCTTCATAAACATTTTAAACTTTTTCTGACATTGTTTTTTTTGGGGGTTTTTTAACAACCAGTAACAACAAAGGGAAGAAAAAAGTTTAATTCAACCAAACTTGATGAATTTAGCCTAAGAGAGGGACAGACAAAAATTGCCTTGGTGGATTCCTTAAAAAAAGAGTCACCATGGCAATGACTAAGGGCATAAAGCCATTTTTTTTTTTTTTTCAATTTGCAAAATTTATGTTTTTGTTTGAAAAAGTAATATTAACATAAATTTTTTTTTTTTTTTTCAAATTAATAAAAATAAACAAAAAGTTTTAAAATGAAATATTTTTATTGACAAATAAAAGATTATGATAACTAAAATCCAAAGAAATTTTTTTGCAATGATAAAATGAGTTAATTTTCTTATTTTCTCTTTTTTTTTTCATAAAGTTAAAGCCAGAAATTGCCGTGGATGTGGCTTGATTTTTTAAGGACACTGCGGCATTAAATAAGGGCACCGAGGGATTTCATCATGGTGATACGGTCTAAACTCATCTCTGTATATAAATATTTTTAAACATTTTCAGATTAATGCCTTCACAGTTCTAAAGATTGGTCAATTAAGTGTTAATCCTAGTTAATCCAGACTTTATTAAAGCAGAAGATGAAGGACCATTGTTACGGGTCAGATGAGACAATTTCCAGTAACACTGGTCGCAGTAGAAATTAACATTTAAATAGTTCACAAGATTTTTCTTTCTGTATCCATTAAAAATATGCAGAGCTGAGTCTAGTGATGCCTAACATAACATGTAATTAAAATATTAAAAACATACCTATTGATAACGTTAACTGAATGATTTTTTTTAGCTGTCATTTACATCAAACCTTATCTACACTAATTTTGTTACTGACTAATTGTCACTGATAAAACTTAAGTGAAAATAAGTCAGAGGTCATGAAGTTTTATGCAAAGTGTTTGATGGATTACGCATCCTAATATAAAACTCAGAAAATCTAAAAGCTATAATTTCAAAACAGAACCAATACTTATGTATTTTTACTATTGATTATTAAATAAAGAATTATCAACCATTATCAATTTTGACTAATATTTTATTTCATATTTTAATTTTTAGTTATCTTCTTTTTTTTTTTTGCTAATCATTCAGGATATCAAGTAGCAAAATTGAAATTAATTTGCATATACCCAAACACTTAGGAAAAAAAAAAAAGAAAAAAAAAGAAAAATACTAAGTCACAAAATTAAAGACATACAATAAACAAAAATGAAAAAAACAATTTTGAAACACTTTATCCAGAGAAAATATATTTGAATATTAAAATACACATAGAAATAGCATTGAAATTCTATTTAAAAAATGTCCAGCATTTGTAAATCTCAAAAGTAAACAAATCAATACACCAGGTATTTTACCCCACACACACCTCTACCCAGGCAGACACTGGGTAGCTGCTTCTAATAGATTTATAATGCTAATAATAATTCAAAAAATAATTATGCCTAAGAATTAAATTTGAATGATACATTAGAATTTAAACAACTAAAGCAACAGATATCTCCATTGGAGCTGTCTTACCCCTTTGCAGAGGTGTAATCGGTGAATTCTAAAACCCCAGCCAACAGGGCTAATGTATGTGTGCACATCTCCATTAAAAAGTAAAAGAGAACAAAGTACATTACATGTAAATTACCAGACAAGAATATCACCTTTCTAGTTTAGCCTAGACTTAATGAAGATGATTGTACCAAATACAGACTGAAATTTCAGTAAATAAGCTACTTACAAGAGCAATTTTGTGATCAAGAACTTTGTTGTTATTGGATCCTAAGTATAACTTAATTGCCTTTAGGTCTTTAGTGGTCTAAATATTTTATAACATTTGTTTTTAGATTTCCCAAATAGAGAAATGGACAATTATTCTGTATACAGTGAAAAAAGTTTGTGAAAAAAACAGGAAACTATGTCAAAAATTGACATTATTTTTTAAATGATTTATGAGTATTAGCTCTGTTGATGGTTTAAATAAAATCAAAACTCTATAGTATCGGCTTCAATAATGTGAATTTGACATATTTTCTTGTTTTTTTCACAAACTTTATACACATTTACATTGTTGGATTTTATATCCATTTCTTTCTTCATATTCTGTATACAGTGTGATGGTGAATACACCACTAGTAGTAGGATTGGGGTACTTACTACTCACCTAAATAATGTTCAATATGTGTAAAATAATAATAGAAAATTTTTTGTCATTGATGTAGTGCCACATTGGGATCTTGCTATAAAAAAAATCAGAAATCATTAATAACTTAAAATTGGTTAATTCTGAAGACTTTTCTGTAGCATTTTTGGATTCCTTGGGCCAAAAAGCTATTATAAGCCAATTTTTAGGAGTAGGGAAGCTCTAGAACTCATTTTACAGACAAAAATAGATTACAAAAAGTCACAATTTTTTTTTGCACCCCACCAAATTTGGAGAGCTAAAAATCAACATAACTTGACCAATTTTTGAAGTTAGGAGCTCAAAAACAAACAAAAGCACTTGGTTATTCCAAAATTTTGTTTTTTGACCTGTCAAAAATAAAAAAGGGGATATTATATAAAGTAAAGTAAGTAAAGTCGTCGGGGCGGCCTAAAGTCGGTATCAGCCAATCAACGAGGGAGTCTATCCCCTTTTCAATAGCGCTAGACCAAGGAGATTGTTTTTGGCGTCTGAGGTGGAGCGCCACACCTACCATCAGCTCCTTACTTTACCGCACAGATCCCTGTGCTACTCATAACGCTGAGTTGGTGAGGATCGGTATCGAACTAGGAACCTTGTGGTTTCTAGCCGAACGCTCTACCGACTGAGCTAATTTTCAAATTTCTCACATATCAGTCAGACAATATTTTACTAGTATAAAAATCAATTGACTCATTCTTTTTTTTAATTTTTTTTTTTTATTATGGGCTGAAAGCATCAATTCCTGTTAGATCACCAAAGTTAAGCAGTGATGAGCCTATTCAATATTTACTTGGGTGACCAGACCACTTAAACAACAGCAGGTATAGTAAGCAACCTGAATCAAAATGATTTGATTCAGCATTAAATGAACCGAAAAGGGTTGATATGCTGTAACCAAACAACCTTAACGCATATACAATACTTTTAATAAAAAATATTTTTCTTTGTGGCTATAGTAAAGGAATTCTTTTCATTTCAACCATAATTAATTCTTAAATTGGAAATATCTTGGCAAGTATCAAATGGAAAATAATTTTTTTTTAAATTAAAAAAAAAAAAAAAAAAAAGATAACCTCTGGTTAACAGAATGTGGATACAGATCAAATGATGAATTAATTCATTGTTAGTTTAGATTTTTTCTATTCAAAAATTTTTTAAACATTATTTAAGCTTTATTGGGCCCAGAAAAGATTACATAAAATGCTTTTTGGCATAAATCTATAATAAAAATCCTTCATGAAAAAAATATATAAAAAATGAAAACCTGTCTTGAGAAAAAAAATTCTATAGTAGTTTCTAAAGATAGAATTTGTATTTTTAATATCTCCAATAATTTCATGACAAAATTCTCATGAATAAAAAATAGAATAAAAATTTGGCCAAGACTAATATTATTAAAAACTGTTTAAAACCAAAAGGAAATTAGCCAAGGTAAAAATGATGGTAGCATTAAAGATCTATTAAATTGTATTTATAGTATGTATTTATCCAATCCATCCACACATTTTTGATTCATTTTTTTTTTCTTCACAAATTCTCATCAATATTCTGCCTGGCTTGAAGGAAGAAGTGATGGGGTTCTTTGCTTCTTCCAATTACTGATTATTGTGCCAGACTTATGGGTAACAGAAACCTGTGCAAAATCGTATGTGATTAGTCAGCTATGCCATAATGTTTGCCATCTCACCAATTAATGACTTCCACCTTAACCAAGCC